>CANSZD010000686.1:245000-845000 GCA_947648045.1 Beta corolliflora | reverse complement strand
TATCGAAATATAGAATATACTTTATCACCAAACGCTTAAAAAGAATGTTAGAAATTTAATAAGATGTGTACATTATATTTAACAATTTTCAATTTAAGAAAAAATACAAAGGAGAATCTTTATGAAGGAAAAAACGAGAGAAATGCCATGAGTGGGTATTGGCCTACGTATCTTCTAACAATTCCAGGGAAGACAATACCATATCCGCTAGGCTACATACTTGCAATACTATAGCTGAATTAAATACTTACAACTTTCGGATAATAATTGTAATGATGATATTAATATTTATAATAGTAATAGTAATAGTAGTAATAATAATAATGATAATAATAATAATTATCATTGTTTTATTATCATATAATAAAAATACCGAATCGAAGCGAAGCGAACGCAACCGAACCGATTGCGGCGGGCGAGCGGGCGAAAATAAGTTTGGGGAAACAGTGCCATAGAACATTTATGAAACTACACACTCCTTTCTTAAAATTATACTTTTCCTTCGTAAGAGGACATACACAATTCTTAAAATGATGTACACCATATTTATAAAATGACACTTTCCTTTTTAAAATGACGTCTTTCTCTTTAAAATGATGCATACCCTTAATGAAATGTTATACATCATTTTAAATTGAAGTTTACACATCAATTCTTAAAATGACATGTTCCTTTTGCAAGTCAACTCATGCGATTTCTAATATGAGAATTTAAATTAATATGGTGCTTTTAGGAATAAATACAACATGTGCTAACAAATCGTGAAATTGAAGTATAGCATACGAAATTCAACAACTTGAAATTAAGAAGAATAAGCAGTAAAAAAAACACACAATATTTACGTGGAAACACGAGATTCAAGAGAAAAAACACAAATTTTGCACTAGCTAGGACGTTCAATATGAGATGATGATACAAGGCAAAATATTCAATCTATACAAACCATCGAACCTATTTCTCAGGTTCTATAGTCTCTATAAATATGAAATATTCTCTTAATATGTGTACATTGAATAATAAACGACCTTAAAATTTATAATAGGGAATATTCATAAGCCTGTTATAATACGAAAATTAGTGAAAAAACACAATTGCATGCTTGCAACAGGTAATGACACGCCCTTGCGCCTTAGCATGTCACAACACCCTTGCTCTCGGCGAGTTGCACACTCGAGATGCATTAAGAGCTTGCCCATGTTGCACGCCAAGCTACTTGCTCATTGTCACGCACGCACACTAGCTACCTGGTCGGACGCTCGTATCTTGTTATACACTAGTTGCATGTCTTGTCATTGCTTGCAGCACGTCGCCACTCGTCTTTTACTTCTTAGCCTCGTGAGTCGATCGTCATTCGTCAACAATCGATACCCAATATGTCGATTGGTGTTGTTTTCTTGGTTTCATGTGTGTTAGAATGGTACCACTGTTACCCATCATCTTAAAAAGTTAATGTCTTTTAGAGTTAAACAACACTAGGAGTAACATTACCCTATGAAAATTTTGTCGTATGTACTTATGGACTTTATATTTTGTCCACTTGTTAATAAAGTTGCCAAATTGTTCCCACCTTTGGAAAAAAAAAAAACTAACCATGTGTTTAACCTTAAGAAGGAAAATAGAGGAAAAGAAAAGGAAAAACATATATTTCAGTTCCAATATTCAATGCACAATGTAGAAGTGCACCCGGATGCACGTTACCGTCATTGCTCATCATGCACCTTGTCATAAACGACAACCACCATGACGTAAAACACGTCAATTTATGCCTTTGATTTCAAACCGTATACTTTTTCATTCACTACTTATGTTATTTTATGGATGTGCATGGTTTAACTATGTTATCTAATTTTGAACTGTATCATCTAGTAATTTATATTATTTTATACTATTTTATGTTCTTTATCATAAGTTTACTTTCTATACAGCCTATATGCTCTTTTAAAATGTAAATTAAGCATGTTTTTCAATACGTTATTTACTATATGTAAGTTTTATCATGACTTCTCTCTCATAAATGTAAATCATACATATTATTTATGTATTCATCTAACCTACACAACACAACTATACTATATGCTCTTTTTATTTGAATGGTATGTTCTTTTAGTTTTGAAGAGGCGCGCTAGAGGTGGCCAATGAGCGGTTTGGGCCACGAGTTTCGTGGGCTAGTCTAGTGGGCCAGTTTGCTCGGCCCACGACGATCTGGTCGAAGCTTTCGCGGTTCATGTAGTGGGTTGGTGAGCCATGGGTTTGGCGGGCTGGGCCGGGCCATCCGTTTTTTTTTCCATATAGAAAAATGTTTAAACAAATTAATTAATCATGAGTCGATGAGTAATGTTAATGGTATATTAATATATATAACGTTTATTGTAATCCCTCTGTTTTTTTATCCTTCTCACTTTCATGTGCGCGTCTCCCAATACACATCTTTGAACTTGAATATCTTTCATTATATGTTAGTAAAAATTATATGATTGAATATTAATAAAGTATTAATTGAGACGAATCAAACAAGACCTCACATGACTATATTTTTCTTTTAAATTGAAAACAATTGAGAAGATTCTCTCTAAATATGAATAGTATCAAGATTCAAAGTGAGAAAGATAAAAAAAACAGAGGGAGTATAATTGTGGCCTTGGTAATTTTTGTTATCACAATATTAAATATTTTACACTTGGAAAATAATTTAAATAAAACGTTTAGTAATTTTCATGATAAAAAATATTTATTTTTATTATCATTATTCATTACATCTTACTCATTACTATAATATACACTTTCACACTAATTTAAATAAAAACGAATAAAAATGTTAACGGTTTCACGGGCTGGGCTGATCCTTGGATTGGGCTGTTTTACCAGCGGGGTTTTATTGGCTGGTCAAAAAAATCATTCAGTGGCCCATCCAACAATTTAAAGATTTTTACGATTTTGGACCGAGCTATTCAAGGGCTTGATCCGCACGTCCATGAGGCGGACTGAGCTGGGTTGGCTGGATTAGCCCGCACCGTTGGCCACCTCTAGCAGGTGTGCCAGGCAAGCAGCATTATTTTCCAACGTTCTCAAATTTTTTGCAAATTGCCAAGTTCCCGCCCATTTTGCAAATTCCCATTTTCTTTCGACCCTTTTCTCTTCTTCTCAAATCTCAAAATGTTCTTTCGGCAATACAATCTCACTAAGTTCAACTGTAAAAAATCTTCTCTTATGTATGTTGAACAAACTCAATTTTCGCAATTCAATTATTTCTTTCGCAATTCGACGAACTAACTAAAATTAACCACAATCACAAACTACTAGAAAAATAAAAAAAATTAGGTTTAACTATACCAGCAGCAGCTGCAGAAAACTCAAATTTCGACGAATTTGAGGTGCCGCAAACAAGTAAGTGTTATTATTTTATTTAGCGATTCTGAATTTAGGGTTTTGAAATTGGGGATTTCTCCATTATTCTGAATGTTTGCGTTAATGGTGGTAGGATTTGGATGGATATGTTAATTCATGAAGAAAAAGAAGCTTATAAATTATGAGGTAATTATTTATATTTGTATGGGTTATGAAATATTTAGTGAAAAAATGGTGCTTATTTTAGTTGTTTTGTAATGCAGTGGAAAGGGTTTTATTGCTGGGGAAGAATGCAATAAGAAGCATCCTAAAGTTAATTGGGCTGAGCATGTAAAATCACATAATAATTTTGCTACTCAAAATAAGTTCTTAACCTCTAATTTTCTTTTCTCGCTACCTACACAAAAGCCGCATTCTGAAGGGAGGTAAATTTCTGTAACCATTGTTTCATCAATAATTTGTATACGATTCTCTAGCCATAATGCAGGGCTTATTTCGTTGAATGTTCCGTGCTTTGGAAGTTCGAGGATCGAATAGCTTGAAAGGTGGGAAGTTAGAAGTTATAAAGGAAATGATTAGTTCCATGGTAAAATGAGTGTAAAATGAGACGTGTATCTTATTGTAATACACTACACTTGCTTAATTCTATAATATTTGCTAGGAGATTTGAAAAATATGATGTTTTTGTTTATTACGAAGTTAATCAATGCCTGCAGTGGCAATAGTCTGCTTGATTCATTTTGCTCAACTTCTGTACTGTTGTTATCTTATCTGTGGCTGCAACATAGTTAATGTGATGTATTCGTAATGGTTCACGGTACCTAAGTTCTGGACTACACGCCGATGTCATAGAGTACTGGCAGCCCAATTTTTTTATAGAAAAGGATAGAATCAGCTATCATTTTGTGTTATTACATTGTGGATTTGGCCTTTTGGGTACGTTTTATCTGTTTTTTTTTAAAAAACTTGTATTATAAGTATATATGCTCGCCATACTTATGGGTTCTATCTTCCTTCTTAGGATGATGGGCTGCCAAGTTCAGAGTATTGGCAGATCACAAACGGAACAGGTAAAAATTCTGCTTGGCTAGAACTATATGTCATAATGGCTGGATTTGATGACAATTGTGGAATTGCCATTCACTATCTAGTCCATAGATTGTAGGCTCTTTCCTGTTTTCAATTGACTGTTAACTGGTCATGTGATATTTATTTGTCCGATTCTCCTCCCTTCCCTTGCTCTTTCTGCGAGCAACATTACTTCTACCGTCACATAGAAGTTTGGTTATTACCTTGACCATTTTCATGCCTGGCAATGGAGGTAGTTTAGGGCTATCTCCTTTGCTTCAAGATTACAATTAAGCTTTTGAAAGGTCTCTTTTAGCAAATTGGTGTTTATCCAAACTTTTTGTGTCATTTCTGGCAGGCGTGGAAGGCCCTCTCGAGCCTTCAGCTCCGTTTCAGGAGCTATGTCAGGCCAGGGAAAACTGTACTGCCAGTGAAGGATGTAAATGCCTTTCAGATTGCTGGAAGACATACGGTGCCAGATAACTCACATTATAGCAGCATAAAAAATTCTGTAAATCAGCAATTGCATCATAAAATTGGTGAAAGTAATGATAAAGGCGGAGATCCGACAAGGTATTATGCTGCCTCAATTCCAACGTATGAGGCTGCTGAAGCTGGAAAAGCTGTTGCTGACCAAAACAAGAGAGAGAGAACAGTGTTGCACAACTCCCGTTTACCAATTCCTGAAGGATATAATGTCAAGGCAACAAGTGATAGCAAAGGGCCGGACGAGGCAATTACTGATGTCGTAAATGATGATGATATCCTCGGGGTAATCTAATGTATAATTTGACATTATTATTTCATCTGGAGCTGCTTTAAGAGGAGTATAAGCCATTCTTCACTTTTTATATGATGAGGCACTTATGTTTGTTACGAACCTCAATCAATGTTAAAACAACATATGATGACCATGAACTGCCAGTTTGCTATCGTCATGTTAAATGGCATATCATGAATCTGTTATTCTTGTTAAACGTGGTAATTAGGCTGGTGAAGATTTTGCTTATGATTGCTGAAGATGAAAAGAGAACTATGATTATTATTTAAGATTTTCGGTTTACTAATCAAATGGTTAAGCTGAATCTATGCTATTAGAAAACTCTGAGCTTTTGTTCATAATTTCTAGTCTAAGGAATGTGTCTGGCTTTCAGAACATTGATGTTGACCAAATAGTCATGGAGCACTACCAATCAAGTTGTACTCCTCAGCCTACTGGTTCTAAGCCTCTACAAGTTACTGCAGTGGCAGCTAAACATGATATTCCGAGACATGATGAAACCTTGCTGCCTCCGGAATTGTGCTGTAATTGCATTCATGGAACTCAGGTGTTGTGTTTTTGCCTTTCTCTTGTTGTCATAATTTGCTGCCATAGGAACTAAGCGGTGAGGACTGAGGTGATAAACTTTTGGAGTGAGCCACTTTATGTCAATGGAAGATAATGGTTTCTTATATAAGAACTGACCTATTTCACCATTGTTCATGGCTTTTGTTTTTTGTATTTCACAGCTAGGACTCTGTCCAGAAGGGGCAAATCATCTGCAAGAGATGAAAGATACGTTAATTTCCATATCAAATGAACTGCTTGACAATTTGGAGTTAACTCCTGAGAGAATGGAGAAGCTTCGCCAGGACAGGTTTGTAGATAACACTCCTCATAACCCCCGCTGTGCCCCTGACCCAATTATGTGCAATGCAAATAGTCTTCATGGTCTTGTATCATGGAAAAATATCAATTCTTTTCTTAAGAAAGGATTGTATCAGACAATTTACTGTTACATTTAAAGGTTCTCCTGTTTAGGTTGCAGCTAAATAAGCAAATTCAGCTTTTGGAGACTCAAGTCCGCAATTCTGCTATTGATATAGAGAGGCAGAATTCTCAATTTTCTGCATCAACAGCAAATGTAAGGGGCTTTTATCATGAAACACCTCAGGAAACCTTTAGGTCGTCGAATGGATATGGTACACCTCAGGCAACCTTTGGATCTATGAATGGATATAATACACCTCAGGCATATGGCTACAGAGCAGTTCCAATGAGATTAGATAACCAGTTCAATAACTTTGATGAGTCAAGTGGCTATAATCATTGTAATGCATCATCAGTTCCGTTCACTTCTATGGAGAGATTTGATTTTTCATCAGCTCCCATGGTGAGAGAGCCTTATACACCCAGGGTTGTTGATGTAAATTACATTGAAGGTTCAAGTGACAAGAAATGGAGTAGCAGGGACTTCCCATGGACAAAGAAGTTGGAGGTGATTACTTGAATTCATTTGAGAAATTCATTCCCGTCATGGTTATGTTTGACTGTTACCTAAAAGTCCTCTTTCAGGTTAACAACAAAAAGGTGTTTGGTAATCATTCTTTTCGACCCAATCAAAGGGAAGTAATCAATGCAACCATGAGCGGTCATGATGTTTTTGTTTTGATGCCTACTGGAGGAGGAAAAAGTTTGACATATCAAGTACGTATCCTCTATCCAATATTTACACGAGTTCTTTTGTTACTTTTGTGATGTCAGAATATGTAATCAGTTAATCCATTGTAGATTTGTTATGCTTTTGCTTTTGTTATTCGTACTGTCATAACATTCTCACTTTAGGATGTAATGCACTTTATTTTTTAGAGCTTGTTTTTCCTTTCTGTGCTATCTCATATTTCAAGTCTTTAACATGGTTTGTTTTTCTGCCAGCTCCCTGCTTTGATTTGTGCAGGAGTAACGCTAGTAGTATCACCGCTTGTTTCTCTCATCCAAGATCAGATTATGCATCTTTTGCAGGTGATTTCCTGAACTTGCTTCCCTTGAAAAGCCTGTACATTGAGATACACAAAGATCATATATGATTTACTAATAGCAAATCTGCGGATGGCCTGATAATTGGTGAAAGAGCTTCATTTTCTACCAACTTAGTTAACCAAATGAACCAACATTACAAAAAATTTAGCACAGGGATTCTGGCATAAAGCGCCAGAAAATTGATTATGCTTCTGCAGAAGTATCTGCTCATTATATGTGTTTTCAAGGTAAGGGTGAAAGAGCGCTTGATTGATTACACACGTGTAAGGTGTACTTAATTGATTATGCTTCTGCAGAAGTATCTGCTCGCTATATGTGTTTTTGAGGTAAGGGGTGAAAGAGCGTGTGATTGATTACACACGTGTAAGGTGTACGTAATCATCTGGATATCCTCATATTCTGGACTTGTCAGGTGTATGTCAGCTACTTGAACTTTAGCAAGCTAGCATGTAGACGACATATGAAGATTTCATTGAAGTTCTGTTGTGATTACAGATAGCTAACTTTACATTTTTCATCACAGTAAATCAATGACAGGCTGACAGCTATATGTTCTCATTTTTTTTTTTTTTTTTGTAAATGCCAATGATGGAAAGTTGAAGTTAACAATGAACTGAATCAAGAACTAAAAGCATTTACCACAGAAAGGGGGAAAAGGAATTCCTCACTGCCGGCTAATATTGACCCAAGTTAGTTTTCCCTCATTTATGTCATCAAACCAGGAGTAAGTTGGGGAATGTCTTCTCTTTCTCTTTAGGAATATATAATATCTGTGTGTTATGGAGTAGAAACCTCTTTTGTTCCTCTAAAGTGAATAGGAAGGGACTTTCTTGCGGAAGCTGGATAGGTGTAAGTGTGTAACCAGGTCAGCAGAGGGTTAAGAGACTATTTGCAGATAGAGGACTAGCAGTCTAGGAGTGCCCTGAGTAGAAAATAATAAAAGAAAGAGAACTAGTAAATCATGTATGGTTGAGGCTTGAAATTTATAGCATGTTATTTTTTTTGTGCCGCATGACTGTGACTCCGTGAGCATGGCTTTCATATGCGATTGATAAAATAATTGATTTAAAATGTTGGAATCTTTCAAAACTTAGAACCCATCCTTTTGTACTTTGCGCATAAGGGAATGCTGGTAAGTTATAAAACTTATAATTCATAACCTTGTTTTCATATCACCAGTGATTATAAAGGGTAAACTGGTGAACGAAAGTATGCATTTTTTCTTTTAATAGATATATTCTACATGAGCATCTTGGTGTTTTCAATGTGTAGGAATTTGTACTTTGAGAAGTTGGTTGTTTCGTTATGTAGAGGATGTTGCATTATTGGGAGTCCTAGTGTAGTCAAACTTGATCAGATTGGTTTAGATTCCAAGAAACAATTTTTTTTAAAAAGTTCATGTGTTCTAATGAATCTAGAATCCAAAAATGCAATTTAACGCTGGATAGTGCTTGGGAAATCCTTTTTATTTGGGTTTTGTTTTACTATACTTCATCCTTTTTTTAGTTCTACCATTTGCTCTTTGCACTTTTGTCAATGCACACCTTTGAGCATTAACATCTTTTATTAGGTGTAACTTGTAAGTAAAACTAATGAAATGTCGATATTTTGAAAATATATGTTGTGACGAATCCCACAAGATCTCATATGATTGTTTTTTCTTGCGTCTAAAAATACAAGATGGTCAAATGGAAATTATGAATAGTTAAAAGAGTTAAATGGTAGAACTAAAAAAATTAAGTATAATTAATTAAATTCTTTATTTTGAGGAAGGATATGTGCTCGTCTCATGTTGGTTGAATCGTGCTCTGCATATAAACATGCTCCAGTGAGCTTGACGTCTCATATATTGATATATAACAGTTCATTTATCAGGAGCACGAATTTTCAAATATCCTAAGTTATGAGTTTTCAGTCTTCACTACTTGTCAAAGCACTCTTATATGACTTCTAAGAACCTGAATCTCTTGCTCATCTAGCTTTTCTATTTTGTATTGCAGTCTTCATTCGTTCATTTAACCTTGCAGTTTTATTGTAACTTGACATGAGTGATTTATTAGGCAAATATACCAGCAGCTTACTTGAATGCCAACATGGAATGGAGTGAACAGCAAGAGATACTTAGAGAACTTTGTTCAGATACTTGCAGATATAAGCTCATATATGTTACGCCAGAAAAAATTGCCAAGTGAGTATCAGCTTTCCGATGTATTACATGTATATAGTGATACTGAAAAAAATTGATCAATTGCCCCTTTTAACCGTTCTTATTCATGCTTGCAGAGTATTAGTTTAATGAATGCTGCTAGCATGGAATAGTCTTGGTTTCTTCTTCATGCATCCTGTTTGATTACAGACCTTGTTGACATTGTCAACTCTGTGAACTTGGAACTCTTTGACCTATCAGAACCGAGGTCATAAACTCATAACCCACAAAAGAAACATAGAACTCTTTTCCTTCAAATTGTACATGTCGATGATATGCAGAATTTGACATGAGAAAGTTTTATGGTTCTCAAGTAATGTCTTACAATTCGCAAATGACGTATTATTGTTGTCATTTGATGTCGTATTACAAAGGATTTCTTTTCCTGTAGATGATGTGAATGTAGAAAATAGGATTGATAAAGGAGGGTAACCAGGATTCCTTTGTGGCTTGTGGGGGGAGGGTTTTGCATCACACGTGTAAGTGCCTCAAAGATTAAATTTATCTGCTGGCAGGAGTGATGTTTTCCTGCGGCATTTGGAGAAGCTATATTCGCTTGAGTCACTTGCCAGGATTGTTATTGATGAAGCCCATTGTGTCAGTCAGTGGGGACATGATTTCAGGCCAGATTATCAGGTATTATTTTCTAGTTCGGAATGGATGTTCTGCTGCTAGGCTTTCCTTCATCACAGTGTTATTGTTTACTGTTTTCAATTGGAATATGTCCAGAGTCTTGGTATCTTGAAACAGAAGTTTCCAACCACGCCAGTTCTTGCTTTAACTGCCACCGCAACAGCTGTTGTCAAGGAAGATGTTGTGCAAGCACTTGGTCTTGCCAATTGTGTTGTTTTTCGGCAAAGTTTCAACCGTCCAAATTTGTCGTAAGTCCTGCTGAATGTTCATCTTCTTGGCAGGGTTTTAACTGATGAACCTATTAGTTATTTCATCTCATGTGTTATAAAATTCAGGTATTCAGTTATCCCTAAAACAAAAAAGTGTGTGGAGGAAATCGACAGCTTCATTAGAGAAAATCACTTTGATGAATGTGGTATTATTTATTGCCTTTCGAGAATGGACTGTGAAAAAGTTGCTGAACAGTTACAGGTCTGTGTCTTTTCTATCGTTTTATTACTTTAATAGTTGCATGAGGACAAATTTATTTGTTAGAGTTCAGGCAGAAAAGGTTTTGAACTGCTTATTGTTGGTTTCATTGACACACCTAGATGGTAGTGATCCTTCATTCTATTCCAAAATCACTGCTAGAATCTAGTTCATCATATCCTGAATTATTTTTCAAGCTGTTTGATTATTGCAAACGATTATCTGCTGTTTTTAGTTGCCACAACAAATTTTGTTTGTGTCAATCACAATTAATCAGTTAATAATTTTTGATGTTGTTCAGGAGCGTGGACATAAAGTAGCATTTTACCATGGCAATATGGAAGTTGCCCAACGTGCCTTTGTTCAGAAGCAATGGAGCAAAGATGAAATTAATATAATATGTGCAACTGTTGCTTTTGGAATGGGTAATTTTTTCTGTTGATTGGTGCTTGGTGGTTTTAGCATAGCCTTTGCTAGCTGTCATCTGACATCGTAATTAAATTGTAGGTATCAATAAACCAGATGTTCGGTTTGTGATTCATCACTCCATTCCAAAATCTATTGAAGGCTATCATCAGGTTTCACTAAGCATATTGTCTTTTACCCTGTTCCGATCATCAATGCTGTAGGATAATAGTGACTATATGTTTAGTTCTGTTTTGTGAACTTTTAATTTACGGTTTTTTCACCAAATACCCCTGACAAATAAATTTATTCACCAAATACCCCCACTTTTTTCAAAATTCACCAAATACCCCGACCTTTAAAAAAATTCACTGAGATACCCCGACATTTCAAAAAATACCAAAAATGCCCTTTTTGGCTAACGGACGTTAGTGCTCCGTTAATTAATTAACTAATTAACCTAAAAAACCCTAATTAAATCCTAATTAAACCCTAAAACTCTAACTAACCCTAAAACCCTAAGACACTCTCTCTCCTAACCAACCCCCACCCACTATCCCCCCCCACCCACCTCCAGCCCACACTGCCTCCTCCCCAACCCCAACCCCAACCCCAGCCCCCCTCCCCCTCCCCCCACAGCCCCACGCAGGCCCCCCCCCCGTCCCCTCCCCGCCAAAAACGCTCCCCCTCCCCCTCCCCTTCGTATCCATGACCCCCTCCCCACTCCCCCTCTCCTTCGAATCCCACGCAAAATCGCTCCCCATCCCTCTATCTTTGTTACTTCTTTCATCTTTGATTTCTCTCTCCAAAATTTCATCTTTTTTGTTCATCATAAACTATATTGGATCTTTATTTAAGTTGTTGTTCTTCAAATCACGACCCGGATTTACTCCAATCTCATAAAAATATAATCTTGATTTTGGGAGAAGATGATTGCTCAACTTTGACTCTACTTGAATGGCACAAGAAAAGAGTAATAACTCCGATTTAGACGGTATAGTAGATTAATTTCATCAATTCTTCTATTTTTTAACTTTGACATGCTATAAAATGTTGAATTTTAATTATATTTTTCTGGGTTTTTGGGTTTTTGTATGCATGAGATTTAATGGTGCAAAGTGGGTGTTTTTTTCTTTTAATCTAAAGTTTAAATCTTTACATATTACGAGATTAATTCTTCGTTTTTTTGGGGTTTAATTTTAATGGGGTCAAGAACTTGCATGAACACATCTTGCGGGATACGAAGGGGAGGGGGGGGGGAGCGTGGGGGGCTGCGGGGGGAGGGCGAGGTGCAGGGGCGGGGGACCCTACGTGGGGGCTGCGGGGGATGGGGCTGGTGGGGGGTGGTGGGCTGGGGGTGGCGCGGGGAGAGGGAGGGGGAGGGGGAGGGGGAGGGGGAGGGGGAGGGGGTTGGTGGGGTTGGAGTTGTGGGGGTGGGGGTGGTGGGCTGGGGGGTGGGGGCTGCCGTGGAGGGGGGTATGTGTGGGGTGCGCCGGGTGGGGGAGGGGAGGGGGGAGGGGGCCTGCGTGGCTGCTGCTGGGGAGGGGGAGGGGGTGGGGCTGGTGGGGCTGGGGTTGGGTGGTGGGCTGGTGGCTCTAGGGTTGGGGGGTGGGGTTGGGTTAGGGAGAGAGAGTTAGGGTTTTTAGGTTTACTTAGGGTTTAGTTAGGTTTAATTAGGGTTTTTTAGGGTTAATTAGGATTTTTTAGGATTAATTATGGTTAATGACTAACGGAGTTAACTCCGTTAGTCAATAAGGGCATCTGGTGAATTTTTTTAAAAGTCAGGGGTATATGGTGAATTCGAAAAAAAGTGGGGGTATTTGGTGAATAAATTTATTTGTCAGGGGTATTTGGTGAAATAACCGTTTAATTTATTTATCTGAAAGGTTAAGACTAGCCTTGTTACTTTCAGGATGACTTATATCATCTTGTGTCCTATTTTATAAATTATCGAGTTTGTTGCAATGCAGAGCAGTCATACTAATCTATTTCTAGAGTTTATGAGTTGTCCATAAGTCATACTAATATATTTCTAGAGTTTATGAGTTGTCCGTAATGTTTTGTAGAGACCGCGAGTGCTTTAATTTCTTTTTGCTCATCACTGGGGATCTATTAACAGTCTGATTAACAGAAAGTATGAATTTTGAAGCACTTGAGCTCTTGTTATTGTATCTAATGTTTTTTAAGCTCAAGTTTTCTCTGCTTAGCTTCCAAAATAATTTGAATTTAATTGGGTAAAGGTGCGTAAAATATAAGCTATTTATATTGATACAAGATCCTTTACTTTGTCACTTATAAAGAATTTCATGTTAGGAATGTGGTCGTGCTGGCAGAGATGGACTACGCGCATCTTGCATGTTGTTCTACAGTTACAGTGATTATGTAAGTCCTAATGCATGGTTTTGTTTGGATGACAAAGTTTCTATGAATAACCATATTCCTTCTCATTTGGCAAAGCATGCGTTTTTTAGATGTGTTTTTCCCACTTCCATTTCTATTTGTATATTGACTGTTTGACTTTGTCCAGATTCGTGTCAAGCACATGCTCAGCCAAGGGGTAATTGAGCAAAGCGCATCTTTATCTATGCATAATCGTTCGAATTCATCAAGTTCTGGGAGAATAATTGAAACTAACATAGAGAACCTTTCACGCATGGTATATGATCTTCTGTGTGTAGATTGAAGTTTTTGCTTTACACAAGTCTTTGGTTTCTCTTTTTCCGTATTGCTTTGTGAAAGTCTGATAAGTCAATCTAATTTTGCAGGTTAGCTATTGTGAAAATGAAGTTGACTGTCGACGTCTTCTACAGCTTGCTCACTTTGGAGAGAATTTTGACCCTTCTCACTGTAAAAAAACATGTGACAATTGCTCTAAGATGAGAAGTTCTATTGAGAAGGATGTTACACATGTCGCAACACAATTGGTCAGGGAACCTTCTGATTTTGTTGTATCTTTCAGTCAAAAAGATGAATTTACATAGTGATGCAGCTGGTGTTCTGTGTAGGTGGAGCTTGTAAGGTCATCAGGACAGCATTTCTCATCAGCTCACATCTTGGAAGTCTTCCGGGGTTCTTTAAGCCAATATGTAACAAGTTTATGCATTTCAAATACTTGGTTTCTTTATTATTTTCTTGCTTAAGTGATGTCTACCACATCTAATTTTGTGTTGAAATCCAGGTCAAGAAGCACAAGCATGATTCTCTGAAACTTCATGGAGCAGGGAAAGGTTTGGCGAAGGGTGAAGCTTCGAGAGTGCTCCGTCACCTTGTTGTAGAGAACTTTCTTGTTGAGGAGGTCAAGAAAAGTGATTTATATGGATCTGTCTCATCAATTCTAAAGGCATGGAAGTCAAATTAAATCCCAGTTATTCAATTTTTTTATTGCGTGTGTTAAACTTTGCCCCAATTTAAAGGCATGATGGGGAATATTCATCGAACTTACTATAGATGCATTCTTCACTTGATTTCAGGTCAACGAAAGCAAATGTAGATTTCTATTCTCTGGCAGCGAAAAGATCATCTTAAGGTCTGGCCTCTAAACCCAATTATTCACTTGGTGACAGATTCTTACATATGTGAGGTCAACCTTTTGAAAGTTTACGGTCATGGGTTGTGCTCTGGCCTCTGGACCACATCTCAAACCTGTGATATAGAATTCTTTTGGGATCAAAGTTGGATTGGCCTTTTTGGTAGACCGTTTTTAGCTTAAGTTTCCCATAATATGTTCATTTTACAAGTTCAATTTTGTTGGGAAATAGATTTGAATAGCTGTAGAATTGCAACCAGCATTAAGAAAGTTTATAGTTTGTTATGTTGTAGTTTTTTCAGCCAAGTAATGAGCATCTGTGTATCGACTGTGTAGTCTGTGTTGTCTGCTGACGTTTGACATGTACAACTTGCAGATTTCCTTCGACCACCAAAGTATCCGCATTGAAGTTAACCAAGGCTGAGGCAACAGCGGCCAAGTCCATGTCCTCTTTGGGGAAAACAAGTCCCCCACAAAGCAACACTTCTAAACCTGAATCAGATTATGACGTGGTATGATTCAAGTTCTCCCTTTTCATCATGAATTCTTGGCTCCATTTCTGCAGCAATAGTAATTGATTGTCTTAAATATTTATCCAGAATCTCGCTGCGAAATTGTACTCTGCTCTTAGAAAGCTAAGAATGGCCCTCATGACAGAAGGTGGAGAAAGGCTCATGGCACATCACATATTCACGTAAGCATGGTCTAATTACTGGATCCTTTTTATTCAACATGTCTTCTTTTTGTTGTTCTATTGCTTTACTGTTAGATTTCATAATGCTACTCAGGCTTAAAGATTTTTATCTGAGAATATAAATTGCGTGTATGAACTCACTTAATTTGATTGATTTGATGATGAATGGAAATCCTAGTATTAAGTTCTCCCTAGGTACTGCTCGCGCATTTATCTGACGTTTTCTTGTCCCCACCTCCCACCCCAAAAAAGAAAGAAGACTCATTGTAATGTGTAATCTGTGGTTGAACCAGGAATGCGACATTGCATCATATCGGCAGGAGGGTACCTCGAACCAAAGAAGAACTACTAGAAATAAGTGGCATCGGCAAGTAAGTTATGCTTTTAAGTCCTTGCATATAGGAGTATTATGTTTTCCTATCCCTGTCTTGCAGTGTATCTGTCACTCACCCCCAGGCTTTCTAATCTTCCATTTTCGTTGTCATGTAGTATAAAGCTGAACAAGTATGGTGATCGTATGCTGGAAATCATTGAAGCTACGATCAAGCAGCATTATAAGATAGATAAAAACAGCAGCAGCAGTAATGAGAGTGCAGATTCGATAAAAGGAGAAGAGAGGCTGCTGCCAAGGTTTCGAATGGAATCTCTAACGACAATGAGGACCTGACGGAAAGCACTGGGAGATCAAAGAAAAGAGCTGTCCAAGCCAAGAACATTGCTGAAGTCAAACCCTTAGACATTGATGTATTTAGTGAATGCTTGGATGATGTTGATCTTGATTTTGATGACTCAGTTTACTGAGATTCTGACTAATGAGTCGAATCCAAAGAGTGAAACTAATGCTAATGGAAGAAAGCTGCCTGCGTGGTCAGGACAAAGCAACATGTAACTCAGCTAGCCTAGAAATGTAACAATTATACTCTCAAATGTGTTGTGTATATAGATGTAGGTTTCAGCTTAGGCTACCCCATTTATGATGCAGGAAGATATACTGGACGATTGGAAATGAAATTCTGCTGATGTACTTAGCCAAAGAAGATAACGTGTATAAAGCTTTGTGAACTCGCAGTTTACTTGTAGTATTTGGCAAGACATCCAACCAAATATACTTCGTACATGACATCCTTGTAGACTTGTAGGGGGGATTGGATGCATTTTAACACTGATGTAAACGGGATTTGATCTCATGTTTTAAAACTACGGTTTCCAAAAGACTCTCGATTTGTTTCATGATCCAACAAGTACATTATCCAGAAACCTAAATTTCTCATCTATGTAGCTTAAATTCATTCTTCAAATACATATATCAAACATACAAATATGCTATGATCTTTATAACTTATATTACCAAGTAAAAAAATACCATTTATGCCTCCAAGAAGAACTTTCTAAAATATCCTAATAAGAAAACTAGGAAAAAGGAGGCAATCTTATAGAAAATAAATTTCAGTGAGATGTTAGATTTATTTTAATGCATACTAACAATAATATCAACTGTATAAATTTAACTAATAGAAAAAAGTTGGAGGTTGAGAAGCGTTACCGCTCACAATAATTAGAAGTAGGTTTTCAACAAACAGTTGGCGTCCTGAGTCTTCTAAAAGATTTAGGTTCATTATTAGGTACCATTTAATATTCATGCCTTTGTAATTGGTACTAAACATGATACATCATTCAATTGATACTGAAAATTGTACATCTTTCGTTTGTACTAACCTGTTCTATTCAACTTATTTAAGATTTGATAAGATAAGATAAGATAAGATCAGATAAGATCAGATGTTCTGTTTAACTTATCTTCACTCATTTCAGAAAAAAATAAGATAAAATAAGATAAGATAAGATTAGATCAGATCAGATCAGATAAGATCAGATCAAATAAGATTTTATAAGATCTTATAAGATAAGATAAAACAAAATAAGTTGAACAGAACAGACCCTAAAAATTGTACATCTTCCAATTCGTTATAGATGTATTGGATGGGAATTAGAGTATGAAAAAATTAAAAATGTTAAAATCGTCAAGAGTTTTAATTTCTTTTATTCTTTTAAATTGAAAAAATAAGGAAAAAACTACAAATTTTAAGTCAGAAAATGGGGATTTGCATGTCATCATAGATATTGCACAAAACCACCCACGTGCCCATACATAGTATGCAGAAATACCCATGCACAATTCTTCTACTGCCACGTCCTTGACCTCACCCAAACTTTTTTTTAATTTCTGTTTATTTTATCTATTGTGGATAAACCAATATCTACATTGTACTTATAAATTAAAAACACTCTGATCTTGCAAATGCATTCGTCCTCACTTCAACTAAGTTCTACAAAACAGTTAGAGCCCAACTAATAGAAAGAAAAGAAGAAGAGAATTGAGGGGAAAAAATGCAGGTAATAACACCTGAACAAAGTGATAATATGAGAGGATCAAAAGCACAAATGATGAAAAGAATAGGAGAAAGAAAAGTGAGAGAAATAGTGGTTGAAAAAAGGAGGCTGGTGGAGGTGCCATACACAGCCACCCTAGCACACACCATGAACACCCTGGTGACCAACCGAGTCGTGGCGGTGCCGGTTGCAGCACCGCCAGGACACTGGATTGGGGCGGGTGGGTCTATGATTATGGAGACTGATAAGCAAACTGGGGCAGTAAGAAAGCATTACATAGGTATGGTTACTATGTTGGATATATTGGCTCATATTGCTGGGGATGATAGTGTTAATGGTGGAGATGGAGATTCTACAAATGATGTTGATCACAAGTTATCTGTCCCTGTTTCCAATATTATTGGTCATTGTCTTGAGGGTTTGAGCTTATGGACTCTCAATCCTAATACTAGGTACTCCTCCGTTTCTTTTTAATAGTTACACCATAGCTTTTTCACGCACGCTTACTAATGTACTAAATGTTTGAATATTAATCTTTCTCAATTTGTATTTGTAAAAATTATAAAAAGTTGATATTCTAAAAATTACATATCGAGACGATTCAAATAAGATTTCATATGACTATATTTTTCGTTACCCATTTATCACAAATCATAGTCAAATATAAATTCTAAATAGTTTCTATAAGAAATTAATTACTTATAGTGTTTTTTTAGTTGCAATATTTATTGATCTATTTTTAATGATCTTCGTAGCAGTATTCTGATCATTAATAACTGTAGTTATTGGTAATTTATAAAATTTTATAATTAATTAGATATTTTGAAAATACACGTTAAAGTGAATCTAATGAATCTAACAAGATTGCTCATGATTTGATGATTTACACGATCATAGTTTGTAAAGTTTGTCCACACATATATGTCGCAACTCACAGAGAACGGAGGAACTATATTTGTGCTCCTGCCTTATATCTAGCTTATTGTTTGTTTTGTCCCTAAGATGCATGGTAGCAAGTTTTGTTGACACTCCCTGTCCGAAATTATTAGACATTATATTAATAATATTAAACTATAATGTGATAACTAAAGTTTAAGACTTGTTTATACCTTTATTATACTAATAAGGCTATATCGTTACTTCCCCTAAAAAAAAAAAAAAAAGGCTATATCGTTACTCATGAGCATCATTAGAAGTTGGCTTAAAGATTTTAACTTTACAAGGAAGCACCAAAATGGTAAGATTTTCTTTCCACAAGTTTCTTCGAGTGGACTAGTTCTCCAATAATAATATATGCATGGCATGATCATATCGTTGGCAACATATATATGGCAGTCTCCTAGATTGCATGGAAGTCTTCAGCAAGGGAATCCACCGAGCAATGGTACCATTAGACAGCCACATGGAGAACATTTCAGGAGTTGAGCTCGTAGAGTCATCATCTTCCTACCGGATGTTAACCCAAATGGATGTCATAAAATTCCTGAAAGCTCATGGCCATCAAGAGATGCGGGATGTATTGGCGCGCACCGTGAGGAGCACCGAGGCTGTAACTGACACTGTACTTGCTGTGTCTCAGCGCACAAGAGCTATTGATGCCATCAAGTGCTTGAGAAACGCTTCTCTTCAAGCCGTTCCCATTGTAGAAGCCCCTGACATTCCATATGAAGGTCACAGCCAACTGATTAATGTAAGTGATATAAAACATCTGTTTTGTTTTGTGATTTTGTGATTCGATTATATATGTATGCTAGTGGTTTCCAGTAAGAGTGTCACAGTATAAGTTTGCACATATTACAGAAAAATGAGACAGTAAATTTATTGAACACATGGAACTTTATCTTAAAACATATGGTTTCCTCATGAATTTTTCACACAAATACGTGCTCCTAGACACTTAGCATCCATAGAAATAGCGAGATTCATCAGCAAAATTGTTGTTTCAAATTGTAGGGATATGGCAGGAAGCTTGTGGGAACCTTTTCTGCAACTGATTTAAGAGGATGCCCAGTTGATTTGATGCAATCCTGGCTGTCGTTGAACGTGAGAGAATTCATGGGAAGAGTTTATCAAAACCCTTCTCACGGAGCTCCAGACTTGGTGAACTCTCCTAAGTTGCTTGTAACTTGTCATCTTGATTCGACCTTGTCGGAAGTGATCGACAAAGTAACGACTAAACATGTGCACCGGGTTTGGGTTGTCGACGAGTACCAATATGGTACACTCCTTGGGATCATCTCTCTCACAGACATAATTCGAGTTGTTAGAGCTGCTCTTATTTCAGGATCCTAGCTACCAAAATGGCTCCAAAGAGTTTGCTAACTGAGATCCTCTTAAGGTTTTCAGACTCGAGCAAGGTTTTTTGTTCGGGTGTTTGATGTAACGTTTAATGTTTAGTTTGTTGCTAATTGAGGGAGTGCATCTATAAGGTTTTCAGACTTGAGGGTGTTTGAAGTAACTAGCTTTATGGCTAGTTTGTTGCATGTAATGTCCAGTGGTTTTTTCCAGTTTATGTTGAGTAACGTTTGTTGATGTATGGGTGCATGTGCCCTTCAATACTCCTACCAAGAGCTTCTGTAAGCATTTGTAATCTGTTCGTAGATATAATAACATGCTGAGTAGAGGGGTTTAGATATGTTCAATTATGCAATTTTCATTAGGCTTACAATTCTGTAAAATCCCATAAGGAGTAGTTCCTTATGTTGAGGTTTTGGTATACTTTTTCCAATCTCTAAAAAGAGAGAATATAGACATAAATGAGAAAGAGTTATTCCTAATAGAAACATCTTTGTACGTGAATCGCAATTTCCTAGAAGACCTTGTCCATACTATGCCTATAATATAAGGAAAGAAAACCTGGATCAAAGTAGCCTTCAACTCGAGCTCAACGGAGACGGAATATAGATGACCTAAAGTAAAAGCATACCTTATTAATAAGGTGCAGTAGGTTCAACCTAATCAGCCAAAATAAAGAGAGAAGAAATGGAAGAATAAGATCCATGTTAATGACCAGTAGAGATGAAATATTGGCTCATGCCGTCGATCTTATCCTATTAGAATCAAGGCTTCACATCGTTACAACAGATGTTCGAGAACTGACAACATTGTTCTTGATGAGTAGACAAAGACCAAAATTCGAAACATTTGCTGCTTTTGCTTTTCCCACATTGTTTCCCATAAATATGTAGTCATGCCTTAACCCTTTACACACAAGTTCTCAAAATTCTCATGTCAAGGTGAAGGGGAAACAATAGAAAGGAAAGCTTTTAACTAACATAAAAGTTTACCAACAATAAAGCAAGAACCTCTACTACAATATTGTTGACACCACACAATCTATATCTAAATGTAAGGCTTCTTAAACATTAATTAAGTCAAGACCTTGCAAATGTTGTCGACGTCACGCCACCTGAGGTGTCATCTTAATGTCTCCTGGATTTCACTTCACTTTTAGATTGCATCATAGTTGAAAGCGTATTTACTTCGTACAATAATCCAACAGAGAACAAGAAGCTGCAACGATATTTCGTTAGTCAAGGTTTCAAGTATAACTGCATCTATGTATTCAAAAGTTCCATACATGGAACAAGATTATCAAGCAGAAAAATGACTTCCCAGTAATTCATGAGTAAAAAGCTATGCTAGAGATGCTATGGAAAACAGCACAGCAACCATGGTAGAAAAAAGTAATAGTTCGTGCATGTGTGAACATTAGAAGACTAGAACTACGAGAGAGAGATATGATGCAATATCGTGTGTTGCTCCGATTGCTAGACTATGTGTACGGATTTATTGACAGCATGAAGGAATGAGTAGATAAAAGAAAATAAGAGCAAGATTCATCATTCTTTGGCTTTGTAGTCAAATCAAATGATTGAAAAAAATGGTTTACAGAAACATCTATTTCTTTTCTGGTTGTGCAGCACCTGATTGTTGCATTTGGTTGTGCAGCACAAATGTTTCAACAGATATAAGAGCACTACATGTGGGCAATTCGATATCTTCTCCAATCCCAAACCAGACCGTTTTCCACCCCCCCCGGTGTAATAAACCAGCCTGAGGGAGAGTAGAGAAAGAGAAGATATATTGTATTGTCATTTTTACTTATTGCTTAGCACAGTTTGGGAATGAGTCAAGCCACTCCAAAGCTTGATAACTATATTTAGAGTCTGAAATTTCCGTTTTAATCAATCAAAATCTTCCATTGATTTCTGATCTCAAATTCCAGTTCATAACCTTCTGTTCTTCCCCTCTCTCTCTCAGGCCTAATGGGAATGAGCAAGGGCGAAATGAAAAGAGAAAGTTCCCCTGGCGCCCCCATTTAGGAAGAAGGGTTGAACGGTTTGGGCCTGTAGGACGCAAGCTCCCGAAGAGGGAAGCCCAACGAATGTCAGATGCAAAACCCCGCACCTCACTAAGATCATATTGGCATACGCTCCTAAAAAAAAGAGCAGACCCCATTGAAGACGAGAGTGAGATACAACAAAGCCATTTCTGTCCACCACTCTTCTCATAAAGCCAAAACCACCACCCAACAATCAGCTAGGAAACACATAGTTGGTTTTTTCCAGGTGGGTTTGAGGTATAAAGCAAGCGACACTTTGCTGAATTTTTTAAAAAGAAAGTGGTGGGATGTTTATTGACACTAATGGTTCAAGTGCCTCTTTCGAATTTGCCTTTCCACTTCTGTCCCTCATCTCTATCCAAAGCAAGGCTCACCACCTCTGTGTTTGTGGCGGCTCACCCTATTCTCTTCCAAATCTACAAGATGAAAGTTAACCAATCATTTTTAATTTGTAAAACTGTTGCCTAATTAACGGAACGAGAATAGGTCTAGCCGCACGGCAACACAATTATTTACCTAGTTTTGTTGAATTAGTCCAACCGCATACCAGTTGCATGCAGCAATTCGCCTTTTTGGATTCTAGGGGGTTCAGTGAATTAGGTAATGTGAAATAGCAGCCAAAGTAAATTAGGAGGATATGGGAGAAATACAAAAAAGACAAGGGAGAAGACAAGAATCTAAATAACGTGACGGCAAAATTGAAACATGCCACCCAACCATTGGAATTCAAATATTGGTGGTTAGTTCCCCTTGCGGGTTGAATTTGACCACTAAATGATTAAAAAAATAGACGGCTATAATTTTTGAGCATTTGGATGAATGTCAAGTATGAGAGAGATATGTTGGAAGAAGTGATAGAGGTTTATACAATGGTGGCAGGTGGTGGTGGAATTAGTTACCATGAGAAATAAGAGATATAAGAGAAAAAATAAAATAAAAACTTCAAATTAAAAGTGGTAAAGGCAATAATGTATGCCAAACACAAAACTATTAACATGTCTTACCTTTTTTTTCCTTTTTTTTTGTGTAGGGGGGGGGGACGGAGGTGGTATATCACTCTTTAGTGGTTTATGCTATATTGCTGGAAAAAATGTACCCAAAGGGGCTTTTGAAAGTACCTTTCCTATCTCACTCTTTATACTTGTTTCTATGTATTACTTTAAGAATTATTAAAAACAAATGACATTCCCCCTTGTCCTTGTCCCCCCAAACTTCAAAATTCAAGAGCATGCTTGGAGAAAAGATGTCTATATATGAAGCATATACACATGTATAATGAAGATCTATTGGTAAGAATCAAAGTACAATCACTATAATTTGCATACCATGTTGTGACACACACTCGATGGACAGTACTGGCCACAAGAAGAGCAACTACTTCAGCAAGTATAACTGCAAAAAGATAAGCATTACAAAGACTTAGTGGCACTTCTTAAAAAGCCCACGTCAAAAGTAATACATATTCTCACAGCTACATGACCTATGTGCAGTGTGCACCCATCACAGTTTAAAAATGTGTGAGCAACTATATAAATCAGATATACTTCAGCTTTACCTCAAATTTTGAATTTACTAAGGTAGACACAGTAACAAAAATACACTAATTCTTAATCATTCATTTTCCTTCTTGCATCTCTCTCTGACAGATTACTTTGTCATAAAATTCTAAATGTACAAAGCAGAATTCCAAGAATAACATTATTTCTACAAAGAACTGTTGTTCAACTCAAACTAGCAGAAAACTACAAAAGAGAAATCGTATTTACCAGAACCCCACCCAGTTTTGATGCCAGACGACTCTTGAAAATTTCCAATGAACTGCATTGCAAAACAAGCAAACAAAAAGGACAAAGTTACTAATCAAGCTAAAACAAGCCACATACAAATCCAATTATCTCAAAGTGTCGCATCAGATGCCAAACTCACTACGAAGGAGAAAAGGAATAGTAGAGAACTAATAAACCCTCCAAGAATGGTGAATAACTCCGACGATGCTAGCTTCCCTCTATAAATCACTTCAAGTGATAGAACCACAGTGAACAAAAGAAAGGAGAGCAGCATAGAACTTCCTGTGCTCGCCATTGCTCTACATTTCCAGAGAAGAAATACATCATTTCAGGAACACATGATTAAGGAAAAGAAAACGACGACAGTAAAACAAATCAAAACAGAATTCAATATTATTGATCAATTATGATTTAAACCTACCTATAATTAGATCAAACAACTGCAACAAGACAAGGTTGTAATACCAATTCTTTCCGCTTTCGCGACGAAAAAACGATTCTGTGCAAATATCAATCTAAGGTTTTGGTTTTCAAAATTTCTACTCCATCTAGATTGCTAACTGCTAAATCGCTTGCTAGGTCTACATAGGTTTGAATCAAGTCATAGATATTTGGGGATAAATATCAATTCATCTCAAAATCGAGTGCAATCGTCAGATTTTGTCATCTAAAACCCTAAATTTGCACAGTATCAAACTACAAAAATTAAAACGATGTTCAAATTTGTTCTACCTAGAACAAATCTGAATAATGTAGGAGAAATCAAAGCAACAACTTGCGAAATCAGACAGAAATTAACGCAAATTCAAGAGAACATCTTTCATTGCAGAGACATCGGAAAGATCAAATAAGATATGAATTGCATAATTTGGAGAGAGAAAGAGGGACTTACCAATCAAATCGGCAGGCGTAACAGAAGAAAGAGTGAAGATGTCCGATGTCGGAAGGAAAACTAAAACCTCATACTCTGATATGAATTTCAGGGGGCATAGAAGGAGTTCATAAGGGTAAATGAGTAATTTTAGTTTAGTAGTCAAGTATCTTATCAATATCACTTTAAAAAAATTTAGAGAAGTTGCGGGCTATTGCAATATTGATAAATGATGTACATAGAAGAATCTATAAGATGTTTAACTTTAGTATTTAAATATGTAAGGTGCTAGTGTGCCTGGTGAAGTATGATGGATGATAAATCAATTTAGCCACTAATGTTATGTTCTTTTAAACTGAATTAATGAAAATTCAGTTCAGTTCAGTTAGTTTCCTCTTACAATTTTCATTCACTTTAGTTCAGTTCAGTTCAGTTCAACCATATTAAGTTTAGTTCGACAATTAAGTTCACAAAAAGAACATAAATTTAAATGTCATTGTAAATTGCTCGCATTTAGTCAAGAACAATTCGGTAATGACAATCTTTTACCTACCAAGTTTTAGAAAAAAATAACTTCCATATTATTATTTTCATTGACTAGTACATGCGCAATAGATTTCCTCAAGTTTTCCATCCACTATAGCTCACTCATATATTGTGCTTTTGATTTTAGTTGCAATTTTACTCGATTTCTTGTAAGAGGATTAACTATTTTCACTTACTTTGCTTTTTATAAATGCGGGTTTATCAAATTTGGACTATATCAAATTCTATATTAAGTAGGTGAGAGCGCTTCAATTCAGGTTGTTTCTATCAATTGAGAAGAATATTTACACCTTAAAAGGTTAAAATTTAACGTGTGAATTTAGGGTGAGAGCGCCTCGATAATTTTATTTTATTTTTTAAGATGTAAATTGAAATTCAACAATTGGTAAGTTAAACTAACTGTTTAATTTGCCTAAGCCTGAAAATATAAAGAAGGAGGTTGTTGAAGAGAAAACCAAGAACAAGAAACTAAGAGCAACTACCCTAAACATCATGAATCGGTAACACCAACCTTACTTAAAGTGCTCTCACCTTCTCGTTCCTAATATGGTTGTAATAGTTCCAAATTGATGAATCCTAAACTGCAATCACGAATCTTAAAAGACATTAAAAGCTAAAATATTCTTGAATGAGCTTCGGAAGCAAGTAAAATTGGAGCAAAAATCAAGAACATGAAAAGGTGGGACATAATGGACGAAAATTATGAATAGATAGCAATTGTATAACTTCCAGATTATAAAAGGAAATTGTCACTTTCCAAATATACATGATTATAATAAGTTTGACTAATTTCAATTTCATTATATTTTTAATGAGGTTATTTTAGTTTCACTATTTTTTTTATTGGTAAGAAAGAAGTGCTCTATTAGATTGGAATCTCTCGTAGGTTAACTCGTTCTAACTACATTGGAAATGCCCCTTAGGAGTAAGGGGAAATGTAAGAGAATCCCATCCCTAAAGTGCCTCTAGTGGAGATTGATCCCACAACTTGTTCAGATACAAACTTACCACTACATCCCTTACACTAGTTGGTATTTCAGTTTCACTATATAACTTATATTTCCTCCAGTCCTTTAATAATTGCTAAATTTTCCTTATTTAGAAGTTTCATACTAATAACTAATTATCCATTTTTTAGTAATATGTTATTTCTATCTCTTCCATCTAGTTCTATCTCTCTCTTATCCCTACCTTCCCTACCTATAGTGATTAATAAAGAACAGAAAAAGTATCATATTATTGAACGGAAAAAGTGCACCGGAGATGATCCTGACTCCATATTATCATACGACATACATAAAATCTAAAAACAAACAAAACCTAAAACTGATTGTAAATTTGTAAATTGTAATATCAACAAGTCCATACTCCTTTAGATTCCATGAAAAGGACCGTAGTCTGCACAATTTACAAGTGGAGCATCCACTCAACTTTTCAATTCATCAACTATAATATTGCCTTTTAGATTACCACGATACCCCCAATCTTTCCTTTATATAATCTTTCAACCTACCCATATATTACAAATCTGACTTCATAAATTTTCCATTTCCACATTTCGTGTTCACATTTTATGGTGCAAATATTTCAGATCTAATTTCTTTCGTCACTTCATCAAAATCGTCCCCACAGCCCTAACCCATTCAACAATAAAAACACACAACACACACACATTCCGCATAACATTTATTCACTATACGACTAACAATCTAACATCATAATTCCTTTCTTTTCCTTCGAAATCTCCGCCTCATTCCCATTCCCATTCCCATTCCCATTCCCTTTATATATACCCCCATTTAATCCACAATGTATGACTCCAATTCTTTCTCCATTAACACCGTCAAATTCAATGGACGGTGATTCTCCTCTTCGTAGCAGGAAACCCAATTTCTATCATTATTCTAACGGTCACGGTAACGGTCACGGAAACGGTAAAGATACGATGAACATGAAGGGAAAGAAAGCGGGATTGAAAGGGTTGATAGAAACGGCGTCGTTTATGAAATGGGGATTTGATGACGTGGTAGGAGTGGTGATTCACCACCCATTACCTTGCTTTTTTATGGTGGCGTTGTTGTTTTTTATGGGGGTTGAGTATACTTTACGCATGATTCCTAGTGATTCTCCACCGTTGGATGTTGGATTTCTTGCCACGCGTTGGCTTAATCGTGTCTTTTCTTCTAGTCCTTCCTTCAACACCTTGTGCGCCGCCCTCAACACGGTATTACATTCATCCATCTCTTCTTTTTCTCGACTTTTTTTTAATGATGAGATTTGTTGAAAGTTGCTATAAATGAACAAACATGTACTCCATCTGTTCTTTTATCATTCTCACTTTCCTGTGCGCATCTCTCAATGCACCTCTTTGAACTTGAATATCTTTCATTATATATTAGTAAAAATTATAACGATTGAATATTAATAATGTCTTATATGAGGCAATTAAACAAGACTCAGTTATAGTATATTTTTCTTACATAAATTGAAAAAAATGAGAAGATTCTCTCCAAGAATGAATAGTCTTAAAGATTCTGAGAAGAAAAAAAAAAAATAGAGGGATTATTATGTTATTGTTGTCCACCAATTGGTACTTGGCAAATGCTAATTGGTGCCTGGACTGCTG
Source organism: Beta corolliflora (assembly GCA_947648045.1). NCBI lineage: Eukaryota > Viridiplantae > Streptophyta > Magnoliopsida > Caryophyllales > Amaranthaceae > Beta > Beta corolliflora. The sequence goes on along the minus strand of CANSZD010000686.1, from coordinate 817,289 downwards.
GATAAGGAACCTTAATTTATACTTTCTCTGAAATAAGTGAAACACTTTGTGAGAGTTGTCAAAAGAGAAGTGTTTTATCTAATACGGAAAAAGTATATTACTTTTTGTTTAAATGACTTTTTTTGTTAAAATAAGTTCCTTATCTAGCTCCCCAAAGCACCCGTTAGTATGATAATATTTATTTTTGTCACATGCAAGAAAATGTGAAAACAGTCTTTTTGATTTTAAAGATTATAAGTGATGAAATGAATGATTTATAAAAGGCTTTCTAGATAAGAGAGGATTAGGGGAACAGGGTTGGATGAAAAAACTCTATCTACGCAGTGGATAAAATACTCATTAGAGATACTTGAAATGATAAGGAGTTCATTAAGGTGCCAATATGGCTAGAGACTTAAAGAGTTGTTTGGCATGTACTTCAAATAGAATTTTAAAAGCTCAATAGGACTTTATTGAGAAGCTAATTTGAGCAGTTTATGAAAATAAGGAGCTGAAATGTCTCCTCCTTACATCTTTTGAACTTACTTTTCTTTATCCAAAAAAAGGTTTCTAGAAAAATTTCAGCTACTACAACAAATTGTTCTACTAATGACTTCATGCAATCAAATACATTATCAGTATTAAACTTTAGTACTTCCTCCGTTCTAAAATAAATGAAACACTTACCATTTTTTACGATATTTGAGTGCTTACTTACCTTTATTTCTCTTCATCACACGTCCTCTTCATCTTTCTCTCTATGTCTCTCCTCTCCTAAATCCCTGAGGCCCCACGTTTCATTTAAAACAGAATGGAGGAAGTATATAAATTTGAGCAAATTTTAAGTCGATGTCTGTAAATTTTGTGTCCACAAATTAACGAGTTACTAGCTTTAACTATTTGAACTTACGTAGTACTTGGTATTTAAATTTGACAAATATTGTTCTATTGGTATTTTAATCCAGCTAACAGCGTGTATTGATGTTTTAGATTTTTAAGTGACATATAAATTCAAATTTGATGAAGTGGTCAAATAATGTGCAATGGAGGAAAGTTTGCGCTCTTAGCTTGTGCTTTGTAATAAGGGACTCGTTTTTTGCAATAACTAAGTGTAGAGATTTTGTTTTTGTGAATTCAAATTTGCAATATTTATTTCCATAACTCAATTATAGAATTTCCGGAGAGGCTGTAAATTCCTTGCATATAAGTCTGTTTACATCTAGCATATGTTAATTGTGGGCGACTGGACGAAGCATTAGACTTTTAGCCGAAAATAGTGTTGAAAGTTCTTTATCTTTCTTTTTCTTGTTTTTTTTTTTTCCTATGGAGGGGATGTTGAGGATTAGATTTTAGGTGAATATTTGTACTCAATATTTTGATGAGTCAATGAATTGATTAATTGTGATGATTATGATAGGTGTTTGTGGGGATGCAAACAGCATACATATTGTGGGTTTTCCTGGTGGAAGGAAGAATGAGACCTGGCCTTGCTGCCTTGTTTATGTTCACTTGTAGAGGAATTCTTGGTTACTCCACTCAGTTACCTTTGCCTCAGGTATATTTCATTTTCTTATCGAACACTGCGTGTGCCCCTTTTGTCCTTTCTTTCCTCACGGAACACCTCTGAATTATTATGTTTAACTTGTTCTGATTACTCATTTGATTTGCTAGTGAAATAATTTTATTTTGTTTGAAAGAATATGGTAGTTATTAGTCAGACTATGTGGTAGTCATGTTTATGATTGAAGTTTGAATCCCATTTGCATCTGCTATCCTTTGTATCTTCTCATAAACTACATGATAATAATCTTCATGCTTGTTTATTGCTCGGAGATGAGATTAGGTGGTTGAATTTGTAAAAAACATGAAAGTCGATTCTGGCAGAAAAAGGTAACTAGAAAACTGAGAGAAAAATGGTTGATGTGATGGATTTGGAAAAAAAGTAAAAATAAATTTGCCTTAACGTAAGATTGCATTGGGATCTCGTCAAAAACATAAAAAAAGAGACGAAGAAAGATAACATCTAAATAATTGCAATGATTGTTCTGTCATGTTCACATGAACCGTCTTTTTATCTTTCTCTCTCTTTTTTCATCACATGGGCTTCTAAAATATCCTCTCTTCCCCAATGTTGTAATTATTTGGAACAAAGGAGTAGGAAGATTATTTGGTGGACAAAAAAAGTAGACCATTCAAGTTTCTGAAATTTGTCAAAAATTACCTAATAAAACCAACTTTTTGTGAAAAGTTATCTATTATAAAAAAGGTTGTTAAAATCTACCTAATAAAATGTTTCATGTTGTGGATTACTACCTTACGCTGGAATGTTTTGGGGGGGGTGACTAGTTTTTCGGTGTTGACTCTCCGCATGCGAGTTACAATTTGCAGAGGGAAGAAAAACATGGTAAATTACTGGAATGGGAACAAAGAAAGGGAGATGCAGCCATGCAGGGTAGTTATTGGTGGGCGGAGAGAAAGGAAAAGGAACAAAGTAAAGAAAGGGAAAAGAAGGGTTTAAGTGAAATCAGAGGGAAAGGATGGGGAAAAGGTGGAAATGGTGGTTTTTAAATGTCACATGATCTGCACGTGGGGAGGGATCAACGCCGAAAAACTGGTCAATCTCCTACATTCCGGCATAAGGTAGTTGTCCACAACCTAAGACGTTTTATTAGTTAGTTTTTGACAACATTTTAGGTAGTTTTACACAAAAAGTTGTTTTAATTAGGTAGTATATGACAAAAAAATCCCTTGATTTTTTTTGTTTTTTTCTTAAAAAAATTTCGACCATAATTTTGCAAGTTATCTCATTTTAGCTGTCTATGTATCTTTACAAGTAGTAGCTTTTGCTAACTCCCTCTAAGAAAATTCGGGATGACAAGCATTACCTATTTACCTTATTAGCATAAGATCTTTTTCGCAAAATCAAATTTTATAGTTATTACTATTGTTAGCATTTATTTCAACCTACTATATGGGCTATAAGTATTTCAAATAAAGGCCGCATTTTTCTAGTTGTAGCATTTGATAACCCCCTCTTTGCAGCCACTTTTGTTTTGTTTTGTTTTGTTTTGTTTTTGCTAGTGGTAGCATGTATTTACTAGCCTACTCTTTAAGAACCCCGCGTTTTGGTAGTCTTCTGTTGTTCTTTTCATTATTTATGGCAACTGGAGTTTCTGTTTAGTATATTATTGAGTTAACAAAGAGGACATGTCACAAATGACTCATTGAATGTTATCCTATCCACATCATCATACTTTACAACTTTCATTTCTCATAACTTAAAAGATGAAAAATAGTACAATTTTTGTGTGTGGTTGCTATTCAGAATTCTCTTCTTGTCAGTTGGCCATATCGGGACCATGAATTTGTAGTTTTCATTTATTTTTGTTGTAGCTCAACATGACCTACAATAGCAAGATGTTAAGCATCCAGTTGAACTGGCTTTTGGTTCTTCTGTATAGTATCATTCTCTGTTATCAACATACATCTTTCATATCTCATACCAACAATATAATATCTACGTTATCGACCCCTCGTAGCATCTAAGGAGCCATTAGGCAAAATAGGCATTGATTGTGTGTTAAGATTGAAAATTTGAAATGTGTTAACCATGCCAATAGTACATCTTCTTGGCATGAAACGTAGTTAGTTGATTTGGTTTATTCTATGGATCTAAGTTTCCAAGGGTTTTTCAGTCAGTATAAACTAAATTTTATCGGCCTTCATTGTCAGGATTTCGTGGGTTCGGGAGCGGATTTCCCTGTGGGAAACGTGTCATTCTTCTTGTTCTACTCCGGCCATGTGGCTAGTGCGGTGATTGGGTCTTTAGACATGAGACGCATGCAAAGAAGGGAGTTCGCATGGACGTTTGATTTTCTGAATGTGTTGCAAATGGTTAGGTTGCTTGGAACAAGAGGTCACTACACAATTGATCTAGCTGTTGGTATTGGAGCTGGTTTCTTGTTCGACTCTCTTGCTGGCAAGTATGAGGAGAGCAGGAAAATCTACTCTCCATTAAGGTAGATGTAAAGAAAATGAGGGAGGGGGTTTGACTTAGGACTATGAAGCACGTCAACAGCCAAGACCTAGGTTTCTCCATTTACAAAACGTTTACAGTCCCAGAACGCCAGCGTTTTTGTGCTAATGAAGCCCTGGAATGGCTGGGACATGAGGTTTTCCCGTTTAGAAAGCATTCCTTTTCCTGTGCTACATAGGTCCAAGAGATGTATCATGTGTGCATGAAATAGTAAACATGGTGTTGTTGCTTGAATTCAGGTTATCTAGGATGAATGCTTATACATGATTGAGTAATGTCTAACCTCAGAGGGGTTTTTAATCACTTGTTGCTTCTTACTTTAACCATTGCAGTTTCTCCATTTTCGTCTGTTCTGAAGTCGTTCTGAATAAAGGGGCTTTCTTCTGTAACATGGTGTATTTCAGTATTTGCTCTTACTAATCCTAGCGTTTTTCTTTTTTTGGGAGTTTATAGACTCAAACGGTTTGAGGCTGTGAAAAGGCAAAAAGTATTTTCATATTGCTGATTTTTGTTTGGGAGTGAGAAGAAGACCTACTGGACCGGCACCTCTTACAGTTGAGGAGCTGAGGAGGTCAGACATTATGGGAGCAGTTTGATCACATGACCTCAAAGTCACAACTCACAGGAAGCATCCCTTGCGACTAGTCCAAGTACTACTTAATTTCCAGATTGGTGGTAATAAGTTAGGAATTTGTGACAAAATTAGATTCGTAAGAGTATTTTTTTCCACACAGCTCAATGCATCAAATGGTGCCACTAACATAATCTATTCTTCCAATTTAAGGAACATCATTTTACAGTAACTTTTAGTTTCTATATGCAAGTTTAGTGAATCTTTCATGCAACAAAAAGATAGGTAGGTTCATCTGCTCTGATATTATTATATACAGTGTATCAGACATTGTCCCAAACTCATTGCTCAGTATCTGAATCTGAATATGGGGGACATGACCCGTCATCTACATTGGCGAATGGGTCATACATAGGTGAACTTGGATCTGTGCATCCAGGTACAAGGTCCAAATTGCAGCGGTCACCCTGCATGAAATGCAGTTGATTATCAGCTGAAGTTCGAACTTTCACTGTCATACAAGATAAGGCTAAGAAATAAACTGCTACTTACTCCTTCCACGGTCAGATTTGCGATGATGGCACACCTTGTGATGACAATGCTTGTGTCTGGGAAGATTGCCCTGTCACAAGCACCCTCTTTGCTTAACTCTTCTGCTAGGCCCTGTGTTTAAGAATTTTCAAGAAATCAATCAGAAACATCTTCTGGTGCATAGTTATGATTGTTAAAGCTGCAACCAAACTTAGGTCTTCCAGCTTTAAGTATTCATGCTTCACTTTGCTCTGCAGTGGTGTTAAGCTATGCAAACTATGTTTTCTTTGAGACAGAAAACTTGGCAGCTTGACCAGTTATACTATGAAAAAACTATAGAGATCTAAATGTGAAATAGGAGAGTGGCGGATCCTACTTTAAGTGAAATAAATTTCCCCACAGACTTGTATTTTAAACATTCAGATACGTAAAATTTAGATATATAGCCGTTTTACCCCCTCCTTGTTCTGTACAGAACAGAACATGTTCTGTAAGAAGCCATTTTCTTTCAGCGATTATACATACACTCTATTACTACATATCACTTAGCATTCTGAATCCTAGGTTTGGTGTTAATAAGTTCCAGTCCATATGATGATTCCTAGGTTGTGAGACTGCTAATTAACTGGTGTTGTCAGTAATGATGATTAGCTGCAGCAGAAACAGAGGTTGATGGTTACCTCATTAAGAAAACTGATTGGTTTGTTTTGTAAAGACTTGGGAATTTGAAACTGCAGTCTGTAAGGTCCATCCCACTCCGAACCGTTGGTGAAAGAAAATATCAAGTTCATAGCTGACAATAGCACCATAGTGACATAATCAGCAAGAATGATCCAAAGTTCATAACAAGGCAAGTGAATCTATGTTACTCGGACTCTTCATTTTATCCCAGGTACCTGTGTTAGATCTATATAAGATGCTTGGACACAGACCTTTGCCTGATACGAGTACCCATATCCGAGTAACATAGAGATAAGCTGATGAAATGAATTACGAACCATGCTTAGGGATGCATATTTGAATAGTATAGATCGGGGTATCAACTTTGCCTCTTTCCTTCTTGAGCATTGCTCTCGGCTCACCACCACACATAATTGGCTGATTAAACCCACCTGTGAAATCAAATCAGGGTACAAACATTATAGCTAATGTAATGACTGATCTGAAAATTCTAAGGACATCTTGAATTTAAAAGAAAGTACCATTGAAACCAATTCCGAAGTCTTCATTAGGTTCAAGATTAACAGCAGCTGGATTGTAAAAAATTCTGAGTCTTTCACCCTACCAGTTCACAACTGCATTTGTTAGGTGAATGATCCAGTGTAGAAATAAGGACGGATGTAGGAAATCAGAAATGTACCGCGGTTGGAGGTAAGCCATTCATGGTTTTCCAATACACAGGAGCAGTTCCAAACTCAAACTCAGCCCAAGTAGGCAGCACAAACCTACATGGAGAGAAAGTCGAAACAAAAATATACATCAGGGTGTTGTAGTAGTCATCCAGAAAGAAAACATGCCCCAAATGAACACAATATAAACTCTTTTTCAAAGCATTTTGTTAGAGGTGGCAAACAGGTGGATCCTGTCAACTTCGTGTTGAACTGACCGGTTAATGAGATTGACTCCGTAAGAGCATTTTTCGATCGAAAACCGACACAATATTAACCAAATAAATTAGTGCAATTGTGCAAAAATCAGGTCCAAATATATATACCGATCGACACATTAATGATATTGATAATAGCCTAGCAAGTAGCAAGTAAATGAGGTGTTGTGTTGGCTGTCAGGTTTGTATATAAAAGTTCGACTCTAATCCAACCCTTTTAATACGTGCTCAAGGGTGTACCACTCTTTGTGGGCTGTGTTGGATTAACCCACTTAAACAAAACATCAACCGAACCCGCTAAATTGATGCTGGTTCAAGTTCAGTTATTAGATCATGTCAGATTTTTCTACCTGTACATTTGTATCATGCAATCACAAAAGAAAAAAGGTACAACAAAAGGCTATACATACTCCTTCACTTCATCTTTAGGATTTGTAGCAATAACAGCAGTAGCTCTAACTTGCCGGTCTCTGATGCTAATAACTCTACTTCTTGTTAAAGGATGCTCCCACAGTGGACTAGTGATCAAATTATTACCTGCATTTCAGAACTATGGTTTAAATCTTCAGCATTTGATGGTGTGATTTATTAGCGTCTCCGACTCATATGAGAAATATGCACAATTAATCTCTTAGATAAACATGGAAAGAATCAAGTGACATTTTTGTAATAAAAATGATAATACTTTGCATTAGAAATCATTGGATATACAATCTACAAATTTGTAATTCTCGTTTTCCTTCACTGAAAAAGAATCAATTTTCAAAAGCACACAAACATGTATACAGTCACAATCTGATTGTTAAATATACATTCTTAGATGTTGAATAAGCAAACTGACATTTTTGTAATAAAAATGAAAATAATTTGTAGTCGAAATCATTAGATATACAATCTACAAATTCTTAAATCTCTTATTCCTTTATAGAAAGAAAAACACATATTCTTGGGTGTAACTGTTACACTATAATGTATGGAGTAATAACCTACAAACCACCGCTTTTTGTATAAAAACAAACTAAAAAATGACATGAAATAGATGACAAAATGACATGAGAATCATATTAGAGCTACTTCCTTATTAGGATTCTTTCCTAGTTTGTTAGATGGAATAATATCCTGTTGATATTATTCATCTCTTATATTTTTGGTGTATAATCTTTTTGGGTTTGTATATTTTCCCTTCTTGGAGTTTTAGGGCTGAGTTTTTTAGGTTGTATATATTCTGTGATTATGATCAATTGAAGGTGAGCCGTTTTCTCCTATTCTCTCTAAAACTTAACATGCCATTATTTGCTTTTATCACGCCATATGTTGTTGAAATGTATATCATTACGCATGTTACACCCAAGACGCACTCAAAGAAAAAACCAATTTTAAAAAACACACATGTAAACAATCATAGTGCTGATGGCTGAATATACCGTCGTAGATGTTGAATATGCAATCGCAAAATAGATTCTAGCTTAAGGTATTATGAACTGAAGTATGAAAGAATTGCAATTAACATCTATGCCAAATCATGCTTAAACTAATAATTAGTATACACAGAAGTTAAAAGAGAATCAGTATTAATCACCTAGAAACAAAGTGCTGCTGCTGCCATTGCTAAGTGAAATACGCTGCTTTGATGATGCAAAAATCGTTGTAGCTGCTGTTGCTGCCATTGTTTACACAACTTGGACCTATCTGCTCAAATTTACTGGCTACTTTACAAAATGATCACTTCAGTTCATTACTTTGGCAACACATATAAAAGGGTATTACTAGCAATATAGCAACACTAAATGGGGAAACTTTTGGATAAGAGAGTAAGAAAGAACCACACAAAAACAGGCAAAAATATCTGCTCCAATTGACGAACATGAAGACAAAAAAGTCAATGTTAGTTTGTGATATATGTGCATTGTGAAAGTCCCCCTGGAAATAAAATCTAAAAATTAGTGTGGAATATCTCCAAGTATGAATGGATAGTATGGAACAAGAAATTCAGAAGGTGGTAAAGTGTACAAGTACAACTTGTCAAAACAATCTATAATATATCCGATTAAGGGCATGCCTGGATTAAGGGTAATGCATTAAGGGGTAATAAAAATAAACTAAGGAAATTAAGGTGGTTAGAGGTGATTATGAAGGAGAAGAAGTAGTGACAAAGAGGATAAGTTAGTGTTGGTAGAAGAAGAGGGAATAAGGGGGGAATCATTACCCTTAATATGTAGAGGCAGAGTATAGGAGGGGCAGGTGAGAGCCTCACACTCCTGAATTTTGAAAATTATCTGAAATTAAGGTAAAACTTGTCCATTTTTTTTGAAAAATAGGCTAAATTTTCAATTACTTGGTTCACCTGAAAATATAAAACAAAATTTTGGTCACTTCTAAAAAAAATATACCGATTATGCCCAAGCATGTGGATCATAAATGTCCGACTTACCAAGGAGAAAACCATATTGCTTCTTGCACACAACACTTTATTAAAAAACTAGATAACATAAGAGGGTGCTAGAAGACCATTATGTATAGCATAACTCACAAAGTGACAATCAATCACAATATATTATGTACACTGATATAAACAGATGCAAATATGACCGATATCCTAAGATGACCCAATCAAAACCTGACCCGAGTATCTGAATTGACACCTCTAGTAATTCAGCAATTTTCATTAGACAACAATGTGTACTTATACGGTTATACCAAAACAAAATGTGAAAACTTCATGAAGAAGAAAATGAAGAATGGATACAAAACGAAATAAGACATTTCTATCTCAAATGAAAGTGTACGTATGAGTAGAAAATTATATAAGTATAATGTACAATAAATTTAATTTTAATATTTTAAAATTTCAAATAAAATGACTTTATTAAATCGGATTCTTTCACTATTCAATTAATACGACTTAACGAGTTAGACCTTTTGAGAGTTGGGGGGGAAAGAAAATAAAATTACATTTCCAAAGAACCCGTTTGTTAAAGAAACATGCCTTACCATTAGGTTAAACTTTAAAGGGTGAGTGGATGGGGGGTTATTATGCAGTTGATCTATTTAATCTTGTATTTATTTGTAGCACCTAAGATTTATGTATATCTTTATCAGTCCACGTTAGACCACCTAAGATCTCTCTCAAAAATTGCGGCCACGAAAACTTTACCACCCTTCTTCACAAAAAAATACAAATTCCTTTTAAACAATAATTATGAAAAACCCCAATAAAATAGAACATAATCACTAAATCTTAGTCACAAAAACACCCATTTTCATGGCTCTCATTGCATCAACCTCAAACTCCAAACTAAACCCATCTCTCATTTGCCTTTTTACTCACAATAAACCACAAACTACAACTCTATGCTTCAAACCAAAACTACCCATAATCTCAAAAAATAGCACACTAAAGCGCATAACATTAACTATTCATCCCCTCATTTGCAAACATGGGGATTCATCAAATATCCATAATGAGGCAAGAAGTAAAAGGACTAGAATTTCGGCGATTTCGACACCGGGTTTGGAATCATATTCCCATAGGATTTGGTGGTCTGATGTTGTAGTAAAGAATCCAAAGAATGTGTTTGTGGATGGAAAATGGGATTCTATATCAATCCCAAATTTATGTGCAGCAGTGGCAATGCATGTGTTGGCACTTTTTGCTCCATTTACATTCAATTGGGGTGCATTTTGGGTGGCTATAGTTCTGTATTTGGCAACAGGGTGTTTGGGCATTACTCTTTCATTTCACAGGAATTTGTCTCACAGGAGTTTTAAACTACCAAAATGGCTCGAGTACTTCTTTGCTTATTGCGGGGCTTTAGCCCTTCAGGTTGGTTATTATTCTGTTACATTACTTAAGTTGAACCATGTTCTTTTGGACTTATTTTTTAAAATTTTCAATTTAGTTAAGTTTTGTTTAGTTTGATTCAGCTCCACTATGTTTAGTCAAAATTAGCTCCATTCAATTTAGTTACATTTAATTCAGTTCAATCAAATCCTTAGTCCCTCAAGAATGATGATACGGCGCATAGTCACATTGGTTACAATATTCTATTGAAAGTATACATTGATATAAATTTAAATATCGTATAAATAGAAGTAGCTTTTATATTAGATATTAACAAATAGCATAAAATATGAACAAGATAAAGTATATAAATTGTGTAAGAGCGAGAGCATACCAAATAAAATTATGGAGGGAGTGAGGTATGGTGTCTCTAAGTTACAATATAAGTATGGTGTTAAGATGGTTTGAGATTGGAGATAGAGGTATCATAATTTAATCCTCAAATATCCACTTTGACAAGTGAATGAGATTATTGAAAGAGTTGAAAGGATAATTTGGAATTTTGGACTTGAAATGGAAAGGAAAGGGTAATTACTCTATTTTATTATTATATGAAATTATATACTATTACTGAAAATTATTTTTACAATGATGACTTATTTGGTTAATGACTTCACAATTTTGATTTTTATCGATTTCTTTAATTTGATTATTGGAATTTTATTTGCAGGGGAATCCAATTGATTGGGTGAGTACACACAGGTATCACCATCAATTTTGCGATTCTGAGCATGACCCACATAGTCCACTTGAAGGATTTTGGTTCAGCCACATGAATTGGATGTTTGATGCCAACATTGTTACAGAGAGGGTAATTTTTTACTTCTACCATATCAAAATTTGTTTGGAAATGTCTAGTAGTAGTCCATTTCATTCGTCGAAAATGATTGTTTTATAAATTTTTTTCGAACAATTAATATAATTTCTAAAAAAACACTACTATTAGCTAAATCGATTTCATTTACTATCAGTTTCTCGTCATTTTCTTCCAAATAAGGGGAAAATGGTGATATAATTATATTATCCTTATAAAAAAAAATTGTATGATGATCATTATATAAAAAGTCAAAATAGTTAAAATTTAGAGTCATTTTAATCGTGGTATCTTTAATTAAAATTCTAAAAGTTTGTTTATAACAGAATGTATACCATATAGTTTCATATAGGTATAACATTTGAAGTATGTTGAAGAATTTTCCTTCCCTATAAATTGAAATGCTTTGTTTTAAGTACGATATAATACTTGGTTAATTGTCCAATTGGCTAGCTGATTTTAAAAGAAACATTTTTTTACCATATATGACAATTGCTAATTACTTGAATCACTCTTGCTTTAATTTTATTAGATATTTGTTTAAATATTAGGTTATTTATCCTTTATCTTGCAGTGTGGTGAGCCCAACAATGTAGGAGACCTAGAGAAGCAACCTTTCTACAGGTTTTTGAGGAGCACATACATTTTCCACCCACTTATTCTTGGAGGATTACTTTACGCTTTTGGAGGACTTCCTTACCTTGTGTGGGGGATGGTAAGCATCCCACATTCCCATTTCCCACCATATGTGATGTTGAGCAATTTCTTCATGGCTAATGTGAATTGTGAGGGCCAACTTTAGTAGCTCTATTCGTTTTGGCACATGTTTTGTGTGACACAATCGCATCAAGTGGCCGGGGATTTTACATGTTAGTGGAATTTCCTAGTGACGCATAACACGCTTTAGTTATACAAACTTTTTGCTAATCATGGTTAACAATTAACATATGTTCCACGTTACAAGTTGAAACCTTTATGATCAGACAAAGACTAGATTTTTACAACTTTGATCACACCCGTGTGTACTATGCATGGTACAATCAAGACTCTTTTATTGCTCATTACTCATTGGTCATTTGAAAAACTATAAATGAGCAATAACTGCAAATTGATTAAAGTTCCAAATAAGCAAATGAACAAAAAATAGCATCGGGTGTATCAGTACACCCGAGTGTATGGTGGATGCGTTAGCTTCTAGACATTTATTAAGATACGTGTTAATCTTGTCACTAAAAGAAGTGTAATTTACGATATGGACTCATATATATACATATTAGGTAATGAGTTTATTCACTTTGATTATGGTTTTGTGTGATAGTACTTTCAACAGGCCGGCGAATTCTAAGTTTGATACTAATTTTTCTATTTTTAGCAACTTTTGGTATGAAGAAATTCTTATTATTCATGGTATGTAAATAACAATCTTATGTTGAACCTAAGAAAAAACATCATCATGGTGATGTAGGGAGTAAGGACTGCATGGGTATATCACATAACTTGGTTCGTGAACTCCGCTAGTCATGTATGGGGAACTCAAGATTGGAATACCGGCGATTTGTCAAGAAATAATTGGTAATATTCTGAATCCTTTGCCTCAAGTTACCATCTCAAATTATACTACTATACTCCTATAATCCTATTTTATAATTATTCGTTTGTATTTTATTTTCTTATTAGCAAGTACACTTGCCCTCAATGACTGATTTTATAAAGTAAAATTTGATATCCAGGTGGGTAGCATTGCTTTCATTTGGGGAAGGTTGGCACAACAATCATCATGCTTTTGAGTACTCTGCTAGGCATGGCTTAGAATGGTGGCAAATTGATATGACTTGGTATACCATAAGGTTTCTTCAAGTTATTGGCTTGGCAAAAGATGTCAAGTTACCTACTGAGGTTCAAAAACAACGTTTGGCATTTAAACACGAGGATATAACAACTTAATTAAGGGAACCTTGAGCATGTCTTGATATCAAGATGTCTTAAGTTAGTCTTAATACTCTATTCATTCGGGATCAGGATTACATACGTTTATAGAGTCGAATAGTGCAATTGAAATTACATTTGTGAGAATGAAATCTACATAGAGGTAGTATAACTGTATAAGGTACATTTGTGTTACTTGCTATAGAGACATGAAAAATGGTCGTCATGTTTTGGATCTTAATCTCCTAGGTGACTGTTGTGAAACTTAGTTATTACCTTACCTCTAGTCACAGCCATACATAACATGTGTGAGCAATTATGCAACTGACCTATATTGAAAAATATATATATATATATATATATATATATATATATATATATATATATATATATATATACTTCCTCCGTTTTCGATACTTATAACGTTCTTTTGTTTTGAGAAGTTTCTCTATTACTTGCAGTGTTACATTTTTGGCAATATATTATCATTTTCCCTCTCTTAACACATGATGACTTTCATTATCAAAAAAAAAAACACATGATGATTTTTTTATACCTCTTTCCTCTACTTAGGGTCCGTTCTGTTCAACTTATTTTAACTTATATAAGATTTTATAAGATCAAATACGATCAGATAAGATAAGATAAGATAAGATAAGATAAGATCAGATCAGATAAGATAAAATAAGATGTTAGACACACTCAATAAACTATCTTATAAGATAAGATAAGATAAAATAAGATCAGATCAGATAAGATTTTATAAGATCTTATAAGATAAGACAAAATAAGTTGAACAGAACAGACCTTTAGTCCTTGTACACAATTCACCATTGCGAATATTAAAATATGGAGGAAGTATGAATTTTATGCTCCGAATTAACTTTGTCATGCCAAATAATAGTTGTATTAAGAGCGTCTTTGTAACTATATTTGTAGATTGTCAATTTTATTTTTAACAAGATAAGTTGAAGTCCTTTATAAGTAGGGCTGATTTGGGGATCCCTCTTGCAAGGGTGAGACTTGATCCCAAAACCTTTGTGATGGGGTGATTTCAATTGCCACCACCACTAGGCTATCACCTACTGCTCTTTGTATATTGTCAATTGCGATGAAAGTCTCAAAGCATAATGTAAAAATTGTTTTAAATTGTCACACCTTGATTTATGGCTACTGTTTAACCATTGCATTGATAAGAAATATGCATAAACAAAACAAAGGCCAATAGAATTCTAGTACTGCCTTGATTAATCAGTATGCCAACAAACTCCTTATTTTTTTTCTTCACAAAACACTGTTTTCCGCGTCATAGTTGAAATTGCTGATATCAATTTTTCGTATAAAATATCTTCTTTAAAAATCACTTTCATAGTTTTCTCATTTTCACCACAAAAAAATGGACCGTTTCCCTACAGTTTTGACGTCAATCTGTTTATGGTAGCTTGATGATTGATGAAGTGTTCCCTATTATTTGCCCTATAATTAAGTCACGTTCTTAACACCCCCCTCTCTTTCTCTCTCAAACCCTAGCCTCCCATACCCCTTCTTCATCCGTTAGGGGCTGCCATGGATGATTTCATCCATGGTAAGTTCATTTTCCCCTTTTATTTTCAGTTTTTAGTTCATTTTCTTGTTTTGTTTAATAAATTAGTTTCTCTTTATGAGTTTTTTTCAAATCCTTTTATGGGGTTTTTAGTTTCTGTTTTGGAAATCTCCTTCTCCCCTATGGGAGGTGCGAGTATGGTTTTTTTGTTTTTAGGTATGAGAAATTGTTCTCATTGGTTGAAGTTCGAGACTCAATATGAAGGTATTGGAATCTCGGATGCGTTCAGCACGATTCGATCAAGAATGTTCTTCCAAACTATATCATAATGATAGACTTCCTTATCAATAACTGTTTGATTCAGCAAATACAAGGGAGTTGCGCTGTATTGCTCGATCTGGTTCATTGTAGTTTCTTTGAAGATGAATTTGATGTAGCCTTGTATAATTGTATCTTGTTTTTCTTTAATACCTATTGTAGATGTAGATGCCGTTTGGCCTTCAATTAATGAAATTTCTCTTTCAAAAAAAAAAAAAAGTGTTCCCTATTATTTAAATTGTCCTCAAGTTCTTGCCGCCCATGAACTATACTATAAATAATCATACAATTATAAGATGACGATAATATTTTGGTAGGACTAGCAAGCATCTGACGTGGAAACTTTGGATGAGAGAACAAGATCAATGAAATATGTCAAAATTTTGCCTCAAAATATTGGAAGGATAATTGATTAAATTAATATGAATTTATATAAAATATATGCAAAATAATACAAACTAAATTATGTGATAGGAATGATATAAAATTTACAATTGATTGAGCAAAAAGATATGGGATTGCCGCTTGAAATTGTGATTAAATAGTGTTAGGAAACCTTAACAAGGCTATTATTAAACATTACTCCCTTCGTTTTTTTTTACTCACTCCATTTTAATATTTCACGCATGTCAATTTATAACGACTTTGACTTTAATATCTTTATTTCTCTATTAGTAAAATTTACAAAAATAAAATCTTATGAAAATACTTCATTTGTTTCAAAATTCGTCATCCAATATAGTACATTTTTAGTTTTCAAAATTCGTATAAAAATTTAGTATACACATTATATACAGAACAAAATTTTAAAAAATATTATAACACTATTCTTGATATCTCAAAATTAAACAAATCTCTGAATATTCTAATATTGTATATATCTTGTGCATTAGCACAGGTACGATCTAGTTTGTAATTAAATATACTACGACCATATTCTTTTCAACTTATTTTTGCTTATTTGAATTTATCTGAACTCATTTATTCTTATTAGAGCTTATCTAAGATCATGATTCAAATTTGAGTTTGAATAGCTGCCCACCTATTGTAGGTGGGTTTATTAGAGCTTATCTAATGAGTGTGTTAAATCTAATTTTTATTTAACTAAACTAATATGAATTTATTAAACCTTTTTTATCCTTATTTGAACTTATAATGTGAAAAGAAATACTCCTTCACCATCAAATTCATCATTGCCCAAAAACATAACAGAAAGAAAGACAAATACATCAGCAATTTCGGAGTAATTTCGGAGTATATACGTGTACAGTCTCAACCAAAACTTCTCGAAAAAATTCAAGTCCTTACTGTAATTAACATCGTCACCAATTTGCACTAACTTACAAGGAAAGCACTCTCAATTAGTCGGTCAAGAACAGTTTCATTAGAAAAAGAAGTATCGGGGAAATCGAGAATACCCAAGAGAGTTTTTTTCCTTGTACGCAAATCGATGATATTTGTAACTCCCTCTGTTTCTTTTTTATTTGCTACATTGTTGCTTTGGAAATGAAGTTAGTAACTTTGACGATTATTTTGATTTTTTTATAAGTAAAAATATAGTCATGTGTGGTTTTGTTAGATTCATCTCAATGTGTAGATTCATAATATCAAATTTATATAACTTTTACTTAAACGAAATAAGAGATATCAAGGGTTAAATAACGTCTTAAAAACCGCGCAACAATATAGCAAATAAAAAAAGCAGAGGGAGTATATACTTGGCTTAAAAATCCGGAATACACATTTTATTCTGAGATTTCAAAGTATATCAAAAAATTAATGAAAGAATCACGCTATGACTTGTTTATGAGTATCTTATAAACCAAAGCCTCAATGCTAATTTTATTAATTATATCAAATGATTCGGTGATTGATTTATCCCGTTAAGAATAGACTGTATGCCAACCTACTCCAAAGATTATTTCGACAGACTTTGTGAACTCAAATACTTTAAATATTTGACACGAAATATATTTGTTATTTAACGTCTACTATTAGAATTTTTATAAAATAAGTAATGCTTGATGTAGCTTGTCTGATAGTGATATGCAAAAAAGGTTGAGAATTAGATTAAGAAAACCAACTAATTACTTGATATCACCTCTAATCAACAATCAAATGAAAAGTAATGAAACTAAGAACAAATAAGAAAGCAATGAAAAACACACTGATTAACGTGGGAAAACCCGAGCACCGGGAGAAAAAACCCACCAAGCAAGCACCTTTGATTAATGAAGAGAATGGATGAACAATACAAGCATTAATTGATGATTTAATGCTATTTTCTCTCTCCTCTTTCACTAAACCCTAGGTTGATCTCTCTTTGTGTGAATAGTAACCTAAAACATGAAAGAATGGGGTTTATATACTTTTAGAGGGGTAATACAAATCAAGGGTCGAGATTAAAGATGAAAATCGTAAAAAATCCCGACAGATCTGGGTTGCCCGGGCGAGCACGAGAAACCGCTCGCCCGGGCCATGTCGCCCGCCCTGGCCCAAGAGTCGCCCACCCGGGCCCAAGCCAAACCCCACATTCTGCCTTCGAGTATCACCAAAACCGCACGCCCGAGCCGGAGCAGCCCGGCCGGGGTGGGTCGCCCGCCCGGGCCACCAAGCCGCCCGCCCGTGCATGCGAGCTACAACCGCCATCGAGGCGAATCAAGCCACTTCCGCAGCCCGCCCGAGCTGGGGTACTGCCCGCTCGGGCTCACTGCCCGCCCGGGCCCAAGCCTGCCCGCCCGGGCTGGGCCTCCGTGGCTTGAACCTCGTGCGGCTGCTGGGCTGAGGCTGCTGGGCCGAGACTCCTCATTGCTGGGCCGAGGCTTCACAAGATTGTTGGCACAATCTCCACAAAAGCCCAACAAAAAATAAATTGTCTTTTGAAATCTTTAATTATATTTTTTAGAAATGAAAATATATTGCTTTAAATAATTAAAAGTCATAATAGTAAGCACAGACATTAATTGAATACAGTCAAAGATTACAAAATAAATCTAGCATTAATTGGAAATCAAGTGTAGCACTCCCTTACCGTCTAATTATGTCTTGTTGCAACCTTTTCTAAGGAGGTCTTATGATTTCACATGGTCTTTTTGGTTCAATTATCTGATAATTTTGATTATGCCTTGTGCATAATGCCACAAAAAATGATACTTATAGCAAATTCATACTAAAGACAATTAACAAAGTAATTAATCTTGATAATTGAACAATCTAGGAAGAAAACTGAGGAATGGAGACTTAAATACTCATCTATATATAGGAGAAAATAATGTACATTGACAACTAAAGAAATAATTAATACTTCCTCTATTTCATAATATAAGTTATGTTTCCTTTTTGGGGTCAAACTTTGAAATCTTTGACCAAATATTCTTATTAATATAAAAAAACACTCATGTGAGATCTTGTTAAATTCACCTTAATATGTACTTTCATAATATTAACTTTTTATATTTTTTTTATCAACACGAAATTGAAGATATCGAAGGTCAAATGTACGTATTGGAAACTATGCAAAGGGAAACATCACTTATATTGTGGGACGAAGGTAGTAATATAAAGTTGTGAAACTACAAGTAAGATAGCACAAAAAAATGCTTCTATTTATCCCTTTTTGTTCGCTTTTTTTTTAAAGTGAAAATTCATTTATTAATATGAAGTCATACGACATCTACAATAAAAGTCAAAAACTAAGAAATACATATCAAATTGAAATAAACTTAATTCTAATATGGCAAAACCACGATCGTTGAGCAGAAATAACACTTCTAAATATCCTCTTTCACATCGTTGTCTGATGCAGCCTTCTACGAGGGGGTCTAACGATCTGATTTAGTTTTGATGTAGAACTAGAGTTAATTCAGCCGATTATACACGAAGTACTGACCACCGTTGCAATCCCGCACAAAATCCTATCAACAAATCAACCTTCAACTAGAGACATGGTCCAAACCCCGCTAACACAAAAAGAAACCAAACTAATACACCCACCGTGAAAGGGGTGACTATAAAACCCATAAAGGAGACGAAAGTCATCAACCAGATTGGACTTATTGAAAAACTGCGAAAAAACTAAAAAAAAGGAAGAAAATAAACTAGAAACTGCAAATATGAGATAAAGAGGGCTTACCATGGTCGAAAATATCCATGGCTACCCCTGTCCCCTCTAGAGGTTTTTCTATGAAAAGAATAGAGAGGAGATGAGGAGCTAGCGACTAGGGTTTTTAATCTGTCACTGGTTATCCCTTTTTGTTCGCTACACTTTCATTTTCTATAATTTTGTAGAGTTGTATTGAGTGAATAGATAATTTGATTCTTGTATAATTATTGGAGAATGAGAATAGTATAAACTGATTATATAATATTTTAAAAAGAAAAAGAAACTAAATATTTTTTTATTTTTTTGATGGGAAGAAGTAAAACAATCTTTTAGGATATAAGAAGAAAGGTACAATCTCCCGTTAAACTCTTTAGCAACCAAAAAAAGGAAAAAAAAAATCCCGTTGAACTTGCCATTTAGTGCAAAGATATAGTTTCTCTACTTCTTAATAGATGCATCATATCGACCACATAAACTACTAATATACATCTTTGACCATCAATATCTTCATGTATATAATATTAAAAATTATATAAAAAATTATATTATGAGAATTTAGATTGAGATTAACCAATAACAATTAATATAATGACATTTATCTTTACAAATTTAGTAATTAAATATGGTTAAAGTTGATATTCAAATAGTATGAAAAGTCGATATAATCTATTAAGAAACGGAGGAAGTGATTTTTTTAAGACAAGTGCTAGAAAGTCCAACCTTGTCAATTCACTTTTTAAAATAATTTTAGACAACGTCTACCAATTCACCTTTTTTGCTTTTTCTAAACGGGGTTGTCAATTCACGTTAAATTCAGCTTCCTTCTTTCTCAATAGACAAAGATTGCGTCGAAAAATGTCACGCTATAAAACCCAACACAATCACAATGCTTAATCAATCATAATAATACCCATTCCTTGTCTCTTCACAATAAAGAAAAGAAATCACGTTATTCATGGCGAAACCGGAATCAAAATCGGAATCGTATTCCCATAGAATTTGGCGTTCAGATGTTGTAGTAAAGAAGCCAAAGAATGTGTTTGTGGAAGGGAAATGGGATTCCATGGCAGTTGGAACTTTAAGTGGTGTGGTGATTATGCATGTTTTAGCTTTGTTTGCACCATTTACATTCAATTGGGGTGCATTTCGTGTGGCTGTAGTTCTATACTTGGTGACTGCTTTGTTGGGAATTTGTCTTTCATATCATCGGAATTTGACGCACAAAAGTTTCAAGCTACCAAAATGGCTCGAGTACTTACTTGCTTATTGCGGGGCTTTAGCTCTTCAGGTTGGTTACTTATTATACTATGGACCCTTGCTCAATTGATCAACATATATTTGATGATCAACTTATTGATCAACGAGTCCAGTGGCAGATCCAGAAAAAAAACATTTAGTGGGGTCAAAGCGTAAATATTAAATTTTATCGGGGTTAAATGGTGAATTTTTCAGGATAATTTTCAAAAAATCGGAATTTTTAAAGGGAATTTTTGCAATTTCACCAATTCAAGTGGAATCAAGTGACCCCACTTATTCTTAAATGGATCCGCCACTGAACGAGTCTACGACCCGTATCGAAACTTATTTGATCAATTCATCACATGGTGCTTTTGGTCATGTTAGATGTTCGAGTTATTCTTCATGGTGCTTTAATTTAATGTATTGGATGTTTTCAGGGGGATCCAATTGATTGGGTGAGCACACACAGGTTTCACCATCAATACTGTGATTCTGAGCAAGACCCACATAGTCCACATGAAGGATTTTGGTTCAGCCACATGACTTGGCTATTTGATTCTAGAGATCAACTCGAAAAGGTAATATGTTATTCTTTGCACATTTCGGATATAATACTCATACATCTATATGCATTACTTTAATTTCTTATGCAACAGTCCTTAAGGTGCAAATAATCATCAAATACATTTTCTGCAATAGTATTATTTGAAGAATTTATGACACAATCACTCGTCAAACGACATAATTAATACTTATTTATTCTTTAATATTTTCATTTTAGCTTTTTTGTACGGCGCTTAAGGGTTGCGTATATAATTTCCCAATTAGGTGTTTTTCAAGTCAATACTTCCCAAGTTATATATGTCCTTTTCTAAAGTCTTTTTGTAAATTATCCTTTTTTTCTTTTTTTTTTTTAAAAACAATAACAAATAAATTTCCAAATCTTTCCACCTTCCCTACTATCTTAATCCAATAACTTTTTTTTTTATCACAATCTCTTGGTTTTCATTTTCCCTTCTAAATAGATTCTCCAAAATATAAACACACATACTGTTCAATTATATATTTATTTTGTCTTGTGTTTTTTGTTAAGTGCATTGTTTGTTTATTTCAATCCCCAATTAACTATGGGAGTCAGGGATTATTATTGACCTTGAATGAGTAATTTAACAATAAAGCTCATTCTATATTATCTGAAAACTTGGGAAATTTCTTTCCCTTCCTCTCTGAGAATGATTGAGAATAAAAAAATAGTAATAATTGAGAATGAAGTTAGACATCACGCTTCCCATACTTTGAACAGTTTGAATTACAATTTATTTATACAATTTATCAAATGCTCCCATACTCCCTCTATTAATACAATTTATTAAAAAAATAGTAATAATTACACGTCATGCTCCCATACTTTGTTTTAAAAACTAGTTAACTTAGTTGACTATCAATTTCTCACCATTTTGTCTATGGAAGGTGAAATGAGGATACTAATTACACTCATTGTGAAATCTAGAGCCCTAAGTTTAATTGAGAATGAAATTAGATCTTCTTTTCTTCTTAAGGAGAAATTAGATCATTCAGTGTTTTCCTCAAGAAGAGTTACAGAATCATAGTAAAAATCTACAGAAAAATTAAAGGTGTTATATTACACTCCAAAACTATCATTTTAACTACTCTTTTCTGATAATTATGAAGAGTACTTTTTTTTGTTGGGGTCTAAATTCTGATATGTGGTTGTTAGAAAAGTGGGTTAATTATAAGAGCTAATCGAGTTCACTTTAGTTTCTGCTTTACTTGTTTTATGTTTGGATGTGTATTAGTATTAGGTTGTATTTAGTTTTTAATTAATGCAAATTTTCTCAATGTCAAAAAAAGTGAAGGTTATCTTATGATTACTTGAATCACTCTTGGTTACGAATTGACTAGCTACTTAATCTTCTAATAGTAAGATTATTTTTGTTTATGCAGTGTGGTGAGCCAAATAATGTGGGAGATCTAGAGAAACAATTTTTTTACAGGTTTATGCGAAGCACATACATTTTGCACCCACTTGCTCTTGGAGGAGTACTGTATGCTTTTGGAGGATTTCCCTACCTCGTTTGGGGGATGGTAAGCAATAATAAGCATATTTGCAACCCTCATAAATTACTCAAATAATGATATTATTTTAGAAAATATATTTGATGCTTATTTGAAACTTTAAGAGTTACATGTATCAAAACACTAATATTTAATCTTATGTTGTGCAATCCTTTTCATGTCAAATTTTCTATCTTTAGTAGCTAGTTGTTTTAATTATTAGTACATGAAATGCATGGTTCAATCGCCTCAAGTGGCTAGTGCCCTTTACATTTACTTCTCAGGAACAATCAAGCTAAGGAGACAAGGACTAGTCGGATTCCAAAAATAAATTACTTGTCTTTACAAACGTCGATCATGATGATTAAAATCATTAAAAGTTAATGTATTTCATCTATATTACTCATGAATCCGAGTTTGACTGGACTTATCTTTGCAACATCTTTTAGGAAGAAGATTCACAATATATATCATCTTAAACAATAATTTTCTAGTCAAGCTTAAAAAATTAAATAAAATCATGGTGATGCAGGGAGTAAGGACTACATGTGTATACCACATAACGTGGTTTGTGAATTCCGCAAGTCATATATGGGGAACTCAAGTCTGGAATACCGGTGATTTGTCAAAAAATAACTGGTAATACGTTTGATTCTTTATAACAATTTTTCTAATTATAAATGTGTAATTTCTCCATAAAGCTTTTCACTTGCCTGCACTAATTGATTTTGGGAACAAATTCATGTGATTTTTAGGTGGGTAGCATTGCTTTCATTTGGGGAAGGTTGGCACAACAATCATCATGCTTTTGGATACTCAGCTAGGCATGGCCTAGAATGGTGGCAAGTTGATATGACTTGGTATATCATAAGGCTTCTTGATATTATTGGTTTGGCCAAGGATGTCAGGCTACCTATGGAGGCTCATAAACAACGTTTGGCCTTTAAAACGAGCGAATAGCAACCTGAGGAAACCATGAGCACGTCTTGTTATTGGGATGTCTAAAGTTTCTTGGTCCGTTCAAAATTAATATGTTGTCTAGGTTGATAATATAATTTGAAGTTGAATTGCAACAACTAAATTTGCACAAAGGTAGTTTAAATATATTGTAAATTATAGAATTTGTAATTGCAACCCTAATATCCTTCATTGAAGTTTAATTTATTGCCTCTTAGTTGTTAGAGTAGCACATAACTCTTGTGCATATATCAGGCATCTTATAAGAGTCCTGAACGGCATGTGCGCTACTAAGAAATATAAGGCATTTTTTCTTTTCAAGCCAAATACATGTTATACTTGTACAAAAACAATTTATAGCTATTTATTTGTTCGTAATAAAAAGTTTGTTACGTGAATTGATCGAAAATTTTATTTCATTTGTCTATATCATATTATACTTGTCTAGGTATATATTTTCTTTTATTTTATCTCTTAGATTCCTTTATAAGTTTCAATTAGCAACAAGTAGTCAATAAACATTTTCCATAACGGTCCTGAATTTGTTTTTAAGTCATAAGTCGGCTTTGCTAAGGTTGATCCAATTAATGCATATGGAAAAAAAGATGTAAAATTATCATCGGAAGCTGGAATATGATTCTTTTTAATCCTAAACTATATATATTTGTCTAAAAGACAAGGATTAAAATTATCCCTATTCATCTAAAATTAATTAAAAGTTAGATAAATACATCAAATAGGGATATAGAATTGCATTGGAATTTAAAATAACACATGACATGAAATACAAAAACTAAATAAGTTAGCAAATAAATGGAGAGAGTACTATCTTTCTCTTCTTTTTTTTGGTGTTGTATAGATGATCACAAAGAACAATAATATAAATGAAATACGATACGATTTATGGTTTTGAATTTCCCCCAAACTTTATCATTGATACTAATTGACATCTAATAACTTTTTTTTTCACAAAGTTTGTTTTACTTGCATTAAAAAAAATTGTTTAATTATGTCAATATAAAACTAAAAATGCGTAAAACATACTATTTGATATTCTCTAATCATAAAAACCCTTTGTTATAACTTTGTTTGGCAAGATCCGAACCCCCTACCACAAAAGTGAAAGGAGTTTAGATGAACCTTGGTTCTTACTTCCTCCGTTCTTTTTCTATTGCAACAATGAGATTTTTACACTATTTACTCACCACCCTTTTACTATCTCGATTTATACTTTGAAAATATCAAATTTGTACATTGGCAAGCGTGAAAACTCTATTGTTGCAATAGAAAAAGAACGGATGTAGTATTTAACAGATACGTAGTAATACGACCCGATATTGTTTATCACCGCCTCATCCCTACCGGTAACAATATTAACTAACAACAGAGATAGGATAGAAACAAAAAGAAGGACCTTATTGAAAATAAAGTCGCTAAACCCTAACCCTAAACCTCGATTACAATTTACAACTCTCTCTCTCTCTCTCAAATCATCCATTCCAACTTTGTGTAATCCCACACAATTTCGGATTTCAGCATCAAATTATCGTCCCCAAATTTCAGAATCCGATCATAAGAGAGAAAAAGGATTGCGGGAAAATCAAAGTTTTTCGACTGACAAATTTATTTATCTGAAACAGTAAAAATGTTAGCAAATGTTCCAATTCAAGAAGAAACAATGGCGGTAAACTCCATTGATGTGCTAAACAAAGTAGTGGATGTCGAAGGAGAAGGAGAAGAAGAGGAGGAAGATGAGGATTGGTCTTCAGATTCTGAAATTGGGGATGCTTTGGATTGGTTGGATTTGAAGGATGTCAACGATGGCGGTGTCGAAGGCGGATCAATTACTCTTAATGCTCGACGGCCGAATGCTCATGGTGGGGCGTTGTCTAGGCCGACTTCTTCAACGCTTCAACCTCTCTCGAATCGCACTCAGAAGTTTACGCACCGCATTCGTGCTTCGCCTCTAGAGGTATTAAGGTTGATGTATTCATGTGTTTTCAGCTTGAGCTTACATAATGTATCATGATGTATTGAGTGTATTTCCGTCGATTTCGGTTCTTTTGCAAGCTCTTAGCTTTGAATTTGGAGGGATTAATAAGCAGTATACAGCAATCTTTGATATATATATATATATATATATAATATATATATATATATATCTTATAGCTATTTTGGAAATGCGCTTGAACGCTCAATTGAATTAGGTTATCCTGTTAATCATACTATCCGTTGTGATTGTGAGTGAACTGTTGCAGTGATGTTTAAGTATTCTGATTAAGAATTTTGCTGTAACAGGAATGGGAGGGAAGGATGAATGTTGGCATGTCCAATTCAGTTACTACTGCAATTCGTGAGAGTGTGCGGGGAATGGCTATTGGTAAGACGAAGAACACGGAGAAAGCTGACCGTGCAACTGTTGAACAGGTGAGTCAAATGTCATTTCTTGCCATATGAGCTGAGCGCATGCTTTCTTGAGTCCACTTACAATATAAATATGTGTTATAAAATATATATATGTTTGTCTACTTACTATTGATATGTATGCATTTGTATTCTAGTGCTTGGAGTTCAATTTATCAACAGTGTTGTTAAGTGATCAATTTGCTTTTAGCAAACTTTGTGCTGTATCTTTCTTTTAGGACTTTGTATATAGTCTCTGTGAGGTTACATCTTCAAATTCTCATTTTCTTGTGATTTTGATGTATTTTGATATCATGGGTGTACAATAATCGATTTATATTACAGGCCATTGACCCCAGAACTCGAATGGTTCTCTTCAAAATGTTGAATCGGGGTGTGTTCAATGATATAAATGGCTGTATATCAACTGGGAAAGAGGTAAATACTTATTATGTTTAGTATTATCTCTAAGACAGTATATCATCTGTCTTCAGATTGAACTTTAAAGTGTTTTATGTGCATTTTAAGACAATTGTTTCCATGAACATGCTGCGTGCTGTGCAGGCAAATGTTTATCATGCAACGAAGTCTGATGGTCAAGAATTAGCAATTAAAGTATACAAAACTTCAGTTTTGGTGTTCAAGTAAGTTAAATGAAAGTTGAACATTTCTGATTAGTTAGTGATCTCAAACGTGTTCTTTTACTGACTCCAGCGACTGCATGAGATTTCTAGAAAAGATTATTGAATCTTGGCAATGAAATTTTGGAACAATGCATTCTGAACCAAATATTAGAGTGTAACAGTATTGATGATTTGGGGCAAAACTAGAGGTTTGAACTCATATTAGAGGATTTGACCAGTCAATCCTCTAATTTGAGTGTTTGGTAAAGAGATGTTTCATTATTGGGCCCAAAAAACTCTTTTTGAAAAAGTTGGGGGGAGGAGCTTTTTGACATTAGAGGTTTGGGAATGAGTGGGCCAATTACATTTATGTCCTAAAGTTTTTGAAATTACACTAATAAATAATAAAAAAGTACAACAATAGATTATGTACATGTCCTTATTGGTCATTTTACACAATTATGTATCAATCAGCTATCAGCTAATTACCAAACACCTTTATACAAACAGCTAATACAATCAGCTAGTCAAATCAACTTATACAATCAGCTATCAGTTATTAGCTAATACAATCAGCTATCAGTTATTAGCTAATACAATCAGCTAACAGCTATCCACTAATTGCCAAACAGGGCATGTATGTTTCTAGTTGTATCCAGTTGTCCTTGTCCCAATTAATTAGGCACATACACATTTACTATATTATTGCTAACTTACGTTTTTGTTGAAATTTTAAATTCAGGGATAGAGACAGATATGTACAAGGTGATTATCGTTTCAGACATGGATATTGCAAGCACAATCCTCGGAAAATGGTCAAGACATGGGCGGAGAAAGAAATGAGGAATCTTATGAGGTTCTTTTACTCATCGTTGTTCTTATAGGAGACTCTGTAATGCTTGGGTGCATTTTATGATATGATGCTGGCTATGATGAATTGTGATATGTGTGATACATGGGCTGTACTAAAATTTTCCGGAGGTTAGAGAATCACAATGTTACTTAGCCTTTGGTACTTATGTTAGACACAGATACATCTACAATTATTTGGCTCAACCATTGTATGAAATTTTCTTAGGTTTGGTTGAAAATGAATTGTCAACTGTCAATCGACCCTACCCATGTTGGAGTGGCAAGGATCTGACATTGGTTCTTGAAATAAAATAAAGAATCCAAGTAACATAGTTAGTCAACTTGGGATTGTTTTGTAGGCCTTCTCAATGTTTCCTGGCACATTACCTGCAATTTACTCTGTTTTTCGCTGGTAATTTAATGAGTTACATGAATATGCTGCATGTACTAGCCAAAAATTTACTTTAATTTGGTTTTATAGTTCTCCAATCCAAAGAAAATCCCACTTTTTGAGATAGTGAACTTCTGTGGATGGATGGAGATATAGGGCTTGTTTGGTCAAGCTTCTAGGACTCAAAAGCTGCTACTAAGCCGAACACTATGGTTTTTGGGACTTAGATAACTTTATTTCACAACATTTTTGCTCTCGTTATATGAAGACATCAAACATCAGTTAATGAGATAGGAACGAGAACAGCCTCTTTCACCTCCACCAAGTATAAGAGTAGCAAAACTACACTATCAACATGCTTCAGGGAAATCCCTGGCCTTTTCGTCCACCCAGAATAACATATTTTAAGCAATGAAAATGTTTACTTGAACTTTATAGATCTAATATATTTTCTTTGCTTATTTGCAATTGTTTTTATAAAATAGGGTGACGATATCATAATTTTTTTTAGCAAGTCTATATTAGTTCAAAAATGAATTATGTGCGTGAATTTTTTACATGGCCTGAGCTGTAAAAAATTGTTTCCGTTTCTCTGTGTTTCTAACATACAGTGTCCAAACACATAATTTTTCTATAAAGAGTTTCTGAAAAAAGGCTATCGTGAAGTAGAAGCTATCTTTAAAAGCTTGGCCAAACCGACCCTTAGTAAAACAATTGTCACTTGCTATTTAACTCTTATATGTAATCACTGAACAATTACATGATAAAGCTTAGGATATCTGCTCGCAGTTATAGACTAACAGCAGAATAATTGATCCATCTTGTCGATGCTTTTAGAAGATCGGCTGTGAGAATAGAGCATTAGTGCTATCCCTTCCTTTTTCTAGATGTGTAAGTTGACCAAGTAAGTATTTAATTGTATGTTTTGGTAAATGCAGGCTGAAAGCGGCAGGATTACGCTGTCCTACACCTATTCTCTTGAGACTCCATGTATTGGTCATGGAATTCATAGGTATTCTTCTTAATTTATTTATTTTACTAAATACTGAACAAGATTGAGGTTGTAGAACTGGAAGTAGATGTAATCTTCTCGATACAGAACAAATAAGTGAAGACTGAAAAACCAACCAAGAGAGAACTCGCGGAGAAGAAACCCATTGTACTTTGGCATATCTTATTATTTTTATATATCAAATTCTGTGGAGAACTTTTGATTTTTAAATTGGTGTCTTAACGATTTTAGGGTGGGGGTGTAGTAAGAGTATTTTTCCTCTCATGGAGAAGGTATATGGGGAAAATCTGTCACCGGCTTCAGCAGGGTTTCATGTGTCGAAGTCCTTGCTTTCCAGGTAAAAACTATCAATTAGATTGAGGGTTCTATTTTGCTCTGATTGGTGTGGGGATTGACCCTTAGAGGTACAAGCAAGTTAACTCGGACTAGAAAACTCATGTCAAAAATGGTTACATGTCTAAGTGTTTGACTCCAATAATTTTTGAAGTTTTTCCATGATATTGGTCCAAAATGAAGTGTCAACATCGGCCAATTGATTCTTTACAGTGAGAAGTCAATAGTAACTTCAGATTTAGGGGTTAGATGGAAACCAATAAGCAGAGCTACAATTGACTAGTAAAAGAGCATAAAAATTGTGATGCTCAGACTTGCCAAATTATCAAGCCATATTTATGTCGACACAACTAGACCCAACTCGAGGGCAAACGAGGATCACGGGTCCGACATTGGAGGCAGGAAGCGGACTCACCACTTTATATCCCTATATCTAATGTTGGAGTTTGAGATCCATCATAATGTGAAGTAAGACAATAGGGTTTTCTTCTGCCAGCGAAACCTAATTGATACACTTTTCACGCATCCAACACTCTTCTGGCTGCCTTCTCCAGGGATAGCTGCTTGATATTTCAAGATAAGGTTGCCGATGACCGAGCCTCCTTTCTCCTCCCTTTTTATGGGCAACAGGCTGTCCCTTTTTATTTTTTCTCTCCAGTAACTAAGAGGAAGAGGAATTTCCCATCAAAAGAAAAAAAGTGGAGGAGAAATTGTGTGGGATAATATGTGGGCCTTCTGAGCTGTGACACTTTCAAGTCTCTGAATGCAATATGTTTAACCTTTTCGTTTAACCTTTCTTCTTATTCTTTCTAATTCAGAAAATCTTATTCTATTACGGTGTTACTAGTACTAGTAAAAGAAAAAAAAAATCAAAAAAATAGTATAAAATAATTTTTTGTGTCCCTGAGTCCATATCTGAAATTCTGGGAACTTCTTAACGTGTTCGCCTATCCTTGATCTTAGAATTTTTTGTGTCCGATTCTCGGATCCATATCCAGCCCGAGCATCATGGGATAAAAGGGTAGAGCTTTTGCTTAATAGATAGTCCATAGCTATGAAGCACGGATACGCCTGTTGAGTGCCGTATCCCGTACCGGGTACGGGTACGAGTCGGGTACGGTACGGGTACGCGGTGGATTCGTACCCAAACCGTACCTGAGATGGTGGGTACGTGGGCTTTTCACGGGGACGGCTGGATTGAAGATGGGTACGTATTCAAAACGAATTTGGACCAAATGGACCGTACCCATATGGTTCATGAAATTTCAGAGATTAAAAATTAAAGAAAGAAAACTTAAATTCTAATTCTTGAAGAAGCGCCGGAGGAAGAAGAACCAAAAGAAAACTTGGAATTCTAATTCTTGAAGATGCGCCGGAGGAAGAAGAACGTCGCACAGATCTACTTCTTTAGGAAGGTCAGAGAGAGGAGAGAGAGAGGGGGATCTCGTGGTCTGTGGAGAGAGGAAGACCCATGCATTTCAATTTTCAACTTGGAAGAACGTCGCACAGTACAATAAGTATGATTGTTTACTCAATCACAGTTGTCACCCACCTTTTTGTTTCTTTTCTTCTGTTTTTTTTTTTTTTTGGGGGGATACAGTTGTCACTCACTAAAGTTAAAATGGCTTTTAATGTCTCTAGTTATTGTTAAGGGAAACTCTCTAGTCCCTTTATTTGAGAGTGTACAGTTTATTTGTTGAATGATAAGTATAAAACATTATTCTTTAATAATTTAATTTTAATTGTGATTGAAAATTTGAAATACTGTAAATTAATAAGCTTATTTCCATTCAATTTAGAAAAACTAAAATTTAAGGTAATATTATTCATTAAATGTATTATATATTTTTTTTATTTTTTTTTTACCGAATCCGAACCGTACCCGTTTTTAGAAATTTTGATTTTGCCGTTTTCCGTCCCCGTACCCGTCCCCGTACCCGTATCCGTACCCGTATCGGTGCAACATAGGTCCATAGAATCCTAGTGGTTGTGTACCAGACTACTAGATAGTGGTAGGAGGAACTTGTCCGGATCGAACCATATTACATACTTTTAACATTGGTGCATATCCAAGGGTCAATGTGAGGGATTCGAAGATCCGTCATGAGTATTTGCTATAACGAAGATTAAGGTGAATATCTAGATTTGTTCTTGGAAGCCATTGTAGCTAGAGTATGATGATCTTCTCTTACTCCTATCCTTGGGGTCTTTATTTTTGGCACTAGCCTCATCTTGGTATGGGTTAGACTCAATCGAAAAGACATTCTTGTGGCCTGGAAAAAGATGAAGAACTGTTTGCAGAAGTTGGTGGTGCACTTGGAAACAAAGTAGACAACATTTTTTTATGTAGAATCGTAGAACTAGGATTTTTTAAGCCTTTTGTATAATTGCAGTCAAGTGTGAGGTTATGAGTGAGACTTTTTTGACGGTAATTAAAACACTACATGATATCATGAGGACCTCAGATTTTTGTCTTTAACCCTCCATCCACACATGGCTGATAATATTTAGGTCTTTATCTATAGTATGTAATTTAATGTTACATAAGCAAATGACACAAATTATCAAGGAGATATCTAAAGGTGATTGGGCAGGAGATCTAGAATTACTGCAAAGGGTATATAATCTCTTTTTTTTTCGGACAGCCATATAAGGTACCTGTAAAATGTCACTTGGGACGAAAGGATTATCACTTTTGAAGAAGAAATCCTTATGGGACCTCCTCACAGCAAATTGGCAGTGTTTCTATAAACAGAGTTTTGGAGAAAGCTCTGGTGTTGGAGGAGCCTTGCTTTGCTAGTGAAGCTGTGCAAAGGAAAGGAATAAGCTGAAAATTGGATGTTCAATGTTGGACAGAACAGTTTCCGTGCCATCCTATCTGGTTTTGTAGAAAAAGGAAAATGAATGTAGCAAATGAATCCAATCAAGTAATCCATTACCGCATCATCATTCTTCATGATTGGAAGTTTCGAGAGATGTTGATGGACAGTAACAATGAAAACTATTTATTTGTTGAGCATAAAGAATCATATGGGCAGGGGACTATATTAGAACTACACTTAGTGTTTTTTAGTGACATTTAGTGTGTTTTTTTAGTGACATATCAACTTGATGTGAACGTGACATAAGTCCTCTGGGTAAGGGTTGATACTTGATATTCGACTTAATCTGGTTGACATGAAAATAATCAGGCCAGGTTGATACTTGATGTTTAGCATACCCAACATGATATGCTCCTCTTAATTATAGAGGCTAGATTCATATCTTGTCATCCCAATAATAAACCTACGTGACCTATATGTATTTTCAATTTTCAGTAGGTACTTAAATTTGGCGTCAAGTCTCAGCTTATTAAGTGGTCAACTTTTTACGCTTATACAAAGTTCCATAACCCCTAATCAGGTTAGCTACAAAGTATATTATCATAACTGGGACATGGGTCTGGTTAGGTTACCCAAATATTAGATGGTAGTTTCAGGTCAAAAATTTGTACTTGCTTAATTGGGGAAAGGTTAAGTCAAGGTCAAGGTGGCACTAACCAGCACGAACATAATTGACCCAAAATGACCTACTTGCCTGCTCTATATCTGCCTAGTCATTCTCCATTATCGCAGAAAGTGACAACAGTTTATTGCCCAAGACTCTAACGGCCCGTTTGGTAAGAGGTCATAAATGGTAGGAATGGTAATGCATTATAGTGTAAATTTGTATTAGAAATCCAATGTCATTACCATTCATCCCATGATATCCATTTTCTTCCTAAAATCTCATTACCATCCATTACCACTTGGGAAGGTGGTATTGGGTGGTAATGGAGATTTATAAAGGAAAACTCATGTTTTGTGATAAAATTTCATTCCCATGGTCAATGACATGAGAACTTCTTTACAAATTTACACTATATTTCATTACCATATTACCACTATTTATAACCACTAACCAAACGGGCCGTAAAAGGAAATAGCGAGGATTACACAAGATCAAGCATGCCTAGCTTGTTGTTGTTTATTAACTCTTTCTAATGATGAGTATTAGAACATTGCGGATTGGAAAGTGAATCCTTAAGTTGACTGTGAATGTCCATTTCTCTAAGCAAACGTCAGCTGCTTTGCCAGTTCATGACCTTCTCGTGTCAGTGTTGCATGGCCCAAGAGGGAAGTGGTCTGTTCTGGGTCCCGTACTAACCAGCATTACTTTTCTTTCCGAATTGAAGAATACAATTGTTATGATTGATTGATCAGTGCGCTTCTCTTCTTCTCTCAAATAGGAAACACACCAACTAAGACATATTGTGGCTCTGAATGATCTTGGCTAGTTTTGTATGCTTATGTTGACTTGCTGTAGTAGCTATAAAGTGCAAGAAATCAAGCTTACCCCTCCCATCAAGTTTATATACCAGAAAGAAGAAGAGTAAAAGTCACATCAGCTGGGTTATGATGGTTTGTGCGAGAGTTTGTTAGTGGGAATATTTTTGAGTAAAGGGTAGCATTGGATCCTACAAGCAGCGGGTAGTTAGTTACAGAAAGGGGGTATAAATAGTATACGAAAGGAATGTATGGAGTATTGAGGAAAGTTGTGAGGAGTTAGCTAAAGGAGATTATCCTAAACTCTTGAATGTTTGTTCTATACTATTAGGTTTCCCTGATCTGATCTATAATCTATCCCCATTTTATCTGATTCTTGATGTTTTCTGTGCTTTTGGACCTTTTGTTTTGCAGGGAAGGCAGGTTGGGCAGCACCTCGACTTAAAGATGCAGCTTTATCCCTTGACAAGTTGCGAGAAAGTTATGTAGAGGTACGTCTGGACTCTTCCTCTCACCCTCCCGCCTCCCCTTTAAAAGATCAAATGCTGGTCATGATTGTTTTAATCCTATTGTAGTGTATATTTTATGCCTTCTGTTACTGGGCATCAGAGGAATTTGGCTATAATATTATTGAACTTTTTGGATTAAGCTTGTCTCTAAACATTTAATCCGCATTGCATTACGTAACTGACTGATCTATATAGGTTGTTTAGTAAAAAAAAAAAAAAAAAAAAAAAGACATTATGGGATTCTGACACGTCCTAATTTTAAAGTCCCACTTTGTTTGAAGATTATTACTGCAATGAGGACGATGTATCAGAAATGCAAATTGGTACATGGAGACCTCAGCGAGTACAACATTCTATATTATGAGGTATGCTTGTGCCAACATCGAATGTCTATGCCTCTGTATAGAACAGATTTACATAAAACTTGCATGGATTGCAGGGTCACTTGTATATTATTGATGTTTCACAAACCGTTGATCTTGACCATCCTCATGCACTTGATTTCTTGCGTGAAGATTGTCTTCATGTTTCTGTAAGAAATTCTGCTCACTTCTTGTGTTTTCTTCTCCTGTAATCCAGTTATATCTTTATCCTGGATGTTAATTTTATTGTTAAACATGCAGGATTTCTTTAAGAAAAATGGTGTTGCTGTGATGACTATCCGGGAACTTTTTGATTTCATTGTGGACCCAACCATTGCTGATGATGCTGTGGATACTTATTTGGAAGAGGTATTCTAAGCTTTTGATGTCGTACAATATTGTCATTGTTCTTATTTTTGTATTCATATCTAAGATTTACTCCACCCATTCCAATTTGTTCTTCTTCAATGGATTGTTTCTATTACCGGGACAAATGTTTCACTTGGGTGTGTGTTAGATTTGTTTCAGTGTGTATTTTCTATACATCAATATTAGATTAGAGGGAGTATAACTTCGCGAGTAAGAAGCTAAATCAACCTCGTAATTAATTTTTAGGTACAACAAAAGATTATAGCTAGAGGGGATATGATATCTGCTGAGGAGCAAATAGCAGACTCCGTATTCGTTCAGGTACCTTCTTGGTTGACAATCATCACTTAATACTTGCTTAGCCCTTTTTTCTCTATTAGTACAGGCATATTGCATGCATTTCTCTAGTCCATTTTGATATGGAAGATCACTTTTCATTTGTTTTCCTCATGTATGTGTTTTCTCCCAGTCATATATTCCAAAGACATTAGAAGAAGTCAAAGATGCTGAGGAAGATGCATTTCGTTTAACTAGCGGGAAGGACACGGGAGATATGTACTACAAAACCATTACAGGACTCCAGCAGACGGTTGATATGACTAGAACTTCCGCTCGTTCTGATTTGAGTGTCAGTGAAACAGATTCAGGAACAGAAGATGAAGATGATGGTGAAGATGAAGATGGGAGCTCTGATGAATTAGAAGAGAAGGAAAGTAAGCTGGGCCCTGAAGAGAAAAAGGCAGCTAGGAAGGAAAACAAGAAAAAAGTAAAAGAGGAGAAGAGGGAAGCTAGGAAGAGCAAGATCCCGAAGGCCATGAAGAAGAGAAAAAAGAAGCTTTCCAAAGCTCAAAAAACAAGGTAGTTTATTCTAAAGAATGAAGATCAAGCAAGTTTTGTAGATTTAATTATTAGAGATTACTCATATACCACATAGGTTAAAATGAAGAAGGGGGTTTTGCGTCACTTAGAAGGTCGCTTTTTTTTCCCTTTGTTTTTTGTGTCAAGGAATGACCTTGTTTTTTCACGCAAACTTCATCTGTCTGGCCTTGTACGATTTAACTGAACTTATTAATCAAGAATATCACTTATTTAAACTTATTAGCTCTTGTCTAAATTTATTAGATATTGTTGTTGTTTGGTGAACTAGGGTAGTTCTTATTGACCTTTGAAACATATTAACCTGAGGTAAAACTTGAACTATTCTTCAAATAAGTGAAAAATAAAGGAGTAAAAACTTAATTAGTTGCTAACATGCAAATTTATATATATTGGCATGAAATCCTTTATTTTATTTTATTGCATTATCTGATTGCTGTTTTATAATATATATATATATATATATATATATATATATATATATATATATATATATATATATATATATATATATATATATATATATATATATATATATATATTTGACCATTAATAACTTCAATTATGTATTAATAAAAACATAAGATA
This sequence comes from Beta corolliflora, assembly GCA_947648045.1. Classification (NCBI taxonomy): domain Eukaryota; kingdom Viridiplantae; phylum Streptophyta; class Magnoliopsida; order Caryophyllales; family Amaranthaceae; genus Beta; species Beta corolliflora. The sequence goes on along the minus strand of CANSZD010000686.1, from coordinate 781,128 downwards.
TTGAGTCATTGACAATATAAAAGTAGATGCTAGAACAACACTAAGAATATTTAACATGACTATTTTACCTTACACATTGAATATGGTAAAAGAATTCTGATTGAATATTCCCAACATAAAAAGCTACATTGGTACATTGGTAGTAATATGCGAGCTAACATGAATGAGATATTTTGGACTCAAAAGATAACATCTTTTGCTAAAATAAATTGTTGGAATGAGTCCTCTTGTCCAATGTAATATCTTAGTAATATGCGAGCTAACATGAATGAGATACTTAGGCGCCATATTGCTATGAGGAGGTAATTATCCAAGTTTATTTCTTCCAATATCACTCGCAATTTTCATACAATATCATTAAAACACACCCTTAAGAGAGTACAAACTAATATACTTAGTTTATGAGAGTGATGTAAACTAAAGAGATAAACTGGACAAACTCTCATAATTTGGTTTCCTGACAAGGTCAAAAAGGATGTTTAGGAGATCATTCCTGGCCCAAGTGATTAAGTAAAGGTGTTGATAGATATTGGAAGAATGCCTTTCTAGCTCATAAACAGACTTCCAAGGTCACCAAAATGTCTGCAAATTAGTAGGTGCACACGTCCATATGGTGAGGAAGGTGCGCACGATGAACATCAAGCACTAGGTTATGAACATAAAGACCAATATCAATGAACATATACTAACAAAGATGTACATATGTTCATTTGGCTTGTTAGCCGTGTACATGTGTTCATTTGACTTGTTAGCTATGTACATGTGTACACCTTCTTCACCATACGGATGTGTGCACCATCTACGGATTGCAAAATGTCCATGTCATGCATTGTATTTGTACCATAGGAGTAGGTAACATCATAACCAAATCTTTCCAAGTGGGGCCAAGAATTTGTTTGTAATATTTGTGGGGGATGTAAGAGCATCTACAATGGTCTAGTTTTAATTGGTCTAGCAAATAGTAAAACTAGTTTTACTTAGTTTAACCATTAAGGCACTTGGTGCTTGGAGCTGGTTGGTCTAGAATTCCAGACCAACATCACCTCGGATGGCGTGCTTGGGATGAAGGGGAAGTCGCCGCGTGGCGAATGAAGCTGGGCCCAATTTTTTTTTTAAAATCGAAACGATGAGTTTAAGAAAGGGAGAAGGAGAGATTTCGCGTGAGATGCCGCGTATCACACGAAACAAGAAACTCACATCTGCTTTGCTGTCAGACCCCACTGAGCAGCGAATGAGATGCTGCCACGCATGCTCAGTGGCGTGTTTCCTTCCCTCCCTCTTTGCTGTAGTTCAATGGTTATATTTTATAACGTTACAAAATTTGCAACGTTAATAAAAAAAACCAGGTTAAAATAAAAAAAAAAATTACAATAACGGCTATAAAATATTTTTATCTATAAATTGAGCCCAAATTTCATATATTTTACCACACTTCTTCCTAATATATTTTTTTCTAATTACTCTCTCCTACCTAATATTACTTAAACTAAGTCAATATTATGGATTCAAATAATCCTAATTACTCCCAAAATAATCCAAACCACCCACAAAATTCCCAAAATAATTATCATGTATCTGTGTTTTTAAAATTATTTATCTTATATAATGTGTTCGTTGTTTTTAATTTATAATGTCAAGTTAACGTAATTTAATTAATTTACTATAATTTTTAGTTAACACTAATTTAATTTAACGTAAGCTAATTAGCTAATTAGCTTTTAACGTAATTTAATTTGCTTTTATTAATTTAGATCATCTATTTCATTAAAAATAAACATTGAGTAGGAGAGAGAGTATATGGTGGGGTATGGTAAAAATAGGAGAGAGAAATAGAAAAACCAAGTAAGACCAACCAAACCATTGTGAGAAAAAAAAGATGAGTTGGTGGGAGTTTTAGTGAGATGTGAAGGAGGAGGAAAGGAGAGAGAAAGAAAAATGCTCCAAGACCAACTACACCATTGTAGATGCTCTAAATGTCTAGAAAAATCTGAAAATCATGCCCAGTGAAAAATCCTAGACAAAATTTGAGGGGTGTCTTCCCATCTCCTATATAACCAAGCTGATATAAAGAACATACGTAACCATTCACAGTAGACAGTATGAGGCCCACAAACCTTGATGGTTATAACTTACTACTATAACCTATAACTCATGTGTCATGCATGTATGCTTTGAGGCTAGCATATGTTTTAGTATATTGGAATGAATCCGGTTCTAAATATCTTTAGTTGGAGTGACTTTATAACTGCATATTTCCTTTGTTTTTCATCAATTGTTTTGCTTTTTTTTGGATCTCTAACGCACAATTTTAATTATTAATTCTAAAATTATTTTTATGAAGCATTAATATTTTATAAGCGAAAAATTTTATATATGCAAAAATCAAATATTAGTGTCAAAATAATTTTATAAGCGAAAATTCAGATAAGTCTTGACAATGTGAAGCATTAATATTTAAAGATTTATAACAATACTTACAAAAGAAAAAGGCTGGAATTGAGATGAAACCTTGCTCCTCTAATACTTCCCCTATTTGTATAAATAGAAAATTAGTATTTTATCATTAATTATAGAGTCTCGTATTCATATTTATGGTTATCATATATACTAATAAAAGAAGAAAAAATAATCCTAGGTGTCAAGCCAATATTCTTCAAAGCCTCACATTAATCCTCTATTTCTCCTTGCATTTCACAAATCTGCCATGTGTCATCAGCCTTGAGTCTTGAGACCTCTCACTTAGCTCATAATTTTGGGCGTAATTGAATTATTTCAATCCATCATCTAACATTTTAGGCAACAAATCAATTAGATGAATCAGTTAAGTTAGAAATTTTAAAATTCAATCAATTACTTGCCACATACGTGTAACCTTTAAGGAAATAAAAATCACTCATAGTACCTATTATATATGTTAATTTTATATCATTCAATCAATAACATCAATCAAGCATATAATTTTTGTTAATATCAAAAGCAATGAAAATTACCATAGTCGGTTACTTCCCAAAAAATTTCCCTAATGTCAGCATTTTTTTTTTTGAGGGGACCTAATGTCAGCAATTACTTATGTACTTTTGCAGTATAAATATGCTCACTATTACTATTCATACTGTATTAAGTATTCAAAATAAAAAGTCTGCAAATCAAATCATGATAAAAAGAATACATTAATTGGCAAATTAGTTAACACATTAAAAAAATATACTTTTTCAAGATTAACGAACCATATTTAAACATAATCAAAATTATTTCTAGGATTTTTATTTGTTTAGTACCAATTACTTCAAAAAATAAGTATACTTAATTGATTTATACGCATGCATGTATAATTATGCAAAATCGATAATTTTGATCCTCCAAACACAACAAAAAAAACATCACATAGAAGATACGAACATGAATCAAATCCTACAAATTTTTTTGAGTATGCAATTCTTTTTTAATCTTATGATAATTAACATAATCAGACTAATTTATAGGATTTTTTTTCAGTTACCAATTAATTCATAAAATAAGTAAACTTACTTGATTTACCATATATACACATGCATGTAGAATTCATCCCCAAATCTTTAATTTTGATCCTCAAAATAAAAAAATACATGAAAATTCGAAATACCAACATGCAATCAAAGTTTGAGATACATGAAAACTAACCTTTTAATTTTGTAGGATTAATTTATTAATATCATGAATGGTAGCTGATTTCACCATTGATTCTACTCTTATTCAATCCATAGTGAGCAATTGCATTTATTCAAAGCATATATTATTCTTCTTCTCATATTCAAGCCATGTCCGATTTTTTTTCCTTATGAGATAAGTGGGTCATTGAGTTGCATCCAAGTAGAAAAGAAATGAGAAGAAAAATGAAGTGAAGTGAGAGAGTTTGAATGGAGAAGTGGTGAAATGGGAAACGTTTTGCATGAAATGTTTCAATGGAGTGAAGTTGTAATGAGGAGAGAGAAAGATGGAGTGAATAACTAATTTCGCTTTATGAAATATATCAATGGACAGAAGTTGTAATGAGAAGTTGTACAAATGGTTTTGATTTTTTCACACTTTATTGTCATATGTATACAAGTTTAAATATTATACTATTAACATTATAAGTCAATAGTGATTATATTAGTACCATTGAAAGATTTAAAGTTGATAGCTTTTACATATAATGGAACGGTTTGTCGCAAGTACAAGCCGGTTTTGGATGCCAACATCTATCTATCTATATAAATATATATAACAAAATCCTAGAGGTCAATCAAGTGTGCCACATAGGACTAAATGCATTGAGCTATGCCACACTGGGATGACAAGCAATTTCCCCACGAAATCCCTGTATAATCCAGCTAATTTATCTTCCCTTAATTTGGGCCGTAATTATAGGATTAACACTAAAGGAAATTTTTTAAAATTCTCTCTAATATCTCACGATTTCAGTAATCTAAAGTAATACAATACGGAAAAGAATCGTTTATATATTACTATAATAATATTAGTTCAATCAGAGGCTAAAATTACGAGAATCTCAGTATAGTAATATAGATTAAACAAAATGAAAAGAATCAACAAAATTAAGACAATTAGATGGCGCATGATTTGCTCTACATTAACTAAGGCGTATAGTTTTGGTAACAAAATTATCCATTTACATAAATATTAGTTCAATTAGTGTTTTCCTTTTGTAATGTTTCACGATGTCCAAAAAAAGAACACATGGGGGTGAGAGAGAACGCTCAAAGACATTTCGGTGCTTCAAGTTTATATAAGTGTTGTGTTATTGTGTAGGTAATTTGTATCCCTATAAAAGTTGTATTTATATGTCATTCTTCTAAAGATAAATATTATATCTTTACCCATCATTCTTATTCCAGTGTTTCATCTCCACATTTTAGTCTTATGATTTCTGCCCTCTTTGTTCAAACAAGGTAATAATGGTATTCTATTTCATGTATACGAACAATGGTAGAGATACATTGTGTAGTTTATAGATGTAATTGTTGATAGATGGATATGCTATTTAATTTCTTTGAGTACCTTAAAAAGGGCCTTATTTTATCCTCCAGTCTTGCTACACTCCCACGGTTAATGCCACAATTCACATGATACTATTGATATATTTTGGGCGTCATTATCGGTACTATGAATTATGATCAATAGAAGATCTTTCATCTTGATTAAATATCAAACATATGCCATGCCATGAGCGATTGAAGATAAAAAAATCTCAACTTTTCCATTGATCTTAAAATTTTAACCTTGAATATCAACCCATTACCAACCCAGAAAATGACATTTATCTCCCGTCCCAATCGAAGGTCAAAAAGCTTAAACTTTTAACATTAAAAACCTTGATTCATAAACCATGGCAAAGTTTAACCCATGTGTAAATTTGAGAATAAAAGAAAGAGAGAATCGAAAATAAACGACATGTAAGAACTTTTTTGTTGTTGAATATGTAAAGAGGGCAAACTTTTTTTGGCAGATTTAAAATGGGGTTGGGACTTTGGAGGTTTAAATAAATGACATCCCAATAGGTTCTTACAAAGTTAGTTTGCAATTTGGGAGAGAAAGCGGCGGTTTATAGAGAGAGAAATGATTGGATTTGGAAGGAATGATATTGTTACATAATAGGCATGTGTCTAAGATATAATATAATAGGTTCATATGTTATTGCCTTTTGATTTTGAGGGCAAAACTAATGATCTCAATAATCGGTTATTATAATAGCATGATTGATAATAACGGCTAAAGTTTCTATTGTAAGTTGTAACATTTAACCAACATAAAAAATATTTACCAAATAACAAAACACAAATCAAATATTTATAAACCCAAGTTCTGTAAAAACAAGGAACAACGATGCTGCTCTAATCAGTTTATTTTTATTTCTTATAAGAAAATATAAGTTCAGATAATGAATAATATGCCTTAATAAGTTCGGATAAGTTCTATAATGCAAAAAACAAGCAAAGATAAAGTTTGACATACTCACAAAATAAATTCTAATAAGTTCAAATATGGTCTAATAAGGATTAACAAGGTGTAATAAGTTCAGATTAGTTCTTAGATAAGTTTATTTAAGTTCAAATAAGATTACATAAGCAAAATAAGTTGAAAAGCACAAGGCCAACAATGACGATTTGGAAATTATATAACTTAAAAAAATCTTATGTACATAAAAGATTTTTATTATTGTTTTCTATGGGGTGTTGGCATATTAAAACTTTCTAAACTTATTTTGCTTATTAGTTATTATGGGCAAAAGTATTACAATTATATAATCAAGAAAATATTATTTCATTTCATGTTTTAATCTTTAGGCTTTAAAAACATGATGGGGGTGAGTATTAACTATTAAAAAAAAAGTACGGGGGTCAAACTCTAATGCTATGATCTAAATGATATCTATGACTTTACACAAGATACCATAAAACAAGAAAAACAACCATTATATGTATCTAAATGTACCTTAAATAGTATTTTTTTTACGGGACCTTAAATAGTATTAAAACTCAAACATATTGAGAAAATTAAAATCATAGCTAAGTGGGCAGTGGCCAATGGGTGGCTAAATATGGTGCATCGGTGGTGCAAGAAGGCAAGAGAGATGGTGAACGGGACTTCCATAAGTGGGAGCAAAAGTTGGTGTATTGCTGAGTATCAGTGGTGGTGCGAATTGTGATTTTATCTGGGCCTCTAATGGAAGTACTTAGTAGACAGAGTAAAGACTATTTCAATTAACTCTTTTTATTAAAAGGTGGGTCACGTGATCCGCCATAATATTAACTACTTCAACCACTGAATACACGGGTCATAAATCAATTTTAAAATAATTTTAATACATGAGTATTAAATTTTAAATCTCAAGTTGGAGGCTCACCACCACGATTCTTGGAGAAACTTTTTAAAATCGTCACTTTAGAAAACAAACAACTTCTCGTGCAGTTTGCACGGGTCAAAAGGCTAGTAAATGGTATAAAGTAGTACATGTTATTTTAGATTGAGGTGGCAAATATATTATTCAGATTGAATTGGGTTTTTGAAGTTATTCGGTTTGTGTCATATTCGAATTACAAGTCATTCAATTGTTTCAAAGTTATCTGGGTCAATCATACATGTAATTATTGTATCTTGCATATATTGTGCAATACATGATTGATTGTTTAGAATTAAAATTGAGACTTCATAATAAAAATCTCGAATGATTTACCACACCAAACATCCGAATTCATTCCATGATTTATGGATCATAAAGGGGCTAGTAATACTCCTATTATTAACCTACCAATTAAGTGGGAGAGGTAATGATTCTCTCTCGAGCAATGAGTCCTCACCATCATTCTAGTAGGCAATTACACTAAACTTGCTCAAATGAATTCACACAAACTATACACTTAGAAAAACAGTTAAATTATAAAGATCGTGCCAAAATTACGGAATTAATAGAAGCCTGTGGTTTGGAATTTCGAGGTCATCAAAACTCAAAAGTGCAATTAAGTTAAATTAATTACTATTGTGACTTGTGAGTGGACAGTACATAAGCTAGCAAGGTTGAAAAGGCATGATTATGAAGTCTATGCTAATTAACCAATTAATTAAAGCTCATTTATTCATGGATATAAACGCCTTAAAAGTGCTTTGCTTCGCACTAATAACTAAACATTCTTTCATTTGTATCTCCAATTATCAGCTGACGTAACTAATGCATGCTTAAATTCTTACTTTGTTTCAATTATTAGTATTAATTTACTTAATTTTATACTTGTTTTATCAATTATCTTTTACTGTGTTTTCATATCAAAGTAAGGAGTATCTCGTTTAAGTGATCATCAAAGTGGTAGTATCTGGTATGTATGTAACCGGAGATAACGATAGATCGCTAAGGCATGCCGATGATGATCCAAACGTACACGTTGATATTGCTCAAAAATTCTATCTTATAGAGTTATTCTAGAACTCTAGAGGATCCAAACACGCCGATGAGACGATCATTGAACCCAAAGTTGCATGGATAACTCACTTTCGTCTCCTAGGTATTAGAGTATATTGTGTGAGTTCGTCTATATCAAATACTGAATTTTTGTTGCTCTCTTTGATCTTTATACTCAATCAACAAATTAAATATGTCACGTTTATTTAAAATGTTAAACAATAAACCTGTCACATAATATTTAGAATTTATACTACTTTTAAATCAGCATATCTATTAGGAAAATTTTCAAAAAAACTACATTTTATAACCAACTTTTTCAAAAAACTACCTTTTAAAAATTTTCTTTCAAAAAACAATCTTATATAACATATTCCTTTCAATATACTATCATATTACGTTTATATTTAATACTAATCAATAAATGACAATCGCCCTAGGTGTTGCTGCCGGTGGAGCAGCGAGAAAAGAAGAGAGAAAAGATAGGGGAGGAAAGAATAGCAATTTACGGTGACTCAATTATTAGAGATTAAACCCCATTTTATGGTAAAATGGTAGTATATTGAAACAAATTTGTTATATAAGGTAGTTTTCTGGAAGAAAAATTTTAAAATGTAGTTTTTTGAATTTTTTTGATTATAATAGGTAGTTTTATGAAATTTTCCCTTATATCTATTATTCTGAAACCAATACTATCATATTGTCGTATGTACAAATATATGAATCAAGAATTAATATTATTAGCTGATTACCTAAACTTGTAGTCATACTGCCTACTGGTATGCTACTCAATCCAAACATTATAACTTAAGAAATATATTTCTCTCCCTTTTTTGGATAGGAAATTAAATTAGGTATGTTCTAATTAGGTATGTTGACCACTTATCTTGCAATCATACTCGTAAGGTTATCAATGGAGGATGAATATAAGTGCAAGAATTTGTATAGATTATACGTTGCAAAACTTTGTAACTCAAGTTGATAGTATAGAAGATAACATAATTTTTTGTGAGAGTTCGTGAGAGATATTCAAAAAATCATTCTTAAAAAAGATTTACAATTTCATGGTAAATCACTACATATGAAATATTTCATACGAGACTTTTTTTTGGTGAAAGAAACAATATCATAAAACTTTAAATACTAATGTTGATTACAAACCGAAGCTAAGAGTTTCATACAATAACTAGGGGGAGTGGGAAAAGTCCTAGTTCCATTACATTCTATATTAGTTACATTTCATAGGAGACTTTACTTGATCACAAGATTAGTAGGGGAAAATGTTTCATGAAGGACAGTAATAAATTGCTAATTAAGTGACTCAGAGACTAGGATGAAAGGAGTAGTGAACTATGGTGGAATTTAAGCACAAAAATGGTAAGAGTAAAAATTAAGATTTATAACGTCAATACAAAGCATGCTTATCAAATGAGCCACAGCCTAGGAGTAAGTAAACAAATGAACATGCTTTAATTTGTTTTCACTTGTGTACTAAATAAACCTACACCCATCATTTTTCACACTAGGGTTTTGTGCATGCTCTTCAACAAACAATGCTAAAACTGCTCGATAACTGGCCATATAATATGAGAACCTCTATAAAATATTAAACCTATCATGTAGCAATCCATCTCTCTTTCACGAACTCAATTATTTTATCATATGATTGCATAATTTATTACATGCTCCCTTCCTGTCTATATGGTTAAAAGGAGTGTTCTACATCATTATTGTTACTCCATTGGTATATATAGTATTGTTGTTTCAAAGATTATTAAGGTTTTTTTCTCAGGGGAAAAGTTATTAAGGTTACTAGTTTTATTTCCCATTTGATGCACGAATTAATAGTGAATAGAAGTATAAAACATTATACTTATGTTAAAATCAATTTTTAGTTTTTCTTTAATTTGAATGGAATAGAATCAATTTATAGTTGCCAGTTGGTGTGGAGTAATGGAGTATGATACAAATTCTATGAGCTAGTATATATAATGTTATTGAACAAAAGCGTAAATTAGAGCTTTTCCTTTTTAGGAGATTATCTTGAAGGTGTTGCTCTGTCTTGTAGATGGATTATCCACTAAACAGATCAAGTTTTTTTCCCAAAATATGAATTACCTCTAACATATAATTAGGGAAAAAAATAAAACTCTTTCTCAATGCATGAAGTATATAAGAATTATGGAATGCTAGTGGTATTCAAGAGTTTTTTAACTTTTTTTCTTTCTTTTTTTGAGGGGGAGAAATTTTAGAACTTGAAGATGAATAATACCTTAAAATAGTGAAACAAAACAAATATACTCCTATTCTCTTTAGTTTTGTGAGAATAATGTCACTTTTTAAGTATGTAGGAAAAAGACAAGAAAGAAAAGACACTTGTCAGCACAAAAATTCCTGAGCAATAAGTCTAGAGTTGTCAAGTAAAAGTAGACAATATATAAACCATGACAGTCTGACTATGAAGCCTAGAATTTCGGGGGGAGGGGAGGCATTCTCAAAAAAATTACTATGTTTTCTTTTTAAAAGTCTTTCTTATATGGAAGAAATGATACCACTAGAATATACTACGTACTAAATAACTTTCTCTGTTTCAAAATACTCTATACATTCTTTTTAACACGCTTGTCGATCAATGCATATTTTTAAACACTAATTAGTTTTTAGGCATGAGCTACGCCATGGATAATTATATATTTCGTTTATGAATATTTTACTTTAAAATGATAACTTCAAGTAGCACTTGGTTTAGTGGTTAAACCTTTAGTCTATATGCTTGTGATCACGGAGTTAATCATCTTATACAATGCATTTTCTATTTTTATTGTATGTGGATTATATGGAGTTAAACACTCTAAGGGAAAGCGTCGTGTGGCGTCGTTCCTTGTTTAGGAACGCCTTTTAATATATTAGTATAGATATCTCTAATTCCCTATAAGTGAAAATTATAAAAAGTTGATATCTTAATAGAATATGTGAAGATAAATCTAACAAGATCCTACATAATTATATTTTTCCTCATGGAAGAATTACAAAATACGGTCAAAGGAGAATGTGTGAACAATGCAAAAGTCAAACAGTGTCAAGTATTTTGAAACAAATGAAGTATATTTTCTAATTTAAAATATTTGCATGACATTGATTTTTGTAATATTTTCATGCCTTAATTTAATTTAATTGTATTTATGCGGTAAAATATATATTTCCTATGTTCTTTTTTATTTCCATTATTTCTCATTTTAGTAAGCTGCATATTACTTACAACCACTAATATGGATAAATGTTGTTGCGACTCACAAAAAAGGACTATTGCGGTGCTAAAAAAACGCTGCAAGAGCTTTTATCGAGACTATATTATGTAATTGAGCTGAACTGAATTGATGTAATCATATTGGTTTATTTGTCATGCAAAACTTTTTTCTATATTTCTTATTAGTTTCAATGTAATTTTGGTTATTTTTAGTCGCATATCTTTTTTTAATTAAAATAAAAAATACAATTAGCTTTTCAATACAAATACATCATTAAATATTACAAATTGATAATATATTTTACTTTCCTTAATTCCCGTAGAAAATGAAAAACAAATACTATTATATTATCATTTGTAGATAGTAAGATAATGTATGACTCATATTAATTTACATAAAACACAAAAGCTAGTCAAGTAAGAATATGACATCAATACTATAACAGTCTAAGACCTTGAACTAAACTAAAGTAAAGTAAAACTGTAAGAAAAAAGTAGTTGAGCTAACTGAACCGAACTCAACCGTGTCAAATGACCAATTCAACCAAAAGATTAAGCTTTTGGTTGAAGTTATATAAATAATTTTATACTTATATCACTTGTAACTAATAGAACAAGAAAGAAAGCAAATGAAAAGGTTGAATTGATTTGTGATGAGACAGAAAAAAGAAGAAAAAGGAGGCGGAGAGAGGAGAGAGAGAAGGGGGTGGTGGTGCAGCAATTGAACTGCAAGGATGGCTGGCTGTCACCCGCACTTGGAAACCTCGCGTGCTGTCTAATTGTGCAGCAAGTGCGGCGTTTTACTACTTGCACCAAACAAAAAGTAGTAAGTATTACTAAAAAATATTTACAGCTTAATTCTTCTGAACACATTGGATAAGAGTAGGAGTGTATAAATGTGTATGTGGGTGGTTTATGCAAAAAGTAAAATGTATGCGTGTCAGTTGGATGGTTTGGTTGATACCCCACATTTACCTCGATGCTTGCTATTTTTTGCCCCACGCTTTTTCCTTTTTACCTTCGTTTCCTTAATGACCCGATTGGTTAGATGTTATAAATGGTGGTAATGGTAATGCATTATAGTGTAAATTTGTAAAGGAAATCCCACATCATTACCCATGGTAATGCTACTTGATCCCAAAACATCCATTTTCTTTCTAAAATCTCATTACCATCCATTACCACTTGGGAAGGTGGTATTGGGTGGTAATGAAAATTTATATAGGAAAACCCATATTTTGTGATGAAGTTTCATTACCATGGTCATTGACATGAGAATTTCTTTACAAATTTACACTAAATTACATTACCATTACCACCATTTATAACCACTAACCAAACGGGCCGTAAATGTACCTTAAACATTAGCCTACTTCCTTCTCACACCCTCCTTTCCTTCTCACACCCTCCTTCTTCTAACTCTATTCTAAGGCTACTATGCCTTTAATTTTGAAATTTTTACTTAATATGAGAACATTTTCAGATTTATAATAGTTTGCTCAATTTGGTCTGTTTTTGTGATGTTTAGATCACATATGAAGACAAAATGTAGATGTAGTGTGATTTGAAGAAAAAAACAAAGTTGAATGAGGTTGTTCATGTAAGGTAAGGTAGTGTGCGTTTAGCTTAACAAATAAAATGTAGATATAATGTTTTAGAACACACTCTAAATTAAAGAGATTTGAAACACATACAAAATTATCAAATAGCATAACATACCCTAAAGAGGTTTTGCTATGGCGAATATTTTCTATGGCCATGTGTAATTGAGCAATATGAGGGGTTCTTGTTGTGTTTTGGAGCGTTTTGGTATTGGCCTTTTTTTTGTATTTGTCTTTCTATTCAAGGTGTTGTAGTCTTGGCATTTCGATGTATGCCTTCAACTCTTTTAAGAGTCTTAATGAAATGAACTAAATTATCAAAAAAAAAAATCGAGCAATATGAGATAAGTTGAACATATACCTTAACCAGTTCATTTTAGTGAAAAAATTATTAGCTAATCCAAAGGAGAAACACATAAAGTGCCCATATACTCTTTTTTTTAATAAAAAATGAATAGTATGAGTACTCCTGTTGTTTTAATGTAAAATTTCTAAACTATTACACATATTAAGAGAGTTCCTTGTATTGAATTGAAATTGCTTTGGCACTGTGAAGTGTTGTTATTTGAAGTTCAGATTATAATTGAAGGGAGTACAGCTTATCCTATTGTCAAAGTACTACTGTTAATGAAAAAAGCTAAGCTTACTTATTGGGAATTCCAACTTCAGTGTAATTAGGAGTAGGTCATAATTTCTACCTTTAAGTTTGGCCCAACAAATTGTCATACTCCCTTCGTCCCATAATATAGTGCTTGTTTCTTTTTTACACGGTTTCCAAGACGTAACTTTGACCTTTAATATCTTCAATTCCGTATTAATAAAAAATATAAAAAGTTGATATTATGAAACTACACATTGAGACGAATCTAACAAGATCCCACATGAATATGTTTTTTTATATATACAAATGAGAATATTCGGTCAAAGATTTTAAAGTTTGACCCACCAAAAATGAAATAGGCACTATATTATGGGACGGAGGGAGTAGTTAATTAATTTAATGCATTCGGTACATGTAGGTGAACATTTATCCCTTGACAATTAATTATGACTTGACAATTAATTATGACTATACGTAGTGAATAATAACGTAGTTGAAACTATATATTTATGACTTATAATAAATGTTAAAAACTTTTATGAATTAACAATATTGATTTCTTGCAAACAAAAAAGAAAAAAAAATATTGATTGATACTCATACCTTTCATAAAAACAAAACAAAACACTATGGTGGTGTTTGGTAAAGAGATGTTTGAGGTAAAACCAGAGGTTTGAACTCATATTAGAGGATTTGACTAGTCAATTATCTAATTTGAGTGTTTGGTAAAGAGAGGTTTCATTTAGATGATTGGGCCCAGAAAACTCTTTTTGAAAAAACTGGGGGAATGAGCTTTTTGACATTAGAGGTTTCAGAATGAGTGGGCCAATTACATTTATGTCCTAAAGTTTTTGAAAATTACACTAATAAACAATAGATTATGCACATGTCCTTATTGGTCAATTTACACAATTATGTATCAATCAGCTATCAGCTACTTATCAAACACCATTATACATACAACTAATAAAATCAACTAGTCAAGTCAACTTATACAATCAGCTATCATCTAATACAATCAGCTAACAAATAACAGATATCCTTTAATTGTCAAACAGGGCCTATATATAATCGATTTTGTTCACGTTATTTTCAGTCCTTATCAGAATAAATAAGTTCAGATAAGGTCTCAGAAGGACTATAAGGTCTAATAAGTTCATATAAGTACAATTCAGCAAAAATATAGTATGATACACTCATAAAATAATATCTAATAAATTCAGATAAGGACTAATAATATTAAATAAGTGATCAGATAAGTTCTAATAAATTAAGATAATATGAGATAAGCAAAAATAAATTATATAAAAAAAATTACTAAAATACTTGTATCCTAAAGAAAATTTTATTCCCTGTCAAAAAAATAACTTTTACTTGAATTCGATTTTTAATTCAATCAAGAGTCAAGAGTCAAGAGTCAAGACCATCCTTTTACCACATGGTCCACCCTTTAAATACCCCTTTCACTCTTCCCGCTTCCATCCCAAAAAACAACCCCATTCCAAAGGAAAGCTAAGAAAAACCACATAAAAGGCTCCTGAAATCCATACATATAAATCATATACCCCCTCAAAATCCTAAAACAAAACTCAATATTCATTATACTATTTTCTTCTTATAAAATTTGGTATAAGTCTCAACTTTCAATCCTTCAAAACGGGTCTTCCATTGTGGATGCTTGGCTTGGCCGCTGAACAGCTGCGCGCCGATATGAATCGCTTACTCGCTGTCCTCTTTCACCAAGTACGTACCATATAATATAAATTTTCAATCTTATTATAGCATAAAACAATATGTAATATGTTTCTATGAACTTTATATAATTAAACTATTTGATCACATATATCATATATGTTGTACGTACTTTTTTAAACTTTGGTACGTCGTTATAATATAATGTTTGCATAATGGAATGTGTTATGTAGGGGGTGTTGGATGAACAATTCTTGCAATTACAGCAACTTCAAGATGAGAGCTCTCCGGACTTTGTTTCTGAAGTTGTCAATATTTACTTCCATGAGTCTGAGAAACTTCTCAGAAATCTTCGAGCTTTTCTGTAATTAATCTATCTCCTCTTTCTTCAATTCTCTAGTGTACTGCTGTTAATTAGTATTATTACTTCTATTTAGACTTTTTTGATAAATACTTCAATTATTCAAGATTAAACAGAAATTTCGAGAAGAAAAAAATCAAGATTATAAAGATGGAGGGACTTGTATATTACTCGATGTCTTAAAGTTGAATTAGTATATTTATCATGTGTAATTTAATGCACCAACAAACTACTTTATATAGTATATACAAGCTATGCTTAAATTTATTTAATGTGCTTCTATTTTGAACAACTCTATAACAAAAAGGAGTAACGTGTGAAATTTGTAAACCTAGTGTTTTCACTAATCTCAGATAATAGTGCCTTGCAGAGGTAGGGTTGTTTTACAATTATATGTTGATAATATTTGAGATATATAGTAGGATTAGTATCATGTAAGTATATCTTCTATTTTGAACAACTCTTTAACAAAAAGAGTAACGTGTGAAATTTGCAAACCTCTCATTTCCGTTCTTGAACTTACTATTGTTTTTCATGTTAATGAAGTCGAAAAATGACTCAGAGAGGTTTTCTCATTCCAATATGTTTCCTTTTTCGAAACCCCAACAAGTTATGTGCTACGTACACATGTATGAACCAATTATGTGAATAGATTAATTGGTAATTAATCCATGCATGGACTGATGTACACAAGTATGATGTACATTGTTTAGCAGTTTGTTGTTATTTTCTTTACCACATTTTCTTTGGAAAAGTTATTGTTAATATTTCTATATTTGACCTTCTCTGCTAGTTAATTATTATTGACTCATTATTTTATTTTATTTTGCTTTATGCATGAAATATGGGGAAAAAAGATTGGATAGAGAATTTTCAGACTACAAGAAAATAGGGATGCATTTGAATCAGTTCATGGGAAGTAGTTCAAGCATAGGAGCTAAAAGAGTTAGAAATGTATGCGTTGCCTTTCGTGCATCTTCTGAACAAAATAACCGTGCTGGGTATTTCTCTCTCTCTCTTTTTCTCTCTTTTTACGTGACTTTTCATGTCTGCCTATAGATTTCTCCTTTTCATAACAGCATGATCTGAATTAGTAGAAGTTGATTAAAGTTGAAAAATGTCATTATTAGTACAATAATACACATACTAATCTTTAATTTGGTTTTTTGTCTTACTCTAGATGCTTAAGAGCACTGGAGCTATTGGAGCACGAGTACTCTTATCTCAAGAACAAATTGCATGAATTTTTTCAAGTATGTCCGACCATCTTAATTAATTCACAAGTACATTTTTCCATGGTTACATAATCAATAATTTATTTGTTACATTTTTTAAAGCACTAAACTACAATGTAATTTGTAATCACTCTAGTCCTTTCAATAGTAAAACCTAAAGTGTAAAATGGAAAGGTTATAGATTAGACGAAAATAAGTTTCAAACTTGTGGTTTCTTTTCCCATTTACAGTCAATACATTTAGTTTGTTTCTTAAGAGTAGAATTTCTTTATAAATAATTCATCTACTTGTTATTGTTATTATTCTATCATAAGGTTAGATAAATTATGCACTTACTTAAAAGTCGAAGTGGGACAACTAAAAACGATGTGAGGAAATAAAACATTTTTTATTCGTCATGGCATCTTAAACATTATGCTTCAACAAAAAATAAATGAGGAAGGTTCATGTGAGTTGTGACATAAGAGTAATTAACGTTATTCTGGAGTATATTGTCGAAAAATGGAAGGTTATCATATTATAGTGGGGGTTTGTGTATTGTATACTTGCTTATTATGAAAATTCATGTATCATGAGAATATGTTGTATATGATTTGTAATGCAAATACTTCATATATTAGCTAATGTATCTTTTTTATAGGTTAAAATAAGCAGTGACCAAATTGACAAATTTATTTTTAAATAGTTAGAGCATATAACCTATAGTATTTAATTAACCATTATTCATTGAGTTTATATCTTTAATTGATGCAGATAGAACAGCAAAGACTACTTGCAGCTGGGGTGAGGTACCCAGTACAACACAACTAAATCAACTATGGCAATAAATTCTCATACTAATTTTCTTCAACTTTATCCCTAAGTTTTCAGAATTAGAAAGGGATTTTTTTTTTAATTTAAAAATGAATGCTAATTATGCAGTAGTACTTACCATGGAAATTGTAATGGGATCATCAGTGGTTGTAACTTTTAATGCTGAAGATTTAAATGGTAATTAATGAATGTGCAGTTAATTTAGGGTGGCTATTGTTTGATTGTTCTTCTGTTTTTTTCTGATCTTCAGAATCTCATTTGAATAGTAAGATTGACTTCTATTGGAAAAGCAATTAATGAATGGTACAATCAATAGGTACTGTGCTTTTGCCAATTTCTAAATAAATCTATCAAAATCTACAGAAATCTGGGATGATGAGAACTTTTTAGTCAAAAGTCTGAATTTGAAATAAATTAGATAAACATTTGTGCATCCAAAGGTTTATGATGAGAACTCATAAAATCTGAAGTTTTTTTTTTTTGTTGACAGCGTAAAATCTGAAGTTAATACTTACTGTACGTAAAGATGTTACATCAAATTTGCCCAAATTGATAGTAGCATGATCTTGCATGCATATTGCATAGTAATAGTGCTACTTTTTTTTTGACAACGATAATAGCTTTTGTTTTCTTTCCTGATTTGGCTGGAAATTCTTGTTCGATGAACTTTTTTATTTGGGAATGATTTCTGTACCAAAAGAAATATTTTCTTCACATCTCATATCTATTTGTAATGTTTAGAATCGAGTGACGTATTTGATTTATGTAGAACATGGACAACAATATTTATAATGTTAGTATAGGATATAAATTTGAAAAGGTAAATATGAAGATGAATAAAGGATCAGATATATATCCTCTGTTTCAAAATGCTTGACACACTTCTTCAGGCACGCTTGCCAACGCATAACTTTAACAATTAATATCTCTAATTCCCTACATGTAAAATTATAAAAAGTTGATATTTTGAAAGTATATATCGAGACAAATATAACAAGATCTCCATGACTATATTTTTCGGCACGTAAAAATCACAAAACACTGTCAAAGGAGTGTGTGAATAGTGTAAAAGTCAAAACGTGTCATCTATTTTGAAACGGAGGAATTATATTTCATTTGAATAATGAAATATTAAAATTAAATTATTAGCTTAGAATTATACAAAAAAAATTCCCTAGATGTTGCCAAAGCGAGTTTTAATTCCATCTATGCGCCGAAGTTAAAATTCGTCCACGTAGGACAGTACGCCATAATTTTGTTTTTTTTTAATTGTACTTAAGCAAAACCGCTACTAAGGGTAGCGGTTAACCACAATGAGCCGCAAAAAGATATCAAACATGATATCTACTCTTAGTAGCGGTTTATAATGCGCTATGTATTCTGGCACTTCGGCCAGTAATGGAAAAGTAGGAGGGTTGGGTGTTGTGTGGCTCACATAAACCGCTACTCAAGGTAGGGGTTATATAGCTACCAAAACTGGGCAACTGCATATAGCAACAGATATAATTATTTTAGCGACATATCCTAAAATTTTCGTTTCTAATTAGAAACAAATTATTTTCTGTTGCTAAATTTCCGTTTCTAATTAGAAACATATTATTTTTCGTTGCTAAATTTTTGTTGCTATATAAGCAATTTTTTGTAGTGGCAGCAAATAACCAAAAGGAACCGCTACACCAAGTGGCGATTTAGAGTAATAAACCGCTATTTTCAGCAACGGTTTCCTCTTGTTGATCGCTACTCTAGGTAGCGGCTTGTTTTGCCAAAAATAATTTTTTTTCTAGCGTGCTATCTTACGTGGACGGTATGCACTATGCAGGGAATTAATTTTAACTTCATCGCATAGAAGGAATTAAAACTCCCTTTGACAATATCTAGGGAAAAAATTCAATTATACAACATCTAAATACTAGTCAAAACTAACGTATATATATAATATAAACGGTTTTTTAACCATATACCCCCGACAAATTAAAAAATTCACCATATACCCTCAATGTTCCAAAAATTCACCATATACCCTTGAGTTTTCGAAAACGTTCACGAAATGCCCTTTTTCTAACTTCCGTTAACTCTCCGTTAGCTTTATTTACGATTTTGCCATTACTAACCCTAAACCCTAATTCTAATCTAACCCTAACCATAATCTAACCCTTACCCTTACCCTAATCCTAAACCTAAACCCTTACCCTTACACTAAACCCTAACCCACCCAGCCCACCACCCCTCCACCTAGGGGTGTAAATGATGCGAGTCGAGCTCGAGTTTGGCTAAGCTCGACTCGAACTCGAAAACTCGAAGTCAAGCTCGACTCGACTCGAAAACTCGCGAGCTTGAAAAAATCAAACTCGACTCGAACTCGAAATCCTAAACTCGAGCTCGAACTCGAACTCGAATCAAGCTCGAACTCGAACTCGAATCAAGCTCGAATCAAGCTCGAACCCAAAGCTCGAACTCGAACTCGAATCAAGGCTCAACTCAAACTTGAGTAAATCCATGTACCTTGAGTTAGGTACTTGTAGCCCTTTATAAAGGGAAAAAAAAGTTAGTGTTTCATTGTCCAACCAATGTGGGACTTTATGAAACAAACTTTGGTAGAATACAATAGTTTTGTTCCATTTATAAAGAACACAAATTTAAACTTTTGCTTCCCAACCAATGTGGGACAACTAAAATTATACAATAAGGCTCAACTCAAACTTGAGTTAATCCATGTACCTTGAGTTAGGTACTTGGAGTAGCCTTTTATAGAGGAAAAAAACTTAGTGTTTCATTGTCCAACCAATGTGGGACTTTATGAAACAAACTTTGGTAGAAAACAATAGTTTCCACCCAATGAAGAAATGCAACAAATAATTTTTGTTCCATTTATAAAAGAACACAAACGTAAACTTTTGTTTCCCAACCAATGTGGGACAACTAAAATTAAATAATAAGGATGGCTATAATAGTAACATTTTATATTGAAAAAAAAACTATTGTTTACACTACAAAAACCAATGTAGGAAATTTAATATTTTACATGAAATATCGTTTTTAATAATTTTTCAGTTTGTTCATGAGCTTTAGAGCCGAGCCAAGGCTAAGGCTCATTAAAATCTTGAGCTTAACGTGTTAACCATCACCTAAAGACAAAGTATGATTAAAGTCCACCATGAAAAATATAATTTTCTATATTAGTAAAAATCTTATTTCATGGATTAAATTCTTTGAAAAAGTTTGAGAATTATTTATTGAAATTACAAGTATTATATATAAATTTTTTTCAAGTTTCTCACCAGCTTTTCGAGTCGAGTAGGTATTAGCTCAGCTCGACTCGTTAGTTATCGAGTCGAGCTCGAGTTCGAGTCGAGCCTACTCGAGTCGAGTTTTGACCGAGTTTTGACCGAGTCGATCTCGAGTAGCTCGCGAGTTGGCTCGTCTCATTTACACCCCTACCTCCACCCCAGCCCCAACCCCCACCCCCCTCCCCCTCCCCTCCACCGCCGCATCCCCTCTCCCTTCCACGCCGCATCCCCCTCCCTCCCTCTCCCCTCCGCCGGAGCCCTCCCCCTCTCTCCCGCGGCCCACCAGGCGTCCCCCACCTCGCAGCCGCAGCCTACCCATCCCCCTACCCTCTTTCCTCCCTCGCTCTTCTCTCTGCTTCGATCTACTCCACGGAGAGGCCGCACTCGCGCCAGGTGTTAAGCGTTTGTGCGTGTGTTCCGGGTGTTCGAAGGGGAGGGGTGGGGTTAGGGAATTCGAAGTCGAAGGGGAAGGGTGGGTTAGGGGGATTCGAAGTCGAAGAGGTTAGGGGAATTCGACGGGGAAGGGGGATGTGGTGGGGAAATCGACTGGGGAGAGGGGAGGGGGGTGGGGTTAGGGGAATTCGATGGGGAGAGGGGAGGGGTGGGGTTAGGGGAATTCGACGGGGAGGGGGAGGGGGTGGGGGGAATCGACGGAGAGGGGGGTGGGGGAATCGACGGGGGAGGGGAAGGGAGTGGGGAATCGACGTGGAGGGGAGGGGGTGGGGGCCGGGCCACGGGTGGAGTAGAGGGGGAGGGGGTGGGGGCCGGGGGGGGTGGAGGGGGAGGGGGGGGTGGGGGTTGGGGCTGTGGTGGAGGGGTTTGGGTTAGATTAGGGTTTAGATTAGGGTTTGGGTAAGGGTTAGGGTTAGATTAGGGTTAGGGTTAGATTAGAATTAGGGTTAGGGCTTAATGATGGCAAAATCGTAAATAAAGCTAACGGTGAGTTAACGGAAGTTAGAAAAAGGGCACTTGGTGAACGTTTTCAAAAACTCAAGGGTATATGGTGAATTTTTGGAACATTGAGGGTATATGGTGAATTTTTTAATTTGTCAGGGTATATGGTGAAAAAACCGTAATATAAATTAAAATTAAATCATTCTACTACGCAATAATGCAATAACCACAATCATTAATGATATCTAATACTTCTCCAAACACACTTTCACGTTAACGTTTGAAAAAGGATCTCCGATCTTTCAAAGGAATATACACATTCAAATATTCAAACATATTTCCTCCAACTATAGCCATGTTAATTGATGTTATTAACATCAAAACATAAGATTGGGCTTTGAAACCTCACAAACGAATTGGGCCTACAAATGTTACGCTGAAAAGTCAAAATTTAGACATCACCGGGCTTAATCGTATTAGCTAATCCAGTCTTGTAAATGTACTTTAAAGTTTGATTCATTCGTTAACATTTTTTTTTGGATCACCATCAAATAAATAATGAGGAGGATCTGAAAATCTTAATTCATTACATTATATTTATAGTGGAGATACTTTTTATCAATTATCTTATTACCATCAGAATCATATATTCTGCTGGATGTATTTTAGACTTTACTATATAAAAAGGTGGAACAATGACGACGTTAAAATGGAAAAATGGAAATAAACATAAAGATCGACTTGTCTTATTCCTTTTCCAATTTCTTATTTGTACAAATTTTTCTTATAAATGTTCTTCTCGTTTCTTATTGGTTTCCACGTTTGTAAATTAATAAAAAGAATTTTTTTTCTTGGGTGTATACAGAAATCTGTTTATGCTAATGATCGAAAAGCATCTTCACCAAGAAATGGTATGTTTTGCCTGGTGGAAAAGATTGCACCTTAGCTCCCAACTTTAAGGTTAGGGTTCAATCTGTACTAGAGGTACTTTGGGAGAGAGGATCCCCTTATCTTTTCCCCACTCCCAATTCAAAGTATCTAACCCGCTAATCAGGTCGGGTTGAGGTTCCGGCTCGACATGACGACCTTCAACTTATCTACCTTAGGGAAAAAAAATTGAGATACACATCTCGTCTGTAGACCTCAAGATAGTTACATCAACATGACTAGACCTCAGTTTTGTCCCTTTTGTGTTTATGGGTTATAATTTCTTTTCAAAGTTCTCATGAATATCTTAATTCATGTTGTTATTTTTTCGTTAAAAAGATAAGAAAAAGGAGAAGGATAGTAGAAAGAAATAATTTAAGCCCATAGGAGAATCAAAGAGAGAAAACATACCCAAATAGGATAAGAATGTAAGTGTTAGCGTACTCAGTGGAACGTTCACTTTTAATAGGTGTTAAGTTTATATATATATATATATATATATATATATATATATATATATATATATATATATATATATATATATAAACTATGGAATTAGTAAAATTTTGCGAAAAACTACCTTTAAAGATGATATTTTTATGACACACTAATTTTTATATACTTCCTCCATTCTAAAATAAGTGATACACTTCTTTCATAAAGGCTAAAGCTTTCACATAAAAGAGAGAAGTGTTTCACTTATTTCAGAACGGGTGATGTACAATATAAGGTAAAAAATAATTATTTCGCCGACTTATTTGACTATTATAAAGCGCTTTTCTAAAGAATTTCCCTGCCCCCTTTTCACAATTCTTCTAATTGAATGCAAAAATAATCTCTAAATCAATAATTTTATCACGTATAAATTGTTGATTTCGATAAGAGTCGAAATAAACAACGGAAAACAAATCGAAATCAAATGTTTATTTAGTTGCCATACATCCTACATGATTTTTTGAACAAAAAAATGGACTTCTTTTGCTGGATTTTGGCCTAAAGGAAAATTTGCGAGAAACAACCTTTTATAAACACTTTTTTTACGAGAAACAACCTTTTAATTTTTTTTTAGCATTTTACAACCTTAACCAATATTTGTTTTGTGAGATCACACCCCCAAATCTATTTTCCGACGTTAATTTTCAATCACAAGAGTTGGTTAAGGCATTGAACACCTTTAATGCGAGGATTGCACATAGAAAACACCTTTGTCAACGCCTGGAAACGAGAATCAACGCCAAAAAAAATCCTAGAGGTCTGATCTCGCAAAAAAAAAAATTCAGTGAAGGTTGTTAAATGCCAAAAAAAATTAAAAGGTTGTTTCTCGCAAAATAGTGCTTATAAAAGGTTGTTTCTCACAAATTTTCCTTGGCTAAATGGTATTTTTATTTTTCGGAAAACAGTGCATAAAAGGTAAATTCTTTTCAAAAATAAATATAAAAGATTGTTTTTTCGCAAAATAAATCATGGTTTTGATAACAATATTTTGAAAAGATGTCTTATGAGTCTATGACCTACAAGTTCCCTCAAGATTTATAAGACCTATGACCCCTTTGATAAACTTTGTACACACCCTTACATCTTTCAAATTGTGCACACCCTTTAATTAATTTAAACTTCTTGTTATTAGGAATGGCAATGGATCGGAGATGGATCGGGTGGAGCTCCATCCGCCCCATCACCTGCGACCCAAAACTCTATCCACACCATCCATCACCCGCCAAAAATTTCACCTATATCCGCTCCACCCATCATCCGCGGGTGGGGCGGGTGGAGCGGGTGGTAAACGGGTGATACTAGGAACAAAAACTATTTTTTAGACTTAACAATTTTAAAGAAATTAATATATGAAAAATTAATCATAGTCTCATAGATTTACAATAAAGAGACAAAATATCAATCTTATTACACACCGAAAAGCAATTATAAGTATTTTTTTTCATCCCTTAAAAAAATTAAGTTTTTTTTTAATTACCTTAAATGACACGTGTCAGTAAAAAAATAATTTTTTTATATTATATATAGGTGGATGGATGGATGGAGCGGGTGATAGGTCCAAAAAATATCATCCATATCACTACAAGAAAGGTGGTATTTAACGACGGCTTAAAGCCGTCGGTAATTTAAGAAAAACCGTCGCTAAAACATCACCGACGGCCAGCAATCGTTAAATAACAGTCGGTGCACAGGTGGTCGCTGATTTTGGAATCAACGACCGCTAAACCGTCGGTAAATATTTTAACGACGGTTTCCTTATAATCAGCGACCGTTTACAAAAACCGACGTTGGCACCAAACCAACGACTGTTTTAAACAGCCGTTAAATCAACGACGGTTTTTAAACCGTCGTTGATTTACCGACCGTTACTAACCGTCGGTGATTCACCATCGGTTATAAACAGTCGTTGTTTGGGCCACATCAACGTCTGTTATTAACCGTCGCTATTATGTAAAAGCAGTCGTTGAAGTGGAAGTCCTTGGATGCATAGTATACCTTACAACGACTGCCTAGCCGTCGTTGATTTAATGTTTAGCCGTCGTTGTTTTTTTGAAATAATATTATTTAGAATATTTTTGTTGTTAACAATAATTAAACCTGTACCAAAGACAACTTTGCATGCTTGTGGACCACACTAA
The DNA here is from genome assembly GCA_947648045.1 of Beta corolliflora. Taxonomy (NCBI): domain Eukaryota; kingdom Viridiplantae; phylum Streptophyta; class Magnoliopsida; order Caryophyllales; family Amaranthaceae; genus Beta; species Beta corolliflora. The sequence goes on along the minus strand of CANSZD010000686.1, from coordinate 755,901 downwards.
AGCCGTTTCCTCCATCGCATTCAATTACAAAAATATGCAATTTTGATATATATTACAATTTGCATTGATACTTGTATAATTACATGAAATAGATTACAATTATGTACACAAAATAGATCCCGATGTCGGAAATAAAGTAGAAGTCCGTGTTTACAAAAAATATATATCGACAAAGCTAGAAACTAATAAGCTAGATGCCGATAAATATAGACACTAAATGTCTATAGTTAGACAAACTACCTAGATTAAATATATGTACGCAAAATAGATCCCGGTGTCGAGAAATAAAGTAGAAGTCGGGTTCTAAAAAAAATAACCCGACACATCTAGAAACAAAGCGAGATGCCGATAAATATTGACACTAAATGCATAAAAGTTAGTTACCTAGTTGCCAAAACCAAAAACACTACACTTGTCAAGGGTGTCTCGTAGCACTACCGCCACCACCAAACCATGGGTCATCGTCGCAGTGCGATGTGGAGGGGGGCCTGGTTGCAACCCGAGGACATGTGGCCGAAACTAGACATGTTCCTCATCATTTCCTCACGATGGCCCGACTTGACGCTTCCACCGTCTTTGCGACCATTGCCTCCACCTCTTCCATCCGCGCAGCGACCTTTGCCTCCACTGCGCCTCAATCGAGAAAAAATGGACGGCTCATATGGTTGTGAAGAGCCGCCATCTCCTCGCCACGATGAAGAGTTGTAGTACAAATGATCTCCACGACCCAACCCCGAACTTTTCCTCGGTTCCGCCCCCAACCTGTCTCCCAATACAACGGATCGGGGTTCGGTCTGTGACCCCGAGTGGTACAATGATCCGACTTCTTCTTGTAAGTCTCCCGCATTTGGTTAAATATACTCATATTCAAGTAAAATAAAGTGGGTAAAATGGCTACATTTGGTTCTAACTTTCCTACTTTGTGTATTTTCAATGAAAACAACTTATAAATACATTAAACTAACTATATATATGATGTTTGAGGTGTTTATAACTTAAACTAACATCAAAGTACTCGTATTCAAACATTTTCAAGTAAAAGGCCTAAAATGGCCTATATTAGCCTACATTTGGTTCTAACTTTCCTACTTTGTGTATTTTCAATCAAAACAACTTATAAATACATTAAACTAACTATATATATGATGTTTGAGGTGGTTATAACTTAAACTAGCATCAAACTACTCGTATTCATTCAATTTCAAGTAAAATGGCCTAAAATGGCCTATATTAGCCTACGTTTGGTTCTAACTTTCCTACTTTGTGTATTTTCAATCAAAACAACTTATAAATACATTAAACTAACTATATATATGATGTTTGAGGTGTTTATAACTTAAACTAACATCAAAGTACTCGTATTCAAACATTTTCAAGTAAAAAGACCTAAAATGGCCTATATTAGCCTACATTTGGTTCTAACTTTCCTACTTTGTGTATTTTCAATCAAAACAACTTATAAATACATTAAACTAACTATATATATGATGTTTGAGGTGTTTATAACTTAAACTAACATCAAAGTACTCGTATTCAAACATTTTCAAGTAAAAAGGCCTAAAATGGCCTATATTAGCCTACATTTGGTTCTAACTTTCCTACTTTGTGTATTTTCAATCAAAACAACTTATAAATACATTAAACTAACAATATATATGATGTTTGAGGTGTTTATAACTTAAACTAACATCAAAGTACTCGTATTCAAACATTTTCAAGTAAAAAGGCCTAAAATGGCCTATATTAGCCTACATTTGGTTCTAACTTTCCTACTTTGTGTATTTTCAATCAAAACAACTTATAAATACATTAAACTAACTATATATATGATGTTTGAGGTGGTTATAACTTAAACTAGCATCAAACTACTCGTATTCAATCAATTTCAAGTAAAATGGCCTAAAATGGCCTATATTAGCCTACATTTGGTTCTAACTTTCCTACTTTGTGTATTTTCAATTAAAACAACTTATAAATACATTAAACTAACTATATATATATATGATGTTTGAGGTGTTTATAACTTAAACTAACATCAAAGTACTCGTATTCAAACATTTTCAAGTTAAAAGGCCTAAAATGGCCTATATTAGCCTACATTTGGTTCTAACTTTCCTACTTTGTGTATTTTCAATCAAAACAACTTATAAATACATTAAACTAACTATATATATGATGTTTGAGGTGGTTATAACTTAAACTAGCATCAAACTACTCGTATTCATTCAATTTCAAGTAAAATGGCATAAAATGGCCTATATTAGCCTACGTTTGGTTCTAACTTTCCTACTTTGTGTATTTTCAATCAAAACAACTTATAAATACATTAAACTAACTATATATATGATGTTTGAGGTGTTTATAACTTAAACTAACATCAAAGTACTCGTATTCAAACATTTTCAAGTAAAAAGACCTAAAATGGCCTATATTAGCCTACATTTGGTTCTAACTTTCCTACTTTGTGTATTTTCAATCAAAACAACTTATAAATACATTAAACTAACTATATATATGATGTTTGAGGTGTTTATAACTTAAACTAACATCAAAGTACTCGTATTCAAACATTTTCAAGTAAAAAGGCCTAAAATGGCCTATATTAGCCTACATTTGGTTCTAACTTTCCTACTTTGTGTATTTTCAATCAAAACAACTTATAAATACATTAAACTAACAATATATATGATGTTTGAGGTGTTTATAACTTAAACTAACATCAAAGTACTCGTATTCAAACATTTTCAAGTAAAAAGGCCTAAAATGGCCTATATTAGCCTACATTTGGTTCTAACTTTCCTACTTTGTGTATTTTCAATCAAAACAACTTATAAATACATTAAACTAACTATATATATGATGTTTGAGGTGGTTATAACTTAAACTAGCATCAAACTACTCGTATTCAATCAATTTCAAGTAAAATGGCCTAAAATGGCCTATATTAGCCTACATTTGGTTCTAACTTTCCTACTTTGTGTATTTTCAATTAAAACAACTTATAAATACATTAAACTAACTATATATATATGATGTTTGAGGTGTTTATAACTTAAACTAACATCAAAGTACTCGTATTCAAACATTTTCAAGTAAAAAGGCCTAAAATGGCCTATATTAGCCTACATTTGGTTCTAACTTTCCTACTTTGTGTATTTTCAATCAAAACAACTTATAAATACATTAAACTAACTATATATATGATGTTTGAGGTGTTTATAACTTAAACTAACATCAAAGTACTCGTATTCAAACATTTTCAAGTAAAAAGGCCTAAAATGGCCTATATTAGCCTACATTTGGTTCTAACTTTCCTACTTTGTGTATTTTCAATCAAAACAACTTATAAATACATTAAACTAACTATATATATGATGTTTGAGGTGGTTATAACTTAAACTAGCATCAAACTACTCGTATTCATTCAATTTCAAGTAAAATAGCCTAAAATGGCCTATATTAGCCTACATTTGGTTCTAACTTTCCTAATTTGTGTATTTTCAATCAAAACAACTTATAAATACATTAAACTAACTATATATATGATGTTTGAGGTGTTTATAACTTAAACTAACATCAAAGTACTCGTATTCAAACATTTTCAAGTAAAAAGGCCTAAAATGGCCTATATTAGCCTACATTTGGTTCTAACTTTCCTACTTTGTGTATTTTCAATCAAAACAACTTATAAATACATTAAATTAACTATATATATGATGTTTGAGGTGGTTATAACTTAAACTAGCATCAAACTACTCGTATTCAAACAATTTCCTACTTAACCTAAAATGGCCTATATTTGATTCTAACTTAAACTAGCATCAAACTTTTCAATCATATTTGCCTATAAATATATGTTTAGAAGTATGTACCGAGATTTGCTTTGATTTCTTGTTTGCTTGGAATTTCTCCTTTTCGAGAACAGGTCTTGAAATGAGTCTTCAAGAACAACTCGGGAGCGGTAGGGAGTACTCCTCCTCTACTCTTTGCTCGTAGACATTGTTGAATTAACAAAGGCTTTATGAAACATATTCATGAAAATTACACTAAGTAGTAGATATGAAACATATTTACCATCTTCCTAGCATCTTTGTGCCGCCGAAATAGAACCACGAAAGTGTGACGACTCAATTGGATTAGACAGGGAGCCACCTCTTCGGCTCTTCTTCGCTGTTCGATTTTTTTCCCGAAATGTTGGGTCTTCACTTCTCTTCTTCATGTCTTCGTATATCGTCTCCCCCAACCATTTTGGCCTTTCTTTGGCTTTCTTAACCACCCAAGTATCGCAAGTCTCGCAGACGAGATGAAGCTTTTTCTTGTAATCCTTCTTCACTAGGCCTTCTAACTCGGGAGCCCATTCGTAAATACCCTTTAGTCAAACATTAAACAAAGATATTAATAAAGTAATATAATCAATTTCATTTTTCATAATTCGATTCATACATCCTTGTGAAAATGTTCCACCAATGCGTCTTTGTTGCATTGTCGACCTCTACCGTAATTGAACCATGGTTGTCGAAAATGGCCCCGGAAAATGTCGGTGATGGACCCACTAACCTTGTTATCATCAAACCTGAATTGAAAACCAAACAAACACGTGAATTGTGAATATCATTGCATACAAATATCATGAAATGAAGGCTTACGAACTTACCACAATCCGAGAGGGCTTAAAACCTTTCTTGGTGCACGGTTCGAACCTTCACCTTCCTCCGTATGAGTGATCGGAGTCTCGTGCGTGGTCACCAATGTCACGTGCTCGTGAATCATCTCCCCGTGTCTCCGACATAGGGTTACGCTTCCTTCTACTTCAGTGACCGAAAAAGCTCCCTCGGAATCAAAGTCCCACGACCTTGGCTTCCACCTAAGCCACCTCGACCTCCGCGGCCCTTAGGATTAGACATGATTACCTAAAATGCAAGAAAGTAGAAACGCGCAAGATTAAACAAAACACAATAAAATGTAAGAAATTAGAAACAACGAACCCTCACCGACCCCCGTCTTCCCCCCCCTCACTAACCCCCTGGCGCTGCACTCCCTCCCCTCCCTCCCCCCCCCCCCCCCCACCGCCGGCCTTGCACTCCCCCCTCACTCCCCCTGCTGGCCCTCACCGACCCTCCCCGCCCCTCCCCCTCACTCCCCCTGTGGTGCAGCCCCCCCTCCCTCCCCCCCTCACCGACCCTGCCGGGCTGCGCCCACCCTCCCCCCCCACTCCCCCATGCGGCCCTCACCGACCCTCCGGCCCCTCTCTCCCCTTCCCCCCCCCCCTCACTCCCCCTGGCTGCGACCCCCTCCCCCTCCCCCTGCCCTCCCCCCCTCCACCCCCTGACCCCCACGCCCTCCCCCCTCTCCCCCCGCACTGCCCCCCCTCACCCCCCCCCCCCGGCCCCCTCCTCCACGACCCCCTACGGCCCTCCCCCCTCACGACCCCACCTGCACCCATTTCACGGTACGGATTAGATAGCTCTTCTGCGGGTTGAGGTAACTCTTCACCATGAGAATACCAACCGTAGTAATCAGGTATAAAGCCCTTGCTATACAAATGCACTTTAGCCGTGTCTGCGTCATGCATACGTCTGTTCTTGCATTTCGGACACGGACATCTAACTTCATCTTTACCTGGGTTTTCGGGATTTACTTTGCAAAAATCAATGAATTCATCAACCCCCCTCAAGAACTCGGGCCTCAAGTTACGCACATTGTCATATCTATCATACATCCACCAACGCTCCTTCCGTTTCATGGTGACCAATTCTACAATTCTAAACCATTTCAATGACAATACTCATTAAAAACCAACATACGTACAATTAAAACATATGTGTGAAATACATATAGGGCCTAAAATGATGTCCAAAGGTCCTTATCACTCCAACCTAACCCATTCTTCGACGTCTAACCCCACTAGTGAATGTATGCCAACTATTCGCTTCTACGTAAATTCCGGCAGCATTTCCCATGAGTTCTCCAAGTACACAATGTCAGCTTCGTAAAAGCTTACATATGTACCCAGAGAACAACATAGAGAAACAACATCACCGGAAATTACATAGAATAGAACAAAGGCATACATTCACCACCTAAGTGAGGTCAAACGTCGAAGAACGATCCCAATCGGGGACTATTCAAGATATACTCCTAATGAGTATACCTTGAACGGGTATCTAGGCACATGATGATGCAAACATATTTATTTAAACACTTAACTTTAATTTATAACCTCATCCAAACTATTTCCACGAAAACAAATATGTCAAAAACAATATAAACAATTTAAATAGTGTAAACTAGATAAAGGAATGTGCAATAAATAAATTATTGTCATAATTATATAGTTTTTAACTTTTATAACCTTTAATAAACGAACCATTACAAAAACTATTGTGATAATTATATAGTAACTTAAGCTTATACAATTAAAGTAACTTAAACTTCAAAGTAATTACATTGATAATGCCATAGACCATAAAATATAATCACCAAAATCAGCATTAACATTGATAATGCCCAATTCAAATATAATGCCATTTCAATTTTCAAACACCAACAACACCCCAAATTAAAGTACAACAACAAAATTAACATTTTTAACAATTCTAAATTATATAATCTGATATATAAACACCCCTTACAAGAAAAATTGCAATTTATTTTCCAATTCTCATGAAATTGATAAACCCTAATATGTAAAGTAAAACAAGAAATCAACAAAATTGAGCAGATTAAGATGTACCTAGTCACGAGTCACGATTCTTGGAGGTTGTCCGTCCACCGTCCTCCACCGAGTTCCGAGCCAAAACTTGAATTTAGGCATTGCCAAAGTAGGGGGAAAGATTTGGAGTGAGTGGCCAAAATTCAAAAAAAAATTATTAAATAGGATAGATTTAGGTATTACCGGCGGCGAGAGGAGAATGCTTTGGATTTTCCGGCGGCCAACGGTGCTTTTCGCCACCTACATCCCAAAATCCCAACTTTTTAGGGTTTGGTTTCATGAGAAAAAAAAATACACTAAATTCAAGCTCACCGGCGGCGAAGGTTGGTTGAAGGGAGGCGGTTTCGTCCGGCGTCCGTTGGTTGGAGGGAGGCGTTTTCGTCAGCGCGTTCGTTGGTTGGAGGGAGAACTTCTCACTTTTAAATTTCCGCATAAAACACGACTCGGAACAGGCTACTTAATTTAACCCCCCTCGACATTAGCGACGGTTTAAGACCGTGGCCTAAAAAATAAAAATTTCACGTTTAATTTATCCTAAACAACGACGGCTTAAAACCGTCGCTGAATGAGACGCCTAAAGTAAAAACTTTTCCTTTTTACATTAAGCTAGACAACGACGGTTTATAACCGTCACTGCGGGTCAGCGACGGTTAGGCCGTCGTTCTTCACATAATAAACAGTCGGTGACTACCGACTGCTTAAAGCCGTCGCTGCGTATTAAATCACCGACCGTTTTATTGACCGTCGCTGTCCAGCCTTCGTTATTTTTGCTATTTCATGTAGTGATATCCGACCCGACCCACCACCCGATCCTTCCATCATCCGCAAGTCACCCGCTTTACCGCGGGTGATCACTCATTTATTCGGGGCTGGTGGGTGGATAATTCATTAACCATGGACAATTGCCATCTCTACTTGTTATAAAGGGGGAAGAAATGATAAGAGTGTTTGAGTTGATTTGTATTCTTTTATAACAAGAAATTTAACTAATTAATTACTACAAGTTTTAGACCCAAAAACTAGTTTTTGGCCTGGGCTCCGGGTACTTATATATTTCATTTATTAGTATTTTACATTGAAATTATAACACCAAATATTATTTGGTTTAGTGATTAAGACATTAGTACACAAGTTTGAGGTCATGGGATCAAATCTTATATCATGCATAATCTATAGCGTCACGTGGCATAGTTCTTTGTTGAGAAACACCTTTTAATATATTAGTATAGATAGATAGATTTGAGTTTAGAATACGTCAATACATCAATGGTCACACTAACGGAATCTATTATCGTTGAGATCATTTAAGTCATTTCTAAAAACCACAGAGAAGCATTAGAGAATATGATAGTACAATAATGTAGACTTTCAACGACAAAAGCTAGAGCATAGCGAAAAACCAAAAACCAAAAACCAAAAATATGTGAATGGTGTATATGTATATTCGTAATCTAAAGTCTTCTACAAAAAAAATTGTTGTTATTTTGTTGCACTTGGCTCAAACAAAGAAACACTTTTAAAACGTGAAAAATTATTGACCAACTAGAAGCACTACTTCACAGTTATATATCGACTACTCCTGATTTTATTTGGATATATGTTTTCAGGGATCTTTGAGATCAGATTCAATAATAATAATAATAATAATAATAATAATAATAATAATAATAATAATAATAATAATAATAATAATAATAATAATAATAATAATAATGATGATGATGATAATAATAATAATAGTAATAAAATAAAAATAATAAAAAAATAATAATAATACAATAATAATAATTAATTCATTTGTTTTGTGAAGACTTGAGGGATTCGTCGGTAAGGCTACGTTCGCTTCATTGGAAATAAGATGATTCGATCTGGATTTTTTATAATTTGGTTTGGTTGATTGAATTATTCTAGTCTGATCTAATATGATTTTTAGTCTAACTCAACTTTGACTATATATATCATCAAACAATAAGAAAAAAACATATTTATGTGAGATCTTATTGTATTCATCTGAATATGTAATATTCAAAAATCTTATAGTATTCATTAAACATATATATTTTGTAATTCATGAATGGAATAAATGAGGTTCAATCCGGTCTAGTATGATCTAATGGAATGAACGGGGTGGTTTTTGGAAGAAACCTTATGCTTAAACCAATGACGACCTAACCATGATGGGATGTGGAGAGATGTTTCTAGTGAGCTACCGATAAGGAAGTACTGAGAGTTGTCATCGGAATCCCTCCCTATCAAGTATGATCCAAGTATTTTTAGTTGCATTATTCGAAGTTGTTGCCCTTACAGGCTTACAGCAACGTGGACGGTTAATTTTGATAGGATTTCAAGTCAGGTGATGTGCAGGGGTGAAGTTAGAAATCAAAAGTGAATAGAGCCAAGAATATTTAAAGCAAATATACAAAAGAAAAAAGAAAATTTGTCAAGAATAAGTCAACCTTTGGGTGGTCTGCTTAAAATAAGTCAGACTTTTGATTAACTCAAAATAAGCAAAGCTTATATGAGTATTTACTTTTAATAAGGTAACTACTGACCTGAACAAAGGGTAATATTTTCTTTAATTTTTTTTTCTTTTTGACTGAAGTCTCTCCTCTAAACTCTTTTTCCAGACCATTGTAGCTCCCACCACAACCCAACATGCGAACCCCACCCTACCCAACACCTTAACCCCCACCACCACTCCAGCATCTCTTTCTCCCTCCTCTCCACAACAACCTCGATTTCGATTTATTGGACAGGAGGGATGAAGAAGCGAAGTTGTTTTCTTCAAGCTCTCTAAAGAGCTCAACAATGAAGCACCCATCAAGGAGACAAATTAAAGAGCATCATTTTTACAAACTCATTTATGCTCAATTTCACATCTTCCGAGTAACATTTTCGAGCTTCTTGCTCTATAGCTTCTAAAACAACCAACAATTTATCCTGTTGATTCTTCAACCCTTGCTCGCTTGCCTAAGCCAACAAGCCGATTTAGAGAGAGCCACTTGAGCTTCTCTGAAGCCTGCAAGTCAGGTACGCCATGATGATAGGGACCGATGGATATAAACTATAAAGTGGGGCTCGTAAGCTTTTGGTTCGATCTTGCGCAACTTTGGTGGGCACGGTATATGCTGATCTAGAGGTGATCAAGTTGAGCCCGGCCCGACCCGAAAATGGGCCGGGTTTGGGCACGATTTTTTCGGACCGCGGTCGGGCTCGACTCGATTTTTTGGGCAAAAATTTCGGGCCACGGGCAACTTAGTTTTGAAAAAATAGGCCAAATTTCGGTCCGGCCCCGAAAAGTCCGCTAGGACCGGCCCAAAATAACAGACTTTGGCGTGTTTTTTGGCTCGGACTTTGACCCGGCCCGGCCCGTGGCTTTGGCCAGAAATGGGCCACTTTTTTGGGCCAAGCCCAGCCCGGCCCATGATCACCTCTATGCTGATCCTATTAGTCTGCAAAGAAAGGGACGGGTCGGGGTTGGTCTGTTTCGGGGGTGGTGGTTGGGGTGGGAGGCTGGCAGTGGCAGATCCAAGAATTTACGGATTGTGGGTCACTACCTCCGACGTACAACCAATCCACGAATAACGAATAAGAGAAATACTTTTTAAAAAAACTTTCATTCCAAAAGTAATAATAACTGATAAAACAACCAAATTGATCTCCAAAGCAAAAGTCGTAATCACAGAGTACTGAGTACAAAGCTGTCGATAAAAAGCTTTGAACTCGACTAATCACATATAATGCATAATTCCTAGATGATAGAATCTCATCCATAGTATAAATTTTAATCCTTAGTTGGCACTTAACACAATTAAATAAAAAATAATACAGAAAATCATTCAACATAATTTCAAATTTTAGCTATAAGTTCAAACAGTGGGGTTGGGGTGGGAGGCTCAAGCTGGTGGAAGAGGAAGGGGAATAGTGGGGTTCACGGAGAGGAGAGGAGTGAGAAGAGGAAGGAAGTGAGTATTTTTATTAGTTTTTTAATTAATATTTAGAATTAAAATTAAAATTAAAATTGAAAATTTAAACCAACCAGAAAAAGACCCGTGGACAAGTTACCTTCAATAACTGGTTGTTTACCTGTTCAACTCACTAAAAGTGAATAGCTGAATAAGTTTTTCTTATTCTACGTTAATCAAATTTTGACTTATTTTAAGCAGACCGCATAAAGTTGGCTTGTTCTTGACAATTTTTCCAAAGAAAAATTTATCTTTATCTATCCCACTTTACCACTCAAATAAAAGAATTTACATGATATAATAAGACGTTTAATAAAATATACTTTAAAAAACTACAAGGGTCACTTTAAAAATATGTGGACCACAATGGTGCGTGGCTGTAGTCGCCAGCCCCCTTGTAGGTTCGTCCTTGGTGACGTGGGTTTACCTCCCATATAGCCAACATGATTTTTGAGTGATTATGCTGCCAAAAGACATATGAACTATACTATTATGATGCACAAACATCTCTTTGGGTCAACATTTACCGTTTCCGACACTTTTTGAAACTTTCGGAAACTTCTGAAAAATTTTGAATTTTCTTTTAAAATTGATAGTGGATTGAAACGATACCGACATAGTTTTTTGTTACTAGAAAAATGTTTTCCCTCTAAAATCATACCTTTTCCTTTCAATGTCTTTAGATTGCTCAAAATATGGCCTAATCAATTTTTAAAACTTTCAAATATTGTGGTTCCAACGTTTCCCCCGGGTTTCCTCGTTTTTAGAATTTGCATTTCTCCGTATCCACGTATATGTGTCTGTGTCCATATCACGTTTCCGTGCTACTTAGGACTATAGTCCCTTGGTGATTACTAAAATTTCCATCATCTCGACCTCTAATTATAGTCGCTCTGGACTCGGATCATATCTCATACTTCCTCCGTTCTTTTATTATTGCAAACATTTTCCTTATTTGTAAGTTTGATATTAATTGCGACATTACTAAATTTGACTATGTTTTCTCTCTATCTATCTCCTTATCACATGAGTCCCTTTTTCATCTCTCTATCTCTCTCATGTCCTTAAAAAATGTGCAACCATTACATGTTGCAATTATTAAACAACGAATGAAGTATATATTTAATTTATACGTTATTTTAGAAATTAAACAAGATTTTTCCCCCTTTAGAAACAAAAGGTCAATGAGCGACATTATTGCAATAATATTATAATAACTTGTCAAAGAACAGATCAGAACATTATTGCAATAACTTTCCATGTGTCCATTTCAAATCCACAACTTAATAAGCTTTTGAAAGCAGTAGTCAAGCTAAGCTCCATGCATAGTGAGACGGCTGAGACCCACCGATTATAGATATATACTCGGATTGGTTGTTGGCCTCCAATAAAGCTTCCGAATTGTGTCCTTCGTAGAATCATCGGTACATACCTCAATTACGTTAATTGTACGAAGTATAGTATAATAATAAAGATAGAAGTATATATTCTTCGTTTCATATACATGTTTGATTTAATTACTTTTCATGATTTTCATGTGTTTATGTAGACCCTCTAGGAGTATTATATGAATATATGCAGACAATTATTGTAGCTCGACAGAATAATTTCATGAAAGATTGAAGGTTTGAAACTGACCTGAACAGGAAAGATGAAAGAACATAATTAAGTGGTCAATATGCTAGCAGAATATAATCTTCCCTGAGATTTCTTTCTTAAAATTATGATTTTGCTTTCTGTAATATAGAATTGTAAAACGCTTAAACTTAATAGGAGTATTTCATGTTGCATGGCTCACTTTATCTGAAGAAACAAGTAATTTTTTCGAGAATATTTACGTAGCCTCATGTTGAGTTTAAGGGTTGCCTTATTGTATGAGGCTTTCAGACCACCTGGTTTTAAGAAGAGTCTTGGAGATTGAACTTTGTCCTAGGCAATAAGTTCGTTTTATTTCCCCTCCAATATTATTATAATTAATTAATTAACAACAATAATATCTCTTGCAAGTATTTCGGTGCAATTGTTACATTAACCTAATGTAGGTAGGAAACTTTCACAGGTCAACTCGACCTAGGTTAGCGGGCTAGACATTTTTAAAGTGGGGAGAAAATGTAAGGAGTATCCCCTTCTCCAAAGTGTCCCTAATGGGGATCAAACCTAATCCGTAACTTTAGGTTGGAAGATATATTAGCCTAATGCTAAAACAAGTTTATTTGTCATGACTCATGAGTATTTCAAACCGCTATTAGCCATAGTAGACTGTTGCAGGGTTGTGCAAAGACCAGGGTCCGACCAGAATTCGGACCGTATCGGACCAGACCAAAGATTCCGGTCTGGTCCTCGATCCACAGAAAATCCCGATTCACTGTTGTTAAAAGTATAACCCACACGTGAGTTAGGAAATAGTTGTCCCACATTAAAACATTAGAGAGAGAATGACTAACATATAGATTGGTGGGTTATCCACCTATCACCAATTGGTTTTAGGATGGAACCCTACCAACCTTGTATGTGGTCGAACTCTCGTCCGAGTTCCAAAATTAGTTTTTCATTGTTTGGAATTGGTTCCATGTAACAATTTTCCCTTCATTTTGAAGGGAAAATGGTTTTCCATCAGCAATTTTACTCCTAGGAAAATGGTTTTACACTCCTTTACAAACCAAACAATGTAAAACAGAAAATAGAGGAAAATGTTCTACTCCCTACCAAACGGAGCCTAAAGGGTAAGAACTCGAAAATTTCCGATATATAATAAAGATTGGTGTTGTTGTTGTTGCAACTTGCCCTTTCGTTGAATATATTGAGCATTTGAGCGCTGTAGGCCTATTCCTGTAGCTGTCCTATTTTAGAAATTTTGAAAATTTGAGGAGCCATGAAAGTCTTAGATAGGAACTAACCATGTGCTGTATGAAATTGTCTTTAGCAATTAGCAACAGGGAACAAACGTGCGAAAAACTAAAAAGGTAAAGATATAAGTAGGGGTGAAAGTTCGGTGTACGATTTGGATTAGGGCCTAATCCAATCCGATCCGAATAAAATTTGGATTTTAATTTTCCAATCCGAATCCAAACCAATTAGAGTTTGAATCCGATCCAATCCAATCCGAATTTTCATACTCTAGACTGGATTCAATCCAAAAATCCGATTTTCTAAAACTCAGTTTTTCGATGAAATAAATTAAGCACAACAACCTAGTAGATTTAGGAAATGAGGAATTAAGTGTTGTTAGGGTTTTAGGGGAAGATTTGAAGTGCTACGCCTACTGGGATGTGGACTAGGCCTTTTTTTATAAAAAAATTCAGTTAAGCACTTAAGCCCAATCCAGATACATAATACAAGGCATATTAGTGATATTACTATTTGGTTATATTGGATTTTTGGATCCAATTACCTTCAATCCAATCCGATCCGAAAATCCATTTTTTTCAAAAGCCTTCAATCCGAATCCAATCCGAACACAATTCGAATCCGATCCGAATTACTAATTCGGATTGGATTGGATTGGATTTTGGATTTTATCCGAATAACTTTCACCCCTAGATATAAGAAATGAAATAAGGTTATTACTTACCAAAACAAAAAAGTACATAAGGTAGTGTTTGGTAACTTGGATTTTATTTGAAATCCTTGAATTCAAATATGGAAATTGAAATGCTAGAATTGAATTCCAAATCAAATGTTTGGCAAACACCAATAATTTCAATTCCATAATTTCAAATGCGCCATAGTATTCGGGAAACACATGTGATTTTAATTCTATAATTACAAAAAGTTGTACATTTGTGATAATGTCGAGCTTCTTTCCTGCATAATGTTGGAAAAATATTAATAGACTTCCTCACACCAAAGCTTAAACTTAGTCCAAGGACAAAGAGCGACAACCATATCCAACGCATAAATATCACATGAATATGAAAATGGTCAGAGAAGAATGACGGTAAAAAGATGCAGAGTTAAGAGTAATTGAATAAAATGCAAAGTAGAAAAATGCAGTAAAATATAGAACAATCATCACCAACATCATCATCAAGCGGTAAAATGCAAGTTATCATTGAAGTCCAACAATTCCGGCAAAATAAAAAAGAAAAGAAGAGAGAGAAAATGGGGTAAAGGAGGAGAGAGAAAGCTTGACGTGAGAAAGCTTGAGGAGAGAGAAAGCCTAAGGAGAGAGAGCACGAAGAGAGAGAAGGAGAAATAAATATGTCAACGTTATTTGGGATTTCAAATGAGAAGTTTTGACAATGGATTTCAAATTCTCAAATATGGGCTTAAGTTTTAAATCGGTTGGAATTGGGCCAATTCCAAATCCAAATGTTTGGATTATCCAAACATGCTATTTTGGCCAAATCTGGCATTTCAAATGAAATGCTTAAAACCAAACAAGCCATAAGGTTATTACTTAATTATTAGAAAAAAAAGACATAAGGTTGTTAGAACTTGTTCTTTTATACTGAATTTGATTGAACTTAATTAAATTGTATTGAATATATTGGAATTGAACATAATTCAACTTAACACATATATTTTTATTATCGATCGAGTTAAACCAATTTAAAGTAAACTTACCTTAACTTATTAAAATTGAAGTGAATGAGAAAATAAAAAAATAAATCCAACAGAATGGAGTCTTAGTCAATTTTAGCAGGTTATACTAAATTTATGCTTATTTAACCAGTTAACCTATGCACGTATTTTCGTCGAGGAAGAGCCTAACCACTTCACTTGGGTGCCATCTTAAAACCCTTTAATTTGAATAGAATTGAAGTACGTACATTACTTGGTTTATATGAGTTCTACTCATCTTCATCAATGCGGGACTAGACAATAGACATGGCGCGCCACCAGCTTGGGTTAATCGAATGAGGGGTTGAGTTGAGAACAGTTTGGGTCAAGGAGAGTATGATCATGACTCATGAGCGGTCAAGGAGAGTATGATCATGACTCATGAGCAAACATGAAAGAGGGGTAAGATGGTCAGGTGATCAGTCGAGTTCGTGGGGGCAAACATGTTCCAACTCCCAATCGTAACTCACAAAGGCCTAGCCGGGGGATCAGAAGGTCATGGATGTTTAGGCCCTTAGGGTCAACTTGTTGAAGTTCTTTAATAGAACTTTTTTTTTATCAGGAAAAGTAAACTAGGTGGTGTCTACACAAGAGACACCACCAAAAGCATCCCGGAGGATGGTTACGAGTTACAGCATACAAAATCAAGATAAACATAAAGAAGAAAAAGGAGCACAAAGGAACTCATGTGGATGTTCCGCCGCAGCCAACACTTTCTCCCCAGGCCCAATTGAAGACACCTTCTTGAAACCCGTCACGGGGGGCAAGACAAACACCACAAAAAATGAATTAGCTCCAAAACCTTCTCAAAAGATCCACAATACCTTGAATCTACAAGAACAATTGCCTCCAATTTAAGAAGAAGAGCAACCCTCGACCCCTAGCCGAAACGGACGAAGAACAACTGCACCCCAGCCCAAATGAACGGAAACCTCGACTTAGATCCGCAACCGAAGACTGCCGGGGAAGAAACCGAAGAACAACAGCAGAGATGAGAAGGTGGGTTGTTGACTGAGGCAAGGATGAAGACCCCCGGTGCCGACTGAGGCAAGGCCGAAAAGTAGAGCCTAACTGTGAGCGAGCGGTTGGCGGAAGTTGGCTAAAACCGTCAACTTTGAAGAGCCTAAATCATTAGCAAATGGCTTTCACTCAAACCGAAAAAGCTAGAGAAGAATTGGATTTGGGTTAAGTCATGAAAACTAGAGGAGAAATTAGAGCTTTCATTGAGATGGGTGGTTGGGATTAAGAAATAGGGTTTTTAGGGTTTGCTTTTGGGAAAGCTAAGGGGGTTTTCTAGAGAGAAGGCAGAGCCTTTCTCTCTAGAAAACCCAGTCTTAATTTTTTAATAGTACTTGATTTGCCTACAAATTTTATATAAATCTTCACTAATATAACAATTAAAGATATTAATGATATTAGATGTGCATTGACAAATTAAACATAAAAAATAAAAACGAGAACATCTGAAGACAAATAATAATATCGACATCGCTCGAGGTACCCACTAGTTCTTTTATTTTGAAAAAGAAGGTGGTCCATGGTACGATTAGCCGGTGAACAATTAAACATGAAAGAAAACGTTTAAATAATCAACAAAAAGTGAAGAAGATATTAAGCGTCCGAGTCGAGTTAAGTACGTTACAGACTCAGCGTATTACGGAAAGAATCCAACTTTACCGAGTTATTGAGTCTGACACAGTTTCTGTCATACTGTCTAAAATACTCCGTGTTAAAAATATAAACTTGACTCAAACTTTAAAAGTTGAAAGCAAAAAAACCCGCTATCTTTTTTTACGGGCCCACCTTATTTCGTTGGTATTTATACGAGTAATACCATTCTCATATTCCTCATCACTCACGTTATTTGTACACATTATTAGTTCATCTATTTTTCTCTCTAAATTTGCGACAATAACACAGAGTCAATAATTAGAAGAAGAGAGTGTAGAAGAAGAATTTTGAAGAGAATAATGAAGGTAGGAGAAAGTGGATTTAGTTGTGAGAAAGAAACGCATCTTACAGTTTGTAAAACTTCGCTTTTTTTCACGGGTGATGGTTTCACCGTTTATGATTGTCATGGCCAACTCGTATTCCGAGTTGACTCGTATGGTCCTGATTGGCGCGACCAGGATGAAATCGTCCTCATGGACGCCTCTGGACGTTGCCTCCTCACGGTTCGCCGTAAGGTTTGTTCTCTCTTTCTCTCTCCTATCCTTTTGTGTACTCACTGAGTCGACTCAGTGGGTGAAGTTTTGGTGTTCTTTGACTGTTTCTTTACATTCCCGCAAGTTTTATTTTTGAAAATCTCGTGGTTTAGAATGATTTGAAATTTTAGCATATGGGTTCAGATTTTATTATAACTACTAAGCGCTGTTGTTTTTACTGCAATCATTTGACTTTTATGCTTATCAATGTATAACAACCATTTAAATTTTTAAATACCGATAACTAAACATTATAAAAAGTAGATTTTCGAAAAATATATATTGAGACGAACCTTGCAAGATCTCGTATGAATAGGTTTTTCCTTAATAATAATATATCACTATAGATCAACTAAATAAAATTTATGAATAGTGTAATAGTCATATTTATTATTATAACCACAGTAAAATTGTGTTGAGAAATCTTGGTGAGGATTAAGGATTAACGGGTATAAATTAGATTGGAGATTCCTAGCAATGTGATTTTAGTCGTGAATTGTTGATTTAGCACTGGGTCAATTCGTGACCACCTACTGAGTGTGATGTCTCTCTTGTGGCGGTGGTTGAAAGGTATGAAGAGATATACTCCATTTAGAAAGTGTCGGTTTTCAGATTTGATTTTTTTTTTTTTGGGAACACTCAAAATCTTGATAACGCTTCTTTTTAGTCTATACTCTATCCACACAACAAAGATAATAATGAATATGATGATAATTGATAAATATAGTAGAAGATATTAGAAATTTGTGGAATGCAATTAGTACACCCTCAACAAAGATAATAGAAGTAGCATGTTATTTCTTTGATCCAATTAGCCTAGGAACATCATTATAGTATCTCTTTTTAGAAAAAAAATTGGAACTAATTAATTTTTTTTGGACATATGCATAATAAATTTTCATCATTAAACTTTTTGAGAATGGACAACTTTGTATTATAGCAAATAAACGTCTTTCTTTTAGGAACGTTTCATGATGTGTAAGAGGCGCTCTAAAATTCAGTTTAGGATAAATATACTTGTCTAAATCTGATTCATACCATATCAAAATTGATATTATGGGTCTGTTCTATTCATCTTACTTTTTGTCCTTGTCAGAAAAAGAAGTTCAAATTAGGTCTAATAAAGACTAATAAGGTCTAATAAATTCAAATAAGTTCAGTTCAGCAAAAATAAGCACAAATAAGGTTTGACACACTCACATAAAAGGTTTAAGAAGTTTAAATAAGTTAAGATAATGTCTAATAAGGACTAATAAAGTCTAATAAGTTTAAATAAGTTCAAGTAAAAATAAATTGAAAAGAACAGACTCTATATAATGCTTTTGCAATTGTTCTGTGTGTGCTTCAAAAGAATATCATGAATTTACTAGGAATATGCTATATTAGCATCTTAGATGACACGATAAAGTTTGAGAAGTTGAAATTCCTAGGAGTTAAAAAATTGTAGTCTCATTAGGTTGACATGTGCTAAATACTAGCTTCCCGCAATATGAAAGAAAAAATTTACCTAGTCCTCTAGAAGAGTATTCCATAGAAACTTTTACTTCGGGTAAACCAAACAACAAATTTAGCTCATGATATAAAAGTACCTGGAAGTTATAGAATATAGATAATCAAATGATCGCTATTGGCCACTTTTCTAGCCAATAGTAAATTATCATAATGTTAATGAATGTTTGATGTCAATTTGTACATAAGGTCTCATGTCAAAGTCCATAATTATATACTAGTATATTCATCCTAAATTATTATTACAATCCATCAAAAGTGGTTATACACATTAATGAAAAATTATGAATAAAAAGAGCTACTTACTCAAGGATGGACATGCATTACCATAAATATTGAATACGATTTTCTTCATAAAATCATCTATAAAATCATTACTATTACTACCCTTTATTAACTACCAGAGCCGTAACTTCGTAAGTACTATTCCAGAGTATATGATACACTAATTAAGCAACCTCTTTAAACACCTTTCACAAAATACAGTATTATCAGATCTAACTATTTAAGTCACTACTAGATTAATACTAAAGTGTACATCACTTAAAGTCGTAGATTATCAAGTTGTGCGGCCTTAATTAAATCATACATACCACTAGTCCACTACTCTATTTATTTATGCAATGATGTTGGTAAAATTGCCGACCTTTAAGTAATAACGCCGCATATTTTTGTTAGAAGCTTATGATAAGCAGGATTTTATTAATCATACATACCACTAGACCTTAATTATATCATATTTCATAATTAAATAAATCTTGTAATAGCAACTTATGATAAGGTTGATTTGATTAATTACAGAGGCCAAGTCTACACAACAGATGGGAAGGCTACTTAGGAGAACGAACCGAAGGATTAAAGCCAATATTTAGCGTGAAAAGATCGTCAATTATCGGACGTTCAGGAGTAAATGTTGAAACGTACCAAAATGCAGGGGAAGATTACCAAATTGATGGGTCATTTGCACAAAGATGTTGCACAATTTATGATACAACCACTAAAGAAGTGATGGCGGAGATCCGAAGAAAAGTGGATGCTTCGTCAAATGTGGTATTGGGTAAAGATGTTTTTTCTCTCTTTATTAAACCCGGATTCGACGCCGCCTTCGCTATGGGCCTGGTGTTGGTATTGGACCAGATTAGCTCTGATGGGCTTGTTGAAGCCATTACTGGTTCTGATTCGGATAGTTCTCATAGCAATAGTGTTGACTCCAACTCCACCAGCCCAAAATAGGGCCCATTCATGTTACTTTTTTTTTTTTTTGGGGGGGGGGATTCTAGCACTTTTTTTTCCTTAATTAATGCATTACAGCGATAAGTGTGAATTACTGAATTGCTTTTTTTTTTTTTGGGGGGATGGGGCAAAAAATAATGTCTATAATCGTTGTAATTTTATGGGAGTACAATTAAGAGAATGGCGAGATATCTAAATATGTAATGTATGAAGATATTTTTTGTAACCTGTTTGATGTGAGCCCTACTACATTTTTTTATCATACATTTAGATATTTATAAATTTTAATGAAACTCTTCTTAACTAATGAAAAATATATTATAGACCCTTTATTTTATGGAGGTTATAAGGAGGTTGTGTTGTTATGTGGAATCGAAATTTGATGATAAAACTATAAAAGGCACACAAAGTGAATAGAAATGTGTAATATGGTTTTGGATTAGGTGATCCTTAAAAAAGTTGATCCTTTTGCCTGTCTTTAAGATATGTTAGTTGTAAATTGTTCTCAATTAGTCAAAGAAGTGGTTAATTACTTTCAACTGCCTTTCTAAGTAGTTGGATATCATCATATCAAGGTCGCTTGGAGTTTTGCTGTTCCCAATTCAGATCCTTCTATTTTGGGATTGATTATAGCCGTGTAATGACGAGTTATTTTTGATGTAATCTCAATATAGAAAAGTTCTAAAACTAAGAGAGATTTTTTTATATAAATGGAAGAAGCATTGTTTTCATATTCTTTTCAAGAACAACATTTATGAATGAAGGAGATATTAATTTTAGTTTGGATTACTTGAGTATTGTTTAAGGCCATTGTGGTCTAGGAAAGGAATTTCAACGGCCAAAATTGACAAATCTCTCATTTCTCTCTCTGAAATATACGTCATTTAGATAATGGCTTTAGTATCAGAAGATTTGTCTCGGAGCCTATCTTGGAGTTTAGAATATATTGTTTCGGGTACATGAGGGAACATTAGAGTACCCTTTTTTCAAGAGAGAATCCTAACGAATCAAGAAAAACAAATTTATCTAAATTAAAGAAGGATCAGTCAAAACATTTGCAAGCAGCTTATATGAAACCCGTATGGACCATTGTTATCAATTATCATCCTTATCAAGTTATTCTCTACACAACTCGAAACAAACAGAAATGATTGAATGGCTTATGGCAAAGAAGTCCTTATTGTTTGATGTAATTCTAGGAGTACTAAAAACTGTTTTTCACACTTAGAAGGCACATAGAAATTAACAATAATGATATTAAAGTAGATAAAGAGAGATAAAAAGCACTCTAAATACCAAAGTTTTAAAATGTGCAAAAATAAAGTAACAGAGTAAAGTTGTATTTAATTTAATGCCAAACGTAAGTGTGAATTATAATACTTATTTGGACAGCAAAAAAGGTAAGTATGAAAAAAAATTCCAGAATTAGGAATATTAATTACGCAAGGATTTGAAATACTCCATCTTTTGGTGTGTAAGATATCAAAAAGTGACAGGTGTCCAATTAAAAGTTCTTCGGTTAAAATGTTCTTACACCTCCACTTCTCTTGCAATAATTTTTGTTCTCTCAAAAGTTATTACAACAAAAGGTGACAACTTTATAATCTTTTAGGCTTCATAATGCTAATGCAGATCATATATCACTATATGATTTCTTAACCCAAGCTTATCCTCTCCGGCAAATTAATCAACTTGAACATGATTTTCAGTCAATTTATTAGCTGCATGGATGGACGTACATGGATGTTTTTAGTGTATTTTCTATTCCATGATTGATATTTATCCTATTTATTATGGTGCTAGCTACTTGTTAGGGTAGAGTAGTAGAGGCCAACTGCTTTTTTGCATATAACAATTTACAATCCCTCCACATGTAGACTATTGTTGTATTCAGATATTTTGGCTTTCTTTGACCATTAGTGATAGCTAATAGAAGATACTTAGTTGCACTAATTGGTTTGAATATTAATTATATATTTACTGATTTGTTTGGTTACCTAGTTGTATCAATTGATTGTGAAAAAAAAGGTGATTGATAAGATCAGATTTTAGCTTTTATCGATTAATTAATGATTTTAGATGCAAACCTTTATTGTGAAATTTTATATTCTAGAATAGTGAACAGGTTAGGGAAGGTAGGGTTTTCAAATTCAGAAGTTTGGGATGATTCTGAAAAAAAAGGTGATTGATAAGATCAGAGTTTAGTTTTTATCGATTAATTAATGTTTTTAGATGCAATCCTTGATTGTGAAATTTAATATTCTAGAATAGTGAACAGGTTAGGGAAGGTAGGGTTTTCAAATTCAAAAGTTTGGGAGGAATACGCTTGGCCAAACCTCTCTCTACGTATAGCGGATTAACTTTGTCAAAACCTTTAATTGGTCTCAATTCGCTAATTTACCATGAAATGGGTGTTCACTAAACAAGGCCTTAAACTTAATTGGTCTTCTTTTGTTATCCGAATGAAATAATAAGATGATATTAGATTTATTTAGGTATTAATATAGTGGATGAGTATCGAACTTTCTATAGACCAACATTATTAGTACAATGGTCTCATACAAGGATGACATCTCGGTTTAAACTGTGCACTATGTACTTAATAAATTTACAAGGTGGAAAATTTATTAACATAATTATTTCAAGAATTGAAAAAAGTTATCTCTATCTTACAATGAATCTGAAGGGAAAGTTTTAAATTGTAAACTTTTGAAGTAGAGAGAAACATTGAAAAGTTGTCTTACCTTTTCATTGAACCTGGTTATTAATGAATGAAGTGTGTCCAATTTATTTGAGTTCAATGCAAAGATTACAAAAAAAAAAATTGATTCTTAATTCAATGCTATAAAGCTTTTTTCTCCAAAATGGCAAGCAGCTTTTGAAAACACCAAAAACTTAGTTTCTTTTCCTCTATATATCTATTAATCTAAAACTCTTGATATTTTAGAAAAATATGACATGACTAATGAAGTCATGAGGTGGCTTTTTTTTTTTTGTCCACACTTTCAACTTTTTCTTCGCAGAACATGTGAATGACAAAATAGGTAGCTTTAATTAAAGGTGTTCTTTTTCTAGATTATCCTTGACTTTTAAAGGCTTTTTTAAAATTCAAGCGAGTTCATTTGACTTCATTCTTGGCAAGATAAAATTTTCCTAGATCAGGATAATGTAAATGTCAAACTAAGATAACCATAAAAAACAGAGGATGGAAATATTCGGATAGTACATAAGCATAATCTGTAGAAGTGAGGATAGGCTCGGTTGGTTAGAAGCAGATTCAGGATCGATTCTCATCCCCGCCCTTGTGGCTCATTCGCACCAAAAAAAAAAATCTACTGTCTACTGATTGTACCTACCTTTCAATCCACTTAAATGTATAACACTAAAATTTGCTACAAAATGAAATTGCATCAAGAATTAACTTGTCCTTACCCGGTCAATAATCATCCCAAAATAGAAGAATGTGTATTAGGAACAACAAGACTCCAACCAACTTTGATCTATTAGGAACAACAAGACTCCAACCAACTTTGATCTCCAATATCCAACTACTAGAAAAAAGAATATCATTAATAATAAGCATCACTTCTTTGAGTACTTGAGAATTCATAATTTACACACAAAAAATATCTTAATAGACAAAGACAAGACCACCTACCAAAACGAAAGAACACATTAGGTCCACAAAATTCACATATATCACTTTTATCACATAAATTTTATAAAAATAAACGGAGAACAATCAATCAATAATAAAAGGGCCGGGCCCAATTACCAAATAGACTTTATCAAATTGTCCCCCATAGCCCTATCACCCGATTCGTTCCCATGTGATCCAAAAGTTTAAAGTAAAGTCACATCAATGGGCCCAATTTTTGGGCTGATTGAGTCAATAACATTGCTATCATCAGGATCAAAACCAGTAATGGTATCCACAAGCCCATCGGAGCTGATCTGGTCCAACACCATGACAAGGCCCATAATGAAGGCGGCGTCGAACCCGGGTTTAATTAGGAGTGAAAAGACGGTTTTGCCCAAGATCACATTTGATGGAGCATCCACTTTTCTTTGGATTTCTGCCATAACTTGTCTAGTTTTTGTAACATAAAGTGTACAACATCTTTGTGCAAATGAACCTTCTGTATGATATTCTTCACCTGTTTTTTCATATGTTTCTACACTCACTCCTGACCGTCCGATCATTGATGATCTAAACACGCTGAATATTGGCTTTAGATTTGATCCTTCCAGTCTTTCTGCTCCTAAGTAACCTTCCCATCTGTTGTGTAAGCTTGGCCTCTGTAATTATACACAATAATCCAGCTTATATTAAATAAGGATTTTGATTTTCAAGATTAGTTCATTAATTAGATACTGAAAAATGCATAGAATATTGCATAAAGTGTTAATGTTTGCCTTAGTAGTTGTTTGGTTTATAAGAGAAGCTCCATTTCGTAGGAAGTTATTTCCCTTATGTAATACCTAGGAAATAAGCGTAATGTGTTTGGTTGACATCAAGGAATTTGCACTTTCCATGAATTGATGTGGAAATTCTGAATGAACATGGGAGAGTTGGGCGAATAAATTTTTGTGGAATTTCAATTTCCTAAGGAATTTTCATTTCTCCCATTTTCCCTAGTTCATGTTAACCAAACAAGTACCCAAATAAAAAAATCATGGGAATTTCTATTGCGTGCATAATATCTTGTATACCAAGCCATAAATTTAGATCTTAATATAGTGTTTTAATTTCAAATTTATTCTTTAATATAATTTAGATCTTAATATATAATTTAGATCTTAATATAGTGTTTTAATTTCAAATTTATTCTTTAATACTTCATTCTCTATTAGTTGTTTCACTTGATTTTTCATATCAATTTCTGTATCTCCATACCATAAATTCTAAGATACTATATCTGTGTAAAAAAAATAGATATGATTGAATATGGTGAATAATTTTGTACTACTATGTATTATAATTGAATTATGATCTTACTTCTTAGCGTACAAGAAAGGAGATGTATAAATTGTTATGAAATATCCCAATATGATAAAATCATAAATATATTTCTAAGACTTATAGGGATCAGATCTGGTTCTTTCAAGTTTTTTAAAAAACTCGAATTTCTAGTTCTTGAAGAAAATAAGTGACTTTTGAAAATTTATTTTTATTGTAATGAGATCACTAGGTGTTATGATCCAAGAAAGGAAAACTTAAAAAATAAAATCCTAATCCGTATACAAGATCCAAGCCAAGATCTAAAATCTACAAGCATGTGCATGATAATAGTACTACTCCTTGACAAAAGTGAACAATGATTGACCTATTATCATTCATCAACATGCTACAAACGTTATAAACAAAAGAAGAAAGAATTATTTATTTATATTAAAGTTTATATTCATTTGAAGTAATATACACATGATAAGAGAAAAGTCATCTTTTTTCTATGTTTATGACCATATACCCCTTTTTTGGAACTAAAAAGAAGTGATCAAAATTTTGAGTATTTCCATGAAACAAGAATTTATTCTAAAAAAAACAGATACTTTCTAAATGGAGTATCTTATGATCAGAACTTTCAAGCAGTGTCACAAGAGAATAATTAAGACATTTTCATGTATCAGAATTGCTAGATCTTGGTTATTACTCAATTATTCTTACCAAAAAATTTACCCAGTGAGTTGACACAAGAAAACGAAAGTTGCACACATACATAATTACATACTACCCAGTACCCACTTTTTCCACTTCCTTAAAAACCGTATCCAAACCCATTGTTGCAGTAGAAAAAAAAACGGAGGTTTTAGTACATAGAGAAAGGGCTAACAAACCTTTCGGCTGACGGTGAGGAGGCAATGACCAGAAGCATCCATGAGTACGAGTTCGAGTTGATCGCGACCATACGAGTCGACTCGAAAGACGAGTTGGCCATGACAATCATAAACAGTGAAACCATCACCATTGAAGAAAAGAGAGGTTTTAGAAACTGTTAGTTGTATTTCTTTATCAGAAGTAAATCCATTTTCTCCCAACTTCATAGTTCTTTTTTCTATATTTCTTCTTCTACACTCAAAACTAATTGTGTCCGTTTTATTGCAATTTTTGTTTTGTGTTGAAGTGAATAGAAGGGAGGGAGAATGATAAAATTGGTAATGAAGAGACGAATGATGAGGAATGTGAGGAATGAGAATGCTATTGATCTTATAGATACCTAGAAAGTCAGCAGAAAATAATTGAGAGTACAGTGTATGTATGAGGAATCTCTATAAATTTGGAAGAAAAAACTGACATGTCAACATTATCAAATAAATCTACAAGGTAAGGAGCGATTTTATTATTATTCTATTATGAATACCTTATACAAACGAATAAAACACTTGGCCAGTTGGCCCTTGAGTTATACTTTTACTAGAATTATATGCACGCGATGCGTGCGTTAATTTCAAAAATTGTTAATCTATTATATTCCCTCCGTCCCAAAAGTGAACTCTAAATTGTAGAGTTTACTCAAAATAGTAAATAATATTAATAACTAATTATTTTGTGCATTTACAATTACTATATTGAGTAAATTCTACCAACTCTATCAAACAAAAACTCTAGAGGATCTCAACCTGTCCCAAAATATAGTTCTTATTTCCATTTTGGGTGTCCCAAAATATAGTTATTGTTTATATATTTAGTTCCACATTTTCCCGTAATTTGTCTAGAAAAACCGTGTCCCCGTCATTTATTTGCTTCTTGAAATTAGTTTTTTGCTTTATTATTCAACCCAAGTATTAAAATTAATGCTCTTTCACCAATTATTCTCCATTCTATCTCCTAAAATCATCTTTTCCCCTATAATATTTATTTAAATAAACAAAAATCTTTACTATCCCTCTTAGGTTCTACTTACCTTAATTCCCGTGGAAAAAATAGAATCATGAACTATATTTTGGGACGGAGGGAGCATACTTTATCCGTACTATAATTATGATTACACTAAAATGTGAAAGATTAATATTTAGATGAATTTAGTATACTATTTTAAACTTATTTAGAATGACAAGTTGAAATGAGAAAGGGTTCTTAAATTTGGATTCTTTTGTAATTTTATTTATTCCATTACATCATTAAGGGTAATTTAGTATTTTCAGATGGGGACACCATCTTCCTCCCCCTTTCCCTTATATAATACAATAATAGAGATTAGTGCTATATGCCTATATGTACGTGATGTGTGCATTGATTCATATAAATAAAATATTATTGGTAGAATAAAAATAGCTTTAAAAATTATTTCATCACTAAAATATTGACATTTAAAAAAAATTAAAATATTAATTATTACATAAGTGTCTTTTAAAATTTTTAGAGGGACACCATGTATTCCCTTGTAGAATAGAGATAGTTTTTTTTATTTTTTGACAATAAGTACACACAAGAAAAACAAGCTAACCCATGGATTCTGCCGAGTGACGACAAGTCATCCACGGGTGGACATACTAAGACTATAACATATTTTACAAGACTCAACACTAATAGTACGCTTTTTGAAGGGGGAGGGAGTCACATCTAACGCAATTGATCCTACTACCTTGCGCTTACAACCAATATTGGGAAGACGAATCTTTGAAGCTGCATACGGAAAGCACCTTGACCTTGGCTTGCCTGGATACGTATCTTTGCGTGATCTAACATTGAGCACATTCTTTCGGATGTTAGACCTGGCAATCCTTAATGCTCTCATCCTTGCTTCCCTATTTGCTTTCCTCTTTGCAGACACCATTGGGACCGTTGTTGATAATTGACCCTTGCTCATTATTCCCGCACCTGGCTGTGTCTCATGACCCTCCTTCTGTTGGGTTGTTCCATGAACTGCAGCTTCTTGCATCTGAACATCCTTTTGCTGAATGCCTGGCTGATTTACTACATCAGTGCCTGATTCCCTTAAACTTTGCTTGTGGGGGGCATTCATCTTGATATTGTTTTTTGATCCAGAGATACGAACTGACATAAACCTCAAATGGGGATGATAGTAATGCAGCTCTTTCCCTTGTTGCAATCTCTTCATATCCTCCCTGGAGATATTAAGAAGCTGAGACGATCTATGTCTTTGGACATAGGTCACATACTCAGCTTTGGAGGAATACCTTAAACTTATATTTTTAGGCTCAACTATATTAGAAATTTCAAAGTTAGGGATGCTTGCAACAACCTCCTTCCTCTCAATCCCCTTATCAGATAAAGTATTTCCTTCTTTATCGATCACTTGGACGTACATTTATGTGATCCATTGGCCTCTGTGATAGGTACACCATGAGCTTCCTTGTTATCAATCAAACTCATCGAAGAGTCATTCCCTTTGTCGGTATCCTTTTCAAGCTACCCTTATTCTGCATATACTCCATTACCTTCTCGTTTGAAGAAGAGATTCCTAATCCTAAATCTTTTTGAGATGTCATTCTCAAGATTCATGCTTGACCTTTCCTTATACACAAAACTTTGAATCTCTTAAAGTTTTTTGGATACCTCCCGATTTTCTGGTTCAATATGGGTTGCCATCAATTAATTCCAATAAGACCATTCTCGTTTTCCTAGTTCTATTGCAGCCATAGCTCTTCTAAACAACGCTTTCACACTATTCGGGTTGAAGTCTAAAACAATTGTGCAAATCCGACCTACGTGCTCAAACTCATTCTTCCTACTAAAGCAAGCAGCAGAGTTTAGAAGAACACAAATAGCCAACTCAAAACATTCAATCATGTCCTTTTCCTCTAGAAAATCATATCGAGCAAGGATGTGCCCCGCATAACCATACTTCTCCAGGGCATCATAAATTTTCTTTTGATAGAATAGAGATAGTTGATAAATATTATAAATAATGTGAACAAAAATACAAGCTATTCTTTATATTGTGAATTGACTAATAATTATCACGCCTTAGCATCTACACGGTTCAAGATATTCTGAAAAGCATATTGTCTGCCAACAATACTCCATTAGTTTTCTTAGTTACTCCATTTCATTTGGACATACATAAACTTTCAAGTGAACATATAGGCAATCTTAATTAATTACAAAGTAACTTAGTTGAGCTTTATTAATATCAACTAGTTATTATGCCCGGACTATTTCCCGGGTAAGGAAGATTTTCATTTATTAATATTGTACTTTAAGATGATAGCACTAAATGTTATTTGGCCTGGTCTCGTGGTTAAGACTTTAGTATATGTTCTTGAGGTCCCGGGATCAAACCCTATACTACGCAATTTTCAAATTTTTTTATTGTTGTGGATTGCATGAAGTAAAACTCCCTTAGGAAGAGCGCCACGTAGAACCGTTTCTTGTTTAGGCACGCATTTTAATATATTAGTATAGATGGACCGACCATCTCTTTACTCTTTACCTTTGATATGGAACATCTAGTTTAAAAAACTATCTTTAATACAAATTAAATGGATCATAGATAGGGAATATATATAGCCATTTTGGGATGAAAGTTACCCTCGATAAAAAAACAGGAGCATCTATTTTAAAAAAGGAAAGTTAAAAAACTAAAAAAGGAGGGAGTACCATTTCAAATATATATGAAGAATATGTTCTGAAATTTCAAATATACTTCTTTCTGTATCTCTAAAACCACTAACATTTGTGTGAAAAAGCGGTTCAGTCAAATTGTGTACATGTATGTACTAAACTCTAGATTATCAGACCAAGAACCATGCATATATTTTTTTGATAAGTAAGAACCATGTATATTTAGATTATTAAGTCTCAAAATTTTAACTCTAATGATCATAATCCACACTATAACGGCCCGTCTAGAAATTTAATGAAGGACTTATTATATAAGGATATAGAAACAATACACACAATGTAATAATAAGACAATTGCCATTTATTAATCAAAATAAATCATAAAAAATAGGGAAATTTTGCAGGTTCTGCTTGACGTAATTTTCAAATTGCCTCACATTTAATTCTGGGATACCCATTTAAGCTTTGAATTGGCTTTCATGCTCAAAATATCGCTTATTACTAACCCTAACGCTGTTAGTATTTTCTCTTTTTCTCCCTAATTTTCTCTCTTTTCCCACCATCCTCCATGCTTTAGGAGGTGGGAGGAGAGATAAAGATTGATAGCTTTAGATAGTCATTAATGGAGGATGGTGGGAGGAGAAAGAAAATTGGAGAGAAAGAGATAAAAAAACTAACGCCGTTAGGGTTCCGTTAACAGTAAGGGTATTTTGAGCATAAAGTCAAAATTCAGAGGCATCTGAGAAATTCCCCAAATATAAAAAATAATTTGATAATTACGTCAAACCTTAGGGATACCTGAGGAAATTTAATCATGACAAAATATGTTCAACTCATTACATAATGATAAGGGATTGGGTACACTCCAATAGTGACACCACGTCAACCAAAATTGTCTTGTCCATATGGACCCCATCTTTACTTTTGAATTGTCATCATCATCACAATCAAGTATATGTCCTTTTTTTCACCAAAAAAAAAAAAGTATATGTCCTTTTTCCCATATCCTCCATTTGGGTGTTTGGTCCCATGCCATTATCAATACTAGGGTCGGATGCCCTAGAAATGTTTAAAACTTATATACTCACTCCATTTTCAATTGATTGTTATACTTCATTATAAGGGAGAATCAAAGAAATTCTGCAAAAAAAAAAAAAAAAAAAGTACAACCAAATTAAAGAATATTTGTTTTTTGTAAATGTAAATTAAAGAACCATCAAAATATTGGAGGAGAGAGAAAAGTATTAGATAAAAAAGTTTTTTGGTGTATTAATTGTATAAGAAAAAAATGAAAGTGTAACAATTAAGTAGAAACGACCAAAAAAGGAAAACGTAACAATAAAAAAAACAGAGGGAGTACTCATGATCTTCAATTAATTATGATAGAACTTTACTTTAATAGTTAAGATA
The DNA here is from genome assembly GCA_947648045.1 of Beta corolliflora. Taxonomy (NCBI): domain Eukaryota; kingdom Viridiplantae; phylum Streptophyta; class Magnoliopsida; order Caryophyllales; family Amaranthaceae; genus Beta; species Beta corolliflora. Next base: position 724,776 of record CANSZD010000686.1, on the reverse strand, counting down.
ATTAAAATAAAAGTTTCTAAAATCGATTTTTTCTTTAATTAATATTTGTATGAGATTTATGAGGTAACTGCTAGATTAGATTAATCACTAACTTGAAATTTATGTACATAGTACCTAATATATGATACAACTTTATTGTTGATTGAGACCCAAATCTAATATAAGGAGACTTTTTTTTTTTTGAAAGAGAAATTAAATTTCATTAGTTGAAGGTCAAACGACATCTACAATAGGTATTAAAGAAAAACAAGATACAATTAAACAAGACTAAACCAAATTCGTCTTCGAAGAAACTACAATGAACCAGGATCGAAGAATACAAACAAGATCCCCTCAGATTTCTTCGAATCAAGCCAATATTGATGAGGAAGTCTCATCATTCGATATAGTTTGGGAAGAACATTCTTGATCAAGTCAGGTTGACCGCATCCGAGATTCCAATACCTTCATGTTGAGTCTCGAACTTCAACCAATGAGCATAATTTCTCATACCTAAAAACGAAAGAACCATACTTACAACTCTCATATGGGAGAAGGAGATTTCCAAAACAGAAACTAAAAACCCCATAACAGGGTTTGAGAAAATCTCATAAAGAGAGATTAATTTATTAAACAAAACAAGAAAATGAACTAAAACCGAAAATAAAAAGGGGAAAAGGGCTACTATGGATGAAATCATCCACATGGCACTAATTGTGAAAGAAGAAGGGGTAGGGGAGGCTAGGGTTTGAGAGAGAGAGAAAGAGAGAGGGGGCGGCTTTTACATATAAGGAGACTTTTTAATTTAACTTGTCCATCAAGAGATTCAAAAATATACGTCTCAAACTAATGTTTTCTAGCTAAATTAAATATCACAAAATTGATCTAAATTCAGAACTGACTCGAAATTTGAATTAAATATATAGTTTAAAATATTACTTAATCCCAATGAATTGGATTAACTCATATTTGTAACCTTGTAATCCGTGAGAAAAGAGGCAAATAATACAATTGGAGAATGTGGGCGAGAATAAGAGAGATAAAGAAGAGACGAGAGTAGTTAGGCTTCATGTATACTAGCTACTAGCTAGGGACGATATGTGAGAGTTTTTTTTTCCTAAGAGCTGCGAGATGCAATAAACAATTGCCAAAAGCAAAAATTGAAATGACAAAACTACCCAAACAAAACCTTTCCAAAAATAATAATATCAATGAAACTCCTTTAATTCGTCTATATCATAAGAGACAATAATCACTTCAAACAAAACTAGTTATACGTCAATTTTAATAGCGAAGTTTTAACAAATACCCTCCAAGGCTCCAACAACTTAACTTCGAGGAAGAGGGTTGCAGTCAAGACTCAAGACTTGTGTACAATGTACTTGTCAGTTGTCACTATATCCTTGCATTTTCTTCTAGAGAATAAAGGTTATTTGATTACTTCGTTTCACACTTGTTGAACACAATTGGTCATGAACTCATGATCCAATTGTTTTGTACATGTAGTTAGTAGAATAATTAGGCCGAAGGAAAACAACAAATGAACAAATCCCTGATTTTGATTTATTTCATGGAAAGCTCGTCAGATGTTACGTCGTCTTTTATTGAACAACACTTTAATTCAGGGAGAGAAAATAAGTTATGTCAAATCAATATCTCCATGCAGGATAGCCCAAGAAAAATATCTCCATGCAAGAAAAAATCCTCTTATCTCATTCATATCTATTTGTACAATTCTACTGCTACATATATGTACGCCGCTATTTCCGTTGGTTTATAATGTATCAATCATTTATTTCATCTGTAGTATTTCTATTTAAGTTACATGAATTTAATCTTATTGTAAGAAAATCAACGACAACCACCGTCGGCTACGGGGAATCATGGACAATAGCCATCGTCCAGCTCTTATGAGCTTGATTGAGGCAATCGTCATTGGCAAATTTATACTAATCAACTAGCTAGGTATCGTATGAAACTTTCCAATGATAACAACGATAATAATCCCCTTACTCTGATCTCTCTATTTGTTATTACAACTAGTATTTGGGTCTGGGAGTTGCCCCGGGTGGTATTTTTTCCGAACTTGGTATGCATTTTTTTTCATTCGCGTTAAAATATAATATAAAAAACTCAACATTGAAAAGGTACAAATATAATAATGTAGACATTTAAAGCATGATTAAAAGTTGGTTGAGATGGTAATTGTGCTATGTATTATAGCAAGATGTCACGGGTTCAAATCTTGTTGCAAGCCAATTTATTTTTGTTAGTTGACATGACATATTGTTAGTTGACATGACATATGTAGCATTGGACAATTCTAGTGGAGTAAGATAGGTGCCACGTGGCGTGTATACGCTGTCATACACGCCTTTTAATATATTAAGCCCTGTTCTGTTCAACTTATTTTAACTTATTTCAGAAAAAATAAGATCAGATTAGATAAGATAAGACAAGATCGGATAAGAATAAGATGTTAGACACACACAATAAACTTTGGTGTAAGATAAGATAAGATAACATAAGATCAGATAAGATAAGATAAGAAAAGAAAAGAAAAGAAAAGAAAAGATAAGATAAGATAAGATAAGATCAAATAAGATAAGATAAGATCAAATAAGATAAGATAAGACAAAATAAGTTGAATCAAACGGACCCTTAGTATAGATATGTTGCACGGTAACTTTTATTTACACGTACCGATCACTTACGAGTTACGACACTTCGACCATAATTCCATATGAATAACTTTTATTTACACTTACGAGCTGTCTCGGACAATTTTGAGGCCCTGTGTCATGCATTAATTAACATGGCCCTATGGAGATATAAAATGGATCCATAATCATGTATTTATAATAACTAATTTAAATATTTTATTAAAAACGGTTGAAAAAGTATTAACTTTCTCAAATACTTCAAAGGAAAATCCGGCAATATAAATTTCAAGTTTGAGGTGTCCCATATTAACCGAAGTATGTTTTTTTCTTTTATTAATCCCAAATTTAGGGGTAGTCTTTCCATATTGGTTTCTGATCCAAAGTGACCTGTTGTTAACCAATTAACTTTCTCTGTTTACGTTTTTCATCTAATATTTACTGAGTTAAGCATAAAGTTGAGCCCCAAGTTTTGGTGTTTTTCACCAATTGGGGACTCAAGTTTTTTTTTTCACCAATTGGGTACTGAGACCAATTTGGGCAGTAATTATAGCTAATCCCTTTGGTTTAATTCCCTCATTAGTCATTAGACCCCAAACCATAAATTTCTCTCTCCTCTACCAAATTAAACCCCAAACCATCACCACCCCCTCATCCGACTAGCAGTCAACCACCACCACTGCCTTGCTGTACGCCACCACAACCACCCAAAGCCCAAAGAAACACGACTCAACCCTTTCCCTCATCCGATCCTCACACTCATCCTCTCACCCCTACCCACACTCATGCTCACTCACCCTCGCCTGAGATCTCGCTGGACCTCCAGTCAAGCCCACACAACCAACATCGGGGTTTAGGGTGGGTTTTGGGGTGGTTAACGATGGTGGTGTTGGGTTTGCTGGAGTGGTGAAGTGAGGTGGAGCTTGGTCGTGTTGAGGTGGAGTGGTGGCCGATGATTGTAGCTAGGTGTCTGGTGGTGGTTGTTTTGTGGCAGATGGTATTTGTGTGGGTGAGTGTTTGTGGGGAAGAGAGAGAAAGGGGTGAGGGGAGGAGAGAGTTGATTAGGGGTGGTTAATGGTTATGGTTTAACTAGGGGGTTAAGGTTTAATTGTGGTGAAAATCAATCGTAGCATCTAACTGGCGAAAAAAAAACTTGAGTCCCAATGGTGAAAAACACCAAAACTTAGGGCTCAACTTTATGCTTAACTCAATATTTACTTCTAATGGGCATTTTATTCAAAAAAAAAAAAAAAACTAATCAAGATAACGTTGATTTTAACGAAATACAAACCCACGTTTTAACCGGTTTTATGACCTCCATGAAAGCATTTCCCAAGTAATTCGGCGGGTCTCAACTTTCAACTGTCTCAAGTGCTGGAAGATAGGATTAGAAAATGGTGGATGGGGATGGGGAAGGGGACAAATAAGAGTGATTAGAGAAGAAAGAAAAGTTAATTACTTGGACCGCTATCGGAAAATCACCTTTAAACTTGGGAATTGGGATCATACAGAAATAAACAATACTTGGGATTAATATGGGAAAACACATCAAACTTGAGATTTATATTGTCAAATTTTTCAAAACAAAACTAAAATAATCTATGAAATATGAAAAAAAGTATATAGATTAGGGGCAAAAATTTTAGATTAACAAATGTAGAACTTTTTGTCGGATCTAAACTCATAGAACCTAAACTGGTGGTCCTGAGCGGTCGTTCACTTTGCTCATGTGTTTGAGACCCATCTGATATTGTTATAAGTACTTTATCTACTTAATACTTTCTTAGCTATTTTAAAATTGCAATTAACTATCTTTCATATTTGTCACCACACAACTTTGACCGTTTGTATCTTTAATATTTCAGAAATTATTAGAAGTTGATATTAAGAAAATCAACATTAAGACTAATTAAATAATTATATATTCCTCTCAAAAAAAAAATTATATATTACATAATAACTTTTATTTTATTTTTTATATTAGCAAAAATATGGTTACATACACTTAGTTTATGATTGTGTGAAAGTCAAAAAGTTTCTTTTTTAAGATAATGGAGGAAGTAGATAGAGAGTAGTAATATTAATGGTCGAAGATATACGCATGCTAACGTAAAAGTCAAAGTGTGACAAATAATAACAAAGGAAAGGAATACTTATTAATTGAATAAACTTCAGGTGAAAGCAAGTGTTATATATATGTGTGAGCATGTGAGAACAATGATTATTAATCCATTTTAATAAATTTATGGCCCTCTATTAATATATTGCATGGTAATACTTTTTCCTGAAAAATAAAATCCTTTAAAAAGATGGGTCTTGTAATGGAATAATTATATATTTTTTTAGGTAAAATGGATTACTTGTTGATTAAAAAGAAGTACAACCTATCTTATCAAATAAATAAATAGAAGTACGACCTAACATTTTCAAGTTTTTATACAAGTAGTGTTCCTACTCGAGTACTCGAACCCAAGCCTATTACATTTACAAGAGTTAAAAAGAAAGACATGAGTATATTGATTTGGACCACTAACAGGAAGAAAAACAAAATAGTGGTCCGTTAAGTATATTGCAGTACTGATGCATTATGCAACGTAAAAGAAAACAAATTAAATTACGAAATACTATGAGTTATGTCATTAATTGTTCAACCACAAAACCGATTTCAGCTTTGTCGAATCTTCATGGGTCATAGCTCACAAGTCACAAGGCCAACAATGGTTTGAAGCTATATGAGGCCCACACGCATAGCAACTACTAATCATGCTACTAGTAATACAACACTCTTACAACTCCAGAAAGATAAAGGTGAATAGTAATTGGTTGGACAGTTGCATCACATAGAACAAATAATAGTTGCATACGATATTTTATGGTCAACAATGTATCAAATCAATCTCCACGTTAAATCAATTGGTTGTTGCTGGAATGATAGACCTAGACTTTAGGAGCCGGGCTATTTGATTGACAATCGAGATAGGAAAAGATATCAAGGGAAATAGGGAGAAAAGAACAAAAAAATAATAATCAAATAACGTGTTCTGTTCAACTAGGGGTAAATAAATTAACCTGATAATAAATTATTGGTGAGAGCTATTTGGTCCATATTTCAACCAAGTCTAGTACCGTGGTCCAGTACAGTAGTGCCTTAGTCCTCCCTCCACCTAAAAACTTGGTCTCTAACCTTCCTCCATGAATTCAACCAATCACAATTCACAACCACGTATGGTTGTTGTCTCTCTTCATCGCCACCATCATTTTCCAACCATAAATGTTTTGTTAATAGTCCAATTTTACTATAAAAACTTCAAAGTTTTGCTGGTCAATTCAACCACCTTAAAGAACATAATCATGATAGCTCCTCATTCTCGAATTTGATTATAATAACATGCTAGTTTAATTTCTATATCTTTTTATTTATTTATTTACGGATTTACCCTATCAATTATGATCTTTACCATTATCATATGTGAGGGCTTTTGATAAGATGAATAGGATAAAATCCTAGATGAATAGTAAACATCTAACGCATGAAAAAACGCAGTATGTACCAAACATAAGCACTATATATTTATGTGTTAGATACCAAAATATTAACATCTATCGAGTATCGATTAGATATTTATCATTTCTCGATATCCCATTGGATGGATCTGCTATGAGAATGCTATTGAGATTGTTATACATGTGACACCAACGATTCTCTTTAGCCACTATAGTCTATAGTATAATGTCCTTTGATCAGATATTGTCGTTGTTTCAAAATTATCATCCTCAAGGCCCGTTTACTACAAGCCGTTGATTGGTTATTGCTAGATTTAATCTGATAAAACTTTGCTTTGAAGTTGTGGGCCTCTACAGAGGCCCAAAAGGCCCAATAATACAAAAATGTTAGCGCATTAGGGTTATCCAATATTTTTTGCCGTAGACCAATCCTCTAATAATAGGTGAGAATGTGGGCTTAGTAATTTTTTTTTAAGTTGGTAAGATTGACCATACAGAACTGGCACCTCGCACAAGTCCCTAGTGGGGGTTTGATCCTATGACCTTGTGAGTTGTGAAGTCATAAGGCCAAACCTTTACCACTAGACCAAACCTTGCTTGGTATATTGGCTTAGTAATGAAGCAGAGATAATATTGATTATTTGACCATGATCAGACGGTCCGATTTGGACCAGTTTCAAATAACCATTGTCGGCCCAAATATGGCCCGTCTTTGATTTAGTGCCAATGTTTTTGAGAGTGTACTATATATAACACAGAAGTTTTTTCCAATATAGTCAAGTCAGGCCTTCAAGAATTTGGTAATGAAATTTTGTATTCTGTACAAATTAGTAAGTATGCTCTACAATTCACGTTATACATAAATTACAGGTTGCTCAAAGAAAAGAAATTCCCCACAAAATTCAGGAGGTTAATTCAAAAGTATAGAGGCTGTACAAATTGTGATGATTAACAAGTAGGAGCATCCAAACCACCCTTGAGTTCCAAGTGCCTGCAATTAAAAAATTAAAAAATTTTATTATATTCGACAAATTATATATAGAGTACAATATCGACATATCGTTTCTAATACATGAGCCACTATAATATTGTCTAAAATATGTTATCTGCGATATTGACCAATACCTAACAAATTAATGTGCGCACTGCTGACAAAGAATAAGAGATAGTATTACCTAATACCCAAAATACGAATAGTAATTATATATAGGGACAAAATTATCTTACTTGACAAGTTTGTTATGACTCGAGACCAAGAGCAATATGATAGTCCTCAACTATTCATTTTTTCTCGTCCAGCGCATAATTGAGCACTAATTAATAATATCCTCTAATCTATAAGTTGAAGTTATAATGACACAATATACTGATTTTTATTCTTACAGATCTACTCCCTTAAACGTATCATTCAATAATATATGTTTGTAAGTTATAAGTTATATAACAAGGGCACATAACATTTAACATATACTGTATGGACCAATGATTAGAGAATAGTTGTCATACCTTATACATGGATGAGGGAGCTGAATTACCAATACCAGTGAAACCAATCTTATATGCAACACTACCATCAGCCTTAAACAATCCAAAGTTTCTCTCAGAAAGAGGTCCTGGTTTCGAATCTTCATTAAACAACGCAAACACATATGCCTTAATAGGTATATGCGGTCTATAAGGTGTTCCTTTCTTTTTGTACAACAATTTCTTCAAATTACCATTATAAGTCTTTGCATTTTTCAACGTTGCTCCAATCTCATTCGGGTCTCCATTAGACGCCCACCCGGTTTCCGAAACAATCACCTCCATTTTCCCAAACCCGACCTTCTCCAATGCAGCGTAAGCAGCATCAATTTGAGCCATGAACATGTTATCATAGTGAAGTTTAGTCTTCGAGTCGAAAATGCCCTTGTTTTTCTTAAAAAGGGCATAATTGATATCAATGTGTGTAGGATCACTTATATAAGCTAGGAAAGGGTAGGCGTTTATGTAGAAAGGAGAACCAACTTGGCCAAAAAATTGCAAAAGTGGCTTCAGGTAAGGTAAAATTTCTTCCCTAAATGCCCCCGCCGAAGGAGGGAAGGATGTAGCAAAGACAGCCTCCGAGTGTGGGCTTGAGACTTGGATTGTCCTCGCTAATTGGAGATGATCAAGGGCAAGATAGACATTTCGCACCGCGCCTACTAATGCTCCCCAAATGGCTGGATCACCCGTGCTGCCTAAGACCTCGTTACCAACCGCAATACCAACTATTTTAGTCCTAGGAAGATATGGTTGTACGTTCTCTTTTATCCATCCCATAGCACGATCTCCATTTGCAGCTATGTCCATCAAGAATTCATTGCCAAGTCCTATAATTATTTCGATTCCACTATCTGCAAACGCGGTTAGAACACTGTGATCAGCATCGTAAATCCTTGTGTTCTTTATTTTCGCGGCTTTAAGGAGGGTTACTACACTTTCTGGAGGTGGGAGATTATCAGCTATTCTTCCATAGTTTACACCATATGTTCCAACGAATGCATTTGTGGTGAAAGCTGCATGACATAGAAGGAAAAGAATCAAGTAGTTGTAAAGAAAAAGTTAAGCTTAGAAGAATAATTATTAGCATGCATGATGCATGTATGTAATACGTGATTTATATATGTGCTCAAATTGCAAAAATAAGGTAACTAAATTAAAATTTCATGCCTTTGTTGCTCATGCATAGTATACACATACGTGTAATACATTTAGTAATAAACTCTTAGTTGATCCTTGAGATCAAATAAAAAAGTTTATACCTATACGTGTCTTTATTCTAGAATTGACTTCCTATCAGAATTACAAATTGACAAATTAAATTCAAGAATCAAGACCTCAATGAGACTGAATAACCTAATAGGCCAAAATCGAATAATGGACAACTTAACGTCTGAATATGACCTAGACATGAAATTTATGATCCAATATTGTAAAAAAGAAATGACATACATACCGTGATGAGAGAGGAGAACGAAAGAGAAGAAGAAACAAGAGAAGAACCCCATTAGATTAATGAGCTTGTTAATACTAACACTGTTGAACCATTTGAAGTATTTATTCTAAGACGAGCTTATGGAATTGGAAGGTGAAGGTGCACTTCATTAAAAAGAAAGGCGAATTTTGAACTTATGGAAAAGGAAATGTCAGAAAGATTCCATATCTAAAGTAGGAGAAGAAAGTAATTAAGATTTTGGGTCATTTGGTTAGGGAGGCTTGGAATCTGTTAAAGAGAGTATATGACTTACCTTTTCTTCAAAGTATATCTTTTGTAACCTTTTTAATTTTATTAAGCCTAAGACCTCTAAAGTTGGGTTATCTCGTATATTTGGGTTTAGTTTTTGTCCTCTGCTAAAATCATTTCAAGATTTTCATACTTTCTAAGATTGGAATCTAATTATTCCTTAATTTTGTGGGTACTCCACACTTTTGAATCTTATGGGAAGGTCAAACTTGCAGAACTCTGCCTAATGATGTAAGCAGTCGAAGCCTTTCTAGCTATTCCAATGCAAGGTATATCGGCTCACAAGATATCCTTTACAATAATATATCCTACTATATATGCACGTTAGATAAATTTGAGTATTATTTATTACTTCTCCACAAAGACAATCCTAAAAGCGAGTAATTATAAAAGAAGAAGATTATTAGATGCAATGCAAGTCTTTTACAATCTTTTTCGATAAAGACGGACAATGGTTTTACATATACCACACAGTCGGTGTACTCAGAAATAGGTACACTCGAGGTTCTATTTATGTTATAAATTGATAATTTAATTACATATATGCTAGAATTAAGAATATACATATTACATTTAAACCAGGGCCGTTCCTGACATTTTATAGGCCCGGGCGAAACTAAATCTCAAGGCCTCTTATATATGGTGGCAGACAAAATTTTCGCGACTAATTAGTACTTCCTCTGACAATTACACGACAAAATAAGTACACTATGTTTTTTCTTAAGCACACATCAAAATAAATAGTGAAAGTCATATCTAAATAGTATTAAAGTCAAAATGGGAAAGATGTTAAAATGAATAATGGGAACTTGTAAAATGAATTACTTCCTTCGTCTAAAATCACTTCCTACACCAATTAAGATACATAACTTCAAAGGATTAGTATCAATTGTTATTTTATGAAAGTAAAGGTAGTTAGGTAGATATGAGAGATAGCAAAGTGGTTATATTACTTGGAGAAGAGAGAATGGTTGTTCATGTTTGTTGAGGAAAAAAAAGATTAAAATAACAATGGGTTGTATCCAAAAATAAAATTGCAAAGGGTAAGTACGACTAATAAAAATAAAAAGAGTAAAAAATAATTGTGGGATAGAGGGTATAAAAAGAAAAATGTAGATAAAAAATGTAAAAAGAAGTTTAATATAGAAAAGCAAACCATTGCACAAAAAAATAGAAAAACAAACTTTTTATCCTTATGGAATTTGAACCCTTGTCTTCTAGACTAACAAGTGTAAAGCAAACCACCAAGCCAAACTTCATTTTGTTTACTATGATTGTTGTTTCTTACCTTTATTACAAGTTTTAAATCAAAACTGGGCCCCTAATATTATTGGGCCCTGGGCGGTTGCCCCTCAAAACAACCCCCAGGGCCGGGCCTGATTTAAACTTATTTTAAAGATACCTATTTCGACGTATATCTCAGATATGCTCACAAAGGACCTAATTACTTTTGAGACAAGAAAACTCATGGAAAAACACTCTTTTATAGGAAAAAGAATCTAGTTATTTGGGTTAATAGCTAACATATTACGGAATTATGGTGTCTTATCTTGAGATTTCTTTAGTGCAAAAGCTAGTTAAGATACACATAATTACTCTTAAATCCTAAACTTTATTTCAATGTACTTTCTGTTAGTTCTATCAATTAAGTGTTAGTTTTTGTTAGGAATTTGGGTGTTGTAGTTTGATTAATGCGGAACGAAAATCAATGAAATAATAAAGGTGAGAAAACAATAAAGATGAGCAAACAAAGAACACAAGGATTTACGTGGTTCAGTCAAATTTGACCTACGTCCACATGTGGGGGATTCGAGCTTCTTCACTATGATGGAGAAAAACAGAGAGAATAATACAAGGAGTCCTAAATTCTAGAGGCTAAAAGTGTTTCATAAGTTGTGTTTCAATAATGAGTACCAAGAGGTCCTTTTATAACATAAGGAACATCTCACAAAAAACCCTAGAATATACTCCGCACAAAAAAAAAAACCCTAAAAAGGAAAAACTGATTCGGAAACGTATCTTGCAAACCGTGAGCCGCGGTGGCTGTCGCGAGTCGCGATACGCTCTCTGCAGATCTTCGTAAAACGGGCGTAACTTTCTCGTTTCTCATCGGAATTGGACATATGACCTATCGTTGGAAAGCTCTTTGAACAAGCTATCACCTCCAATTTGAATCACATCAAAACCATTTATAGATTGAAAGATATGTGCATTCAAAGTTAGCCTTATGTCATTCACAAGATTTCAAGTCACAAATAACAATCTCCACCTTGACTTGAAACCAATCAAGATACCTCCACCTTGACTTGAAACCAATCAAGATACCTCCACCTTGAACCAAAAGCGATGCTCACCCAAAAAAAAAAACCATAAAACCTCCACCTTAAACAAAATTCTATAAGCCTACTCACTTTAGGCTATAATTGTGTACCGATGCGTCTTCGAACACAAAATCCGTATACAAAACCATCACATGGCCTAGATTGAGAGTATAAAGTCACAAACGCCAAACATGTTTACTCAAATTGACCAAACTCTCTTCAAACACTTCTTCATCTCAAGCAATTCTAGAAAACCAATTGACATCAATAACATCTAAATTGCAATTGTACTTAACAAAACACAAAAGTACCAAATTTGAGATAAGAAATAGCATAACTAGAACAAAATCTAATGCATAACCAAGATTGTTACAAAAAACTCAAAAACAATCTATCATAGACTCCATAGCAAAATATCCACACGGTTTCTCGTTTCACCAAGAGATCTCAAAGGGCACCAATCATAAAGATATTGTAGAAACCGCAGCCCCAAATCATGTAACCCTAAAGTGCAACATCATCATCAAAAACAGCGTCGGCAATATTTGCGGATTGGTCCTCATTGGACTTTTCCCCATTCTTCTTCTTTAATTTCCAACACTCAGCTTTGATATGACCCTTCACATGACAATAGTTACAGATTTTATTCTTACCAAAATTCTTTCCACCATGAGCAATCAAAGCATTAGTTTGAGCATATTTATTAACCAACTTATTGTCAATTAAATCTCTCTGAGTTAAGGCATCCTTAACATCATGCAAACTCAAATCATCTCTACCATACAATAAAGTATCTCGAAAATGCTTATACGAAGGCGGTAAAGAACACAACAACCTAATAGCCATATCCTCATCATCGATCTCAACATCGATGTTTTGCAAATCCATAATAATAGAGAAGAATTCATCTAAATGAGACTCAAGCGGTTTACCTTCTTCTAGACTGAGATCATGAAGTCTAGATTTGAGTAGTAGACGTTTGGTCACGCTCTTTGTCATATAAAGTGACTCCAACTTCAACCACAAACCCGCAGCAGTTGTCTCCTTGGCAACCTCTCTCAAAACTTCATTAGATAGACTTAAATGAATCGCCGAGAGTGCCTTCAAATCGATCTCCTCCCACTTGTCATCCGTCATACCCGAAGGCTTTTTAGATACACCTTCAAGAGCCTTGTGACAGCCACTTTGAACCAAGATGGCTTTCATCTTCAATTGCCATAGGCCAAAATTTACTTACCTATCAAATGTCTCAATATCAAATTTCATTGGCATAATTGAATCAAACTCGTTCTATAAACACCTAAGATCTTAAACAACCAAGCTCTTGATACCAGTTTGTTAGGAATCTGGGTGTTGTAGTTTGATTAATGCGGAATGAAAATCAATGAAATAATAAAGGTGAGAAAACAATAAAGATGAGCAAACAAAGAACACAAAGATTTACGTGGTTCAGTCAAATTTGACCTACGTCCACAGGTGGGGGATTCGAGCTTCTTCACTATGATGGAGAAAAACAGAGAGAATAATACAAGGAGTCCTAAATTCTAGAGGCTAAAAGTGTTTCATAAGTTGTGTTTCAATAATGAATACCAAGAGGTCCTTTTATAACATAAGGAACATCTCACAAAAAACCCTAGAATATACTCCGCACAAAAAAAAACCCTAAAAAGGAAAAACTTATTCGGAAACGTATCTTGCAAACCGTGAGCCGCGGTGGCTGTCGCGAGTCGCGATGTATGTCGCGAGTCGCGATACGCTCTCTGCAGATCTTCGTAAAACGGGCGTAACTTTCTCGTTTCTCATCGGAATTGGACATATGACCTATCGTTGGAAAGCTCTTTGAACAAGCTATCACCTCTAATTTGAATCACATTAAAACCATTTATAGATTGAATGATATGTGCATTCAAAGTTAGCCTTATGCCATTCACAAGATTTCAAGTCACAAATAACAGTTTTAACATTTAAAACTCGTTTCTCTTATTTTCCATTATCTCCTTTTTTTTTGGATCAAGAACTTCCTTAATTTGATTGATAGTGCATTACATAGAAGTTTGAAGTTTAACCAGCTACATGAAAAGTAAGTTGTTACTAAAAGAAAGGATAATTAATTATTTTGTATATTTTACGTGTGATATTCTTTTGTAACTAATACCTAATGAGATGAAATACTTATGTCAAACAGTGCCGGAGCCACGTTTTCACGGGGTAGCACATGCTATCCCTGTTTTTTTCAAAAAAAAAAAATTAAATAGAGCAAGAAAAACAGGGCGCTAGGTTTGTGTGTGCTTGCCAACTGCGAGAGCTAGTCCAGTATCCTATTCCCAGCCGCTACTTTCTTTTCCCATTTCTCTCTCCTCTCTCCTCTCTCCTCTCTCCTCTCTCAGAACTTCAATCTTATTTGATTTTTGTAAGTCTTGGTTCTCTCTCCTCACTTAACCCACACCTTCCTTTCAATTCTTGAGCGGTTGCATTATTTTTTGGGTTTTGGGGTTGGTTACTTCTTCTTTGATTTCTCTCTGGTCTCTTGGAATGAGAGAGAAAGAGAGAGAATCAGAATTTTTACAAACATTCACCAAGATTCTGCTTTGATATGGCAAATAATAATTTGGACAAGTGATGTCTATATGAAATACTTTTGGTGGTATACGATTTCACAAATTAGCTGTGTATAAATTTTTAATTTGAATGCCCAGCAGCCCAGATGGCAAGAAAACTCTACTATTAGTTCTACTAATGGGTGTGTTAGTTGAATTTCTCGCATTATTTATCAATTGGGTTGATTTATAAATTCGTAAATTTGATAATTTGATTGCCCAGATGGCAAGAAAACATATTGTGATGTGTTTTGTGAATTTTGATTTGTGAGCGAGGCTTTTTATTTCGTATTCTGATCTTGATTTATAATGGGTGGGGTAAGAAATTACTAGTTTAGTTGATTAGTGAATTTTTGTGTAATTTGATCAACTAGGTATTATGTTGTGTATAAATTTATTTTACAATCATGAAATAAAAACTAGAGAGCTAGCAAAGTCTATATTATTATTAGTTTTTTTTTATAAAATTTGAAGGATGACACGTGCAATTTAAAGGGAAAAAAACAAGTTTTTGAGGGAACAACATAGTCAATGCCGGAAAATTAACATAGATTTTCATAGTTTTTTTTGTATCCTATACTATCACAATATTGCGCTACTCCTGATCCAGAATCCTGGATCCGCCCCTGATGTCAAAGGGCATAAGTATAACAGATAACTTGCTTTTGTTTAACGCTTTTTGGGGTCCATATTTCGTTAGGATAATTGCTATGTTTGGTAAATGATTTTTCATTGGCTTTTGGCTTTTCAGTTTGGTCAAACAGCAAACAAAAGTGTTTGGTTATTGGTTTTTTGATTGGTTGAAAAGCAGGCTCCATTCCCCTCTTTTTTTAGCCAAAGCTCGGCTCGGCCCGACCCATGATTACCTCTATTTAATATTAGTATATCAACTTAAAATATTTTTTTAAGGTAGTAATATAGTCTTCGATTGCGAAACCAAAAGGAAGAAGTTACAAACCCTTGTGCTTCTATTTTTTTTTCTCTCTTTTGACAGGAACTTATTTAGCTTTCGTTGCTACTTGCTCTTGCTTGAAATTAAACCAAGAGTACAATAATAGATTATAACTTCCGGGTGGAATTTCTACAATCCACACTCTTTATCATCCCTAAAACTAGCTACTTTCCAGCTTAACTACTCCTTTTTTTTTTTTAGGGGTTCCAGCTTAACTACTTATTAATATACAAAATAAAGTAAAGGAAGCCAGGAAGGTAAAAAGCAATTATAATATTACAAAATATTGTGATAAGCTCCTTGTAGTTAAAGGAGAGCATAATTAGTTCCTTCCGAATAAGGTGGTGGTGACACACTTGCATTATTATTGCCAATGTTACCATAAAAAATTTGCATATGATGCATGATTGGTGGCGCTGCCCTAAATTAAACCCACTAAAAATCAATGCAGTGGAGGAGAGAAGAGAAAAGAAGAAGCAATGCAGTGGAGGAGATAAGAGAAAAAGCAATGGTGCGCAAGACGGAGCTATGGTGGTGCGCAAAGCAGAGCTATGGTGGTGCGCAAGGCGGAGTTAGGGTTTCGCGCAAGAAGCAGTGGAGTTGCCTGATTTTGCTCGTGAAATTTTTCTAAGGGAGGGAAATTTGGGGTTACTACCGTGTATATATGCGCGCAATTAATTAGATCTGAAAAAGGAAAGTAAAGGACTGTTGTTAATGTGTCAATGTATGTCGACAAGCTAATTCACGATAATTATACTCTATTTAAGTTAACCGTATTTAAGTTCAATTGCTTTTGAAACTAAAAACATTTAATTAAATTGAAACAAGTTGTTATCGGATGAGATCAATGAGTAATAATATAAGTTGATAAGCTAATTGAAAATAACAGTAATAATCTATTTAAGTTAATCGTGTTTGAGAGAAATCACTTCTGATTTGAAACAATTTAGAATCATGTTATTCAATGAGATCAACATGTCAATGTAAGTCTATAAACTTGTTCAAAATGCAATACTCCATTCAAGATAATCGTTATTAAGATATATTAGCTTCGAAATTGAAAACATGTAGTAATTGAATTGAAACAAGTTGTTCTTGAAAAAAATAAATGTATGAATGTAAGTCAACAAGTTTATTCAAGATAACAATACTTCATTTAAGTTAATCGTCATTAAGCTTTACTTCGTTTAACATAAATTACTTTATTGAAATAATTTGCGCTGTTTATATAATCGATCACAGTAACAATGAGTATTATATATTGATTACTACAATTATATGATCAATTGTAAGTTTATATAAATGTTTTGATTTTTTAAACAAGTATGGTCAACATATATAATAATAATAATAATAATAATAATAATAATAATAATAATAATAATAATAATAATAATAATAATAATAATAATAATAATAATAATAATAATAATAATAATAATAATAATAATAATAATAATAATAATAATAATAATAATAATAATAATGTTGATATATGCCTTGAATTATCTGGCGGTAGGATTAACCAAACACGTATATGTTTAGTATAGCAATCTGTTTTAGTTTCGAGTTTCGAATTTTTGTGTTTATTATTATTTAATTATTCGTTGCTTTAGTCCGTCCGTTATAATAATAATAATAATAATAATAATAATAATAATAATAATAATAATAATAATAATAATAATAATAATAATAATAATAATAATAATAATAATAATAATAATAATAATAATAATAATAATAATAATAATAATAATAATCAATACTAACAATAAGGGTCCCTAATAATAATAATAATAAGTAAACGAGTTGTAGAATTTATGTTTAAAAAAAAACGAGTTGTAGAACCGGTTGTTACTTATTAGGCATTTAGGCTTGAGCCCTGGCCCAAATATTAAATGAAACTGGACCCTTCATTTTTAATCCTCACAACCTGAAAAACGGAAAACCCTAGCACTTGAGCCCTGGCCCAAATCTTAAATGAAACTGGACCCTTCCTTTTTAATCCTCACAACCTGAAAAAGGGAAAACCCTAGCACTTGAGCCCTGGACCCTTCCTTTTTAATCCTCACAACCTGAAAAACGAAAAACCCTAGCATTTCTCCTTCTAGAATTTTCTGCACTTTTTCTCTCTTTCTCCCCAGGTTGCATTTAATTTTCTCACTTGTAGTATATGTTTGTGTTTTTTTTTAATTTTTTTTGCTTGGATCTGTTTTTTTATGCCTTTTTTCTATTTATATTTTTTTATGCATTTTTATCTGATTATTTAATGTATAATTCCTACAATTACATTATTATCTGATTATGTATAATTCCTACACTTTTTTTTACATTTTTATCTGATTATTTACAGTTACATTTTTTTTACATTTTTTTACATTTTTACAGTTTTTTATTTAAAATGGATGTTTAGAAAAATTCATGATGTTTACTTGTTTGTTTGTTGTGCAGCCATGGGTATCAATTTGGCACGTGTTTGTCTGGCCAAACCTTTGTCTTTTATGAGACACTTTAAGACGTACAGTTCTTCAGATGTGATTCCATTCAAGATTAGTAAGGGGACTCTTCGGAATTTATTTTTATTTGGTAATTCGGATGCTTCTGGAGGTTCAACACATTCTGGTGGTGCTATATCTTGGCTCCTACGGGACCATCAATGTAATTTTATGGAAAAAGGGTGTAAATGGTTTGCTGGTGCTGAGTTTGCGCGGAACACCGACCATTTAGAATTAATAGGGGTGCTGACACTTTTGGAATCTATTCCTAAAAAACATAAGGGTTTTGAAATTGAACTTTACTGTGATAATTTTGGTGCTGTTTTTTTAATTGAATTTATGCGGAAATATGTTTCCCAAGGTGATTGTTTAGATTCAATTTTTGCACGAATATTAAAGATGCCCACGCCAAGTAAAAATTTGTTGAATTATGAGATGGTTTTGGTTGCGTATAACATTTGTGTGCTGATGCAAGATTTCGACGGTGACTCAAAATTTTTATAGATTGGACGTCAAGACAACAAAGCTGCGGACGGTCTTACGCGTTTGAAAAGTGATAAAACACTAGCAACTTTGGTCCATTTGGACCAAAGCAATGGGTGACGTGCAATTAAAAGAAAAGGAGAAGTGGTTGAGTTGACATTTTGGAGGCAAAAAAGGTAGAAGTGGTTAATTTTTTAATTGCACTTCACCCCTTGTTTTGGTCCAAATGGACCAAAGTTGCTAGTGCTTTATCATTTCTCTGCGCCGTTTTGCCCAAGGCCCTGGACCCTTCCTTTTTAATCCTCACAACCTGAAAATCGGAAAACCCTAGCACTTCTCCTTCTAGAATTTTCTGCACTTTTTCTCTCTTTCTCCCCAGGTTGCATTTAATTTTCTCAATTGTAGTATGTGTTTGTGTTTTTTTTTCGTTTTTTTTTCTCGCATCTGTTTTTTTTATGCCTTTTTTCAATTTATATTTTTTTATGCATTTTTATCTGATTATTTAATGTATAATTCCTACAGTTACATTTTTATCTGATTATGAATAATTCCTACACTTTTTTTTTACATTTTTATCTGATTATTTACATTTACATTTTTTTTACATTTTTTTACATTTTTACATTTTTTTATTTAAAATGAATTTTTGGCACTTTTTTTCTCTTTTTCCCCAGGTTACGTTTAATTTTCTCACTTGTAGTATATGTTTGTGTTTTTTTTTTCGTTTTTTTTTTTTGCTTGGATTTGTTTTTTTATGCCTTTTTTCTATTTATATTTTTTATGCATTTTTATCTGATTATTTAACGTATAATTCCTACAATTTTTTTTTACATTTTTATCTGATTATTTACAGTTACATTTTTTTTTACATTTTTTTACATTTTTACATTTTTTTATTTAAAATGGATGTTTAGAAAAAGTTTAGAAAAATTCATGATGTTTACATGTTTGTTTGTTGTGCAGCCATGGGTATCAATTTGGCACGTGTTTGTCTGGCCAAACCTTTGTCTTTTGTGAGACACTTTAAGACGCACAGTTCTTCAGATGTGATTCCATTCAAGATTAGTAAGGGGACTCATCGAAATTTATTTTTATTTGGTAATTCGGATGCTTCTGGAGGCTCAACACATTCTGGAGGTGCTATATCTTGGCTCCTACGGGACCATCAATGTAATTTTATGGAAAAAGGGTGTAAATGGTTTGCTGGTGCTGAGTTTGCGCGGAACACCGACCATTTAGAATTACTAGGGGTGCTGACACTTTTGGAATCTATTCCTAAAAAATATAAGGGTTTTGAAATTGAACTTTACTGTGATAATTTTGGTGCTGTTTTTTTAATTGAATTTATGCGGAAATATGTTTCCCAAAGTGATTGTTTAGATTCAATTTTTGCACGAATATTAAAAATGCCCACACCAAGTAAAAATTTGTTGAATTATGAGATGGTTTTGGTTGCGTATAACATTTGTGTGCTGATGCAAGATTTCGACGGTGACTCAAAAGTTTTATAGATTGGACGTCAAGACAACAAAGCTGCGGACGGTCTTACGCGTTTGAAAAGTGATAAAACACTAGCAACTTTGGTCCATTTGGACCAAAGCAATGGGTGAAGTGCAATTAAAAGAAAAGGAGAAGTGGTTGAGTTGACATTTTGGACGCAGAAAAGGTGGAAGTGGTTAATTTTTTAATTGCATTTCACCCCTTGTTTTGGTCCAAATGGACCAAAGTTGCTAGTGCTTTATCATTTCTCTGCGCCGTTTTGCCCAATGCCCTGGACCCTTCCTTTTTAATCCTCACAACCTAAAAAACGGAAAACCCTAGCACTTCTCCTTCTAGAATTTTCTGCACTTTTTCTCTTTTTCTCCCCAGGTTGCATTTAATTTTCTCTATTGTAGTATATGTTTGAGTTTTTTTTTACATTTTTTTTGCTTGGATCTGTTTTTTATGCCTTTTTTCAATTTATATTTTTTTATGCATTTTTATCTGATTATTTAATGTATAATTCCTACAGTTACATTTTTATCTGATTATGTATAATTCCTACACTTTTTTTTACATTTTTATCTGATTATTTACAGTTACATTTTTTTACATTTTTTTTACATTTTTACATTTTTTTATTTAAAATGAATTTTCTGCACCTTTTTTCTCTTTCTCCCCAGGTTACGTTTAATTTTCTCACTTGTAGTATATGTTTATGTTTTTTTTTTCGTTTTTTTTTGCTTGGATCTGTTTTTTTATTCCTTTTTTCTATTTATATTTTTTATGCATTTTTATCTGATTATTTAATGTATATTTCCTACACTTTTTTTTTACATTTTTTTCTGATTATTTACAGTTACATTTTTTTTTTACATTTTTTTACATTTTAACATTTTATTATTTAAAATGGATGTTTAGAAAAATTCATGATGTTTACTTGTTTGTTTGTTGTGCAGCCATGGGTATCAATTTGGCACGTGTTTATCTGGCCAAACCTTTGTCTTTTGTGAGACACTTTAAGACGCATAGTTCTTCAGATGTGATTCCATTCAAGATTAGTAAGGGGACTCTTCGAAATTTATTTTTATTTGGTAATTTGGATGCTTCTGGAGGCTCAACACATTCTGGTGGTGCTATATCTTGGCTCTTACGGGACCATCAATGTAATTTTATGGAAAAAGGGTGTAAATGGTTTGCTGGTGCTGAGTTTGCACGGAACACCGACCATTTAGAATTACTTGGGGTGCTGACACTTTTGGAATCTATTCCTAAAAAATATAAAGGTTTTGAAATTGAACTTTACTGTGATAATTTTGGTGCTGTTTTTTTAATTGAATTTATGCGGAAATATGTTTCCCAAGGTGATTGTTTAGATTCAATTTTTGCACGAATATTAAAAATGCCCACACCAAGTAAAAATTTGTTGAATTATGAGATGGTTTGGTTGCGTATAACATTTGTGTGCTGATGCAAGATTTCGACGGTGACTCAAAATTTTTATAGATTGGACGTCAAGACAACAAAGCTGCGGACGGTCTTACGCGTTTGAAAAGTGATAAAACACTAGCAACTTTGGTCCATTTGGACCAAAGCAATGGGTGAAATGCAATTAAAAGAAAAGGAGAAGTGGTTGAGTTGACATTTTGGAGGCAGAAAAGGTGGAAGTGGTTAATTTTTTAATTGCACTTCACCCCTTGTTTTGGTCCAAATGGACCAAAGTTGCTAGTGCTTTATCATTTCTCTGCGCCGTTTTGCCCAAGGCCCTGGACCCTTCCTTTTTAATCCTCACAACCTGAAAAACGGAAAACCCTAGCGCTTCTCCTTCTAGAATTTTCTGCACTTTTTCTCTCTTTCTCCCCAGGTTGCATTTAATTTTCTCACTTGTAGTATTTGTTTGTGTTTTTTTTTTTTTCAGTTTTTTGCTTGGATCTGTTTTTTTCTGCATTTTTTCTATTTATATTTTTTTATGCATTTTTATCTGATTATTTAATGTATAATTCCTACAGTTACATTTTTATCTGATTATGTGTAATTCCTGCACTTTTTTTTACATTTTTATCTGATTTTTTACAGTTACATTTTTTTACATTTTTTCAGTTTTTTATTTAAAATGGATGTTTAGAAAAGGTTTAGAAAAAGTAAAAAACTTATATGGACTTGGTCCACACTAAATTAGTGTGAACCTAATGCTAATTCATGTAATTTATGGAAAAAAAAGGTTACTTAAAAAAAATGCATATAAAAGATGAGTAGATATAGATTGTGAAGTTTGACTATGTGAAGAAAAAAGATTACTATGTCACAAAGAGAAAATTTCATCATGATAAACTAATGTGAGATAGGGTGACTATATTTTTAAAAATAGTCACTATGGTAGATATTAACTATATAGCATAACTTAAGATTTTAAAAGGTTACCATATGGAAAATAAGGGTCACAATGTTAGATAAGTGTTTTTGGTCCACAATAATATTATTGTGGACCAGGTCCACGCAAGACTAACTCTTAAAAAAATTCATGATGTTTACTTGTTTGTTTGTTGTGCAGCCATGGGTATCAATTTGGCACGTGTTTATCTGGCCAAACCTTTGTCTTTTGTGAGGCACTTTAAGACGCACAGTTCTTTAGATGTGATTCCATTCAAGATTAGTAAGGGGACTCTTCGAAATTTATTTTTATTTGGTAATTCGGATGCTTCTGGAGGCTCAACACATTCTGGAGGTGCTATATCTTGGCTCCTACGGGACCATCAATGTAATTTTATGGAAAAAGGGTGTAAATGGTTTGCTGGTGCTGAGTTTGCGCGGAACACCGACCATTTAGAATTACTAGGGGTGCTGACACTTTTGGAATCTATTCCTAAAAAATATAAAGGTTTTGAAATTGAACTTTACTGTGATAATTTTGGTGCTGTTTTTTTAATTGAATTTATGCGGAAATATGTTTCCCAAGGTGATTGTTTAGATTCAATTTTTACACGAATATTAAAAATGCCCACACCAAGTAAAAATTTGTTGAATTATGAGATGGTTTTGGTTGCGTATAACATTTGTGTGCTGATGCAAGATTTCGACGGTGACTCAAAATTTTTATAGATTGGACGTCAAGACAACAAAGCTACGGACGGTCTTACGCGTTTGAAAAGTGATAAAACACTAGCAACTTTGGTCCATTTGGACCAAAGCAATGGGTGAAATGCAATTAAAAGAAAAGGAGAAGTGGTTGAGTTGACATTTTGGAGGCAGAAAGGTGGAAGTGGTTAATTTTTTAATTGCACTTCACCCCTTGTTTAGGTCCAAATGGACCAAAGTTGCTAGTGCTTTATCATTTCTCTGCGCCGTTTTGCCCAAGGCCCTGGACCCTTCCTTTTTAATCCTCACAACCTGAAAAACGGAAACCCCTAGCACTTCTTCTTCTAGAATTTTCTGCACTTTTTCTCTCTTTCTCCCCAGATTGCATTTAATTTTCTCACTTGTAGTATATATGTTTGTGTTTTTTTTTTACATTTTTTTTGCTTGGATCTGTTTTTTATGCCTTTTTTTATTTATATTTTTTATGCATTTTTACCTGATTATTTAATGTATAATTCCTACAGTTACATTTTTATCTAATTATGTATAATTCCTACACTTTTTTTTACATTTTTATCTGATTATTTACAGTTACATTTTTTTACATTTTTTTACATTTTTACATTTTTTTATTTAAAATGAATTTTCTGCACCTTTTTTCTCTTTCTCCCCAGGTTACGTTTAATTTTCTCACTTGTAGTATATGTTTGTGTATTTTTTTTCGTTTTTTTTTGCTTGGATCTGTTTTTTTATTCCTTTTTTCTATTTATATTTTTTATGCATTTTTATCTGATTATTTAATGTATAATTCCTACACTTTTTTTTTACATTTTTATCTGATTATTTACAGTTACATTTTTTTTTTACATTTTTTTACATTTTTACATTTTTTTATTTAAAATGGATGTTTAGAAAAATTCATGATATTTACTTGTTTGTTTGTTGTGCAGCCATGGGTATCAATTTGGCACGTGTTTATCTGGCCAAACCTTTGTCTTTTGTGAGACACTTTAAGACGCACAGTTCTTCAGATGTGATTCCATTCAAGATTAGTAAGGGGACTCTTCGGAATTTATTTTTATTTGGTAATTTGGATGCTTCTGGAGGCTCAACACATTCTGGTGGTGCTATATCTTGGCTCCTACGGGACCATCAATGTAATTTTATGGAAAAAGGGTGTAAATGGTTTGCTGGTGCTTAGTTTGCACGGAACACCGACCATTTAGAATTACTTGGGGTGTTGACACTTTTGGAATCTATTCCTAAAAAATATAAAGGTTTTGAAATTGAACTTTACTGTGATAATTTTGGTGCTGTTTTTTTAATTGAATTTATGCGGAAATATGTTTCGCAAGGTGATTGTTTAGATTCAATTTTTGCACGAATATTAAAAATGCCCACACCAAGTAAAAATTTGTTGAATTATGAGATGGTTTGGTTGCGTATAACATTTGTGTGCTGATGCAAGATTTCGACAGTGACTCAAAATTTTTATAGATTGGACGTCAAGACAACAAAGTCATGACGGTCTTACGCGTTTGAAAAGTGATAAAACACTAGCAACTTTGGTCCATTTGCACCAAAGCAATGGGTGAAATGCAATTAAAAGAAAAGGAGAAGTGGTTGAGTTGACATTTTGGAGGGAGAAAAGGTGGAAGTGGTTAATTTTTTAATTGCACGTCACCCCTTGTTTTGGTCCAAATGGACCAAAGTTGCTAGTGCTTTATCATTTCTCTGCGCCGTTTTGCCCAAGGCCCTGGACCCTTCCTTTTTAATCCTCACAACCTAAAAAACGGAAAACCCTAGCACTTCTCCTTCTAGAATTTTCTGCACTTTTTCTCTCTTTCTCCCCAGGTTGCATTTAATTTTCTCACTTGTAGTATATGTTTGTTTTTTTTTTTACATTTTTTTTGCTTGGATATGTTTTTTATGCCTTTTTTCTATTTATATTTTTTTATGCATCTTTATCTGATTATTTAATGTATAATTCCTACAGTTACATTTTTATCTAATTATGTATAATTCCTACACTTTTTTTTACATTTTTATCTGATTATTTACAGTTACATTTTTTTACATTTTTTTACATTTTTACATTTTTTTATTTAAAATGAATTTTCTGCACCTCTTTTCTCTTTCTCCCCAGATTACGTTTAATTTTCTCACTTGTAGTATATGTTTGTGTTTTTTTTTTTCGTTTTTTTTTTGCTTGGATATGTTTTTTTATTCCTTTTTTCTATTTATATTTTTTATGCATTTTTATCTGATTATTTAATGTATAATTCCTACACTTTTTTTTTACATTTTTATCTGATTATTTACAGTTACATTTTTTTTTACATTTTTTTACATTTTTACATTTTTTTATTTAAAATGGATGTTTAGAAAAATTCATGATGTTTACTTGTTTGTTTGTTGTGCAGCCATGAGTATCAATTTGGCACGTGTTTATCTGGCCAAACCTTTGTCTTTTGTGAGACACTTTAAGACGCATAGTTCTTCAGATGTGATTCCATTCAAGATTAGTAAGGGGACTCTTCGAAATTTATTTTTATTTGGTAATTTGGATGCTTCTGGAGGCTCAACACATTCTGGTGGTGCTATATCTTGGCTCCTACGGGACCATCAATGTAATTTTATGGAAAAAGGGTGTAAATGGTTTGCTGGTGCTGAGTTTGCACGGAACACCGACCATTTAGAATTACTTGGGGTGCTGACGCTTTTGGAATCTATTCCTAAAAAATATAAAGGTTTTGAAATTGAACTTTACTGTGATAATTTTGGTGCTGTTTTTTTAATTGAATTTATGCGGAAATATGTTTCCCAAGGTGATTGTTTAGATTCAATTTTTACACGAATATTAAAAATGCCCACACCAAGTAAAAATTTGTTGAATTATGAGATGGTTTTGGTTGCGTATAACATTTGTGTGCTGATGCAAGATTTCGACGGTGACTCAAAGTTTTTATAGATTGGACGTCAAGACAACAAAGCTGCGGACGGTCTTACGCGTTTGAAAAGTGATAAAACACTAGCAACTTTGGTCCATTTGGACCAAAGCAATGGGTGAAATGCAATTAAAAGAAAAGGAGAAGTGGTTGAGTTGACATTTTGGAGGCAGAAAAGGTGGAAGTGGTTAATTTTTTAATTGCACTTCACCCCTTGTTTTGGTCCAAATGGACCAAAGTTGCTAGTGCTTTATCATTTCTCTGCGCCGTTTTGCCCAAGGCCCTGGACCCTTCCTTTTTAATCCTCACAACCTGAAAAACAGAAAACCCTAGCACTTCTCCTTCTAGAATTTTCTGCACTTTTTCTCTCTTTCTCCCCAGGTTGCATTTAATTTTCTCACTTGTAGTATATGTTTGTGTTTTTTTTTCATTTTTTTTGCTTGGATCTGTTTTTTTATGCCTTTTTTCTATTTATATTTTTTATGCATTTTTATCTGATTATTTAATGTATAATTCCTACAGTTACATTTTTATCTGATTATGTATAATTCCTACACTTTTTTTTTACATTTTTATCTGATTATTTACAATTACATTTTTTTTACATTTTATTACATTTTTACATTTTTTTATTTAAAATGAATTTTCTGCACTTTTTTTCTCTTTCTCCCCAAGTTACGTTTAATTTTCTCACTTGTAGTATATGTTTGTGTTTTTTTTTCGTTTTTTTTTGCTTGGATCTGTTTTTTATGCCTTTTTTCTATTTATATTTTTTCTGCATTTTTATCTGATTATTTAATGTATAATTACTACACTTTTTTTTTACATTTTTATCTGATTATTTACAGTTACATTTTTTTACATTTTTACAGTTTTTTATTTAAAATGGATGTTTAGAAAAGGTTTAGAAAAATTCATGATGTTTACTTGTTTGTTTGTTGTGCAGCCATGGGTATCAATTTGGCACGTGTTTGTCTGGCTAAACCTTTGTCTTTTGTGAGACACTTTAAGACGCACAATTCTTCAGATGTGATTCCATTCAAGATTAGTAAGGGGACTCTTCGGAATTTATTTTTATTTGGTAATTCGGATGCTTCTGGAGGCTCAACACATTCTGGAGGTGCTATATCTTGGCTCCTACAGGACCATCAATTTAATTTTATGGAAAAAGGGTGTAAATGGTTTGCTGGTGCTGAGTTTGCGCGGAACACCGACCATTTAGAATTACTATGGGTGCTGACACTTTTGGAATCTATTCCTAAAAAATATAAGGGTTTTGAAATTGAACTTTACTGTGATAATTTTGGTGCTGTTTTTTTAATTGAATTTATGCGGAAATATGTTTC
This sequence comes from Beta corolliflora, assembly GCA_947648045.1. Taxonomy (NCBI): domain Eukaryota; kingdom Viridiplantae; phylum Streptophyta; class Magnoliopsida; order Caryophyllales; family Amaranthaceae; genus Beta; species Beta corolliflora. The sequence continues at coordinate 697,669 of CANSZD010000686.1, read as the reverse complement.
CCAAGGTGATTGTTTAGATTCAATTTTTGCACGAATATTAAAAATGCCCACACCAAGTAAAAATTTGTTGAATTATGAGATGGTTTTGGTTGCGTATAACATTTGTGTGCTGATGCAAGATTTCGACGGTTACTCAAATTTTTTATAGATTGGACGTCAAGACAACAAAGCTGCGGACGGTCTTGCGCGTTTGAAAAGTGATAAAACACTAGCAACTTTGGTCCATTTGGACCAAAGCAATGGGTGACGTGCAATTAAAAGAAAAGGAGAAGTGGTTGAGTTGACATTTTGGAGGCAGAAAAGGTGGAAGTGGTTAATTTTTTAATTGCACTTCACCCCTTGTTTTGGTCCAAATGGACCAAAGTTGCTAGTGCTTTATCATTTCTCTGCACCGTTTTGTCCCAGGGTTGGTGAGAGACAAACAGGCTGTTAGTTGTCAACTTGTGGGAACTAGAGTAGTAGGACGAAAAGTGATTTTGAATAACTTTTCTATTTTTGTTAATATTTTAACTAATTTGAGTATTGAATTGTAAATGGATCCCAATGACATCTTTTTTAGTCATTACATGTGATTGACAGGTGTAAGTTCGGTTTTTGGTTTGGTTTTGCCCCAAAACCAAACCAAACCAAAATAAATTCGGTTTTCATATTTCAAGTCCAAATCCAAACCAAAATTCGTCCCAAACTAAACCAAACCAAACCGAAATTAAAAAACCAAAACCAAACCAAACCAAAAAACTGAAATTGAAAAACCAAAACCAAACCAAACCAAACCAAACCCAAATAAATTCGGTTTTCATATTTCATGTCCAAATCCAAACCAAAATTCGTCCCAAACCAAACCAAACCAAACCAAAAAACCGAAATTCTTTTATGATGCAATTTTTTTTTCCCAAATCTTACAAATAATACGAAAATTATCAAGTTTCAAATCATCAAACATAGAAGAATTACTTCATATTTCAACTAAAGCTTAAAATTGAAGTATTATAACTAAAGATAATTGATAAAAACATCAACACCCATATAGGATAGGCAAACTTCGGTTTGGTTTGGTTTTTTTTTCATTTTTTTAAAATAAAAACCGAACCAAATTGAAAATCGAAAAAATGAAAATTTTCCAATCCAAACCAAATCGAATTTTGAAAAAAACCAAACCAAATTATTAATTCGGTTTGGTTTGGTTTGGTTTTCGATTTTTAACCAAATAACTTACACCCCTAATTGACATATCTGCCCATGTGGCATATGGGTATTTAGTTTTTTGGTGGAATCTAAAGTTTTGTTGTCAACATGAATGGATTGTGATTTAGGAGGGCATAATAGTCATTGTAAAGATGTAAAATGGAATCAGTGATATTTTTGGGATATTGGGACTCTTAATTGAAATAATCAATTCTGAGGCATGGTACAACGTGAATTAGCGAAAGTCCATATACTAATACTAGTGTGGGTAGGGACTGCAAGGGTCAAAGTCAGTGACAGAGCCTAGGCCCATGCTCATTGTCTTTTTTTCTTACCTGGACCACTACTTCCTCCTTTTTCGTTTTCGGATGTGTTGGGGTTTGTTAAATTTAGAGACTCCCTTCAAAATGTTTGATAAATTCTACTCGTATGAATCTTATATTCCTAAATTGTAATTTTAGTATCCATAAAAAAATGTATACTATTCTTCTCCCGTTTTTTAATTAATTTTCATTTTGTACCACATTACTATAAGACCATAAATATGATAATCAATTTGAGATAGAGGGATCTTAAAACTACAAATGATTAATCGTGAGTTGTTCAATGATATATGGTGATGTCGTTTTCTATGTAATTTGTTACATCTATTTAATGGGTAAATTAAAATCGATTGCTGCTAATTGAAAGATACTTTTTACTAATTAACTAGTTTTTATGTTGTAATTGACTACTTTTTTTTGTCAAAGTTTGAGACTCTAAATGCGAAATCTTAAACCCGAAACTCAAAATTTAACATAAAAAATTGTAATATGAGATGCCAAGCCCATAATTTGAGGTCGAAAATCCTGAAACTATAAGCAAAATACGGGACTTGAAGCCTAAAATACCAGATAAAAAAAACTGAAAATTTGAGACAAAATCCTCCATCTTTTACTTTATTCCTTATTTGACAAATTTTTCCACCTTTTTACCCTTTCATGTCCCTATCATATGGTCCACAATTACACTATTAATTCAATTTTACTCTCTTTCTCTCGCCTACTTTACCCCTTTTTTATTTGTTTATTTTCCTTAACCCCCTTTCTCTCTCCTACTTTACCCGACCCAAATCCCACACAAATTAATCCTCATTGGTATCTGTAGCAATAGTAAAAAGTAGGGGTGTTCATTTTGGATATCCGACCCGATCCGAAATTTCGGATCGGGAAAAATGCGATCCGAATCCGATCCAAAAAAATTCGGATCTGATATCCGAAATTTCGGATCTGATATCCGAAATTTCGGATCGGGTCATCGGATATCCGAAAACTAAAAAAAATGAAATTTTCAAAGGAAACGTTCATAAAATATGTTTCGGATCGGATCATCGGATATTTCGGATATCCGGCCTTGAAAACGGATATCCGGAATATCCGAAAAACGAAAATTTGCCATGATTCAAAAAAATTTCGGATACCCGATCCGAAATATCCGAAAATTAAAAAAAGCCGATCGGATATCTGAAAAATCGGTTTCGGATTACGGATCGGATCACCCGGATCGGATATTTATGAGCACCCCTAGACTAACAAGGAGGATATTTTGGAACCGGAGGGAGTACACCCTAAGTACATGGGATTTCTTGTCACCGGTGGGTTTGCTATCTTAAAAGCATCGAAAGCTAGGAGTAAACTACAAAATGGCAAAAAAAAGAACAATTAAACTTAAAGAATTAAAAAATTCCTCAACAAGAATGGAGGATAGATTTACATTTACAGTCTTCTAAACGAATATACCAAAATTTTTTTTTATCTTGACAAATATAGCCGTTCTCTCTATCTAAAGTCTTGTTGTCTTGCCTGTCAAAAAAAAAAAAAAAGTCTTATTGTCTTGGTTTATTGAGACAGAGTCGCCGTCGATGGCAGACTTTAGCATTTCCTATTTTACTTGGGTTCACGTCTAGCCTTAGTATGTTAAGCATCACTGGACTCTGCAATTAATTCAATTAAATTTGAATGGACTTGAATTCCATTGAATGCAGTTACTCCCTCCGCTTTTTTTATTTGCCATACTTTTCTTAAACTAGTTGTTGCACCACGCGCCTACGCGCGCGGCACTCCAAAATAGCGTATTTGCAATATTCGAATTACGTTGAATTTAATTAGCAAGATGATTGTGAAATAACTGTTCCAAAACAGTTGATGCTTGCACTTGTTGCCTGGGATGTATAGGTAAAGCAACTAAAACAAGGTGTTCATAAACAATTTATTCATACCATACTATGGGGTAAACAATATACATTATAGTAACAGGTTGACGTGCAATTTGAAGCTAAAAATCTAGTATTTTTAAAGAGCCATCTAAATTGGAACTTGTTGCTAACTTGTGGTCATTTCACATGCCTTTGGAATGCTTTTGAGATGGAGCTTTGGTCTAGTCCCACAAGATGGATAAAAGATTCCACTACAGAACTCTATTTTTGGAAATCAATACAGTTGACGTGATTTGGATATAAAAGCTTGCCGCCATTAATTCATTGAAGATGGTGGTGAAGGCTAGCTAGCAAGTAAATGTAAATGTACAAGAGTTTAGAATCTAGATTATATTTGAGATTCAAATGGGAATATATGCAAAAATAGAAGATATTTACATCGGTAGGTAGTTTATTAATATGTTCGGCTAGCATCCTGAAAAGAGTTTTACATTCTTTGGTGAAGGCAGTAAGAAACATTGAACCAGTGTCATACGCTTTGATTTGGAAATGGATCCTAGGAGTAAAGGGGAATTGTCATTTTATTTCTTCTTTTCCATATAATGATGAGTAGTTATGTAAGAACTGCATACGTAGCTACGGATAAACTCTCTTTAAAACAATTTGAACAGCTATATGGCACATTGCTCGAAGGAAACACGTTTGGCGCAAGTATTACATCCAATATATGTAAGCAAATCTGAATAAGTTCGTTCAAGAATGCGAATTTTCAACCAGTGGGTTGCACCTAACACTGTAGTTTGAGCCTAAAATGTATGATAACAATGTTAGTAACATAATGTAGGGGAGGGCATGTGTTTAAAGATTATAATGCAGTGGTGCATGTATGAGTTTGTAAAGAAGTAAGAATTATAGTTTTCATATGTATCTCTGCGACTGAAGCTATTATATTGATTAACTTCCATTGCTGATACAATCTTATAGGTTTTACATGTGTAAAGGAAAGTGAACAAAATTAGAAAGGGTATGATGCTAAACAGATAGATGATATTCATTGTAGATTCAATATTCAAATTAGGTTAGATGTTTGATGCTAGATCGAATAAGTGAAAAAGTGAAGTTTATAAGTGAAAAAGTGTGCCCCCTACAACGACGTATTTGCAATACTCGAGTTAGGATGTATTTTCTCCATTTTCCATTTAAAAATTGAATAAAACCACTCATGTATGCCTTTAAATTATAGATGTTAAAATAGAAGAAATCAATAGTAACTACATCCCTTGACCTTTCATGATAACATGTGCCAAATAAAGCCTTGTTTCCTTATTATTGAATTCAATTCAACAAATTGTATCTTAATATCCTTTCAAGAATCAAGATGTCTAGCTACATAAACTCTCTGCTTCGAAGATTGCCCTTCAAATTTTATTTCAGCTACGTTTCCACTTATAGTTGCGAATGTTGTAAAGAGCGGGAGTTGTGTTAGGTATTAGTAATACTTTATTAATTTCTTTGAGGGAACATTAATAAATTCTATATAAGATATAAAAGAATGTTGTTTTAGAATTCTCCATCACACAAAAGCTTCAATCTCTTGCTCTATTCAACTTTGCATTATTTCCTTCTTTCTTTCCTCCTAGGAGTTCCTCAATTTTGCATTAGCTTCATCATTAATGAAAAGGTTCCAAAAGTAACGATTCATGATCAGTTAAACAAAAAATGCAAAAATCAGATAAATAAGAAGAATAAAATGAAAGGAAGAAAAGAGTGAATTCAAGGAAGTACTTAGACCACAATCATTTAATGCAAATCTCCACATTTGTGTCGTAAGGATTGTCTTCTCTTGAAAATGCTATAAACAAATATACCAAGCTTTCTTCTAAATAGAAAGTTCGGCCACATCACTTTCGCAACATTAAAATCTCTTATTAGATTACAACACACGTTAGGAGAAGCGCACAAAAATCATGTTGTTACATGAGAACAAATAAAAAAAATCCAGCACTTCATCTCAACTCACCCCTTCCCCAAAGTTGACACCAGTATTGTTTGATTTCAGCCACCATCATCACCATTATCTACTGATGGGTACTGATGCAGGAGCAAGTTGAAGTCTTTTGACAAATTGTTTAGGGGTTTTAATCTTTTGTGTTAAGTTGTATTGATGTGAATGAGAAGCTTATATACATCCTAATAATATAACAAGGCCAAAGCCCAAAACTATACAACACAAATATGCAACCATATATACAAGGCCTAATACCCCCCCTCAAGGTGGAGCATGCGGATTACAAATGCCCAACTTGCCAAGTAAATAGAGAAATTGTTTGTGACCAAGAGCCTTGGTGAAAATATCCGCAAGTTGTTCCATTGTAGACACATGACTTGGAGCAATAAGGCCATCCTGAATAGCATCGCGAACATATTTAATGTTCATCTTGTTAAGAGATAAAAAAATTCATAGACCATATTAAAAAAACAAATATTTGTTGTCTAACCCTATTTCAAGCATTATTCTATACCTAGGGGTGTGCACTTTTGGACCGGGACCGGAATTCGGACCGGACCGGACCGGAATGGACCGGACCGGAAAATTCCGGTCCGGTCCCCGGTCCACGAAAATTTGGGATTCCGGGTTTCCGGTCCGGTCCGGTCCAAAACCGGAATTTTCCGGTCCGGAACGACGGACCGGAATTCCAGTTTTTTTTTTTAAAAAAAAAAAGTTTAAAGGTTAAAAAAATGTTTTAAACTTAAAAAGTTAGAAAGTTAAAACCTCATATTTATTGCCTTTAAAATTATTGCTTTTTGAATTATTATATTTTAATATATTGAATTTATAAATATATTTAAACCTAAGAAAAAGTTTTTTTTTTAATAAAAAAATATAAATTCCGGTCCAACTGGTCCAAAACCGGACTGGACCGGAATATTACGGTCCGGTCCCGGTCCAAAAAAAATTGGATTCCGGTCCACCGGTCCAACCGGTCCGGTCCGGTCCGGTCCGGTTTTGGACCGGTGCACACCCCTATCTATACCCATTAAAAAGCCACAAGTTTCGTTACTGTGCTTAGTAACAATGGCTGGACCATTTTGCCCCTCTATTTCCCTAAAACTGCCTCCTTGCCCTTCCTTCGTAAAATGGCCTTCTTGCCCTGGCTGTTACTTGTTCTGCAATTTCATCTCCTCCATTTCTCGCTCCTCTTCTTCTCCTTCTCTTATTCCTTAAAACCTAATCTCCGATCATCTCCATTTTCTTCTACCTCACGATTCCTGACGTCCTTGGATTTTCCGCCATTGATACACGATCGGAGCTTCCAGAGTAACATCACTGCGCGACTCGATTATCTGATTCATCGTCGACCAATAATCGACCGCCGAAGGAGACGATGACACTTGAAGGTTGCGATTACGAGCATTGTCTTGTTGTTGTTGATCCTCCTGATCCTTAGCTAACTCGTGATGAAATTATTGATGGTTATATCAAAACCCTAGCTCAAGCTATGGGAAGGTGATCTATTCTTCTTCTTTCTCTCGTATTTTGTTGAATTTTAGTTGAATTTCTGGAAAATTGTCTGAATTTAAAAAATTTTGAGTTTCTGTAGTGAACAAGAAGCTAGAATGAAGATTTGTTCTGCTTCTACACGCCATTACTTTGCTTTGAGTGCTTTAATGTCCGAGGAGCTCGGTTACAAGCTCAAAGGTATATGAAATTATAGTTTTCGCTTTGATAATTCTTGAATTTTGTTTATCTTTGTATAATTGTATGTAAATATGTGAGTTTAATTCATAATTTTATGTATAAATTGTTTTACACGCTGATTTGAGAGCAATTCATGGATTGGATGAAATACACAAGGGTGCAAAGCTATTTTATGTAAGTTCTCCTTTTGAAATATGACTATTTAGTTCTGTTATTATCATCAATCAATTCAATAAATTTGACTGCTAATATGGTTCCATTGCAATTCTATTGAATTCAAAGAAAAGTAATATGTTGGGTGAGACCACAGGTTTGGAAAGACCTATAGTTGCTCAGCCTTGTGGAGAGAGTTCAAGTTTATGCAATGTTTGTAGAATGGGAGACACAGAGGATCAGTTGAACCAGTTGGTTGTTTGCAAGTCTTGTAATGTTGTCGTTCACCAGAAGTGTTATGGCGTGCAGGGGGAGATAGATGGCTCCTGGTCGTGTCCCTGGTGTAAACTCAATATTGATGCTCTAGCTGGATCAGCCTCAGAAAGTGATAGACCTTGCGTTCTTTGTCCGAAAAGTGGAGGGGCTTTGAAACCCTTTCAGAATGCGGGGAGTGGAAGAGACCTCTCAGTTGAGTTCGCGCACTTATTTTCTAGCATGTGGATGCCTGAGATTTTCATAGATGATGCCAGGCAGATAGAGCCGGTTTTATGTCATGGAATGAAGGATGTTCGAGGGAAGGTAGTTTGTAATTTATGCAAAGTGAAGCTGGGTTCTTATGTCCGATGCAGCGATGGTATGTTCTATAGCTTGCTTAGTTGTGATGCTTTTGTTGAGTGGTGTATATAATTTTATCAGTGTTGTATTAGTGATCTGTGTAACCATGTTGATGCAAAATCCATCTCATTCGACTGACAATAATATGTACCCGAATTGACGATGTCTCTCATATCAGGTCAATCTTTGTTCAATTGTAAGAATTTTTTAATTAAAACAGGTGCAAATAGACTAACAGAGACTATCAAGAGTAACATGTGTATTCATGTGCCCAGTTCTTTGATAGTATTCTAGCCCTTCTGTGTAGTAAGAAAATGGAGAAGTAACAATTTCATTCTTAAAATCTTAGTTTCACTTGGACCCATCAACTTACCTCTCTTCTCTCACGTTACAATTCACTGACCTATCGTGCTTTGGGGGTGCTGAATATTTGGAGTTGTGTATTTATTCATCCTTGATGCTCTATATCAATTTGCTGCACAAGTTCTGGTTAGCAGTGTTTGGAAACAGCCAAACAGGGGTCTGGGTAGAAAAAAAAGTTCCAGAAGAAAGAAGAATTAGTCAATATCTGAAACACTTGGTTGGCAAATGTGTTTCCATTTTTCAATCAACATGGTGTTTCTATTCTAAGCAATGGTTAATATGAAAATGTGGATTCATTTGGAATGAAATTCAAATTAGTTGATACATTATGCTCCACATGACATTTAGTAATATGTGAGGGAGAAATTATTATCCAGCGATCTCGGGATACTCACTCCTGTTTATCTGTTTATCAGGAGTAGCAGCCAAGAAGGTGATGGAACAAGAATGGGAAAAACAGAGGGTCGTCCCTCCTTAATTAGAGCGAGGCTTAAGCCAAAGTCTTTCATTTCTATCTGAATTATGTGATGGATAATTCTAATGGCCAAGTCAAGTGAAGTTACTTTAAAGGAAACAAAATGCTAAAAGGAGAGGGGCATCTGCTAAACAAACCTCAAGTGGATCATCATTTTCAAGCATTGAGCATTCTGCGGTAAATTTCATTCTTTAGAGTGGAGGTTTATGATTGCATTTTTTAGGTTTTCATGCTATTTATGAATGTATTTCACCTTTGCCTTTTATTTATGTATTAGTTCACTAAAATCTGGTTCAAAGGATGCAAATGCGAATGGCCATGTCCTTGATTCTTCTCTGTACGTTTCGGTGACTCTATATACATGTACTTATGCCTTTCATTGCTGTCATATATTCACTCGTTGATCTAGGATTCTAATTGGCTTCTAAATGACTACAGAGTTGTTGGTCAATGTCCAAAACCTATTAAAGAAGTGTTAATAGCGATGAAAGCAAAGATTCCAATTAGTATTATTCTCACCCTGCAATTTTATTTTATTGATATTATCCACACCAGTTTTGATCTGATCTCCCAAATGGGTTGTCATATGTTAACAAAAATCAAAGTGAATCTGCGTTAAGGAACAGTTCTATTGCTGGATTCTCCTCGGATGCTTGAAATCGCTTTGTCAAGCAGTGGCTAATCTAATGTAATTAGAATCCCTTAGTCGTTCTGTTTTATTTTTTGGTTGACCTTCTGATTGATTATGTGTTTTATTTGTTCTTGATGCAGCTTGAAGGAGAGAAACACTCTAGGGTGAGTTTCATTCTCTCTTCCTTTCTATTTTAGTTACTTAGCTTGTTAGTTGTTTGAGGCCTAAGGTTCTGATTTCATATATAACTGGTTTGATATTTGACATGTGTGAGGACTGAGGAGAAAGTATTACTGTGAAGCCAGAAAGAAAGGACTGAGTTTGTGAACCGGGATGAGAAAATTTACTGATTAGACTGCAAAACATAAACTTGCCATTCAACTTTGAGGTGGTGCAACAGGTGAATGGGCTCTTTATCAACTTCTTTGGCTTCAACGAGTCTGGGTGTGTGGAGAATTAAGGCGCTTGAAGAATCGGGTGGGTGGTTAGAGAGGATCACCATTGAGGACATGGACATTGCGGTCCGTGCTCATCTTAAAGGCTGAAAATTTGTCTACCTTAATGATGTTGAGGTATTCCCTTCTCTGACTTTATGTACCTTTCTTACCAGTTGGATTTCCATTTGTTTGCTTTAATTAGCTTTTTGTGTGCCCAGTGCTTGGTTCATTAGTTAGTTGAGTTACAAACTCTAATTCTTGTTTAGTTAGTACTACTATTTACCTTAGTCATTGATAACTGAATGGATTTTGTTCGTGGGATGTTTGTGGTGTCAATGTGAGTTACCGGAATCCTATGAAGCTTGTAGAAAGCAACAACAAAATATTTATAAAATTTAGCAAATAATCTATGTGTATACACAACGGTTACAAATTAAAGGTAATATTGTAATTCTTTCAAAAAAAAAAGGTAATGTTGTAATAAATCAAAGATATTGCAGTAAAACTATAAGTATTACAATTAGGGCTGTTCATAATAATCCGATCCGGCCGATCCGATCTGCGATCCGGTCGATCCGATCCGAAAAATCGGATATCCAATCCGTTTTTTTTTAGTTTCGGATATTTCGGATCGGATATCCAAAAAAACGGATCGGATATCCAAAAAAACGGATCGGATACGGATCACGTTTTTTGTGTTTGCGAATATCCGATTTTTTTAAAAAGTATATTTAAAAAAAAAAAAAACTTACTGCCTTACTGGCTTACTCAAAACGTTCTAAACTAAAAAAAGAGTCATACTGAAAAACAAAACCCTAAGTTCACTAGTTCAGTTGGAAGAAAGGAGGCGCCATCTCTCAATTCTCATCTCTCTCCACACTGCTGCGATTCCGGCGAGGCGGCATAACTGCTGCGAGGCTGCTGCCACCTGTCAGACGCCCAGTTTCCGGCGTGGCTGCTGCGAGGCTGCTGCGATCCGACGATCTTTGAGACTTCGACGCTCCTCTTCTTTAAATGAGGTAATTTTCTCATCTCACTTCATCTTCTTTAATTTCTTACTGCATTTTTCCATCTTCTTTTTCCTTTTTTCGTTTTTTTTTATATCTGCCATCTTCTCCTGTGTTTTCTTATTGTTTCTTTTTTTTTTACTTCTATATTGTATGTTCTTCGATTTCTTTGATTTGTTCGATTTTGTTGTTGTTTTTTGTTGTTGTTTCAACTGCAACTTATATTTCGACTGAATGTTGTTGTTTTGTTTTTTTTTTTTTACTTCTCTATGTTGTGGTTTCTGGCTTTTCTGCAATTACTTCTCTGTTTTGTCGAAAGTTAGAAAATTTCAGCAACTTCTCTTGGTTGGTGGTTTCTGTTTTTTACTTGTTCTTTGATTTTTTCGTTTTTCAAAATTTCTGCAACTTCTTCTCAGTTTTGTGGTTTCAGTTTTTTAGTTGTTCTTTGTCTGAAGTTTTACCTGGTTTTAATTGATTCATTTTTCCTCAATAATGTAGTACTTTTAGCGACAACAATGATGAAATTGATACAAACATGGAGAATGTGTGCATATCTGATGATGAAGCTGCAAGTGTGGAAGAAGTTGAGAGATGTGCGGCTCCACCAACTAAGAGGAAGAAGGGCAGCACTTCAGCCTCCTCAAACAAGCCTGAAAAACCTCCTGTTCATCCTAATGTAAGTGATACCACTTCTCAACGTGTCGGGAAGAAAAAATCTAAATGGTGGGTTCATTATGTTGATTGTGTTGATGATCCTGATGTGGCTATATGTAAACATTGTAAAGCTCGTATGGGTTGTAAAGGGACAAATGGAACTACTCCTTTAAAAAATCATGCTCAACGATGTAAAAAAGCTCCTGCCAATATGGATATAAAACAAAAATTGCTTGACTTTGAGCCCATAACAATAACTAAAGAAGATGGATCCACTGAAATTGTGAATGTTCCAACATTGTGGGAGTTTGATCAAGAAATCACTAGAAAAGCACTTGCTAGGATGATAATTGTTGATGAATTGCCTTTCTCTTTTGTGGAGCGTGAGGGGTTTCGATATTTTTGTAAGGCAATCAATCATCGTTTTATTGTGCCTTCACGTTCTACTATAACAAGAGATTGTTATAAGTTATTTATTGATGAAAGAAAGAAATTAAAAGATTTTTTTAAAGGTCTTTCTTCTAGGGTTTGTCTTACCACTGATACATGGACCTCTGGGCAAAATTTGAGTTATATGTGTCTCACCGCTCATTTTATTGATGAAAATGGAAGTTACATAAAAGGATCATTAATTTTTGCCCGGTTGTTGGTCATAGTGGGGAAATCATTGGTAGGGCGGTTGAAAAATGTTTGAATGAATGGGAAATCAAGAGAATATTGACTGTGACTGTGGATAATGCTAGCTCAAATGATTTAGCTACACTAGAGGAAAAAAGCCCAAGGGCTGCGGTCAAAAGGGGCCCAAGGGCTGCGTTTTTTGACCGCAGCCATTAGACTAGCAGCCCTTGGCAATTAGGAAGGGCTGCGGTTTCTAACCGCAGCCCTTAGCGCGTTAAGGGCTGCGGTCAGGGCAAAAACCGCAGCCCTTAACTCACTAAGGGCTGCGGTTTTTACCCTTAACCGCAGCCCTTAACCAACCAAGGGCTGCGGTTTTTGCCCGAACCGCAGCCCTTGTGACCCAAAAAAAAAATAAAAAAAAAATTTTTTTTTTTTGCATTTTTTAGCCCAAAATGACCCCCCAAACAATTATATATATAGAAAAGTATCATTTTTCATTACAAATATATAGGAAGTTACAAAAATATGGTACTCCAGCTAAATTCAATTTGACAGCTTCATATTTTCTCTTCTTGAGGAGCAACATCCTCTTGTACAGCCCATCCATATCTTTGTATTTTTCACAAATTCTTAGATGCAAAATTTTCAAATTGTTTGAGGTGCAACCGCACAAGAGCTTAACTAAACCAATAAACAACCAACAACCACTTAGTGCTTGGTAGCTTTGATACTTGCAACCGATTACCAACCTTCACATCCATATATTAAATATAAAGCAAACGGCATCACATATACCTTAAATTTTGTGGCAACACTCAACTTTTGTGAATCAGCTCCCTAGACTTGAATAAGGGACCAACAACGGGTTTTTTTGGACCTGTACCAAGATACTTGAAGCAAATTTCTGAGGAAGGAAAGTCTCACAAGAAGACAAAAGTTGAACAGAGCCAAAATGCATCAGGTCTCTGTTCTTCTCCTAAAACCTTGTTGTGTCATACATAACCTGAAACAAGTAGCAGTGTCCCACCATAAAAATTATTGAAACATATCACAAGTAAACGACAAAAAATTAAGTGATTCAAGGAACATAGAACTAAGATCACAAAGAAAAAGAAAAAGAAAAAGAACTTGTATGCATTGACAAACATTGTTCAAAGAACGAAACAAAAAATATCTTCATCCAATTGCCCCAACACCTTTAAACACACGGGTATTATGAAGGCGACAAAGTACAAGGGAGTATCAAGTACGACTATATACTACCTCGTTTGAGTACTAGTTCAAATTGCACTATCGAGGGAGGGGGGGCTTGCGGGGGTCGCTGAGGGGGTGGGGCCGCAGGGGGCCGGTGAGGAGGGTGGGGCTGCGGGGGGTCGGTGAGAGGGGGGTTGTGCAGGGGGTCGGTGAGGGGGAGATTGCAGGGGGTCGGGGAGGGAGGTGGGGCTGCGGGGGTCGGTGAGGGGGGTGGGGCTGCAGGGAGGTCGGTGAGGGGGTGGGGCCGCAGGGGGTCGGTGAGGGGGGGTGCAGGCGGGGGTCGGTGAGGGCGGGGTTGTGCGGGGGGTCGGTGAGGGGGATTGCGGGGGGTCGGGGAGGGGGCTTGCGGGGGGTCGGTGAGGGGGTGGGGCTGCAGGGGGTCGGTGAGGGGGGGGATTGCAGGGGGTCGGTGAGGGGGGGATTGCAGGGGGGAGGGGGGGATTGCAGGGGGTGAGGGGGGTGGGGGCTTGCGGGGGTCGGGGAGGGGGGGATTGCAGGGGGGTCGGTGAGGGGGTGGGGGCACGGGGGGTCGGTGAGGGGGGAGTGCGGGGGGGAGTGCAACAGGGAGGGGAGTGCGGGGTGGGAGTGCAGCGGGGGAGTGCAGCGGGGAGGGGGGGAGTGCAGCAGGGGGAGGGGCCGTAGGGGCCGGGTCGGGGGGAGTGCAAAGCAGGGAGGGGGGAGAGAGCGGGGGAGTGCAGCGGGGGAGGGCCGCGGGGCCGGGTCGGGGGAGTGCGAGGGGAGGGGGGAGAGCGAGAGGGAGTGCAGCAGGGGGAGGGGCAGGGCCGGGCCGGGTCGGGGGAGGTGCAGGGAGGGGGGGGCAGGGGCGAGGGGACGGGGGGAGGAGATAGTTCAAGTCAGCAGGGAGGGGGGGCTGGCAGGGGCGGGGGAACCGTCTTATCACCATCTGGATACCACGAAATATCATCTCCTCTCTGATACTCTCTCTCACTAAAATCAAACCACCAAAAGTAATCAAATTAAACAAAGATCTAATTCACTAAAATCAAATTAAACATTCACATTCCGATTCCCCTGTCTCTTAAAGGTGCTAACACACAATCTCACAAATGAAAGAAACAAACTTTCGCCAATTTAAAAAAAAAAAAATCTCAATGAGAACAAAAAAGCAACATGACCCAACATATTAAACATTCATTTCATCAAGACCAACATCACCCCACTTACATTCTACTTCGGGAAACTCTTACTAGCTAAGTCCACTTTGCATCTAGGCGACTCCTATAATAATATCGAATAAAACTTCCCATAAAATTAAACCATTTTCATAACATTCAATTACAAAATATAGTATATGATTCTATAAAACTTTAATTTCACCGGATAAAGTTACAATGATAACAAGTATCAGGCATCAACATTTTCCACATAGAAAACATCACAACTAGGGCTCAAAGAGAGCAAAACTAAAACATAATACCAACAATTACCAATTGCAATATACAACATAAGCCATTTTATTGCCAGCAAGGGCAACCAGATCAATAAGCATTACCTTCTGTAAACAACCTGCAATCCTCTCCAATCCACAAAGTTACAGAGCTAATTGTCCTAAAACGGCCTTTAATTACTCAAAATGTACTTAGAAACAAATAAATGATGTTATATAAGCCTAATTGTTTGTAAACTAATTATTATTGCCAAATATATGGCCAAATTACATTATATGATCCTAAATGTGTTAAAAGGTTCATAATGGTCGAAAATAGCCTAAAATGTTCTCTTCTTATCCCAAATGTAGTTAAAAATGAATCAACAAACTTAGATGATTATAACTGTCTTTCGAGGATACCAAGTTGTATGTCTTAGGATACCCCATCTCATTTTTAGTAACCCAAAACATCTCTCAATCACGTTCCTTGCCTGAGAATGCTTCATATTGTAATATTCTTCGGCTGATACAGGAAGAGAACCACGTTTCCAAATACTCAAATGGTATCTTTGGCCTCTAAATGGCGTCAAAAAACCCTCACAGTTCATGTATCCAGCATCACATAAATAATAGTTACCTAATGCCAAGCAACAAAAGTTGTAACCATCTTATTTTCATAGAGTTGTTGTATAACATATAGAAGAAATAATTAAATATATTACCTTGAGGAACTTTTAAAGGACTTTGTCTAGACAAGGCATCACGAAGTACTCTATTATCATGTGCCGAACCCTCCCAACCAGGTAATAAATATATAAATTGCATATCCCGCGTACAAGCAGCTAAGACATTTGTAGTAAGATCTCCTTTTCTGTTTCTGAACCTAACTTTATCCTTATCCCCTACACGAACCTTAAAGTGTGTTCCATCCAAAGCGCCTAAGCAATTCTACAAAGGGAAAAAAGAAAAGAAGAACCACCCATATATTAATGAAGTAAATCTGCAAACAATTGTGAAATAGTTATTTTGTATGGCATAGTAAACTTACTTTAAACCATTTCCACCTATCATCTTGACAGTTTGCGATCAACTTTGTAGGTTTTTAAGCAAGATATGATGACATCTAAGAAGAGCTTGTAGTACTAAATTGAAATGCCTTGAAACAGTCTCTCCACTTCTTCTAAAATGTAATTGAGTTCTTCGATTTTTTGTATCATGAGAAAGAGTAAAGAGAAATAAAGCTACCATTTCTTCCAAACGTGTATTTCTATTTCCTTGCAACTTTCCAACATCTCTAAGCATCTCACATAACTTATAAAAACAAGCTCTGTCCATTCTAAGGTTGTCCAAACATGCTATGTCACTCCCTTCGATCATAGGCCTAACATTTAGAACTCTAGCAGTCAACCGCTCTTCAAGTGAATCATCAAACACAAAGGTAATAGGCTTAGGAATTTTAATGTTTGTAATGGAAAGAAGATACATGAGATGAAGTATTATCTCCATAATCATGACCATAATCTGCCTATATATCACAACACAAGTCGCTGCAATCTTCTTTTGTTTACTTAAAGGAATGCGAGCCATTACTGTTTCACAAGTGAAAAATTGTAAATTAAAATATTATGATCAAAGATGCATATATCTAGTAAAATTGATCAATAAGAAGTATAATATTGCATAAAACAAAAAAGAAATAAACACAAACATGAATTGCTTTCCGATTTGGGCATGACCACAATTGAAGGAAAAATGAGGGGAAAGCAAAACCTAGAAGTTGATGATACCCTAATGCTAAGTAAGATGTAGAGTAGAACAGTAGATATCCCATTTGAGTAAGAGAGAGTCAGAAGATGAAGCTCTTTGCTGCAACTATGCAAAAGCATGATGAAGGAGAATTTTTGTAATTGCGTTAGCAAGCCATGGTTCATGCTCTAAAAAATCTGCTGATTCTTTCGGTTCCATGGGTACCACTTGGTTGCTGAGAAATTCAGCTTCATGCTTCTCTAATTAACTCGTTTGATAACCTTTGCTTTCACTAACAGCAAACATTCAATGTGCCACTGTTTAATTAAACAAACCACAAAAAGAAATACTCAAAGAGAGTACCTAAGGACAAAGAAGCAAGAATATGGTCCCACCGATTCTACCATTTACCAAGAAACACTCTACCTATCTACTCGAAGTCCCTTAGGAGTATTCCGATTTTCCGAGGTAAAGAAATATGCTTTAGAAGTTTCAAGAAGAATATCAATTTCTCAAAACCCCTTTAAGCAAGCTATGGTACTTCATAACGAAATTAGAGAAAGTACTACCACCATTCAATCAAACACCACCACCATTCCCTTAAGTATCAAATTCAAATTTGGAAAGCAACTCCAACAATGCAGGATAGATTCCTCTTTTCATAATTTATCAATTTGTGAAGACTAAGTCACTATTGATTACCCCTGTAAGAATTAACATCATGCAACATAGCTTCGTGACTTTGTCCGACATGCCTACTTTACTTGTTTAGAGAAGATCATAAGTCCCACTTTGCACCCGAAATCCTTCAAGTAGATTTGAAAATGCTTTAACTCGTCAAGGTTGATTCTTGGACACCAATTATTTGAGAAGGGTCATTTTACTCGCCAATGCAACTGCTTTAGGTTTATTGCGGTATTTACCGTTTCCTTTATAGGTTTATTGCGGTATTTAACCGAATGCATTATTTGATCAAAAAAGATCAAATTTTTCGACCCAATTTCCAAATTAATGAACACGCCACTACCAAATAAAACTCTACATTTTCGAGTGCATTATTTGATCAAAAAAGATCAAAATTTTCAGACCCAATTTCCAAATTAATGAACACGCCACTACCAAATAAAACTCTACATTTTCTGACCCAATTTCCAGATTAAATTTTTCACAAATTTTTGGAACCTATTTATGTGTTAAATTTTAGATAAAATCCCGAAAAAAAAAAAAAACCACACACACAATGAAGATTGAAGACAACAAGAAAAGGAGAGAGAAAAATCAAACCTTGCTTTTGAGATGACAAGAAGGAAAAGATGGAGATTGCAAGACCAAAGTGTTGGAGATTCATGCAAAATGGAGGTGTGGGATGTTGGAGAGCAAACCCTCACAGAGTCACAGTGAAAGAATGGGGAGGGAGAGGGAAAAAAACGCGCCTTTGTGAAAATTTCAAGGGCATAATTGTCATTTCCAAATAAAAATTGACACAGGAAATATAACTCACCGTAGGGGGGGTGGGTGAGTTATTTCCAGTGTTATGAGGGAAATTGTAATTCCCTTGGAAATGTGAGTTCCCATGCTTTTCATATTTTTGGTCAACCAAACACAACAATATTTATCCATTTCCTAGGAAATTGTATTTCCAAGGAAATATATCTCCAACCAAACAACACCTAAGTATATTCTTACTCTTATATTAATCACTAACAAGTGAAGTTAGGATGGATTTTTTTTAGTCAGGCTTGCTATGGACTGTATATACAGATAAATGTATGCCTATAATCTAATTTTATATCTTTCATTAAATTAATAGAAAAAATATATGAGTACTTATCACAAAGTAACAAAGTAGCAAAGTAGATCCTAGGAGAACAAACTTTGTAGATAACGAACTACAGATGGTCTGTTATTTTTGTTCTGTCTTTATTGTTAAAACTATTGTTTGTGATACTGAAGCAGTTATCTTGTAATGGCAGGAGGAGGTGTACAGCTATGATGCACGGACACTCTCTACGAGTCAACGTTTCGCGTTTCCAACACTTTAAACGTTTCCGACACTTCAGGACACTTTCAGACACTCTGAATTTTCTTTTGAAGATAAATAGTAAATTGAAACGAGACCGACATAGTTTTTTGTTACTAGAAGAAATGTTTTCCCTCTCAACCTTACTTTTTCCTTTCAATATCTTTAAATCTCTCAAAATATAGCCTAATCTACTATCAAAACTGTAAAATATCGTGTTCTCTAACGTTTCCCCGCTTTTTCTCACTTTTAGAATTTGCATTTCCCCGTGTCTACGTGTCCCCGTGTCTGTGTCAGTGTCAGTGTCCCGTGTCCGTGCAACACGGCATATGGATGATTTTGGAACCCTAAAGCTTATGGCCACTATTACCATGTCAGCTGCATCAAGAAATGGTTATCGGTGAAGATTGAAGAATATATGTCAAATCTCCAAGGGCCCGGTTATGCTAGAAAATACCAAGGAGAAGTAAGCTAAAGCTCCGTGGATGCTTTTTATGTAACTCCATTCTTTGTAGATGTTACACGTGTAAACATGGAGAACTTTCCTCAAATGAAGTTATCTCATGTAGAAGTACTATTAAGGTTATGCTTCGTGGATTGATCAAGAACAGGAGAAAGTAGTTTATCCAAGTCTTTTATTTGTATCTTTTGTTGGACTAAATCATATGTGTAATCTGTTTAGCTGATAAAAATAGTCAGCCTGTTTAAAATTAATGCTTGTCGGTAGTTTACTGTATGTACATTTCGTCTCGGCCATACTAAGACTGAGAGGAAGATTATTTACCAAGCAACTAATAGAGTTAGTTTATACTAATTAACTAACTATTACCCTTAAACAAGAGTAAATTCAACCTGAGACAGTGGGGACTCCTATTCTCCGAACTTGTATCTCAAAACTAATTAGTCGACAACTGCTATCTCACAACAATTAAAAATATCTTGAAGCAGTTAAGGAAAGTCGGTTGTTAGTCAGCAAGAACCCCGATTGTTTTTTAGAATTTAGATCCATAAAGAGCTGACTTCAGTTTCAGCATAAAATCTATCATAAGTTATTACTCTTTTTTTGAACTAAAAAGCGAGTGTTAATGGAGTCCATCGGCGTGACCAGAAATAATCTTAGTGACCAAACTACCAAATACTACCGATCTTATACAACAATGAGAAAGAATGGTAAGTTAAAGCCTTATTCTCTTTATCGCTTAAATAATTTAAGAAAGTTTTTTGATGTGGTCATAAAAGTAAGTTTTGTTAATAATATTGAGATTTTTTGTAGTGAATCTCGTGATTAGGAAGGGTTTAATATCAGTGATGTCGTTGTAGTCTTGTGTGTAGACTGTAGTTGTAATCATTTTAAAGTGGTTAAGGATTGCTCCTACTTAAATTGCCACGTGAAAAAAGCATTATAATTAGATAAGGGAATATTTTGTTTGGAACTTTACAAAATATGATCATGAATTTCATATGAGTATTATTACAAGTAATAATAAATTTTGTTAAACGGTTTTTCGACCAAATGTCCCCATTTATGTTTGTTAAAAATATAATATACACCACAAGCACAATCAAGATAATTAAAGTATTAGTTTCATTTACCATTAACTTCTACAAGCTATGATAGTGTACAAATGTTTCCTTTTCACTACATGGCCATATTACACAATAACCGTTACATAGTACAAATTGTTTTAGTTCATTCGGACAATAAGCATTACATAGCCATGTTACACAACAACACACTTGAGATAACATATCTCAGTTATAATTCTTATAAATAATAGTGAGCTCTGAGCAATATGTTTCTACCATAAAGCTCTGAGCAATATGTTTCTACCATAAATACAAACTAATATTACATTCAACGATCATAATTAAGATGCTTTGTCCAAAATAATAATACCATTAATGTTATTAAGTAAATTTTGCTTTCTTGGGGGGACAGTGAACTATAGTGCATGTCCAACAACTGGTGTTTAAAAAAAGTCAAAGTGTTGTAATATGTCACTTTTCAATAGCAAAGGAAGTTTGGTTTTGCACTATAAATTACAAATTTTACTTTTTGTTCTTTAATTGCTATCATGTAAAATATTATTTATTTGCCTCCAGAGTAAATCTTCCATATATCAATGTTTTATAATTTTAACAAAAAATATTAGTTAAGATAGTGATCAGATTTATATGTCCATATAATAAAAGCCAAAAGATACAAGTACACAACAAAAGAAGTATGATTTTGTTTTCATGATAAGTATTTAAAATTGTTTGACTGAGGGCATGTTCTCTTCGACATAAAACAATTGAACTGAACTGAATTGAACTGAACTGAGCTAAACTGAGCTGAAATGAACTGAACTGAACTGAACTACACTGAATTAAATTATAACTAATTAATAGTGATGATTATCATTTAGGAACTGAACTGAACTGAACTAAACTAAACTAAACTAAACTGAAACTAAGTTGGGGAGAACAGGACCTGAGTATAAGAAATTCTCTTTAACTAGGGAGAGGTACATAATTAATTCCTCCATTGTTAGGAACGAAGGTAAAACTTCTTATATATCTATTACAACCAAGCAATTTTTCAAGTTCTTAATCTACGTTATTCTTCAGTTCCAGTGTTTTTCCACCACCCAATTATTACCCGACAACCAACATGAATGAAGGAAAGGAATAATAGGCATTTAATCGTTAGATATGAATTTTGCGTGTAACTCCCCGTTTTGACACCAATTATTCGTACAGTTAGTACCAAAAAAAATTCAATTGATACCCAAATCAACAATTAAAGGGAAAAGAGTCAAATATAAATTTCGAAAATTAAAAGATGCCCAAAATAAAAGATTAAATATCTATAATATTTTTTTCAAAAAAAATTACTACCTAATTAGTCATTACCATCTAGACCAATAGTACAAAGTATTATCTCACTTAATCTAACACACTTCCAGTTCCCATATGAATCGAACAACCATACTACCACTAAAATTACCAAGAATGATAATGAATTACTTTAGCAATAAACACACTTAGATTACAAAATTTTACATAAATGCAGTATAGATTTTATCAACATTCAACAAAAACACAAGCTGCCCTTTGGACCACTTCAGGCAAATCAGGCCCTCTACTCCACTCCTCAGTCCCACAATCAAAGATACACTTTATCAAATTTTTCTACTTTGGGGAACGGCTATCTAATTACTTTATCTACCTAACTACAAAGTTCACATGCTTTGATTTTGCTTAAATCAATCATGCTAATACTTGCATTTAGTTATTCACCACTATTTTCGCTACCTTGGGGGGACGCGTGCGATAGCGCGCGTACCAACAACTACTTAGAAACAAAAGCCACAAAATTAGCCATCCATACTTACAGGCCAATAATCACACCCATAAAAGCGTTAGCCTTTCGTTGGCCCTTCTACCCTAACAACCTTCACAGGCGCAATTTCTTGATGGTAACACACCATGTGAGCACCATTGTTGGACCTTGTGGACCTAGACCTGTAAGAAGAAGAACCAATTGTGGTGTTCGACGCCATTGAAGAAGGAAAAGAGACGAGGAGAGAAGAGGAGAGAGACGAGGAGAGATGAGGAGAGATGTGAGCCGAAAGATGAGCAGAAGATGAGGGGGTTTTAATTGTGGGTTCAACGGTAATAAAATAAATATAGGGGCAGTTGGTTGATTAACGAGGCAAATAATGTCACAAGTAAAACACGTGCTATTGTTTACCAGTTCATCCGATAATAATATGTATATGGAGTATTTTTGGTGGTCCAGCCTAATAGTTAAGGGTATTTAAAAATAACTCATAGTTAGGGGTGTTAAAAGCGGACGCTCCAAAGTTGGGGGGTATTCTCATCCATTTTCTAAATAAATAATGAAAGATGGTTGAAAAGTGGGATTATTTTTGTTCATCTATACAAATATATTAAAAGGCGTGCGTGACAATGTATACACGCCACGTGGCACCTCTGTTACTCAATTAGAATTGTCCAATGTGTACACAAGTCATGTTAATTAACAAAAGTAAAATTAGCTTGCAACAAGATTTGAACACGTGACCTCTTGCTATTACATGACACAATTACCATCTCAACCAACTTTTAATCATGCTTTAAGTGTTCACATTAT
Organism: Beta corolliflora; assembly: GCA_947648045.1. NCBI lineage: Eukaryota > Viridiplantae > Streptophyta > Magnoliopsida > Caryophyllales > Amaranthaceae > Beta > Beta corolliflora. Next base: position 675,089 of record CANSZD010000686.1, on the reverse strand, counting down.
TATATTTGTACCTTTTAAATGTTGAGTTTTCCTTAATATATTTTAATGGAAATGAAAAAAAATGCATATCAAATTTGAAAAACAATACCAACCCGGGACATCCTAAGAAAGAAAAGAAAGAAGAAAGAATTTTGACGAGGGTTCCTTTCCTTTCCTTTCCTAACCCTTACTTGATTCCTTTTCCTTTCCCCACTTCCAACCAAACGCCCCCTTAGTGGTGACATCCTTAGAAGAAAAGAAATTAAAAAAAAGCTAAAAAAACCCTATTTTTCACTTGTTTGTGTTGCGCTCAACTTGCGCAGTTCATTCCTTGTTTATTCTATCATCGAAAATCTTTCTTCAAAAACATCACATCAATGGCTGGCCATTTGACTCCCGTATGTTTTCTGAATTTTCTAATTAATTAATTATCTATTTTCTTTATTTATTTATGGGTCCATTATATTCATCTGTTGCGATGATACTAACAAATGATTGATTTATCGGTGGGTTTCAAAATGTATGTTCTCAACTACAATTACAAAACAAAAGAAAAACATACATTTTGAGACCTGAATCGCTATTTACCGTCCGTATTTACTTGAAATCGTCCGTATTTTTTTCATTATATACCCCCCATGCCCCTCCCCCTTTCACCTCACTTTACCCTCTCCACTCTCACCAAACTTAAGCTCTCTCTCTCTACCATCAAGCACTAACACCACCACCACCTTCCGAACACCACCGCCGGCCGACCACCACCCACCACCGGAGCACCACCACCGGAGCACCACCACCGGCAGGGGCGGATCCAGGATTCCGAAAGAGGGGTAGCGCAACTTTACAATACTATCGAGTCAAAAAAATCATCACTTAATTCATCATGGCAAATCAACTAGTAATATGTTTATCAAAACACATCAACTACTAAATTGTGCTACCCAAAGCATTTCAAACTTCCATTCAGCAATAAAGAGAACATCACTATATTATAATTCTTCACATCACAAAATACGTGATTTTCTACCTATATCTGATTAAGAAAGTAATCCACCTGCAAAACCACATTATTTTTCCACGAAACAAACCAAAAAATTATAAGCCTCCAAATTCAAGTATTGTTCCCTCAGCAACGAAACTCAGAAACTTGAACCTCCAAGCATGACCATCCAAATTCAAGCATTGCGCTACTAGCAATAAACTTCTAATTTATTCATATATATAATCAACATAATTCCACGTCAATTATATCATTAGTAACTATTTTTATTTTTTCAGGGGAGTATTTACTAAGTAACTAAACTAGCAATTTAAGTAATATATTCAGGAAAAACTTAGGGCCTGTTCTCCCCAGCTTATTTTCAATTCAGTTCAGTTCAGTTCAGTTCCTAAATAATAATCATTACTATTAATTAGTTATAATTTAATTCAATTCAGTTCATTTGTTTTATGCCGAAGAGAACAAACCCTTATTTGAAACAAAAATTATCCATTAATGGTATCCTATACTTATTTGAAGAGCTACAACTCTTGCTGAATGCTAGCTCCAGCTAAACGACTAAAAGAACAGTCAACAATCAAACACAGTCAAATTCGAGAAGTGCAGCAAACTAAGGTGAAAGCAAAGAAAAAGAAAAAGGAAAAAGAAAGTTAAAGAAAATGAAAATAAAACCCCCCACTTTTCTTTCTTCTTCTCCGTGCTTCTTCAAATGGGTTTTACATGATTTTCTGATTTTCTTATCAACCTCTAGTAAATCATGGCCATCTGATTTTCTTATTTTGGTTTGATATTTCTGCTAAATTCATTCGGTGTTAAAAATGGAGGATTTTCTTCAACGAATCACAAGTTCACAACCGTTGGTTCCCCTTGTTGGGACGAGAAGAACGAAGAAAAGTACGAAATGGAAGAAGAGAGACGAGACAGAGAGAGACTGAGAGAGTAGAGGAAAGAAGAGCGGCGCGGAAGAGATGCGGTAGTAGGTTTACGTTTCGTTTTTTGAAAACTAAAAAAAAAAAAATCAATTTTTTTAGAAAAAACAGGGGTAGCACGTGCTACCCCTTGTTACTTGATGGCTCCCCCCTGACCACCGGAGCACCACCGAAGCAAGTGAGGAGTACCGAAAATGTCCGATGAAGGACCGTCAACGCCGCCGGAACGAAATGTGGTAAGTTGAAATTTTTTTTTTTTTTTTGAAGTTGCCGGAAAATTTTTTTGGCCACGGGAGGAGGTAACGGATCGAAAATCCGTTACCCCAAAGGGAAGAAACGGATGCAAAACCCGTTGCTTCCACAGAACTAACGGACAAAAAATCCGTTGCCTCTGTGGAAGCACCGGAAAAGTTATCCGTTACCATGGTAACAGATAACTTTTCCGGTGCTTCCTCAACAGATTTTTTGTCCGTTACCTCTGTGGTGGTAACGGATTTCCTATCCGTTATCAAAGGCGGTGGTAACGGATTTCCTATCCGTTGCCCCGCATTTTCGAAAAAAAAAAAAATTCTTTGTTAGCCTCGTGTTTTCCGGCGAGGGGTTGGGGGGGAGGGAGTTTGGGTTTTTTTTTTATTTTTTTTATTTTTTAAATTTATGTTTTGTTTATGTTTGTAGTAATTTATGTTTTGTAATAATTATATATTTATGTTTATTTAAAATAATTTATATTTGTTCTTAATTTATTTATTAATAATTTCTGTTTGAATTAAAAATAATAATTTGTGTTTATTTGGGTTTTTATAATTTATGTGAATAGTTAATTTGAATATATTAATTAAATGTTAATAGTTAATATGTTCCATTTAGTTAATATTTGATTTTCCGTCATAATTAGTATTGATTTTGTAATTAGCGAATAATAGTACATCCGTTTATGTTAATTTTGTTAATGAATATTTAGTTAATATTTTTTGATATTGTTTTGAAATATGTATGCATATTATTATAATTATTTTCATAATAAGTAGTAATTTTTGTGATTGGTAACTAACTAATATTAAGTTAATGAATGGATTATATTAAGTTGAGAACATGTGCACTATGTAGTTAATAAATTTTGTGATTGGTAAATAAATAATAATGATTATTAGTTACGATAAGTAAGTAAATAATAGTGAATAATATTATTGATTATATGTTGTCTAATTGAAAAAATGCTAAACATTATAGGCTTATTTGCCGGACTTTGGGGGTGATTATATAGATTATAATCACATGTTTTATAATGAAACACTATGGGCTGAGAAAAAGGAACTACAAGATTGGGTTAAGAAAAGGGCAAATGAAATCGGGTTTGTGATGATTATTATGTCAAATCATAAACACGATCCTAGTGGACGAGAATATGTATATATGAAATGTAACCGGGGCGCACCATATAGGGGTGAAGGTAGAGATCTTAGTGTAGCAGAACGGGTAGCTACAAAGACAAAAGCATGTGGCTGTAGAGCGGGAGTTAAAGTTGAGTATTTGGAGTACCCAGATCGAACTGGATGGGTGATCAAAGCAGAACGGGGGATTAGGGGCATGCACAATCATGAGTTCATTCATTACCCTGAGGGCCATCGACCCATCAGCGGCCTTAGTCCGGCGGCAAAGGTATTCGCTCGCGATATGATAAAATCGCACGTTAAGCCTGCTAGTATAATGAAAGCTGTGAATGAAAAATTTCCCGATGATCATCCAAATATGAGACACTTGTACAACCTGAAGGAAAAGGATAGAAGGGAAGCAATGGATGGTAGAGACGTGATGCAACACTTCCTTCACCTTGCTCGAGAGAGCGACTACCTTCACTGGATTAGGCAAGACGAGGAGACAAATGCAATGACTGCAGCATTCATGGTGCACCCTCGTTCGGCAAATATCCTCCGAACTTATCCACTTGTTGTTGGTATGGATGCAACATATAAAACCAACAAATATAACATGCCTTTTCTAGAGCTCATTGGGATGACGCCGTGCAACAAGAATTTTATGGTTGGGTATGCTCTGATGGCCAACGAAACAAATTGATAGTTATAATTGGGTGTTGGACAAGTTTAGGTTGCTTATTGGAGTGAATGTTGTCCCCGTTACACTCATTACCGACCGTGATTTGGGCCTTATGAAAGCGATCCGGGAAGTGTTTCCTAACTCGCACATTTGCTATGTAGATGGCATATCAACAAAGACGTGCGAGGCTAGGAGTGAGTAACATCATGGGCAACACCGATGCGGTCCGAGATTCGTGAGCCGAACTTGGTATCGGATAGTCAACGCGACCGACGAGAGGAGTTATGAGGCCGAGGTTGATAATATGAGAGATGTGTACGAAAGTGGCCTAAAATAATCCAATACGTTGAAACAACTTGGCTTGTGTACAAAGAGAAGTTTGTGCGGGCATGGACGGACAATGTACTTCACCTTGGGAACACGTGCACTAGCCGAGTTGAAAGTGCACACTCGCACCGAAGTCTTGGGTTTTTAGTAGCACGATCGCCTTGGACTCCATCTTTTCTATTGCTCACAGTGAGATAGAAAATCAGGTGAAGAAGGTTGAGAATGATTTGGAGGAAAGTCGGCGTCGGCACGGAATATTGTACAAGACTCAGGCATTGTATCAATTAAATGGTCGAGTCTCGCATTACTTGTTTAGAACTCTTGCATGAGGAAAATCGTATGCGGGAGTTAGGCTACGAGGTATATCGGCGTTGCGGTTGCTCGTTGAGAACCACACATGCAATCCCCGTGCATGCGCCATACGCAGACGATCGGAGGCGAACGAGAGTCCGCACCGACAGGCTTACATCCTTATTGGACTACTTTGATCATTGGTGATGGTGTCAACAACCCCGTGTTTGTATCGAGGCGGCACAAGATTCTCGGTACTTCTTAGAGTTGGTTGAGCGAGTTCAAAGTAGTGATCCCGCCGTATTGCGGAGCGCTACCCGGTTCTAGAGGAACATCTCGCGTAATCCGGGCGATTCAGCTTTTGAGCCCGATATTGTCGAGAACCCCAAAGGGAGACCACGCCGAAAGAATCACCCAAGTACAAAACGAAAGAAGAGTGGTTTTGAGCACACATCCAGTTCGTCTTCAAAGAGAAGCAGATTCTTCGAGTTCGGTTATGAGCTTGTCAACTTCTACAGGTAATATGTTTGTTAATTGTATGTATTGATTATTGATAACATTTATTTGATACATACCGATATGTTGTAGGTCGGGAAAGCGTGGATGGAGAAGATGGTGTTAGTGGATTTCCATTTTACCGCAGGATTCCCCGGGATTCTTCGCCCATTCATTACTAGATGGACTAATGTCCAAGCGGACGGTAATCGTGGATTTCGAACTGCTGCGGATTGTTTTTTAGGGAGTGAAGACCATTGGGGTTTTATCCGCCAAAATATGGCAAATGAGATTGCTTGCTCATCGGGATGTTTACACACGTATTTATTATGATGGGATAGACGCAAGCAATAAGGCGCATTATTTGGAATGGGGGCAGCATCGAGGCTCATTGGATGGTTACTTCGCAAGACTTGTTTCCTATTGCGCGAGATGTTCAATGCCGTAGTCATTTTAGTAGGACTTGGCCCCGAGGGACAACTATATCCGTGTATCACTTTGTCCTTCCTTGGCGTGCTTCGAATACACGGTGGGTCCAACTAACGAAATCGTAATTGCACATCTTGGTACCTTTCAAAGCATTATATTAGGCTCGGAGTTACTTCCCGGATCACCGGTACCACCTATTCATAACTTGTGGCATAACATGCATGAAGATAGTGTTGATGGTTGGGATCTGTTGTATGGTGTGCGACGCGCTTTATGGGATGAGTTACTCTCTTCTTAGTATATAGTACATAGTGCGATCTATTCATTGTAATATTTTATGTAATGTATTTGATAAATGCATTTGTAATTATTAGTACTATTTGATAATTGAATTTGAGCCGAATAAGTACTATTTGATATGATATTAATTTATAATGTTGGATCATAATAAGTTGCAATGATTCAAATTGAAATAATATGTTGCAATGATTCAAATTGAAACAATAGGTTGCAATGATTCAAATTGAAATAATAAATATCATCATAAAACCAAAGTCATATATACCTAACACAAGTAATATCATCACAAAATGTAACTACATAATACACCCGTACATAACTAATGGAATGAGAACACTGATATGCAATGACTACATGTCATGATGATGCTCGTCCTCAGCAGCGTCCCGTGCTTGATCTAGACGCAATGCAGCATCCCAATCCCGAGCGAGGTCGGCCAACATCTCATATGCGAAAGAAGTGTTGGGTCGCTGGTCATTGTGCCGATCCTCCGTCAACGCTCTCGTGGCGTCAAAATGTCGGGCCATCCACTGCAAAAAGTCAGTTAGTTATGTATCAATAATATAACATATAAAATAGTAAACAAATAAATGATTATATTGCGTACATAGTGGGTGTTTGTAGTGTTGGGCCGGGGCGGAATATGCGTCCTATCTCGCAAAGAATGAGGGTAGGATGGGAATATGTACAAAACCAATCCATGTACTCCCTCGAACACTCTCCGCGACGAGTAACCCGTCTCAACTGTGATACGTTGAGACCCCCAACGATATGGCGTGAACCGCGGCCATGCACACTCGGCAACGAGACCGAGAACTGAACCTCATACCTCTTCGGGTTGCTCGGTCGTACGTGAAATCAGCCGAATAGGAGGGGTAGGAATGACTCGAACAAAACCCAACTGTCGCAAGACACGATCCGGGTTGTACGGCTCAATGATACCTCGATAACGTATGAAACCGACATACAACGTCCTCGGAATCATGGCTGCCTGGTCATCCCCATATGGCGTCCAGTCGACCTGAAAACGGATAAATGTAATAATTTCATGTTACTAACGTAGTAGTAATATATGAAAACATAATAATATATATTTTAATAATGCATTAAATATTCGTACCTCTGAAACCTGAAGGTTGTCCAAGCGTCTACGAATGGACTCCAGTCGGACGAAATCCTTGCCGACGATGTGATAATCCCACTTCCGTGCCCGAGGATCATGATCACTGAAGGCCAGCCCCTCTCGCTGTGGTCGGAAACACGGGAAGTACTCGTATATCCAGCATTGGAGGAGCGTCAGACACCCGGCAACCTGTTTGCTATCCGCTCTAGACGCAACCCCTAGCTGACGATATAGGTACGCCAAAGCAGCTGAGCCCCATGAGTAAGTATGAACTGAATCAAGGTCATCCAGCTCAGTTATGTTCTGGGGCATGAGGCGGGAACCACTCTTATCAGCTCCATCGTCATCTCTCATAGCATGATCTAACTCCTGCTCGTCCCCAGTATCCCATCCAAAGACTATCGGGCGCGTCCTCGGGAATAGGCATCCGGCTAGCCCGAGCATCGATCCTCGCCCTCCTACTAGATGCATCAACACCACGAGATCTAGTGTGTCGTGGCGTCGATCCCTCAGGACCATCAAGACCCTAATAATACATTATGTTAATTATTTATTATTTATTTAATGTCTACGTTATTATATTGTAATTACTACTAATCTATAACCATTGACACTCTAATAATTACTTAACTAAAATTATAAGGAAAACTAATACTAACATGCGCAAAGTAAGTAAATTAGGGCATTATTATATAACTATTCACTTTCTAATAATTAATTAACTAAAATTACAACAATAAATCATATTAACTTGCTAATATCATTAGTAAACATGCTAATAAAAACAAATACCCTACACAACTAATATTAACATGCTAATAAAAACAAATTAACATGCTAATATCATTACAATAAATAATTGTAATATGCTACTAATATAAAATAATAACATGCTAATATCATTGAAATATTTTAATAATATAATAACATGCTCAAATCAATTTATTAACTTATTATATAATAACTATTAAAATTAAATAATACTATTATCACATGCTATTAAACAATTAAATAAATTTAATCAAATAAATTAAATAATACTACCATGTTACTAACATGCATTAACATAATAATAATAAAACCTAATTACAATATTATCACACAAATTAACATATTAACTATTCCAATTAAATTAATATATTCAAATAACTATTGACATAAATTATAAAAGCCCAAATAAACACAAATTATTATTTTTAATTCAAACGAAAATTATTAATACATAAATTACGAACAAACATAAATTATTTAAAATAAACATAAAAATATAATCATTAAAAAACAGAAAATTAATAAAACATAAACATAAATTAAAAAAAAGGAAAAAAAAACCCAAAGTTCCCCTCCCTTGCTTAGAAAACACGAACAGATCTCGAATTTTTTTTTTCGAAATCATGGGGCAACGGACGAAATTCCGTTACCACCGCACGCTGGTAACGGACATCTTTACCGTTACCACCGCAGAGGTAACTGGATCGGATCTACGTTACCTCTGCGGTGGTAACGGTAAAGTAATCCGTTACCACCACGGTGGTAACGGAATTTCGTCCGTTGCCCGCTTTTTCGAAAAAAAAAAAAATTTTTTTTTCACCATGTTTTCCGACGACGGGGTTTGGGAGTTTTAACCACATAAAACAACAAAACTAACTCGATTTGATGATTCTCCCACTTCCTTTGCCTTCTTCCATGGGCCCATGCTTTTTCCTAGGCAAGTTGTGGTGGTAGTGGTCGAGTTTTGTCACGCGGATCCGGATCTCGCGGTGGTGTGCTTCGTGGTGGTGCTCTCCTGTGTGGTGGTGTGCTTCCGATGAGGTGGTTGTCGGTGTGGTGGTGTGCGGTGTTGTTGGGTGCCTGAGATGTGGTGTTGTGCTACGGTGGTGGTGTGCGGTGTTGTTGGTTGCCGGTGTGGTGGTGGTTGCGGTGGTGGTGGTTGCAGTGGTGGTTGTGGTGGTGGCTGCTATGGTGGGAGTGAGTGAGGAGTGAGGAGTGAGAATGAGAGAGTGTGAGAGTGAGAGAGTGAGAGAGTGTGAGAGTGAGAGTGGTGGGGTATGGGATTGTATTTGTAGGGGTAGTTTAGGAGTATTTAAGAAATAATACGAGCGATTTTCAGTAAATACGGGCGGTATTTAGTAACCCCCTTTGAGACGGAGGAAGTATTGAAGTTTGGGTTTTTTAATTTCAAAATATACTCGTTTAATTTTAATTTGGTTTGGGTTTTTTAATTTCAAAATATACTCGTTTAATTTTAATTTGGATTAGTTTCTATTCAGAATTCTGGTAGTAATTTTTTATCCATAGACTGACTGACATACGGAGTCGTTAACTGCAACAAATAGGAATTAATTATTAGTTGCTGGGTTGACATTGGGAATTACTCACTTTCTGTTTCTCTGTTCTCATATGTTGAAAATTGCATTGTAGATTTTTGGGTTTTGAAAAAAAAAAATATTAAAAAAATGGAATTTTGGGTAGACGAGTTTGTAAAATTTATAGTTGTATCATGTGGGTTTTGCAAAAAATGGAATTTTGTGGACATGGGTTTTTAAAATTTAAGTTCCATATTGTTGGATTATATGTGTGTTTATGTTTGGGCTGTAATATTTATTAGCCTTGGGCCTTTAAGTCTTGTATGTGTTAGGAGTCACTTAGGCCCATATATGTTTTTGATGTATTGAATTAGGGTGTACATAGCAAGGATATGACAGAAGGAATACAACAACGTAATAGGGAAAAACTCCACAAACATTGGCAGCCACCACACTCAACGTGACATGGTATCAGAGCCGGAAATCTGACCGGAGCTCGTCGGACTTCTTTCTTCCTCTCGCCAGAATTCTCGCATCACCCGCGTGAGTCGCTAGAATTTGTTTGCAGTGATGGGGGACGAAAAGAAGGTTATTGAAGGTGCGAAGAATGAATGGACTGTGACCTCTTCGTCACCGTATTTTCTGGGATCCGGGGATCAGCCCGGAAACATGATTACTCACGTTGTATTCACTGGTGATAACTACGTGAGTTGGGCGAGAGCGATGACTCTCTCACTTCGCGCAAGGCGTAAATATGGATTTGTAGATGGAACGATTCCAAAACCGAGCGACACTGTCGCACTCCTTGACTGGGACACGGTTCATTCCATGATCGTGTCATGGATGCTGCGAAGCATGGAGCCCAAAATCGCAGCTACTGTCCCTTTGCACGAAAACGCGAAGGATTTGTGGGACTATCTTGAGCGTAGGTTTTGTATCGCGAACGGACCGCGTAGACAACAAATCAAGGCAGCCATTACGGATTGCAAACAGACCGACCCTATGACCATCGATGCGTATTATACGAAGCTTATGGGACTTTATGATGAATTGGCACGGTTGAAACCGTTGCCCGCTTGCGAATGTAAGAAATGTGAATGCGGGATAACTTTGAAGTTGTCGAAAGAACGTGATAAGGAGATATTTCATCAATTTCTGATTGGTTTGGATAATAAGAGTTATGGTGCGGTGAGGACCAACTTACTATCTCAACAACCTTTGGGAGACATTAATCGAGCCTATCAATCGCTCGTACAAGAAGAACAATCTCGTGTCTTGGCAAGTAGCTGCAATGCCCCTGAAAATGTTCATGCTTTTTATGCTCAATCTGAGCGTGTGCGAGGGAAGTTCGATCGTGTTGACAAGAGCAAACTGACTTGCTCTCATTGCAAAGCAAAAGGACATGAGGTTGGGACGTGTTTTAAATTGCACTGCAATCCTGCCTGGTATGAGGAGCGTATTCGAGCTCGCCAAGCTGCTCGTGCTGATGGAGCTGCTGCTGGGTCTATGGCTCGTGCTCGCTGGAGCCGCCTGCCGGGTCCTCGACGAGTGCTGAGTCGTCGGCAAATGCTGCTGGGCAGCGCGCTGGAGGGGGGGCTCGAGCTCAAGCCCATGTTGTCAATGATGGGTCGTTTACTAACCCCGACGGGAGTGGTACATCACTTGCTCATCTAACTCCTGAGCAAGTGCAGGCTCTTATGACTTTAATTAATTACCAAGAACATAATAATGCCGAGCGCATGACAGGTGAGAAACATGATACGGAATGGATTATAGATACTGGAGCTTCGCATCATATTACTAGTACGTTCTCGGTTTTGAGAAATGTGTGTGATGTTGAAGGGCGCCCTGTTGGTCTTCCCGATGGAAGTTCAGTTGTTGCTACCAAACAGGGGGATGTGCATCTTACAGATTGTCTTGTTTTACGCGATGTGTTATTTGTTCCTGCCTTTCACTGCAATTTAATCTCTGTATCACATTTGGTGTCTGATAATTCTTGTACTATCCAATTCACTCCTTCTTTGTGTGCTATACAGGACCGACCTTCAGGGACTCTGATTGGAGCAGGTGAACGGCGAGGGGGGCTTTACTACTTCCGCAAGGTGGCTGTGGTGCAAGCTGTTGGTGTTTCAGGCATGACTGAGTTTGACTTGTGGCATCAAAGGTTAGGTCATCCTTCGGAGAGAGTGGTGAAGATGCTTCCTGCTATTAGATCTAGTACTTGTAGGAAGAAATTGAATAACATATGTGATGTTTGTCCTATGGCAAAACAAACACGGGATAGTTTTCCAGTTAGTTTAAATAAAGCTAGTCGTTTGTTTGAATTGATACATTGTGACTTGTGGGGACCATATAGTGTTCCTTCCTCCTGTGGAGCCACTTATTTCCTGACTATTGTTGATGATTACTCCCGTGCTGTGTGGGTGTATTTGTTGCAAAATAAAACTGAAGTTTATCACTATTTTCTCTCTTTCTTTGCCATGATAGCCCGTCAATTTGAAACCACTGTCAAGATTGTTAGAAGTGATAATGGGACTGAGTTCAAATGCATGCATGATTTCTTTCAACAAAGTGGCATTTTTTTTCAAACTTCTTGCACGGGGACCCCTGAACAAAATGGGAGAGTTGAGCGAAAACACCAACATATCTTGAATGTGAGTAGGGCTTTGATGTTTCAGGCTAATGTACCTATTGATTTTTGGGGTGAGTGTGTTCTCACTGCTGTGCATTTGATTAATCGTACTCCTTCTGGTGTTTTGGGGTATAGAACACCTTATGAGATGATATTTGGACGTGCTCCTGATTTTGATCTTTTACGTGTGTTTGGATGCTTGTGCTTTACTCATAATCAAAAGTCAAAACGGGATAAATTTGCTCCTAGGAGTCGTAAGTGTGTTTTTTCTTGGGTATTCTACGGGCAAGAAAGGGTGGAAGGTTTATGATTTGGAGACCGGTGATATCTTTGTGTCCCGGGATGTTCAATTTTTTGAGAATTCTTTTCCCTACAATACTCTCCCTTCTTCTTCCCATGCTTTACCTTCTACCTCTCCTGATCCTTTTTCCCTTGTCTTTGATGACCCAAATACCTTACCCAACGTTCCTTCTCACACAAATGACTCCGTTGGCACAAATACATCTCCTGGCCCACAGTCTCAGCCTAGCTCCGGGTCTCTTGACGCTGCTGATCCAGCGCTTGGGCTTCCTTCCGGCCCATCTTCTTCTTTGCCTACGTCCGTTTCTTCGCTTGTGTCTGGCCCAGCATTTGACGCTGACCATGGGCAGTCTCCTCCTTCCTTCCCCGGGCCTTTAAGTGTTGATTCTGAGGATCTTCTTTGTGAGGCTGCTGCTGATCCTTCCTCGCCCAATATGGGCCGGGGTCATCGTGACAAGCGGCCTAGTGTGTTGTTGAAAGATTATTTGGTCAATTCTGTGGATGCTGTTAGCCCCTCTCCAGGTTCATCATATGCTCCTAGTTCCTCAGGTACTACTCCTTATTCTATAGCACATGTTGTGAATTGTGATAATTTTTCTCTATGCCATCGTGCTTTCCTTGCTGCAGTTGATGAGGGTGTTGAGCCCACCAGTTTTAAACAAGCTATGGAGCATTCTGGGTGGCGGGAGGCTATGCAGAAAGAAATCAGTGCTTTGGAAGAAAATCAGACTTGGGTTATGACTACTCTTCCTCCTGGGAAGAACGCTCTTGGTTGTAAGTGGGTGTACAAAATCAAATATCACTCCGATGGTAGTGTTGAGCGTCTCAAAGCTCGCTTGGTTATTTTGGGCAATCATCAGGTGGAAGGGATAGATTACCATGAGACTTTTGCTCCTGTGGCTAAGGTGGTTACCGTTCGTGTTTTTCTTACTGTCGCTGCTGCTCATAACTGGGAAGTTCATCAAATGGACGTTCATAATGCTTTTCTTCATGGTGATCTTGATGAAGAGGTGTATATGAAATTACCCCCTGGTTTCTCCTCTGGTCATCCTGGTCAGGTATGTAAGCTACAAAAGTCTCTCTATGGTCTTCGCCAGGCACCTCGTTGTTGGTTTGCCAAACTTGCTGCTTCTCTACGTCAGTATGGGTTTTCTCACTCTTATTCTGATTACTCTCTCTTCACGTATTGTCGTGGTTCCGTTCGTTTGAATGTGCTTGTGTATGTTGATGACCTCATCATTTCTGGTAATGATTCCGCTGCTTTATCTGTTTTTAAAGCCTATCTTGGTGAGTGTTTTCGCATGAAAGATCTCGGTCTCCTGAAGTATTTTCTTGGTATTGAAGTTGCTCGAAGTCCTGACGGCTTCTTCCTGTCCCAACGTAAGTATGCTCTTGATATTATTTCTGAGACTGGTCTCTTGGGTGCTCGACCTGCTGACACCCCCTTAGAGCAGAATCACAACTTGGCTCGTGCCGAGGGCCCTCTTTATTCGGACATTGCTCAATATAGGCGCCTTGTGGGTCGTCTACTCTACTTAGCTTTCACCCGTCCGGATTTGGCCTATGTTGTTCATGTGCTTGCTCAGTTCATGCATGAACCTCGTCAACAACATTGGGACGCTGCCCTTCGTGTTGTTCGCTATTTAAAAGGGTCTCCTGGCCAAGGCATTGTTTTGTCTTCTTCTTCTGATTTGCAGTTAAGTGCCTGGTGTGACTCTGATTGGGCTAGCTGTCCTTTGACTCGTCGTTCCGTCACTGGTTGGATGGTGTTCCTTGGTTCGTCTCCTATCTCTTGGAAGACTCGCAAACAACACACCGTTTCTCGTTCTTCTGCTGAAGCTGAGTATCGTTCTATGGCCGATGTGACGGCTGAGCTTAAGTGGCTACGTGCTCTTCTTCGTAGTCTTGGGGTCTCTCACTCCGGTGCTTGTTCTCTGTACTGTGATAGTAAGTCCGCTCTTTATATTGCTCAAAATCCTGTGTTCCATGAACGAAACACATTGAGGTCGATTGTCATTATGTTCGTGATGCCATACAAGCCGGTCTCCTTGCTACTTTTCATGTTTCTACTACGGAACAACTTGCGGATCTCTTTACTAAGGCTCTTGGCACTCGGCAATTTATGTACTTACTTGGCAAGTTGGGCATTTGTAATCCCCATGCTCCAACTTGAGGGGGGGTGTTGGATTATATGTGTGTTTATGTTTGGGCTATAATATTTATTAGCCTTGGGCCTTTAAGTCTTGTATGTGTTAGGAGTCACTTAGGCCCATATATGTTTTTGATGTATTGAATTAGGGTGTACATAGCAAGGATATGACAGAAGGAATACAACAACGTAATAGGGAAAAACTCCACAAACATTGGCAGCCACCACACTCAACGTGACACATATTATATTTAAAGTGGGTTTTGCAAAAAATATGGAATTTTGGAAAGATGGATTTGTAAGATTTAAGTTCCATGTTTTGGGTATAGTTTATTTGCTCTGTTACTATCCCCGAATTCATCCTTGTGAGAAAACTATGTAGCATGCATGATTCTGTTTCTGTGAGAAAATTGTATAGGATAATTCATAAAGATATACAACCTTTTTGTTGAATATATTATGTTAGGCTTTTGATAATTTAACTAGGATTTTCCTTTTTTGTTCATAATACGGAATTATATTTTGGTATGTGTAATTTTTTAGTGTCAAAAATGTTGATTTTCTGTCTCTACTTGGAATTAGTCATTTATCATGTGTTGGGAATTAGTCGCAATTATCTTTCAATCTCCATTATGTTGGGTTGGTAATTGGTATGTTGTTTGGTTGATTTTGATGTTACCTGTGAAGTCAGCTTAATTGACTGATTGTGTTTGGTTGATTGTGTCTGCAGTATAAACCTCAATCGCCTGTAAATGATTTTCATAAGGATTTACTTCTTGCCACCGTGCCGGCTTATCTCCGCGATACACCAAATTGTTTTTTGAAATGGGCTCTTAGGTATCGTATACTTCCCGACGTACTTCAAGAAGCAGAAGAATGTGCTTACCTTGCTGAATATAATGCTTTTTACACTCAAGCTCTGAAATGCCTTAAAGTTGATGACAAGCACCGATTTGCAAAACTTCTTACCGAACACCGTGACTTAATCAATAAATTCCCTCCACTTGGCTTATTTGAGGATGTTTGCGAGCACAATGCTGTTGCTTGTGCTGTTGCATTTCTTCAATCTGGCTTCTCTTTGGATCTAAATGCTCCGTTCGAAGATTCAGCTTTTCACCCACTGGATCTAAATGCTCCGTTCGAAGATTCAGCTTCCCTAACCAACTTACTTTTACATCATGGAGCCAACCCTAACAATTACTCTCGTCGTCATAGATCTCCACTTGTTTTAGCCCTCACAGTATTATGGTGCGCTGCATACTGCTGCTTTACTAAGCTTTATGTTTCAGTTCCATGGTTCTATTTCCCAGTAAATTTAATCATATTGATTTAGTTCGTTATTTCAATGTCGCAGCTTTAATGATTATGTCAAACAATGGGAAGCTGATAAATCCATCTTCAAGCTGCTGTACATCTTTTGCTTGCCTGAATTGGTGAGATCCTTGTGTGTTAGCAATTTGTTTTTTTTTTTTACTTGTTAGTACAATTCTTTTTCTTTAAAGTGTTATGACTAACCTTTGTCCTCCACTACAGTAGTATATATGTTGTTTTCTTCTATATCAATTTTTATATTACGCCTTATAAATTAATTATTGGCTTCTTGCCTAAAAAGGTCAAAGTTTAATAATAAAATACTTGGAAGGTACACAAATTGCCACACCCAAAGCCAATTATAGAAACTATTATACATTATTTTTAATGCTAATAATATTGAATATTATCGACCAACAAATACTAATTTAGAAAGAGATTATTACACTATCTCAAATTAATAATATTGTGATGAGTTGGGTACGACAAGTTTACACGTCGGCTTAAGAGTTAAGATGATTTGAAGATTTAAGTAACATAGGTCAATAATTAATGCTACCATATTTAGTACTTCCTCCATTTTTTATTACTCGCGTCATTTTGGTTTGTTAATTGTTCAAACATGCATGTTACTCTGAACTAAGTTTGCGAGTTGATGTTTTTAGTCTCTTATGCGTACCCTTATTTGTATTTTGTCAAAGGGAAACTTGGTCGTTACAAATCTCCTAATCGTCAAACAAAACCTAACTAAATCAGTAAACTAGGTAAAGTGATAAGTAAGGGTCAAAATCCGCAGGGAATATCAAGAAGAACACTAATGTTGCTAATTGTTGCAAGCTAAGTCGAAGATTTAGCAAGATGTTTGGTTTACTAAATTAAAGAACTAAAGCAACTAATTAATTAGGACCTTAGGAAGACGCTAAATGATTAGACAAGAAATCAATTGGTAAAAGCATTGGGAGAAGGGGATAAACACCATCCAATCATGGTTTAGGCAATAAGAAGGGCGAAGTATAGGGGAAAGAACCAAGCAACTAATTGAGGTTATTGACTCTTAACTAGTTCTAAGCCCTCTCTCAAGGGTGCATAAAACTACCTAGGTCACACATTTAAGCCACACTCATGGTCTCAAACATACATCCAAGGATAAGCACAACGTCAATCTACAAAACCCTCACTCAAATCTCACTCTCATGAGTAATTAAGCAAGATAATAGTATGAATGTCAACCTTAATCTCCTCTCTCAATTTGACTAAGGCATTAATAAAACAAACATCCAAGTAATTAATTAGAATGCAAGTAGATAATAGTCATGCTATTAATCAATTAATAAGCCCAATCAAACTCCTAACTTCTTATTCAAAAACCCAAATCAATCATGGTTGGGTTTTCACCCCAACCCCCAACTAATTAACTACTCACTAATCATCATAATCATCATAGTAATACTAATAAAAGGAAAAAAAAAAAAATCAAACATGAACAACTAAAGCAATCAACACAAGATCTAACACAAGATTAAGTTAAGAAACTAAAATCTAAACATGGATTAAACTAAGTAAACAAAAGTTGAATAAACAAAAAAGATAAAAGTATAAAAAGTAGAGAGAAGAAGAGACATTACTTAAACCATGAAGAAGAAATGAAGATCTTGCATAAAAACCAAAAGTTTGCCATAATCTAAGCTACAAAACCATGAAAATCTACTTTTTCTCTCTAGGATTTCACTTTCTCTCACTAGATTAAGTTAAAAACTCTCTAAAAATGATTTTCTGGAATCAAAGTTAATCTGTCTTTAAGTAGACCAAGTATTTATATTATTACAAAAACGGGGCTAAAAACAACATTTACGAAGAAAATGTCGAGAAATTAACAAGGAGAACCCGCTCCTAACAAAATTGGGCGATGGAGCGAGTGCTCATGGAGAGCTCTTGGGTCGCTCCATCCCTACTGCCAACAGGGTGGTTGCCGAGCAAGTGAGGAGCACCCGCTCCGTCTTCGGTGCGCGCCAGGAGCGCTTGCTCAATAGGCGCTCCTGGGTAGCTCCAAGCTACTGCTCCCTTGGTATCCTTTAACACACGTAGGAGCGCCCACTCCTATTTCTTGAGAGCACCCACTCCACTCTTCTCCATGCTAGGAGCTCCAGCTCCTAGGTGGCTCCCTCCTCGCTCCAACTTCCTGCTGCCATGTATTAGAGCTTGGAGGAGCGCCTACTCCTATTTTTACATGGAACGCCCGCTCCTCCCCTGTTTGCTTTTTTCTTCTTAGAAAAAAAACACACTAAACAATAGTGTTAGTGATCAACGGGGAGGGGGAAAAGCCATGGAATCGTACATACTTAGCATGCACTGCTAGAGGATGAAAATGAGGAAACTAGAGGGAGAAAGTGCACTTAATTTCAAAATTATCATGCAAAAACTATCAAAATATGCACGAGTGAGACTAATTTCTCACTCATCATATTTATACTTGTCTTAGTGCAACCTAATATATGATATTAAACTTGAGTATGGCTATGAAATATGACGACACGCACATTGAAATATCAACATGAGTTCTTATTACAACTGATTGTCATACCAAGCGTGAGAGTTAGTTAAGGCGGCGAAAAACCTAAGTTGTTACCCCAACCCAAACCTAACCAAAAACATTGTGGGTTATTGTTTGATTTTCAACCCATATTCGTAAATGAGTTGACATTGGGACGTTTGGTTCAACATAGGTTGGAACAAACCTATAGGGAAAGCTGGGTTTCTGCCAAACCCTCACCACCCATGAATTCAATTCATATTTTTTACATGTGTTATTTTATTTTGTTTTTGATTGACAAACAGGAACGTAAAATCCGCTCCATCTCCACCCCAATGAGGCGGGTGGGTCTTGGTTTTATGGGGGTGAGGCGGGGATGAGGAGAGAAATCATAGATGCATTTTATGTTGTACCCAGTACCCACCCATCTCCACCCTCCCCACCTCATACCCACTAGAAAATATGTAATTTGAATAATATCTAACATTAAATTTCAAAGAACCCCATAATCAATAAAAAAAATTTAAAGTTTTGTTTGATTATTTGTGGTTTTTTTTTCCTTTTTTTGTATTTAAAATTTTAAATAGCACATGTTTATTTAGCAGCTTTGGAACAAGGATCAAGTGGTGGTGGGGTGGGGATTTGGTTGAGGTGGATACCCAAGTGGGTGGTGTCGTGGTGTGGCAAGGATAGTTTTATTTTTGCTTTTGGTTGGGCGGGATGGGGATGAGTTTCGGACCTACCGTGAAATTGAGGCGCGGATTGGGATGGGGATGGGAATGCCAACATCGTTATAGGTTTAACATGAACACACATGATTTTAACTTTTACGAAGTAACATAACAATAATCTCTTCTTATATAATGCTTTGACATTAGTGAGTAAGTTTCAAAAGTTTTTGTGTATTACATTAGTACAAAATTACAAATAAAAAAGTATGTAGATTTTGACTGACCTCCTTTTTATGCGTGACAGAATGAGCCCTTTGCTACCATCGAACTGCTGGCATCACATACGAAACAAATTGAGGAGGTTTGTGCTTATCTTATAGAGTATGGAAATGTCGTTCATCTGGCTTCTTTGCTGATGGCTGCTAAAGACCAGCTGCTGGTTTCCTCTGCTGAAGGTGGCCTGGAGACTATCCCAATTGGGCAATACATATTGAGAAAGCTAAAATTAGTGTCAGACCAAGAGAGCCAGTTCATGACCGATTCCGAAACCACTAACATTCATCAGTCAAAGCCTGTTGTTGAACGATACAAGAATGCATACAATGTCATCAAAATCATGTGGAAAGCTGTTGATGTTCTTGATAGCTATCGTAAGTCTGAATGGGTTAAGGTACAGCTTCATGATATGATTTTAGTATTTTTCTGAAGTCTGACTTGTTTTTTCTTACATCCCTAATTTACTTTTTTATATATTTTGGTGTAAATACAATATCAAATTAAAGGACAATACATAAAGCCAAATCATACATCAAAAGAAGAGAGAAGGCTGTGTAATCATTTATATTAGAAAACCAACATATAATACCTAATTGTTGAAATCTTTCCGTTACGGAGGGAGTAAGAAAGTAATCTGAAAACAAATATCGCTCAAGCATCAGTCATACATATATGTCAATCAAGATAAGATTTTAGAACTTGAATTTCAATGGCAAGATTTTGTGAAGAAAAACTTTATGATTATACCAACATTTCCAGAAGATATGTTGTGTAATCGCTGGAATAATCTTGAACTTAAAATATCAGTTCATGGTGGGGTGACGAAGGAATGATTATGGTGGTGTTGCTATTCTTTTTCATTTATCTTTTTAGCCTAATGTCACATATCAAACTAGGGGGAATTGATTTTGGTTGGTGGAAATACTTAATAAACATTTCATATAGCAAATAAGATATATTTAAGTAATCTATTTTAATAATCAACGTAATATTATGACATTTGAATATAACCTCATATTTTTTCCCCAAAAACCAGAGTATTATTTAACACGAGTTTGTGTTAAAAAGCTTGTGGTGCTGAAAGGTTGGGTTGTTGAACAATAGTTTAGATTACTGAGAGCCAATTTTCTATTATTATATAGGGTGCATACTTATGAACTTCTCAAACAATATATGTAAGATGACTAAGATCATAAATTTGAACTCAAGCTTTGATCAATCTAATGTGGACTATATAATCATTTATACAATTTTTTCTTTAGTTTCTTTTTCTAGCGGAATTTTTATATCCCTTTATTGGATGGGTTGCATGTGCTACCCTTTGTTCCTCCGTAAATCTGCTGCTGCTTGGGGTTTCTTTCAAGTGATTTTAGAAATCCTAACTTGTGTATAAATGTTAATGTTTTAGATTTTTTACTTTTTTTATTTTTTTATTTTTTTATTTGTATGTGTGTGTGTGTGTCATTCCCTTCTACATACTGACATCTATTTTCTTCTCTTTTCAAGAATGTAATGGGTTATGAAGTGCCATTTGACATTGCACATGATCTTGTGAATGATGCGAAACTTGTCTTGAATCCTGAGGATGTCTTCCGCAACGATATCGATTGGTAATGAGATTTTAAAATGTTCGATTATGATGTTTAATGATAATTTACATGATACAATGGATGTGGTCGAACAGTTTATCTCATACGATGTACTCCCTTTGTCCCTAAGAGATTGTTTGGTTGGGTGGAAAGCATTTTCCTGAAAACTAATTTCCTTATCTTCCGTTGTTTGGTTTGTGAAGGGTGGAAAATTGTTTTCCCAAAGGTGTAAAACATTTTCCTTTTGAAAGGGAGGGAAACCAACTTTCGTACCTATTCTACAACTTCCTCTTTCCTTCCACTCATCCATCCTCCCATTTCCTTTTCATTTTTCCTAATCTCTCTGGCTTTGAACCAAACAAAGGAAAACTCATTTACAATTGTGTTTTCCGTTGGAAAATGTTTTCCATGGAAAACCATTTTCTGTTGAAAACATTTTCCGTTCAACCAAACGGAGCCTTAATGTTTACCCCAGAGGAAACTTTGCAATGTTTTGCATATAGGGCTGTCCTTTTTGTCTTTCTGTTGGGTGCTGAGGGAAAACATTTACCAAATGGGGTGTGGAGCAGCGCGAAAGGGACAAACTTAATAGGTAATTGGAGGCAATCTTTGAGGATTTGAATGGTAATTAGACCAAATGGCTCATCACTATGTATGGCCTGAATGGAATTCAGTATGGGTTTATCCATTTGCCACTTTTTGGGATTGAAATTGTACCAAGTGGTTTATGCTGCTTACTGCACATTTCACCAATGTGGACTAGGAGAATGATGCTTCTTTTGTCAGAAATTCTTGGTTGTGAGAAGCTTTTAAATTCATTGAATTCCTAATTGTGATACCCCACTTTGCTTTTATACAAGAGTATGTGTTTGCAGCATTTTATGTCCCTCTTCAAAGAATATACGGTTTTTTCACCAAATACCCCTGACAAATAAATTTATTCACCAAATACCCCCACTTTTTTCAAAATTCACCAAATACCCCTGACCTTTAAAAAAATTCACCAGATGCCCAAATGACTAACGGCGGTTAACTCCGTTAGTCATTAACCCTAAAAAACCCTAATTAACCTTAATTAAACCCTAACCCTAAAAACCCTAAAAACCCAAACACTAAAAAACCCTAAAAACCCTAAAAGCCCACCAACCCCTCGCCCACCACCCCCACCCCCGGTCCACCACCATCCCCCACAACAACCCCAGCCCCCTCCCCATCCCCCCCGAATCCGGCGCCTCCCCCCCCCCGGTCGGAAAATCGCTCCCCCTCCCCCGCCCCTTCGACCGCGCCTCCCCCTCCCCATCTCCCACCCCTTCGAATCCGCGCCTCCCCCTCCCCCACCCCTTCGAGCGAATCTCCCACCGTTGTTTACGCTCGTAAAGAGGAGGCGGCACTCTCTCCTACCGTTGAGATTGAAATTGCGCAGGTGCGGGGAGGAGGGGGCTGCGGCCGCGGCAAGAGTGAGGGAGGAGGGGAGGGGACGAGTGCGCTGCGAGAGTGAGAGAGGGGGGGAGGGAGGCGCGAGGGACGACTTCGAAAAGAAAATGCCGAGAGTGAGGGAGGAGGAGGGAGGAGGCACGAGGGACGGGGAAGGGGGAGGGAAAGGGCCGCGTCAGAGACAGGGGTCCGAGGGTCCTGGCAAGAGTGAGGGAGGAGGAGGGGGACGAGTGCGCCGGCGAGAGCGAGGGAGAGGGAGGGGAGGCGCGAGGGACGCGCTTCGAAAAGAAAATGCGGCGAGAGTGAAGGAGGGGGAGGGAGGCGCGAGGGACGGGGAAGGGGGGGGGGAAAGGGGCTGCTCGGAAAGGGGGTGCCGGGGGTTGTCGGGGAGGGAGAATGGAGGGGGCGGGGCCTGGGGTGGGGTGAGGAGGGGGTGGGGCCGGGTGGGTCTAGGGTTTGGGGGGTAGGGTTGGGGGGGTTGGGGCTGGGTTAAGGAGAGTTTAGGGTTTAGTTAGGTTTAATTAGGTTTAATAAGGGTTTAATTAGGGTCTTTTAGGTTAATTAGTTAATTAATTAACGGTGCAGTAACGTCCGTTAGCCAAAAAGGGCATCTTTGGTATTTTTTGAAATGTCAGGGGTATCTGGTGAATTTTTTTAAAGGTCAGGGGTATTTGGTGAATTTTGAAAAAAATGGGGGTATTTGGTGAATAAATTTATTTGTCAGGGGTATTTGGTGAAAAAACCGAAGAATATAACTGCATTAGAGGATGGAATCTTGTGGTTATTACTTGTTAGTTCATCGTTGGCCTTTAAATGTAGCATCGCAGTACAGTCCCTCTAAATATGGTAATACAGGATATATGAAAATATACTATGGAATTGCTACATCATTACTAATAATAAACTGGTCATTTTGCTGATGAATGAGTTGTTAGGGTAATTAGTTATCTACCATCTGATTTAATTGTTTATTTATGATATAGTTGTTTAGTTATTTGGTATACCTAGTAGTTTATGATTTTGATGTCACTTACACTGTTTGTGAAAACATGGTGTTGATATGTGATTTATCAAGTTTGCGGCCCTCGATCACCTCAAAGGCTAAAGGTACGTAGTTATGGTTTGTTTTACATACTTCAATATAGGAAGATAGTGGTAATTTTTTAAGCTAACGTTG
This sequence comes from Beta corolliflora, assembly GCA_947648045.1. Taxonomy (NCBI): domain Eukaryota; kingdom Viridiplantae; phylum Streptophyta; class Magnoliopsida; order Caryophyllales; family Amaranthaceae; genus Beta; species Beta corolliflora. The sequence goes on along the minus strand of CANSZD010000686.1, from coordinate 651,786 downwards.
TGGGAATGCATCTCCACTCCACCACCTCTCTTGCCAAGTGGGTTGTTGGATGTGAGGGAAGCTAGATTATAAAACAAATGAAGCTATGATTATGATAGGTGTCAACTTATCGAAGGAATTTTGTATTGTGACACAGTTCTTTCAAAGCGAATATGTTTCGAAAAGCAATTGCGTTCTAGTTCAAGTCTACATCCGATAGTTGGGGTAAGGATTCTTATCTATTTCTTTAAATAGTTGTGATCACAATTTTTGGCAATCTATGAGATCATGCCTTTTCATCTTGTTTTGGATATGTCTTGATTTTCCTTGCTTCTTTAAAAATGTTGCACTGCTTACGGCTGCCTTTGAATTGTTACGGTGTTACCTTTTATTAACGATAGAGACATAAATTTAATTTATACTAAGGGGGCGTTTGGTTGTTATGGGGTAATTGAATGGAATTAAGAAAGGGTTAGAAGGGGAAAGGAAAGCAAAACCCTTAGATTAAAAGTGATGTTTGGTTGGTAAATGTCATTCCTCTTTCTTCCTCCTCTTACCATCTTCCACCATAGCACCACCACCACCACCACATCTAACCCCCGAAACGCGGCCGCCTCTCCATACCCCCGAAACGCCGCTGCGCCGCGTCGATCTCCTCCCCCCTCCCCGCGCGCCACATCTCCCCCACTCCTTCACTTGCGCGTCGATCTCCCCCTCCCTCCTCCTTGCACGTCGCATCTCTCCCTCCCTTCCCCGAGCGTCGCATCTCCACCTCCCCCTTCACGCGTGTCGCATCTCCCCCTCCCCCCCTGCGCGTCGCATCTCTCCCTCCCCTTCCCCGCGCGTCGACTTCTCACCCTTCCGTCGCTCTTTTTTTTTTCGGGGTTTGTGCCGTGAATGGTGGTTTAGGCGATGGTCGGTGGTAAAGATTGAGGGTGCGGGTGGAGGTATCGGGTGCGCTTGCGGTGGTCGGATTGGGTTGTGGTGGTTGTCGGGTCGGGTTGCGGTGTCGGATGGGAGGTTGTGGTGGTGGTTGGGTGGTCGGGTGGTGGTTGGGTTAAGTGGTGGTTGGGTGGTCAAGGAGATGGTCAAGATTGAGTCAAAGAAAGGGTAAGTGAAACCCTAGGAGGGGTGGGGGAATGAAAGTAGAGGACTTTGGGGGTAAGGGGAGGATAAAGGGTATCATTAAAGTGTGCAAACAAACAACAAGTAAGGGAATCAGGTTACTTAATTCTCTTACCCTTTCCACAAGACCCCCTACCAAACGCCCCCTAAGTATTATGCTGATGTTGCTTTAATTTTCTAAATCCAGAATCCTGCAATGGGTATGTCTTTGTTTTCATCCTTATCTATGGCGAGCTTTCCTCATCATTCATATCATACTTGGCAAGCTGTCAATTTCAACACCATCAAGTCCATGGAATTTCAAAGCACCCATGTGAAGACATCATCGTGCAATTTTATAACATCAGCAAGGGTATGTGCTCTTCTTATTTGGTTCCCAACAGAAGTAATTAGTTACAGGCATGTGGCATGTCTGTAGTATGTTCTCTGCTGATGTTATTATATTTGTGGTACAGAAGCCTGCAACAAGTTTGGGTACATCTCAGTTTCCATCCTCTCCGCCAATGTCAACCCCGCATCACACGTCTCATACTTACCAAGCTGTCAATTTCTGCAACATAAAGCCAGTTGGAATTTGTCATTCAGCATCAGCAAGGGTATGTACTCCTCTGATTTGGATTGCCAAGAGGAGTATTAAGTAGTGTGTTACGTAGAGTTTATGATACTCGCTCGTAGAACTCTTTTGTGTGTAATAATCTCGGCAAGCACTAAACCTAGTTGACAGGGTTATTTAATGGTATCTTCCTTTGTGGATTCTCCTGGCTTTTCTGTTTTTAGACTTGAGAACTAAACCTAGTTGACCGGGTTATTTAATGCTATCTTCCTTTGTTGTTTCTCCTGGCTTTTCTGTTTTAGACTTGAGAGTAAGCACGTCTCTGTGCCTTGTTTCTGCAGAAATATTATCTCTTATAAGTTGATATAACGTGACTCTTTGTGTGAAAATAGTTGCTTATAAGTCGTTACGGTTATGATTTTTTATACAATGGTTAACCGAAAATCCGAATATGTTTATTTTATTATATTTTAAATTATTGACATTTTAGTTGAATGTCGGAGACAATTTTTGTTGGCAGTGATTGTGGATATGGCAAACTGGACTTTAGAAAGTGAAAATTAGATTGTGGACACTAGACATGGTAACTCTCTGCCTCCTCCAACTTGAGTAGTATGGTATTCGTATTTTATTTTTTATGTTGGCAGTGAATACTTCATTGTTGAACCCTTATTCTTGACAGTGAACTTTGTGGAGTATTGTCGTATTAATGTTATATTATTTATGTTGTGAAAAATGTAAAAATTTAATATATAAATTAAGTAAAATATATTAGAAGGTAGGATTATATCGGAATAATCAAAAGGTGAAATAAATAGGAAAAATGGATGAGAATACCCCCAACTTTGGAGCGTCAGTTTTTAATACCCCCAATTATGGGTTATTTTTAAATACCTCCAACTATTGGGCTGAACCACCAAAAATACTCTACTTTAACTTGTGACCTGCTGTTTCGGTAAAAATATTACTTTTCCCTCCAATTGCTTCACCCAACCCCATTAACCCCCATTAATGCCATTTTATCGAAAATCAAGTCTTCATCTCTCTCTCTCATCTGCGTTTTACTGTACAAACAATTCATCTTCTCAACCAAGTTTGGGCATTCTTCATCAAGATCAATTATGGATCTTTGGGAGAAAATTATGCAACCTAAGTCTGCGTGAAAGGTAAATTTTCATATTTGTTGCTGAATTTTGGATTTTTCCTTCTTTTTTGTTTTTAAAATCTTAAATATTTGGTGCAAATTGGTGATTCTGTTTGTGTTATTGTTGTTGTTTATTGGACTTTTGTTGATAATATGTGCTTGCATTACATTAGGTACCATGAAAAGAACAGTTATTGATGATGTTAGGAATCTGGGTGTTGTAATTTGATTAATGCGGAACAAAATCAATGAAATAATAAGGATGAGAAAAGCAATAAAGAAGAGAACAAAAGAACACAAGGATTTACGTGGTTCGATCAAAATAGACCTACATCCACAGGTGGGGGATTCGAGCTTCTTCACTATGATGGAGAAAAAATAGAGAGAATAATACAAGGAGTCCTAAATTCTAGAGGCTAGAAGTGTTTCATGAGTTGTGTATCAATAATGAATACCAACCCGCACAAAACCCTAGAATATACTCCGTACAAAAAACCCTAAAAAATAAAACTGATTCGGAAACGTATCTTGCAAACCGCGAGCCGCGGTGTCTGTCGCGAGTCGCGATTTATGTCGCGTGTCGCGATACACTCTCTGCAGTTCTTCGTAAAACGGGAGTAACTTTCTCGTTTCTCATCGGAATTAGGCATATGACCTATCGTTGGAAAGCTCTTTGAACAAGCTATCACCTTCAATTTGAATCACATCAAAACCATTTATAGATTGAAAGATATGTGCATTCAAAGTATCCCTTATGCCATTCATAAGATTTCAAGTCATAATTAACAATCTCCACCTTGACTTGAAACCAATCAATCAAGATACCTCCACCTTGAACCAAGAAGTGATGCTCAACCAAAAACACCATAGAACCTCCTCCTTAAACAAAATTCCATAAGCCTACTCACTTTAGGCAACCCAGAAAACGGACATCTTCTATAATTGTGTACCGATGCGTTTTCGAACACAAAATCCGTATACAAAACCATCACATGGACTAGATCGAGAGTATAAAGTCACCAACGCCAAACATGTTTACTCAAATTGACCAAACTCTCTTCAAACACTTCTTCATCTCAACAACAAACTCAACCAATTCTAGAAAACCAATTGACATCAATAACGTCTAAATTGCAATTGTACTTAACAAAACACAAAAGTACCAAATTTGAGATAAGAAATAGCATAACTAGAACAAAATCTAATGCATAACCAAGATTGTTACAAAAAAAAAAAACTCAAGAAACAATCTATCATAGACTCCATAGCAAAAAATCCACACGGTTTCTCATTTTACCAAGAGATCTCAAAGGGCACCAATCATAAAGAGATCGTAGAAACCGCAGCCCCAAATCTGTAACCCTAAAGTGCAAGATCATCATCAAATGCATCGTTGGTGATATTTGCGGATTGGTCCTCATTGGACTTTTCCCCAATCTTCTTCTTTAATTTCCAACACTCAGATTTAATATGACCCTTCACATGACAATAATTACAAATTTTGCCAGAATTGTTTCCACCATGAGCAACAAAAGCATTTATGTAAGCAGAATTATTAAATTTATTAACCAATTTATTGTTAATTAAATCTCTCCGAGTTAAGGCCTCCTTAACGACTCGCAAACTCAAATAATCTTTACCATATAATAAGGTATCTCGAAAATGCTTATACGAAGGTGGTAAAGAGCACAACAATCTAATAGCAATATCCTCATCATCGATCTCAATCGATGTTTTGCAAATCCATGATAATAGAGAATAATTCATCTAAATGAGACTCAAGCGGTTTACCTTCTTCTAGACTAAGATCATGAAGTCTAGATTTGAGTAGTAGACGGTTGGTCACACTCTTTGTCATATAAAGTAACTCCAACTTCAACCACAAACCCGCAGCAGACGTCTCCTTGGCAACCTCTCTCAAAACTTCATTAGATAGACTTAAATGAATCGCGGAGAGTGCCTTCAAATCGATCTCCTCCCACTTGTCATCCGTCGTACCCGAAGGCTTTTTGGATGCACCTTCAAGAGCTTTGTGACAGCCACTTTGAACCAAGATGGCTCTTATCTTCAATTGCCATAGGCCAAAATTTACTTGCTTATCAAATTTCTCAATATCGAATTTCATTGGCATAATTGAATCAAACTCGTTCTATAAACACCTAAGATCTTAAACAACCAAGCTCTGATACCAATTTGTTAGGAATCTGGGTGTTGTAATTTGATTAATGCGGAACAAAATCAATGAAATAATAAGGATGAGAAAAGCAATAAAGAAGAGAACAAAAGAACACAAGGATTTACGTGGTTCGATCAAAATAGACCTACATCCACAGGTGGGGGATTCGAGCTTCTTCACTATGATGGAGAAAAAATAGAGAGAATAATACAAGGAGTCCTAAATTCTAGAGGCTAGAAGTGTTTCATGAGTTGTGTATCAATAATGAATACCAACCCGCACAAAACCCTAGAATATACTCCGTACAAAAAACCCTAAAAAATAAAACCGATTCGGAAACGTATCTTGCAAACCCGCGAGCCGCGGTGTCCTGTCACGAGTCGCGATTTATGTCGCGTGTCGCGATACACTCTCTGCAGTTCTTCGTAAAACGGGAGTAACTTTCTCGTTTCTCATCGGAATTAGGCATATGACCTATCGTTGGAAAGCTCTTTGAACAAGCTATCACCTTCAATTTGAATCACATCAAAACCATTTATAGATTGAAAGATATGTGCATTCAAAGTATCCCTTATGCCATTCATAAGATTTCAAGTCATAATTAACAATCTCCACCTTGACTTGAAACCAATCAATCAAGATACCTCCACCTTGAACCAAGAAGTGATGCTCAACCAAAAACACCATAGAACCTCCTCCTTAAACAAAATTCCATAAGCCTACTCACTTTAGGCAACCCAGAAAACGGACATCTTCTATAATTGTGTACCGATGCGTTTTCGAACACAAAATCCGTATACAAAACCATCACATGGACTAGATCGAGAGTATAAAGTCACCAACGCCAAACATGTTTACTCAAATTGACCAAACTCTCTTCAAACACTTCTTCATCTCAACAACAAACTCAACCAATTCTAGAAAACCAATTGACATCAATAACGTCTAAATTGCAATTGTACTTAACAAAACACAAAAGTACCAAATTTGAGATAAGAAATAGCATAACTAGAACAAAATCTAATGCATAACCAAGATTGTTACAAAAAAAAAAAAACTCAAGAAACAATCTATCATAGACTCCATAGCAAAAAATCCACACGGTTTCTCATTTTACCAAGAGATCTCAAAGGGCACCAATCATAAAGAGATCGTAGAAACCGCAGGCCCCAAATCTGTAACCCTAAAGTGCAAGATCATCATCAAATGCATCGTTGGTGATATTTGCGGATTGGTCCTCATTGGACTTTTCCCCAATCTTCTTCTTTAATTTCCAACACTCAGATTTAATATGACCCTTCACATGACAATAATTACAAATTTTGCCAGAATTGTTTCCACCATGAGCAACAAAAGCATTTATGTAAGCAGAATTATTAAATTTATTAACCAATTTATTGTTAATTAAATCTCTCTGAGTTAAGGCCTCCTTAACAGCCTGCAAACTCAAATAATCTTTACCATATAATAAGGTATCTCGAAAATGCTTATACGAAGGTGGTAAAGAGCACAACAATCTAATAGCAATATCCTCATCATCGATCTCAATCGATGTTTTGCAAATCCATGATAATAGAGAATAATTCATCTAAATGAGACTCAAGCGGTTTACCTTCTTCTAGACTAAGATCATGAAGTCTAGATTTGAGTAGTAGACGGTTGGTCACACTCTTTGTCATATAAAGTAACTCCAACTTCAACCACAAACCCGCGAGACGTCTCCTTGGCAACCTCTCTCAAAACTTCATTAGATAGACTTAAATGAATCGCGGAGAGTGCCTTCAAATCGATCTCCTCCCACTTGTCATCCGTCGTACCCGAAGGCTTTTTGGATGCACCTTCAAGAGCTTTGTGACAGCCACTTTGAACCAAGATGGCTCTTATCTTCAATTGCCATAGGCCAAAATTTACTTGCCTATCAAATTTCTCAATATCGAATTTCATTGGCATAATTGAATCAAACTCGTTCTATAAACACCTAAGATCTTAAACAACCAAGCTCTGATACCAATTTGTTAGGAATCTGGGTGTTGTAATTTGATTAATGCGGAACAAAATCAATGAAATAATAAGGATGAGAAAAGCAATAAAGAAGAGAACAAAAGAACACAAGGATTTACGTGGTTCGATCAAAATAGACCTACATCCACAGGTGGGGGATTCGAGCTTCTTCACTATGATGGAGAAAAAATAGAGAGAATAATACAAGGAGTCCTAAATTCTAGAGGCTAGAAGTGTTTCATGAGTTGTGTATCAATAATGAATACCAACCCGCACAAAACCCTAGAATATACTCCGTACAAAAAACCCTAAAAAATAAAACTGATTCGGAAACGTATCTTGCAAACCGCGAGCCGCGGTGTCTGTCGCGAGTCGCGATTTATGTCGCGTGTCGCGATACACTCTCTGGCAGTTCTTCGTAAAACGGGAGTAACTTTCTCGTTTCTCATCGGAATTAGGCATATGACCTATCGTTGGAAAGCTCTTTGAACAAGCTATCACCTTCAATTTGAATCACATCAAAACCATTTATAGATTGAAAGATATGTGCATTCAAAGTATCCCTTATGCCATTCATAAGATTTCAAGTCATAATTAACAATCTCCACCTTGACTTGAAACCAATCAATCAAGATACCTCCACCTTGAACCAAGAAGTGATGCTCAACCAAAAACACCATAGAACCTCCTCCTTAAACAAAATTCCATAAGCCTACTCACTTTAGGCAACCCAGAAACGGACATCTTCTATAATTGTGTACCGATGCGTTTTCGAACACAAAATCCGTATACAAAACCATCACATGGACTAGATCGAGAGTATAAAGTCACCAACGCCAAACATGTTTACTCAAATTGACCAAACTCTCTTCAAACACTTCTTCATCTCAACAACAAACTCAACCAATTCTAGAAAACCAATTGACATCAATAACGTCTAAATTGCAATTGTACTTAACAAAACACAAAAGTACCAAATTTGAGATAAGAAATAGCATAACTAGAACAAAATCTAATGCATAACCAAGATTGTTACAAAAAAAAAAAACTCAAGAAACAATCTATCATAGACTCCATAGCAAAAAATCCACACGGTTTCTCATTTTACCAAGAGATCTCAAAGGGCACCAATCATAAAGAGATCGTAGAAACCGCAGCCCCAAATCTGTAACCCTAAAGTGCAAGATCATCATCAAATGCATCGTTGGTGATATTTGCGGATTGGTCCTCATTGGACTTTTCCCCAATCTTCTTCTTTAATTTCCAACACTCAGATTTAATATGACCCTTCACATGACAATAATTACAAATTTTGCCAGAATTGTTTCCACCATGAGCAACAAAAGCATTTATGTAAGCAGAATTATTAAATTTATTAACCAATTTATTGTTAATTAAATCTCTCTGAGTTAAGGCCTCCTTAACAGCCTGCAAACTCAAATAATCTTTACCATATAATAAGGTATCTCGAAAATGCTTATACGAAGGTGGTAAAGAGCACAACAATCTAATAGCAATATCCTCATCATCGATCTCAATCGATGTTTTGCAAATCCATGATAATAGAGAATAATTCATCTAAATGAGACTCAAGCGGTTTACCTTCTTCTAGACTAAGATCATGAAGTCTAGATTTGAGTAGTAGACGGTTGGTCACACTCTTTGTCATATAAAGTAACTCCAACTTCAACCACAAACCCGCAGCAGACGTCTCCTTGGCAACCTCTCTCAAAACTTCATTAGATAGACTTAAATGAATCGCGGAGAGTGCCTTCAAATCGATCTCCTCCCACTTGTCATCCGTCGTACCCGAAGGCTTTTTGGATGCACCTTCAAGAGCTTTGTGACAGCCACTTTGAACCAAGATGGCTCTTATCTTCAATTGCCATAGGCCAAAATTTACTTGCCTATCAAATTTCTCAATATCGAATTTCATTGGCATAATTGAATCAAACTCGTTCTATAAACACCTAAGATCTTAAACAACCAAGCTCTGATACCAATTTGTTAGGAATCTGGGTGTTGTAATTTGATTAATGCGGAACAAAATCAATGAAATAATAAGGATGAGAAAAGCAATAAAGAAGAGAACAAAAGAACACAAGGATTTACGTGGTTCGATCAAAATAGACCTACATCCACAGGTGGGGGATTCGAGCTTCTTCACTATGATGGAGAAAAAATAGAGAGAATAATACAAGGAGTCCTAAATTCTAGAGGCTAGAAGTGTTTCATGAGTTGTGTATCAATAATGAATACCAACCCGCACAAAACCCTAGAATATACTCCGTACAAAAAACCCTAAAAAATAAAACTGATTCGGAAACGTATCTTGCAAACCGCGAGCCGCGGTGTCTGTCGCGAGTCGCGATTTATGTCGCGTGTCGCGATACACTCTCTGCAGTTCTTCGTAAAACGGGAGTAACTTTCTCGTTTCTCATCGGAATTAGGCATATGACCTATCGTTGGAAAGCTCTTTGAACAAGCTATCACCTTCAATTTGAATCACATCAAAACCATTTATAGATTGAAAGATATGTGCATTCAAAGTATCCCTTATGCCATTCATAAGATTTCAAGTCATAATTAACAATCTCCACCTTGACTTGAAACCAATCAATCAAGATACCTCCACCTTGAACCAAGAAGTGATGCTCAACCAAAAACACCATAGAACCTCCTCCTTAAACAAAATTCCATAAGCCTACTCACTTTAGGCAACCCAGAAAACGGACATCTTCTATAATTGTGTACCGATGCGTTTTCGAACACAAAATCCGTATACAAAACCATCACATGGACTAGATCGAGAGTATAAAGTCACCAACGCCAAACATGTTTACTCAAATTGACCAAACTCTCTTCAAACACTTCTTCATCTCAACAACAAACTCAACCAATTCTAGAAAACCAATTGACATCAATAACGTCTAAATTGCAATTGTACTTAACAAAACACAAAAGTACCAAATTTGAGATAAGAAATAGCATAACTAGAACAAAATCTAATGCATAACCAAGATTGTTACAAAAAAAAAAAAACTCAAGAAACAATCTATCATAGACTCCATAGCAAAAAAATCCACACGGTTTCTCATTTTACCAAGAGATCTCAAAGGGCACCAATCATAAAGAGATCGTAGAAACCGCAGCCCCCAAATCCGTAACCCTAAAGTGCAAGATCATCATCAAATGCATCGTTGGTGATATTTGCGGATTGGTCCTCATTGGACTTTTCCCCAATCTTCTTCTTTAATTTCCAACACTCAGATTTAATATGACCCTTCACATGACAATAATTACAAATTTTGCCAGAATTGTTTCCACCATGAGCAACAAAAGCATTTATGTAAGCAGAATTATTAAATTTATTAACCAATTTATTGTTAATTAAATCTCTCTGAGTTAAGGCCTCCTTAACAGCCTGCAAACTCAAATAATCTTTACCATATAATAAGGTATCTCGAAAATGCTTATACGAAGGTGGTAAAGAGCACAACAATCTAATAGCAATATCCTCATCATCGATCTCAATCGATGTTTTGCAAATCCATGATAATAGAGAATAATTCATCTAAATGAGACTCAAGCGGTTTACCTTCTTCTAGACTAAGATCATGAAGTCTAGATTTGAGTAGTAGACGGTTGGTCACACTCTTTGTCATATAAAGTAACTCCAACTTCAACCACAAACCCGCAGCAGACGTCTCCTTGGCAACCTCTCTCAAAACTTCATTAGATAGACTTAAATGAATCGCGGAGAGTGCCTTCAAATCGATCTCCTCCCACTTGTCATCCGTCGTACCCGAAGGCTTTTTGGATGCACCTTCAAGAGCTTTGTGACAGCCACTTTGAACCAAGATGGCTCTTATCTTCAATTGCCATAGGCCAAAATTTACTTGCCTATCAAATTTCTCAATATCGAATTTCATTGGCATAATTGAATCAAACTCGTTCTATAAACACCTAAGATCTTAAACAACCAAGCTCTGATACCAATTTGTTAGGAATCTGGGTGTTGTAATTTGATTAATGCGGAACAAAATCAATGAAATAATAAGGATGAGAAAAGCAATAAAGAAGAGAACAAAAGAACACAAGGATTTACGTGGTTCGATCAAAATAGACCTACATCCACAGGTGGGGGATTCGAGCTTCTTCACTATGATGGAGAAAAAATAGAGAGAATAATACAAGGAGTCCTAAATTCTAGAGGCTAGAAGTGTTTCATAAGTTGTGTATCAATAATGAATACCAAGAGGTCCTTTTATAACATAAGGAACCCCGCACAAAACCCTAGAATATACTCCGTACAAAAAACCCTAAAAAATAAAACTGATTCGGAAACGTATCTTGCAAACCGCGAGCCGCGGTGTCTGTCGCGAGTCGCGATGTATGTCGCGAGTCGCGATACTCTCTCTGCAGTTCTTCGTAAAACGGGCGTAACTTTCTCGTTTCTCATCGGAATTGGGCATATGACCTATCGTTGGAAAGCTATTTGAACAAGCTATCACCTCCAATTTGAATCACATAAAAACCATTTATAGATTGAAAGATATGTGTATTCAAAGTATCCCTTATGCCATCCACAAGATTTCAAGTCATAATTAACAGATGACTCTATTATTACTGTAATTATTTGGCATAATGGGACTTTTACTAAGAATAGATTAGGAGTAATGCAGTATGTTGGGGGGGTGAAGCAAGAACATTTCCTGTAGATGCAGATAAGTTGTGTTGGTTTTACTTGGAGGAATTAGCACAGAAGTGTGGAAAGTACTCAAAGGTAGATGAAATATACTACCTTGTACCTGGTAGTTGTTCTTTTGAGAAAGGTTTGAAAAGGGTTTAATTTGATGATGATGTGAGGATCGGTGATGATTGAACTTGTACTGAGAAGTAGATGTATTGACTGCTATGTGGTCCATGTAGTGATATTCCTGAAGTTGTTCTTTTGTTAGAGGGTGGATTACAATCCAGTGGGATGACCTCTATAGACACAACCCAGCCTGATTCTAGTAGTGTTGGACTATAATATGGCCACATAATAACCCAAAATATTTGGCCCACTAAATTGACTCTAAGGAAGCCTAAATTCGGCCCACATAAATCTGCTGGAAAGACTGACTCAAAAAAGGTGGAAAACATAAACAAAGGAAAAAGTTCAGCAACACATCTATCCACCCCACAACAGTTACAACCTCCACCAGTTAATGAATGTTTAGAAAACGCCAAAAAATTTGCACCCACTAGTCCTTCATTTATTCCCCTACACACTCCCTCATTTACTCCTTTGACTACTCCTTCCCCTACTCTGTCAACCCATTTCCCTGGACAACAACAACCTCCAACTACACAACAACCTGAACCTAGTACACAACCCTCTGATTACCATGTATGGTATGATGACAGACCTGACAGTCCACTGAACTGGAGTCATTTGTTAGATGGCTAAGAGATAGACGATGAGTGCACCAAATATCCACAATATTGTCCCACAGACTTTGATGAAAGTGACACTGAACTTGAAGAAGGTGAATTAGAGGAGGAGCATATTGAACTTAATGAAGATGGTGAGGCAGCAATAGATGACTTTGAGATTCCTGAGTGCCTTGTGGAGCAACTTGATGGATTTGGGAAAGACATCAGTGATGATGAGTATTAGGAGTCAAGAAAGAGAGTAAGTGGGTGGAATGAAAAAATCGTTGGTCTAGCAAATCAGTTACATAGGGATGCTGCTGTAGGGAGATTATCTACTTATGGGGAAGGACAACCAACTGATCCAACAGGTGATGATGACAAGGAATTTCTGAGTGAGTATGAAGCTTCTAAGGATGAAAATCACACCCAAGATGAAGATGGAGAAGATGACATTCTATCTAGGAAGAGGAGGGTGAGGCTTCCATTTGTTGATGAGAGCACATATTTCAATAAACTAGTATGGAAGGTGGGGATGAGGTTTGAAAATGAGGAGAAATTTAGGGATGCTGTTGTGAGGTTTTGTAACACCCCAGAATTTCAAAGCGGAAAAGAAAGAAATAATAATAGTATTAATAGGACGATGGCGGAAACATCGTCTTCTGGGAATGTTACTGCTACAAGAAATGCGTTTAAATAATTAAGTAATAAACGAACATAAGTAAATAATATAAATAAATTAAATTAATTAGAGTAATATTCAAAAGATAAAACTAACTCTTCAACTAACTAAAAGTTTAGGCCTAAAACATCTAACATCTTAATGCTCACATCTCAACCCGAGCCCAAAACCAAATAAGATTCCCATCAACATCACCTGCAAAATATATCAACAAACATCCACAATCAGTGGGGAGTAACTAGCAGTTCTCCCATAACAAAAGAAATCAAAGTCTATTCCAGACATAGATTAGTAAGAAAGGAAAGAATAAAGTCAAGTCAATTACAATATGCATCCACTTCCATATAACTCACAAGTAACGCAAATGAATAATAAATAGCAAGTGAATTGGATAAAAATAAATAAATCATATCAAGCGTACTTTTATAAAAATAAAAGTATAGGTAAAACAAGTGATTGAGTCAGAAACCGAACGCCAGTGAATCGCAATTCACTTCTTAAGGTTTGTCAGACCCTAATCTCCAGGTCAGTCTATGGGCTTACGTTCCCAACTGCCTGTGTCTAAGAATGACCAAACTCCCGATGCAGGGTAGAACATGCAGAAGTCCCTGACCTCTCGGACGACAACAATTAACCCAGGTGTACCCCTAGTTCGCAAACCAGGTGGTTGTCATGTTCTTCACCGGGGACTACATCTATCCCACCAGATGTTCTTATCTCAAAAATAAAATCATAATACATAAATATTATCAAAGTATCATTCAGCTCAAAAATATTCGTCAAAAGGGATGCCACCCGGCCTTACCCATAATTCATCAAAAGATATCTTTTCAAAATTTCTTCAAAGTAGTAACTTACAAACTTACAACAAATATCTCCAACTACAATACTTTAAACATCACTAAGCATCAACAATGATAATGAAATAGTTTTTACAACATTAACAGTTCAATAAAAAATGCATCATCAGTTAACTCCAAGGCTTATTAAATAAATGAATAGTACACAATTAATCATTTTTACATAAATCAAACATAAACATAATGATACCCAATAGTTTTTACAGCAACTTACTAAACACCAGCATCCAAGAACATAAAAGAACACAAATTATTTCTGAATAACAAGCTCTTAAATAATTTAAAAGAATATCCTTAAATTCACAACAAAACCCAATAATAATTATTAAACTAATAAGTACGATCAGTAAAATAACATAAAAATTATCATACAACCCTAATGGCTCTACTGACATGGTACAATTTGTATTTATAATTTTCGGACTCTAAAAGTATTGTTAAACATTAATTTACAGAATATCCAATAAAGCCAATATAATAATTAAAAATACAAATAAACGCCCAAAAATTACCAAAAATTTACATAACATGCATAAACTCACGGTAATACATAATATACAAATAAATAAATTTTTCAGCCTCCAGAAATAATTTTCACGATTTATATACTGACAGAAACGAAAATGCAAAAACAGATAAATCAATTAAATAAACCTGTAAACAGTAGGAAAAAATTATTCCAAGGCATGAAATACATACTACACATATGACATATAACATGTAGCTTAACAAGGACAGTCTTCTCCGTTTGGTTGGGCGTAAAACATTTTCAGTGTAAAATGATTTTCATGGAAAACAATTTACAATAAAAAAACGCAATCCCAAAATTAGTTTTCCGTTGTTTGGTTCCATATAAGAAAAATGATGAAATGAAAGGAAAATGAAAGGGAAAGTAAGGAGGTAGTGAGAGGAGTGTACAAGAGAGATAAGAAAAAGAAAGGAAACAACTTTCCCTTTTTTTTTTGAAAGGAAAATGGTTTTCCATCATTGAGAGAACAATTTTACTCTAAGGAAAAATGGTTTTACACTCCTTTGCAAATCAAACAATGTAAGATTGAAAATAGAGGAAAATAGTTTTACAGAAAAATGTTTTACGTCCTACCAAACAGAGCCTTAATGTAAAGACTGGCAACATATCACCTAGGTGTGAACTATTGTCCTCAACAATTTGTGCCTCTCCTAAATCTTTCAAGAGTAAATACTCCGACAAGCTTTGTCCATCATAGATTGTTAGGGGGGGATTTTTTACTGTTTCCTTCTATGTTTCTTTGGTGCCTCGGATGATTGAATATGAATAATTCCCTCTATAATTATGTTTTCTACCTAAGTATGCGAATTAGATTTTAATAGTTAAATAACACATACAAGCAAAGGTGGAAGCCTTTACCTTTTCTTTGCATACATACTGTAGTTTGATAAGATATATTAGCTGCAGAGGGTACTGCTTATTTCATACTGATAATGACATGTTATAAAATTATTTTATTTTTGATTTTTAGAAGAAGAAACTAATTATGAGAAATTTTACTGCTTAGTCCGAGAGATATACCTACAATTTATTGGGAAGGGAAATTATTTCCTATGTAGATGTTTCTTTTTTCATACCTGCATGTTTGCTCACACTATCATGTGAATGCTCATACAGATGAGTGTTTATGCCAAAAATCGCCTAAGTGACAATTTTCGGTTGGGACATCGATAACTAGACTACAACGAGAAAATAGAGGGAAGAAAATGAAAGGAGAAGAGACACAAAAGATGGTGACGCGGAAAACCCATGGAAAAGGGTAAAAACCGCGGGTGGCTATGAGTCCACCAATCCACTATAATATGGGCATAAAGCCGTTGATTACAAGTACATTGCACATTTGATAATGAATAAGATAAAAGCATAATGTAGGTAAATATAAATACTACCAAGGGAAGAGAATGAAAGATAATTGCCTAAGTAGATACACAATGATGTCGTGGTATTGCTTTGAATGATGTAGGGAATATGGCGGTAGGATAATATACATGTGGAGGTGGATGGAGTATATTTGATATAGCACTGGAGATTCAGGACAATTACTGGGTATATGTGTAGTAGGGTCTGATGGTGGTTGAATATATATGGTACTATGGTAGATGACTAGTTAGAGTCAACGAGAGATTATGAGGATATTATGTGGCAATGTGTTTCATAGGTTAGGTGAATGTATGGAGTATGATAAAGGAAAATATAATGTTGCATTTGGTGGGAATGTTTTCGTGGAGTTCTCCCCCAAACTCAAGGATATTTATAGAGGTAGCTAGTAGGTAGTTACTATCTTCTTGCTAGTGGCACACCTTATGCTCCTTGTTTTTCTCCAACTACTCCCTTGATATTCTCAACCTCTTTGACCTTGCTTATCAGGTATTCTATTTCACATGTGCCCATTTACTTTGCTAAGTAAGTGGAGATAATTATTCCTCAACATAACAAACTACCTTGCATTGACCACATCACCTTTGACTACGTAAAATGAGCCATAATAATTATGTCGCTTGTCGGCGTCGGCCGTCGGCCGTCGGCGTCATATAAAATACGGTCATAACAATAGCCTCCATTTTTCTAGTTGGAGCTTGCCGAAGACTAGGAAAATAATCTTCAAGTTTGACTCCACGTCTATCGTAGATTTGGCGTCATCCACTAATGTCGTCGCATGATCGATTTAATCCCTGGGTCTTGACATCGGGGTCTTGACGTCGGGGTCCTGACGTCGTTGTCATGACGTCGAGGACCTAACGTTTGGGTCATATTGCCAGGTTGCGTAGTTTTGTCGTCTGAGTCCATTATTCTGGTGTTAGGGCCATCACGAGATGTCAAAGAATGTTGTTATGTCGACAAGGCTGTTTGTGATGTCAAAGCATGGAGTTTTTATGGAAAGACCTTTCAAAGTGTCTGATTGTTTGTGTCGTTAGGCTATTGACATCATGTCATATAGTAAATGTCATTTTGTTTTGGTATATCAGAATCGTTGCATATCTTTGTTGTGTGTTATGCAAATGTGTGTTTGTAAGCATATATGTTTGTATGTATGTAAGTATGTATATGACTTCTCCATCGTGACTAGAGGTTTAGTGTTAAAACTAAACGTTGTCATCTAGGATATGTCATCAAATGTATGTTTGTAGTTGCGCGTCTAAATGTATGTATGTATGTGTGTGATAGGTACCTTTGATGTTAAAACCATTTAGGTACTAGTTGCAATGAAGGGCCAATTACCACTTCCAACTAGTTACACATGGCTTGTTGTATGTTGTTGTGATGACTTCTCAAGGTGTGTGTCCCTTGTTGTATAGAAGTCATCATGTGTTCACCTGACGCCGTTAAACCTTAATGCTCCAGCGTAGGTTGTCGTCGTTGATTTAGTTGTCGGCGTCAGGTGGTTGTAAACGTCGTGTTATTAGGTTGCCTGATGTCAGCTGTCAACGTGTCCTTGCCTTTCATACCTGTCTTCACACAACAATGGTGAAATGGCCGTTGACGTCGCCGACGACCCTTGGCGTCGCCGACGACCCTTGGCGTCGCCGACGACACTTTAAGACTTAAGTTAGTACAATAACATAGCATTGATACGTTAAATATGATTAAAATCAAATAAAAACTATTAAATGAATAAGAGTAAAATACAGTCAATAAGAACGATTGAAGTTTGAGAGCATCTAAACTTAAAGTTTACCCTTGTGCTCCAAACCTAGAGACAAGACCTGACATTTAACGCCTGACATCGGGCACCTGAACTTTGACGCTTGACAATTGACGATCGGTTGTTGACGTTTGACACTTGATGTTTGACAGCTGACGGAACGAATGACAGCTAACGCTTAACGTCTTGGGTCAAGAGACATATATACAATTTGTCGCCGTATTTAGTTGAATTTCTCATTACAAAGTGTTGATGTCAAGTGCTCTAGCTGCTTGATCTTACGTCACGAGACTTGATACCAAATGGATCATTGCTTGGCACTTATCTCTGCCATCTTTATCATAATGGGCACCTCGTCGTCAACCCTTTCTTTGTTGTCATGATTGTCATCACGCATGTCGTCACCATCTATAGCTTCGACGTCAGTACTGGTGTCACTTCTTATGACGGCGGCAAGGTTATTGTTGCTGCTCCAGATGTCAGCTACGTCGTGACGTGTCACTACGGCGTCCAGTTGTCTTCAATCTATACTTTATAGAAAAACTTATAT
Organism: Beta corolliflora; assembly: GCA_947648045.1. NCBI lineage: Eukaryota > Viridiplantae > Streptophyta > Magnoliopsida > Caryophyllales > Amaranthaceae > Beta > Beta corolliflora. The sequence continues at coordinate 633,627 of CANSZD010000686.1, read as the reverse complement.
GCCATTGACGTTAGTTTATGAAAAGTAACACTAATTGATTGGTTATTCGTTAATATTAAAGAGTCGACAACTAAACATGTTTTCATCCAAGTGCAATGAAAGGTTTTAATCGTATGTACTCTTAACACAACATTTAGGCTAAGATGACAATAGAAGAAGTAATGTGTAGAAACAATAATAAAACATACCTAGGTGTCGTTGTCAACGATAATAATTTGTAACTTACTATTATACATTTATGGCCGAGGACAGTTCAGTGTATAAATCTTATTGAGCTGGTGTCAGCCCCCAATGTTGCCTATGTTGTTTCCTTGGAATCTTCTTTGTGTTGTGCTTGACGTCACTCCCAATAACGCCTACATCTAAGGCTGGCATTGTATTGTATTCAAATTTATCATGTCCCCCTGTGGCGACTTCAGGACAAAGTAAATGTCTCCGACTGTTACACGTGGCGTTCCGTCTTCATGTGGTGTCCGCACTTCTTTGTTGACAGCAACAATGTCAAACATCATCTCCTAACGTGGTAGCTTCTTGAGGTTTGGACTGAAGTTAGCCACAAAATTTGATGAAGTTTGCGACTTTTAAAATGTCTCTTGATGGGCATTGATAATGTGACGATACATACTTCATTCTTCCTAACAACTCAAGTTATCTCAAAACAAACTTGAATGTATGGTTAGTCGTTATCGAATTTGAGAAATTTGTAATAGTAACATTATGTTAAATTAAAATCACACTAAGCTAGTATAAGCGGTCTTAAAGAGGCGTACTTGGATTTCACATTAAGTAGAAGACTTACTTATATTTACATATTGTAACTAAGCCACCTTTATTGGTTGATGATCGACACGTGTATCAAATCACTAGCTGGTGACCGACATTAAGATGAAGTCGTTGCTGCCGACCAACATTACTTGCTGACGACTGACACTAAGGTAACGTTGTTGCTGGCGACGGACGCTAAGGTGACTTCGTTGCTGGCGACGGACGCTAAGGTGACGTCGCTGCTCATGACCAGCACTGAGGCATCGTCGCCGTTGACTAACACTTTGACGACGTCACTACTTGAATACCTCCAAGCGACGTCAATATTGAGTTTGTTTTGACGGCTGGCGACAGCTGGTTTTATTTTGACGTGATCTCGCATGACGTCAACATCTCATTTGTTTCATGTCATTAACGACTTTCTTCAACTTCTTGAATAAGTCATAGTTACAAATTAAATTGTTGACGGCGTCAAGCCACAACGTCTGGGACATAGGATATAGCATACCTGCGATTGAAGTCTCAAATACAACCTTAATGTCAATCGCTTTTAAGATTGTAAAAAATTCAAATTTACGCAAAAAATATCATAAGAATCAAAGTATACTATCTTGTCTCCTTGTGGCGACTTAAGGACAATTGCAAAGTTTAGCACTTAATACTTGGACTGAAGTCAGCCACAAAATCTGGTGTCATTAGAACAATAACTTATTGTCGTTCTTTGGTGGATTCTGACGTCACAACCGTCTTAGGTTATGACCGATACACCGTCGCAACGGTCTGGAACCGGCGTCGCGTCATGATCTGGTGTCGCGTCTGAAACCGGCGTCACATCCAGAATCAGCGTCGTGCCAAGATCAAATGTCGCGTCGGCAACTGGAATCGGCGTCGCGCCATCACAGATCTGGTGCTACGTCGGCATACAGGTGACGTCACACCATAATTGTTAATGATGTGCTCAACAATGGATGTAAAAGGACCCTTCTTTTTCCATAAAGGACAGTCACTGGAAGTAACCTTGTCAAAGCTTCATGACGCTAAGGAAAACAATTAGTCGCATTAAAGCATAATTAAAATTATTACACAATTTTGATATCATCAAGGGATGATTGTTGACGTCCTATGTTAGCTTAGGTAGATACAATCTTCACTTTTGTCGAGTTCATCTAGTGTCCCTCGACATTTTGATGTCGATAAACAACTTTCTTTCATAGACCAAGTAAAGAAGTTAGTGTAAAACATAAGAAATCATAATACTTATCTCTTGACATCACTTTGGCTAAATTGGACGTCGTTTGCTCATGTCGGTGAACGTCAAATCTATTTTTTTTTTTTTTGGTGCAATAGAGGGGCAAAGCCCCAAACGTCAGTTGATGTTGATTCGTACTCTGACTTGTTACCAGTTCTGAACCTGATGTCAGTGCATGCTCTGGTGTCATTGCCATTCAGTGCTAGTCTTGACCCCGGCTTGTACATTGACGTCGATGCACTTCCTGACGCCGACTCCTAATTTGACGCCGATATGCTTTTTGATGCCACCTCTCGTTTTGACGTCGATATGCTTTCTGACGCCTGCTCTTACTCTGACGCCGACAAGCTTTCTGACGCCTGCTCTTACTCTGACGCCGACATGCTTTATGACGCCAGTTTTCACGTACTATTTGATGCAGCTTTGTGCTTGATATTGCTGAGCTTTCCCACGTCAATCAGTGCTTTGACGTCAATACATATTCTGACGTTGTCAGGCACATTGTCGAAAAGAAGGTGACAAATTATTTCTCCAACCTCGACATTCCGGATAAGTTATATGATGAATGACAAAATTTGTTTTTTGGAATGATTTTTGTGGAAATGTGTATTGGGATAGGATCTAGCTATCGGCCCCACGGTGGGCGCCAAATTGTTTATGCCAAAAATCGCCTAAGTGACAATTTTCGGTTGGGACATCGATAACTAGACTACAACGAGAAAATAGAGGGAAGAAAATAAAAGGAGAAGAGACACAAAAGATGGTGACGCGGAAAACCCATGGAAAAGGGTAAAAACTGCGGGTGGCTATGAGTCCACCAATCCACTATAATATGGGCATAAAGCCGTTGATTACAAGTACATTGCACATTTGATAATGAATAAGATAAAAGCATAATGTAGGTAAATATAAATACTACCAAGGGAAGAGAATGAAAGATAATTGCCTAAGTAGATACACAATGATGTCGTGGTATTGCCGGAATGATGTAGGGAATATGGCGGTAGGATAATATACATGTGGAGGTGGATGGAGTATATTTGATATAGCACTGGAGATTCAGGACAATTACTGGGTATATGTGTAGTAGGGTCTGATGGTGGTTGAATATATATGGTACTATGGTAGATGACTAGTTAGAGTCAACGAGAGATTATGAGGATATTATGTGGCAATGTGTTTCATAGGTTAGGTGAATGTATGGAGTATGATAAAGGAAAATATAATGTTGCATTTGGTGGGAATGTTTTCGTGGAGTTCTCCCCCAAACTCAAGGATATTTATAGAGGTAGCTAGTAGGTAGTTACTATCTTCTTGCTAGTGGCACACCTTATGCTCCTTGTTTTTCTCCAACTACTCCCTTGATATTCTCAACCTCTTTGACCTTGCTTATCAGGTATTCTATTTCACATGTGCCCATTTACTTTGCTAAGTAAGTGGAGATAATTATTCCTCAACATAACAAACTACCTTGCATTGACCACATCACCTTTGACTACGTAAAATGAGCCATAATAATTATGTCGCTTGTCGGCGTCGGCCGTCGGCCGTCGGCGTCATATAAAATACGGTCATAACAATGAGCCAGCTGCTTCAGGATTAAAAGTGGGAGAGGAGCAGAGGGGCTTTTCTGGTTCTGTTAGCCAGCTTATTCCAAATTCAGATCAGGTTATACTCATTTCCATGTCATATCAAATTTTAACTTATTGTATTTAGTTGGATCAGCTCCATGACTACTTAAATATTTTGCGGGTACAATGTCTTTGCCATGATGTAAAACTTTTGGTCTATCTCGTCATTTTTTGGAACTTGATACTTCAGCTTCCCATGTGGGAAGTCATTGGACAATGCATCTGTTTCATGATGCTGTTTATCAATCACGTATTACATGTTTCCTCTCCTTTGAAAACATATGGACTCTGTCAATGTTTGGTGTTGCCGCATCTTATCCTTCCAAGTTCCAAGTCTGATGCGTATGAGGAGCATCAAGTTCGACAATCCTAGTACCTTGTTTTCAAGAAGATGGAACTTGAGGACAAGTTCGTTTCAAGAAGGGGAGTATGATGTGAATATGGAAGGCTTCCCTAAGACAAATCCTAGTTCTGTTAGGATTCGTTTGTTTTCCTAATTCTAGTAGGAATAGGACTCTTGAAATCCTAATCCTAGTAGGATTAAAACTCCTAGTTCTGTTAGGGTTTTTTTTAATGTTTTAGTTTGTTTGAAATTCTAGATGAGTTAGAAGTCCAAGTCCTAGTTGGATTAGGATTCCTAACTGGAGTAGGAGTTTAGTAGCATTCGAGTTCTAGTACACGCCTAGAAGTATGGTAGGCGTGGCTTGCTTGCTGCCCAAGTTGGAGCTTGTTCCACTTGGATTAGGAGTGTTTTATTTCTTTGTCTTGTTTTTAGTTTGCCTAGCCTTAGTAGGACTAGGGTTTGTTTTTGTTAGCTTTATTTTACACGCCTATATAAAGGCTTTGATGTTCATTAATAAAAATCAGTTTTTGAGTTTTGATAAAAGTGATTCCTTTGTGAATTATTGTTGTTTTTGCCGAGATAGCAAAAATAACACCGCTTGAAGGTGCAATGAAGAAATCGCATTTTCGCGTGAATTTAGCCGAGATAGCTTTATTCTTCAAACCTAGCTCAATTCATACCGAGATAGTTGAATTGTTCATATCTTTGTTACCAATTTCGTCCTCAATAACACCATAAACCAGTCGAGTTTCCTAAACACGCAAAACGTTCGAGTTGAGCCAAGAAAATCCACATCAAAGTCTGAAACTAAATTTGTAAATTGTTTGATGGGGGCAGGACCAGTTTCCACATTTTTGTATGCAATATTTCTTGACTTTTAATGGTTAAAGGAAGGATGATGGTAAACCTTTTGTAGCAGAATGTCTTGATGTGTCATAGAACTACCATGGAAATAATATCTTCACGAGAAGTTGATCTAAGGTCCATGTTTTAGGCTATGTTTAGTTCACCTGAGATTTTCTGATCTGAACTTATCTGATCTGATCTGAACTTATTTTTTCTGATCTGATCTGATCTGATCTTATCTTATCTGAACTTATCTTTTAAGAAACATATTATTACTAATATTATTATTACTTTGTATTTCATTACTAGTATTACTATTACTATCATTTTATTACTATGCACAACTTTCAATAATAATAATAATAATAATAATAATAATAATAATATAATAATAATAATAATAATTTTATAATAATAATAATATAAATAATATTATAATAATAATAACAATAATAACAATAATAATAATAATAATAATTATTATTATTATTATTATTATAGCATAATTAGTTTTTTTTTAAAAAGAGCACATTAGTATATGAACATACAATTAAAAATAAAAGACTAAGGACTCTTGGGTCCAATGGTATGGCTTCTTACCTCCCACTTGGGAGACCAAGGTTCAAATCTTGGTGGAAGCATATATTTCAATATTGTTGTGGGTAGAGAAGGGAGGTTGGGGCTTGTTGGGTCTTTAGGTGAGTGACCCTGTGCGAGGGCAGCCTAGAGAAAATTCATCTTACCACAGGATTCCCGAAAGGGACCCAAAAAAATTAAAAATAAAAGAACTCTCATGTTCAAGGTCCTTTAATAATAATAATTTAGCTAGTAATTAAAAGAACATATAATGATATTAAAAAAGAACACATTTTAAAAATAAAAGATAGATGTTATTTTTATATTGATGACATGTTTGGATTTAACTAACAACATGCTCTTTGTTATATCAAAAAATTGTTCTTTTTTATTATAAATAAACCTATAAATATATATAATCGTATGATCTTGAACAAAATGATTAAATATTCTTCTTATATCGTTGTTTTGTTCTATATAAACTTTGTTTTTAAAGATAAGTTGAAATCCTTTGTAGGAAAATTTTTGAACTTGATGACAACACCATTAGGTTATCCCATGCTACTCATGTTTTATATAAACAAGTAATATATAATTTATATTATTCTACCAAAATTGTTTTAAAAAATAAACATCATATACTATTGTCGTGTTCGTTACATGTATAACATCAAAAAGAACATCACATATCAAAATTATTAATTAGAATAAATATAAAAAAGAACACTTACAAATGCCAAAAGAACATTTATCTTCTTGAACACAAATAGCTTCAAATAGTGATATCAATGACATTTATAATAATAGCAACGAAATTAATAATAATTAATAAGTACAACAACGACAATAATAATAATCTTTTTGAACAAATGTACTAGTAAATAGTAATAATAATAATAATAATAATACTAACAACAACAATAATAATAATTATTACAATAACAATAATAGCATTAGTAATACTAATAATCATAATAATCATGATGATGATAATAATAATAAGTTTTAAAATATAAGCATAATCTGAACTTATCTGATCTGATCTGATCTGAACTGATCTGATCTGAACTTATTTGATCTGATCTGATCTGAACTTATTTTTTCTGATCTGATTTGATCTGATCTGGTCTGATCTGATCTGAAATAAGCAAAAATAAGGTGAACTGAACATAGCCTTAGTCTTGCTAAGTGTCACTTCTTTTCGGCATGTATTTGATGGTTACAGCTGCAGCACTTCATGCACCAGGGTTTGGATCACCTTGCCTTATATGCTTTGTAATCATTAGGAACATGCTTCATATTGGTAGTTTGTAATGGAGAATCTGAAATCTGAATGGAAGATATCCTATATAAAAGTATGTGTGTCCGACTATATTTGAAAGTTCTTTTATTCTGATATCTTTTGGTAGATTTAACAGGCACGAATGTGCCTTTTCTAGGAAAACTTGACTAAGTTAAGTACTCCATTTAGTGAGATTTCATCTGTTATTTTATTAAAAATTCCTCTAGGAAATTCGATTCTGCTTTTCCTCGTTTTTTTTTTGGGATTCTGAATAGATAAGCTAGCAAGATAATCATTATGTTTAATGATTAATTGATTATCGAAAATATGTTGAATATTTCTCTGGTAAATTGTTATCTCCGTTTTCCTGTTCTTCTTATCTGTTTTCCCTTCTAAATTTTCTCTCTAATCTGTGTTTTCAGTTTTCACAATCTTAGCATTATTTTCTATCTAAGTTCCTCATGTGTCGTTTCTGATTAAATGTTCATGGTAGATGTGATGCTTCTTTTTTCTATCTAGGTGAACTTTCTGCTAACAGAAATACGTGATACAACCTCAATTGCAGAATTTGAACTGAAAGTAAGTTTCTTGTTTTCATGTACTTTTTAATTTGCCTCTCATTGTGATACAAAATTACATAATTGTATTTTTCTTTGACCACGTATAGTTGGAATCACACTTTACTTCTTAGTTATGATTCCGATATTCCTGGTTTTGAAGCATGATACTTCTAGTCCTAGATATCTTCAATTATATCTAAGCAAACCTGAAGTTGGTCACAACTTTGTATTACATATTGGATTCCACGAACCTCTCCGGGTACATGTTGGGGGTGCTGGTTTTGACTTGTGTGCAGTTGTTATTGAAGCTGTTCTTAGTAGCACTTCTTGAAGTTTGTCCTAGAACATATATTTGAAAACTTAGCTCATCTTGAAAGATCTGCCTAATTTTTGAATTTGAAGTAGTAGTAGAAAACTTCATGGGAGTACTTCTTTTTGGCTTGGCAGTTTCCAAGGACAAATTATGCATGAATAATGTTACCACAGAAGTGAGTGAAAATTTGTTAGGTTTCAGAGGCTTCAATTTTGCTGCCTTACGGGTTTTGGGTTAATAAAGATATGTTATTCCTCCAGCTCTGTCAATGTTGTCCTTGGCCAAGGGAAAAGGCCAAAGACTAAGGACAAGCATAAGAACAAGGCTGTCATGTCGTAGCCAGCTTTAGTGTGAGAACACTGTGCGAGAAAGTCACTAGATTGGTTAAAGGTCTTTCCAGAATAAGGAGGAAATATCTCCGTCCCCTAAGAAGCCTCAAGGAGTTGTTCATGTTGGCCATGTAGACCGTAGATGTCACTAGATTTACGATGCCGATGGGTAAACTCTTTTCGGAGATTCTAACAATCCTGAAGTAACTTATGGAAGTAGTTAGGGCATCTTTAGTGGTGAAAAAAAAAATAAGATTATGTACATAATCTTAAAATGTCATCCTTAATGGTGAAAAAAAATAAGATTGTGGGTTGATTGGAAAAAAAATTTGGTATGGGACGAGTGAAATGAGGATCAGGCGTGGGGGTGGGACCCACTGCCTGATTCGAGTTTTTTAAATTTTTTTTGCCTGTCTTCCAGCCAAAACGCTGCGTTTTGGCTGGAAGACAGGCAAAAAATTAAATGTGTCAGCGCTGACGCGCTGACACACACAACCACTGACCGCGCGACATTTGTCGCTGCTTTCCACGCTGCAGGTTGTGATTGGCGAGTGAAATATAACCGTTGCAAAATTTGCAACGGTTATATTTAAAAAAATACAAATAAAAAAAAAAAAATTACCAACGACTTTATTTTTTCGAGCTCTATAAATAGAGACCCATTTTCCTATATATTGGACACACTTAATTTTCTCTCTCCATCTTCCTTCACTAATTTCTTCTACTTGTTCTAAATTATTTCATTAACTCTTCTTCTATTGCTCTTTTATTTTAAAATTCTTATAATTTTGGAGCCTAATAATCCTAATTATATGAGAAACCTACCCCAAAACCGCTCAAAAAACCAAATGCCAAGGCAACAAAATCGCTCAAATACCTCTCAAAATAACTCAAATTATCGTCAACCCTCTCAAAATCAGTCAAATAATCGTCAACCCTCTCAAATAAATATGAATCAAAGGGGTGAAAATTCTCAATATTATTCTCCTCAATATGATAACCTTTACCATGAATCTCCATCTGAAAATGCCAACCTTTCATATTATCAACTTGATCCTAATTATGGGTTTTCTCAATATCAAGAAGATTCATCTCCATACAATGATGTTGATGAGGATGGTTGTCATTACCAACAAGGTGACAATGATGTTGGTCAATACCAACAAGGTGATGATTCTGATGATTATGATGAGTTTGTTCACCAAAATCAATCTTTTTCGCAATTACTATCACAAAATCTATCTCGAAGCAACCACAACCACAACCACAACCACAACCACAACACAATGCGTAAACAAGTTGTAATGGTAAGAGGGCTTGGGATCAAGTTGAAGATGAGAATCTCATCTCAAAGATTTATGAACACTTCTCTTGATAAGGTGATTGGGACGAGCCAAAAGAAAGGCGTCTTCCCGGGGAAAAGTTTGGGATGCTTTTGAGGCAAGGCACTGCCAATCCAACGTAAATTGCTCCAAGGAATGCGGATATGGTGAAAGGTCGTTGGAGTAGACTTGCTCCACGGGTTTTAAGGTTCGCCGCATTTTATGACGAAGCTCTTGCAAGGAAAAAGAGTGGTCAAAACGATGCGTATGTTCTGAAAGAAGCTCATTTATTGCATAATAGGAAACATGGTAGGTTCATCCTCGAACATGCTTGGAAATTGATGAGGAGGTTTCGTAAATGGAGGGCCATAGTTAATAAATCAATGGAAACTCCACGTGGTCGCCCCAAAAATCCACAAGAAAATGTTGATTCACCTGCAAGCGGAAGCAAGGTAAAAGGCCGAGAGTTGATGGAAGTGACTCAATGCCCGAGACACCTACCAGTGGTGATGGAGGTGACGTCGAGCCACGAGGAGATGGTGTGAAGAAAGCGAAGTCTAAACTGAAAGGGGGTGGCTGGTCAGACAATTGAGTGTTTCAATAATTTTAATAAAAGACTTCGGATCCATTCAGAGGGTAGGAGTGCAGATGTTGAAAGAGAAGCCAGAAAGTTGGACGTTGAAACAAGGAAGGTTGCTGCAAAGGAACAAGAAATAGCGCTGCAAACCAGGAGCTTGAACATACAAGAGTATCATAAGAATTGGGATTTGCTGCAATCATTGTATGCGAAGGAAAATCGTTCACCATTTGAGGAGGCAACAATTGAGAAACTAACAATATGGTTGACGAATAATTCTCCTTTTTAAGTAATGTTTATGTTTAAGTTTAGTTCATGTTTAAGTTTAGTTCATGTTTGAGTTTAATTTTACGTTCAAGTTTAGTTTATGTTTAAGTTTTAATTTTAGTGAATGTTTAGTTTATGTTTAATTAAGTTTAAAGTTTAGTTTATGTTTATGTTTTAAGTAATGTGTATGTTTAAGTTCAATTAATAAAAAAAAGTAAAAAATCGTATTTGTGTAAATTCTATGAATTGACATTTCAATACAGCTTTTTACATTATTGTTCTGTTTTGAATTATTGTACTGTTTTGCATTATTGTACTATTTTGCATTATTGTACTATTTTGCATTATTGTACTATTTTGCATTATTGTACTATTTTGCTTTATACATTATTGTACTTGCTTTGCTTTATACATTATTGTATTATTTTATGTATTCCTTATTGTTCTGTTTTACATTATTGTACTATATTGCTTTATACATTATTGTTCTGTTTTACATTATTGTACTATATTGCTTTATACATTATTGTTCTGTTTTACATTATTGTACTATTTTATGTATTATTGTTATGCTATATAACTCATGCTTGCTTGTTCACCATTTGCTCACACCAAATCTAAACCCTCTCAAATTTATACAATGAACTCTTTCAACTTAAACTTTACCGCTTCAAGTTCATCTAGTTCTGAGGATGAAATAAGATCATCCCGAGCAAACATTGATCAAGAAATAGATGAATTCTTGATTAATGTTGTTCAACCAAATGTTCCAACTCTTATATCAAATGTTAGTCCAAAGACCAAGGAATAGAAGAGCAAAAGTGACTCGATCCTAATGAGGATCATCACCGGCCTATTCGAGGCGGGGAAGAAGGCCATAGACGATTGTATAATGATTACTTTGCCGATCAACCGCCTATCCCGCTCGTTTATTTCGTCGAAGATTTCGAATGCAAATGACATGTCTTTCTTCTGATTATGGAAAGTGTCGTACCAAGTGATACATGGTTCACTCAAAATAGAGATTGTACCGGAAGGTTAGGTTTATCTCCCCTTCAAAAGTGTACAGCTGCTATACGAATGCTTGCGTACGGGCTTGCGGCAGACAATGTTGACGAGTATGTGCGAATTAGTGAAAGCACGGCTCGAATAGCGTTAATGAAATTCACGAAGGGGGTTATCAACAAATTTGGTGCCGAGTACTTGAGACGGCCAACCTGCGATGATTTGGCTAGACTACTTGCGTACGGTGAAGAACGTGGATTTCCAGAAATGATCGGCAAGATAGATTGTATGCATTGGGAATGGAAAAATTGTCCGACGGCATGGAAAGGACAATATCAAGGAAGAGCTGGTGTTGCTACATTAGTTCTTGAAGCTGTGGCTGATCGTGACTTATGGATATGGCATTCTTTCTTTGGAATACCAGGTTCGTGCAATGACCTTAATGTTCTTCACCGATCTCCTGTGTTTAGGGATGTTTTAGAAGGTCGAGCACCACCCGTGCAGTTTACGGTGAATGGTAACCAATACGATAAGGGTTATTATCTCACTGATGGCATATATCCGAATTGGGCAACATTCATTCAATCAGTTACATGTCCTCAAACTCGCAAGGACAAGTTATTTGCTCAACACCAAGAAGGAGCTCGAAAAGATGTTGAGAGAGCATTTGGGGTGCTGCAATCTCGCTTTGCTATAGTTCGTAAACCATCCCTCGCATGGGATGAGGAGATTCTCAATGATATCATGATGTCTTGCATTATCATGCATGCATAACATGATTGTGGAAGATGAACGGGATACATATGCACACTACGCAGATACTACTGAGTTCACTTCAAACACAAGTAATGATGGCGACGAATTTGAATATTATAATGATCGGATCGTAGATATCAACCGTTACATGGCGAATAGAGATGCAATTGAAGATCAACATGTGCATCAATCCTTGAAACGTGATTTGGTTGCCAATATATGGCAGAAGTTTGGCCGTAACGCTAATTAAGAGCATTTCATTATGTATTTTATGTATTTCGTTCCTAATTAAGTTTATAATTCGTTCTTGTATTTCATTATGTGTCTCGAAATTAAAAATATATTAAAAATGCTTAATTGTGTCTCATAATATAATTATTAGCTCGCTAATTACTGAGCATATATTAAAAACGCTAATTGCGTATGCTACGTATTAATAATAGCTAATTATGTTGATAACTTAATTATTAAAATGATAATTATAATATTAAAATTATTAATTACATTAATTAATAATATAATAGCAATTACTAATGAATATTTCATGTCATTAAAAATTAAATAATAAAAATATTGTGTAATGGTGGTTGGGTGATGAGAGAGAAAAAAGTAGTTGGGTGGGGTCAAAAGTAAGAGAGAGGAAAAAGTAGTTGGGATGATCTTTTTTTGGTTCACCATTAAGAAGAAAGTGTTAAAAAGATTGTGGGATGTAATTTTTTAGAGAGAGAAAGTTAGAAAGAGAGTGGGATGATCTTTTTTTTCATTCACTATTAATGGTGCTCTTAAGGTGGTGAGGGAACATAGATGGCACCAAATGATCATGCATAAGATTAATATACCCTACCAAAAACCATTGTTTATACTTTACGACCCCTCATGACCCTAGTGAAATAGTCTCATTAGACATTGGAGGAAAATGTCTTAAAGCGCTTCTTTCTTTTGGTCAATTGAACTCAACCGAACCGAATTTGTCGAACCGAACCGAACCGAATGAAAACTGTGAGAGAGAAACTAAATGAATCGAATAAACTCGAACCGAATTGAACCGACGAATTGAATTTGGAATCGAATTTTCATTAATTCGACCCAAAAGAACATAAATCTCCAAGTAGGATCATGCTATGAACTCGACATAGCTAATACCGGTTTTAGATGATGATTAAGGACTAGTAATGGATTTAATTAATAAGATGGAATTGCAGAAAATATAAAGAAAATTACAAGCTTTCGAGAGGCTTGTTCTCTCCCATTGAACTCGTAAAAACTCACCCAAATATTAATCAATTTTCAACGTACCTTTCCCTCTCAAATAAGCTGTATATATGGTACCTCTTCCCTAACTAACCCTCTAACTTATTCCCCAAGATACCCGTACTAAATTATAAAGCTATTTCCTGAAATGCCCCTACTCCATATATTCCCAAAAAAATCTGGATAGAAGTGAATTCCTATCACATGAGCTTAGAGAGCCCTGTCCGGATCTATTAATCTCGAAACAATCACCTCCATATCCTCAAGCTCCAGTCTGCAAAAATTTGTGGAGGTGCCCACAGAGTTCCGCTGCCCCCTGACTCCTGCTCTTAAAAGACTAGAGAGTCGTTGGGTTCAGTCAACTGAAAGAGCCAACTCACTTTGCTTATGCAATGAGAAGTAGTTGACTTGCTTAGCTCTCAATGTTAGAATTAGTCTCCATCATTACTATCTTGCTTCTATGCTCAAACATCTATTTACCTTCTCATATACTGATTACTTAGTATGGAGAGGATTCTTTGGAGGAGATTGCGTTGACATTTTCTGATGCTTATATTTTTTTCAAGGGGTTTGGGAAACAACCAAACTAGTTAGAATTTTTTTTTTTTTTTAGTGGAGACCATAGGTAATAGCTCATGTATTACAAATGATCTTGGTTTCTCTGAAAGTCTATATATGTACACTTTAAGTATTTTGTGATAGCAGATTCCAGAAAAAAATTGTTCTTTGATAGCTTAAATGATTGTAAGGCTATCTTGTATGAATGCAAATCATCATCTCATTTCTAATAGCATTAATCTCTTTTCAAGATTAGCTTAATGGCTTTCACCTCCATGTGACGAGGGCCCTGTCTGCGGGTGTTGAGCCTCCTCCTCCACCACCTGATTCTGTTTCTACGAGTAGATGCTATAATTGCAATCCTCCCGTCGTTTCCTGGAATAAAGCTCTCTTAAGTTACTGTCGATTGGTGGAAAATTGGTGTACAGGATACTGAAAGATGCAAGGAGCATTGATGCTTCAAAAATCGGAACCTACCTTGCTTTGCTCCAAGAAACTGCTGTTTTTTTTCTTTAAATTTCAATTGTTTATTGGATTTTCCAGTAGTATTTCCTACCTCATTTTGGTTGGGATTGAATAATGTTGTTCATCCTTTTCACCTTCTGTAATTATACTACACTTTTTCACCATACTAGAATGATTTTTTTTTTACCGTTTTCTTTGGACAACAAAACGTGCTTAACTCATTGATGTTTGTTCATGCTCACATACATACACAGCTTGCTTTAGATAAGAATCGATCTATGCAGAGGAAATGTTGTATGTGAAACAGAAACCTCGCTGCAGTGGGCTTTAGCCGTTTAGGTTATTGATACGTTTCAGAAAATTCCATTTACTTCCTCCGTATCACAATATTTGCAACACTTTTCAAATTGCGGACTCCGAGGCAATTTTTCAATAGTGTATAATTAGATGGGAAGGGGTATGTGATTAGACTAACTAATAATACAATAAATAAATTATATCACCACCTAGCATCCATCACCACCCTATCACTGCCAGCCGCCACCACCCCGCCATCACCACCACCACCACAACCACTCCGCCAACACCACCGCCACAACCACCCCGCCACCACCACCATCACAACCACAACCACCCCGCCAACACCACCACAACCATCCCGCCACCACCATCAGAACCACCACCACAACCACCCCGCCACCACCATCTTTCATTTCACGAAAATTCACCAAGACCTTCATCTTCTCCATCGTCTTGTATGTGAGCAAATTCAAAAAAAAAAAAAAATCTAACCACACCACCATATTTTTTCGTAATCCAAACAAAAACAAATGATCGCACAAAATTAGAACAAAATCCAACAATATATATGTCACCAGAAGCAGATGAATCGAGAATCGAAAGCATGCAAATCAGAAATCAAGAGAAAGAATTAAACCTAAAATCCAGCAATTTCTCAAAAACAAAAATTAAACCTAAAATGCAGCAGCGATTAGGGCATCGATAGTTTCCACTGTAACTCCATCATCGCCCTCGGTTTCCGCCATTGTTGCATCTTCTTCGTCTGTCACTTCTTCTTCGACTTCTGCTTCTACCCCGCCACCACCATCTACCAAAAATCACGAAATTTCACCAAAATCCTGCTACCAAGATAGATCTAACCCTAAACAAAAACAAAAAGAAATGGAAAGAAGGAGATCGGAGGAGAGAGAAAGAAGGAGAACGAAGGAGAGAGAATTTCGTGAGGGTTTGATGATTTGTGGTAGAATTCGCGGAGATCTTCTTCTTCTTCGTTCGTTCGTCTTTGCTCGACTTCGCAGCGGTGGTCGACTTCGCAGAGGTGGTGGATTCAGCTCGACTTCGCAGCGTGAGGGAGGAGAGAGAGTGGCATGAAGTAGGGAGGGAGAGAAGGGAGGAAGGTGTGGTGGTTGGCTGGTGGGTTGTGGCTGGTGTTCAAATTAGTTTAAATTAAGTTCAAATAATTAAATTTGGTTATTGTGTTTATGGTTTTAATTAGGTTTCACAAATCAGTTTTAATTTGTTAAGTAGGGTGATATTGTCTTTTCACCCCCCAAAACTTACTAAATAAGGAAAGAAAAAAAAGTGTTGCAAATATTTTGGAACATCCCAAAATAGAAAGTGTTGCAAATATTGTGATACGGAGGAGGTATTACATTTGGATTTTTTACAGATAAAAACCCGTACCCTAAGTACGGAGAGTAACTAATGAATTTTGAAGATTTCCAAGTGGACCATAACTGAAGCACCAGAAAGGCAAAACTAGTTGATACAAAAGGGTCAGATAATTCGTGCCCTTACCACTATATATATATTTATGTATGTCTCGATGAAGCTCAAATGAAAAACAATACAGCTCACTTCTCACTGAGTTTACAAAGGAATGAAGAAACTGTCTAAAAAGCCATGACTTGTTACATTTGATAAACAGCAAGCCCTGCATAATTACCATTCCTCTATAAAGCAAGCACTAAAGCACAAAAATAATTTTCTCCCTTTGAAAATTACAAAACTTTGACTTCTAACGCTATTTACATATCACTCTTAGAGCATAATTTATAAATGATACATGAAAACAGATGCTATCTAAAATGTTATTAGATTTGCTTAAATGTATATATTTAACAGATAAAACTTTATTTTGCCATAAGTATTTAATGGTAAATTAATGGTCGAAGTTGTGCGTTAAACGTAAAAGTTAAAATATTACAAATTTTCAGAGAAAGGAAGGTATTAGAAAGATCATTAAAGGAAGGAATTTGAAGAGAAAAAGAAGTAAGAATGGAGACAAATCATTGCAGAAAAAAGTTGCAGAAAGGCATCATTGCCCTAGGTTAAAGAACTCGAGTTTTTCTCTTCTGCTTTAGGCTCACCAACTTTGACTGATGATGAAAATTTGCGACGTTCCTCTGAAGAAGCTGTTATTACAGGCATCCATATATCAGCAGCACTACTCAAGAGAGATTTTACTTCAGGATCTGATGATGAGATCATCTCATCCAGCTTCGATGACAAATAATCCAATCTAGTGGCAAGTTCTAACTGAGTAATGCAAGCAAAATATGATAAGAATCAAGTACTTCGAACCCAAAATGCAAGAAAGAGTCATAAGAGAAGCATTATAGCTCAGTATCATCAGTATGCTGTAGAGATTGAGAAGGTACTTTTGTAACTTCTAATTTAAGAGCTTCAATTTTGGCACGCAAATCAACCTCTTCCTGATTTGATAATGCTTCCACCTACACAGCAGGCATCAATCGTTGATTGTAGGAAGAAAAGAAATGATTCTACCAAAACACATATAGCGGGATGCAATATACACAGCAAAAGAAAAAAAATTCAAAAAAAAAAGAATTATAAAATGAAAATAGTACATTTTAGCTTACAAGTAGGGCTGTTCAGAGTGCGGTTTGGACCGCACCAAACCGCAACCCAAACCGTTTTTTCGTGGTTTGGGTTGGTTTGCGGTTTCAAAATTGCGGTTTGGGTTATGATTTCAAGCAAACCGTGGTTTGCGGTTTGGGTTGGGTTTTAATTTATGTAAACCCAAACCGCACCGTAAACCGCAATTTTATATGATTTTTTTTTTAAAAAATTTATCTATTTTGATTTTTTTAAAATACACTTGATAAGGTGGCATAAAAGTATACAACTGAAAAAAGAAGTTTGAGGTAAAGAACTTGGACACTTTTGATAAATTATTATTTATGTTTAATTATGAAGTCACTCTTTATATTTATCTACAATTTTTTTTTACTCTTAGATTACAAAATTAATGTCGTGGAGGAAAAAATGGTTAAACCGCAAACCAAACCGCAGCAAACCGTTTTACGCGGTTCGATTTGGGTTGATTTGGACAAAAGTGTGGTGCGGTTTGGGTTGAAAAAATATCAAACCGTATATTTGCGGTTTGGGTTGGGTTACATCCCAAACCGCACCAACCCAAACCGCAAACACCCCTACTTACAAGTACAGAACCAGTTGGTAAATGGCAAGAAGTATAACATCTAATGGGCTATAGTAGACAATAGGAAAGCATCTGCAGCTTAAACACCAATTGCGGTTTTCCCATATTATGACTAGTGTCCTTGCTTAGAAATGCATCAACGCGTTAATACCGTTAACACTCGATATAAGGCCCAAGGCCCCAAGAAAAGCAACATCTCTGTCCTTGTGCGGGGGGAAATTGAAGCCCTAGCTGGTGAATTCCAGTACTTAATTAAGGGTATTACTGTACATCGACTAATTTCTCTATTTACTGATTAATTTCTTCTAATCTTCAAGCATTTGAAATAGTAGTGCAGTTTCCAATTGAATGAGGATGATTCTGGGGAAAGGAATAGCCTCTAGATTCCTCGATAGCATTACAATTACATATCATCAAGTAGTGATTCAAAGAAAAATAACGAGAAAACAAAACTGGAAGAGCATTGAGATTGACAATGTTCTGGTTAGACTTTCTAGCAAGTAGTATTTTATATGGTCAATGTATTTCATAACCAGGTTTCCAAGAACGGAGAGAAAATACTGTTACAAACTTACAGGGAAAGAACAATAGGAGCTGCTATCAGGAGTAGAACGGAAACATCATCAGACAGCACATTAAGTCAAAATAGACCATTAACTATGTCCTTACATGAACTTCTTCATTATATATCCGACTTACTGAAGGTTTTCATGATTTGGCTGAGGAGGCCTCAATATCTGTGCTTTATCCCACTTATATTGCATCATTCCCTTGTGATTTACTTTGTGCCCATCATATCTTCTTAATCGAATAATAGAAGTAGGCAGGCAAGGGGTAAACTATGCCGAGAAGAAGGCACATCTAGGCTTTAGCTCACTTGTACAGAATAGTCTCTTGTCATTTTACTCATCAAATCTTCTAAATCTAATGATGGATTTGTGAGATAAACTTACCAAAAGTAGGCTGGGCAAGGGGACAAATATGATGAGAAGATGCTACATCATGCTACTAGAGTGATTAGATGAATTAGGGGGAGAGAAGCTTGAACATGCAACAAGCAGCACAACTTCCCAAACCCTTCACCGATGATTGATGTTCTAAAAAAAGTTTCTTCCCATCAGGGGTGAATTGAGTTAGGATTTGGATGAAAACACAATCATGAATGAATTGGGCATTTGAGATCGGATTTAAAGATTTGTGTGATTAAATTATTACTTGTTTAGCTCTTCTAATCTATGTTGCATTCTCTTTGATCACTTGAATATTGCATTAAATTGAAGTAGATTGATTTAGGTTGACATGAGAGTGTGGCCCTATTGATTTCTATTATTGGGCAGGTTCTTTGAACCCCGAAATATGTTAGTAATGGATGAGAGATGTCTTTGAGAATTTATTCGTCAATGAGATTAGGATAAGAGTTGTATGTTGAGTCAATAACTAATTCAAATAGTCTTCATGCATTATTTCTATGTTTGATATTCTTATGTCTATTTCATGATTAATTGGTGTTTAATCCCATCTCCTAATTTTAGTTATCTTTGATATCTAGTTATTTTCGTAGTTCTTAATTGGTTATTAACAATTTCCGACTCCTTCGACCTAGTTTATTATTTTGTTCAATTTTAGAAGATTGGTAACGACCTAATTTTCGAGAAACCTCACGAGCACTCTGTGAAAAAACCAAAAATTAAAAAAAACAATAACGTTATATTACAAATCAGAACTCAAATTAGATAAAATATTTAAAAAAATAAAAATGTTATTACAAATCAGTTCTCATACGACTACTCCACTCTTGATAGGTGACTAATGACGGTTTCTTTGTCAACGACAGAAGCTCGAGCATACCGAGCAAGTCCATCAGCAGCTTCATTATCTTCACACGACACCTTCAAAATCTGTGAACTGCGGTGGAAATCTTGCATGAGTATGCAAATGTCATAAGCAACCTTGACCATGTCATAATTCAATCGATTTTGACTGCACTTTTTCCAAATTTGTGCGTAGATTGCAATTAAAGGAAACCCCTTGTCCACAAATACCTTAACAAATTCAATTAGCAAAATAGCATCAATATTATCACAATAAACTTCAATTCTAAAACCTTTGTATTCCAGTGGAATAGATCTTACAAGTGTCTCGAGCCCCAAGAGTTCTACATAATGTGTATTTTTCGCGTAATGGGGACCCGAAAACCACTTGCAACCTTTCTCAATCAAGTTACAATCCTTGTCCCGCAAAACCCAAGACGCAGCCCCTCCTAATAGATCATGATCACTTAATGCATGACAATTCCCAAACAACTTCTTATCAGCCCTATTGATGAATGGAGTCACATCTATCGTTCGTGTCAGAAATTGTCTCGCAAAAGAGAATTTAGATCTGCACGCTGTTGGAGTCATAATATTAGTCTAATGCCAATGGAAAAAGCAATCTTTTTATAAGTTGACCTTTGAACAAGTAGTCAAGTAAAAAAGAAACGTAATAAGTATCATGTTGGCGTTATGTTTAACTTAGAACGTAATATTTCTCTAAACATACATTGTAGTACGTAATGTTTACATGTTTTTCACTTAAAAGATTAGTCGGAGTAATGTCATTACACAATATACAAATATAACCAAGTAATAAAAAGTTTTGATTTATTTGGAAATAAACTGCGATTAACAATTTAATCTACTGAACTGATGCAACTTTCAAAAAGGAAAGGAAAAAGGGTATACACAGGGAAACCAGTGAGGTCTTCCTTATTATCAAATGTGCAAAAGATCGAACAAAAGTAACACAACATTTGGTATGATTCTCGCTCTGGGTGCGAGAGGTGTCCAGTTTGATTATCAGAGTGCCGAATTGTTTTTCATGTTTCTATTAATCAAAGAATACAGTAATCCCCAATGTCTACTCTATTAAAATTCTATTAAAATCAAAGAATGTTAATCAAAGAATTTGTTAATCATATTACCTAAGGTCGCAATGGTACTCGCTTTTGCCCGAAAGACACGTGACAAGTTGCCGGCCATGGCTGCACAACAAACAAAGCATAAAATTAAACCAAAACTAAATTTTGGATGAAATAAAATAAAAAATTAAATAGAACAAATTTTGAAAATTCACCCATTGAATGAAAATACGAGTAAACATCATCAATTTCTATTGAACTATTATTCTAAACATCCATTGTAAATTTAAAATTCAACATTAAAACACTATAAAACAACCTCAACTGGCCTTGGGTCAGGTGGGCCATTGGGCCAGGATACTTAAAAAAATTAAATAAATAAAAAAAACATGAAGAACAACACTTGGAATAAACATAAAACAACAGAAAAACTCAAAAAACCACATTTAAAAACATAAAAGTGCATATAGTTATAATTTACTTAGTTGTAAATTTCTAATTCAACATTAGAACACTAAAACACAACCGTCAGGTGGGACACTGGCCTAGGTCAGGGTAAGAGGACCAGGGTACTTAGGCAACCATAGAACCCATTTAGCCAAATAATCATGCATAAATCAGGGGACATAATGTAGAAATTAGGCTAAAAAATGAATAATCATGCACAAATCAGGGATATAATGTATAAATCAGGCCAAAAAACGAATAATTTGCATAGATCAGGGGACATAATGTAGATAATGTAAATATCAGGCCAAAAAACGAATAATCATTCATAAATCAGGGGACATGTGAATAAATCAGGCCAAAAAATGAATAATCATACGCAAATCAGTGGAAATAATGTAGAAATCAGGCAAAAATACGAATAATCATGCACAAATCAGGGACATAATGTATAAATCAGGCTAAAATACGAATAATCATGGACAAATCAGGGACATAATGTATAAATCAGGCCAAAAAACAAATAATCATCAACGACATAAACTAGAATCCTCGAACAATCATCTCCTCTAATAACACAAAGATAACTTAACCAACACCAATCATCAAAATGATATTTAGGTGGCTAAATGGGTCAGGTGGGCCACTAAGCCAAGCTCATGGATTATCAAAATTAGGATACTTAGACAACCAAAAAACACGTTTAGCCACCTAAAGCTCATGAATCATCAAAATTAAGATACTTAGGTAACAATAAAACTCATTTAGCAACCTAAACCTTATGAATCATCAAAATAAGGATACTTAGGCAACCATAGAACCCACTTAGACACATAAAGTGGATGAATCATCAAAATTAGGATAGTTAGACAACAATAAAACACATTTAGCAACTAAACCTCATGAATCATCAAAATTAGGATAATTAGGCAACCATATAGTGATATAACCCACTTAGCCACATAAAGCTCATGAATCATCAAAATACTTACGCAACCATAAACACATTTAGCCACATAAAAGCTCATGAATCATCAAAATTAGGATACTTAGGCAACCATAAACACATTTAGCCACCTAAAGCTCATGAATCATCAAAATTAGAATACTTAGGCAACCATAAACACATTTAGCCACATAAAACCCATGAATCATCAAAATTAGGATACTTAGGCAACCATAGAACCCATTTAGCCAAATAATCATGCATACATCAGGGGACATAATGTATAAATCAGGCTAAAAAATGAATAATCATGCTAAAATCAGGGACATAATGTATAAATAAGGCCAAAAAACGAATAATTTGCATAAATTAGGGGACATAATGTAAATATCAGGCCAAAAAACAAATAATCATTCACAAATCAGGGGACATATGTATAAATCAGGCCAAAAAACGAATAATCATACGCAAGTCAGAGGGCATACTGTATAAATCAGGCTAAAATACGAATAATCATGCACAAATCACGGACATAATGTATAAATCAGGCTAAAATACGAATAATCATGGACAAATCAGGGACATAATGTATAAATCAGGCCAAAAAACAAATAATCATCAAAGACATAAACCTAGAATCCTCGAACAATCATGTCCTCTAATAACACAAAGATAACTTAACCAACACCAATCATCAAGATGAGATTTAGGTGGCTAAATGGGTCGGAGTGGGCCACTAAGCCAAGCTCATGGATTATCAAAATTAGGATACTTAGACAACCAAAAAACACGTTTAGCCACCTAAAGCTCATGAATCATCAAAATTAGGATACTTAGGTAACAATAAAACTCATTTAGCAACCTAAACCTTATGAATCATCAAAACAAGGATACTTAGGCAACCATAGAACCCACTTAGACACATAAAGTGGATGAATCATCAAAATTAGGATAGTTAGACAACAATAAAACACATTTAGCAACTAAACCTCATGAATCATCAAAATTAGGATAATTAGGCAACCATATAGTGATATAACCCACTTAGCCACATAAAGCTCATGAATCATCAAAATACTTACGCAACCATAAACACATTTAGCCACATAAAAGCACATGAATCATCAAAATTAGGATACTTAGGCAACCATAAACACATTTAGCCACCTAAAGCTCATGAATCGTCAAAATTAGAATACTTAGGCAACCATAAACACATTTAGCCACATAAAACCCATGAATCATCAAAATTCGGATACTTAGGCAACCATAGAGCCCATTTAGCCAAATAATCATGCATACATCAGGGGACATAATGCATAAATCAGGCTAAAAAATGAATAATCACGCTAAAATCAGGGACATAATGTATAAATCAGGCCAAAAAACGAATAATTTGCATAAATTAGGGGACATAATGTAAATATCAGGCCAAAAAAAAAAATCATTCCCAAATCGGGGGACATATGTATAAATTAGGCCAAAAAACGAATAATCATACGCAAGTCGAGGGACATACTTGTAAAAATCGGGCTAAAATACGAATAATCATGCACAAATCACGGACATAATGTATAAATCAGGCTAAAATACGAATAATCATGGACAAATCGGGAACATAATGTATAAATCAGGCCAAAAAACGAATAATTTGCATAAATCAGGGGACATAATGTAAATATCAGGCCAAAAAACGAATAATCATTCATAAATCACGGGACATGTGAATAAATCAGGCCAAAAAATGAATAATCATACGCAAATCGGTGGAAATAATGTAGAAATCAGGCTAAAATACGAATAATCATGCACAAATCGGGGACATTATGTATAAATCGGGCTAAAATACGAATAACCATGGACAAATCGGGGACATAATGTATAAATCAGGCCAAAAAACAAATAATCATCAACGACATAAACCTAGAATCCTCGAACAATCATCTCCTCTAATAACACAAAGATAACTTAACCAACACCAATCATCAAAATGATATTTAGGTGGCTAAATGGGTCGGGTGGGCCACTAAGCCAAGCTCATGGATTATCAAAATTAGGATACTTAGACAACCAAAAAACACGTTTAGCCACCTAAAGCTCATGAATCATCAAAATTAGAATACTTAGGTAACAATAAAACTCATTTAGCAACCTAAACCTTATGAATCATCAAAACAAGGATACTTAGGCAACCATAGAACCCACTTAGACACATAAAGTGGATGAATCATCAAAATTAGGATAGTTAGACCAGTGATACAAGGGACGCGGGACGGAGCCACGTTTCCCGATCTGGATCGTTCGTTCCCGATCGCGGAACAAACGCGACCCAGATCGCCTCCGTTCGCGAATCGGATCGCCTAAGGCGACGTCCCCGATTTCGGCAGCAAGAAACCCTATTTTTCCGTGTTTAATTTTAATTTTTGGTTTGTTTTTCGCAATTTCAAGCTTTGGAGTTTGGAAGTTGAAGGTTTGATAATGGAGGTTATGTTGATGAAGGGGAAGAAGAAGAAGTTTTGAAGAAGACAGGAGAGAGAAAGAGAGGTAGAAGAAAGTGGTATAAGTGGGAGACCACGTGCCTATTGTACTTGTATTTTGCATCTGGTGGAGTGTAAGTTTAATGATGCAGTTGTATACCACATTACCACTCTTTCGCATCGCCTCTCGTTCCTTGTATCATTGAGTTAGACAACAATAAAACACATTTAGCAACTAAACCTCATGAATCATCAAAATTAGGATAATTAGGCAACCATATAGTGATATAACCCACTTAGCCACATAAAGCTCATGAATCATCAAAAAAATACTTACGCAACCATAAACACATTTAGCCACATAAAAGCTCATGAATCATCAAAATTAGGATACTTAGGCAACCATAAACACATTTAGCCACCTAAAGCTCATGAATCATCAAAATTAGAATACTTAGGCAACCATAAACACATTTAGCCACATAAAACCCATGAATCATCAAAATTCGGATACTTAGGCAACCATAGAGCCCATTTAGCCAAATAATCATGCATACATCAGGGGACATAATGTATAAATCAGGCTAAAAAAGCCTTTTTAAATACAATCTCCCTTGAAAAAAAGGATTCTCTCTCTACCTTGGCGATAGACCGTTCTACCTTCTAGGTTTTCGCTCCGCCGCGGCGGCTTTACTCCTCAGCCATGGCCGAGGAGCTTTTAGACACAGTGTCGAGATTACGTATTGACGATGAAGAGGACCTAGTGTTAGATGTTGATGCCCTAAATCCGGCAGAAACGAACAAGATCTCACTGCTGCTCCTAGGGCGCTTGCTAAGTGATCGCTCATATAATGTGGACGCTTTCAAGAGGACCATAACAACTGTATGGGCTCCGATCCATGGCCTTGTGATTAGAGTTTTAAACCCTAATTTATATGCTTTCCAATTCTTCCATTGGAGAGACATGATGAAAGTGTTAGAAGGGAGGCCTTGGTGTTTTGACAACATGTTGGTGCTATTGAAGGAGGCGGATGGGGATGAGCAACCCGATCAGGTAAACATCCAACACTCTCCCTTCTGGGTGCGGATTAAAAATCTCCCTTTTAACTACCGTTCGAATGTAATTGTTAAAAATTTGATTGGTAATATGGGCGATATTCTGGAAATTGAGGAAGATGTTTTAGGGTTTGGCAAATACAGACGTGTGAAAGTTATGCTTGATATAACCAAACCCTTGCGACGTTACCGTCGGTTAAAAGACAAAAATGGCGAGAGAATTTCGGAGTTGATTTTGCCTATGAAAGGCTCCCTTTCTTTTGTTTTGCTTGTGGGGTTATGGGACATCTTTGAAAAGGACTGTCACAATGTTGTTGAAGAAGAAAAGCTTGAGAAACTGGGATGGAGTTTGAGTTTAAAAGCTACTCCTCGCAAAGGGAGAGCTAAAGAACTGGGTAGAGGAAAATAAATTTCGAACCTTGTAAAAAGATAATTTTTCCTCCCGATGACTATAATTCCGACGGGACGCTTAGCCTTACTTGGCAGGGAGAGTACAAAGACCGACCCCATTGTTGCTGTTCCCCGAACTTGTTACTATTTACGGAGGTGACTTATTGGTGTCGTGTAATAAGGATACAACTTTTGATGTTCCCAAGGTCAATGTTTACGTGAAAGTGGATGATGTTGCTTGCAAGCTTACCGAGGTGGGTGAGCCTACTTTAAATGCTACTTTAATGCAACAAGTGGTGAACAATATTATTGATGATTCCTCCATTAATTCATCAAATGTTGTCACCTATTTGGACCCCACTAAAAATCATGAAAATTTTATCTTTTCAAGTAGTAAAGACAAGCGGTGACCAAGTCTCATACTTGGAAAAGAATAGCACGTGGCCCCATGGAAGATAAAGGTGGTTCGAGTCCAAATGGACATGGATCCCGATGCGACATATCCGAAAAGGCCCAAGTGATCTTGGTGAGATGGACTGTGATAAGGGAGATAGTGCTACGAAGCGTCTCAAGCCGAGTTCTACTCTTGGTTACGGATCCTTGTTTTTGGCGGAGGTTGGTAATGACCAACCCCGCCTCTCATTATGAGTACTTTGTCTTTGGAAGCTGAGGGATGGGCAACCCTTGGTCGGTTCGTCAACTCCGGCGATGGAGTATCGCTCATGCCCCAGACATTCTCTTTGCGTCGGAAACCATGATAAAAAAGAATGAGGTGGAAGGTTTGAAATCTCGCACTGGGCTACCAACATGCCTTTGGTGTTCCTAGCATTGGTAGAGCTGGAGGACTTTGTGTTTCTTTGGAATGATAATATCACTTTTACTTGTGGTCTCTTTCTCTCGGCACCATATTTGTGGGGATGTGATTGACGGTGATAATAACGGCGCTTTGTGGGGGTGTATGGTTGGGCTCAAGAGGAAGAGAAGTATAGGACATGGACTCTCATTAGACATCTTTGTAGTGACTCCCCATTGCTATTCTTCTTGGAGGTGATTTCAATGAAATTTTATGTTATGGTGAAAAGCAAGGTGGGGTGGATAGAGTTCGCGAGAGAGATGGATAATTTTCGTTCCGCTATTGATGATTTGTCTTTGCGTGATCTTGGGTATGTGGGTTCGTGGTACACTTGGGAGAGGGGTAAAGCCCAAGCTACTTGTATTCGGGAACGTCTTGGCCTGGTTCCTTTGCACTCTGCCTGGCTTGACTTGTATCCTACTCATATTGTTGAACATCTTATGCGTTACAAATACGATCATGCTGCCATTATTACGAGGCCCAAAACGCCCGATGCAGCCCCCGAAGAAAAAGAGAGGGTTTCGATTTGAAACCTCCCGGGCTTCTTGATGAACAATGTGAGTCCATTGTGCGCGAGCTGGGGCGGTTGTTGGGCTGAATATCTCGGCCGGTTGGAAGAAATGGCCCAACAACCTGAGGCTGGAGCAAGGTGTCATTTGCGAAGTTGGATGAGCAGATTGTGCGTATGGAGCGTCAGCCCAGGTGCAGCCCAGCAGCAGCAATCTCGGATGATTCGTGCGAGGATTGTAGTGATCCGGAGAAAAAGTTGGATGACCTCCATGAAAAGCAAGAGGCTTACCGGTACCTCCGCTCTCGGGTTTCGGAAGTTAAAGATGGGGATAGAAATACAAAATATTTCCATCATAAAGCTTCTCAAAGACGAAAGCGTAATTATGTTACTAGGTTTATTTGATTCTCGTGGAGTTTGGTGTACGGAGGAGGATGATATTGAAAATATTTTTGAAGCTTACTTTAGCTCTATTTTCGAGACCACAAGCCCTAGTGATTCGGCTATGCAACAAGTTTTGCAACATGTGAGCCCCATTGTGTCTGCAGATTGTAATCAAGCGCTTTTGAAGCCGTTCACGAAAGGACGAAATTTTTGCGGCCCTTCAACAAATGCACCCATGTAAAGCCCCGGCCCGATGGTATGCATGCTATATTTTATCGGCGCTTTTGGCATATTATTGGTGATGATGTGACTTTATTTGTGAGTAATATTCTCGCATGGTATTTCTTTGCCTTCTTGCATTAATAATACCAATATTGCTACCGATCCCGAAAGTTAAAGAGCCAACCCAAGCCTGAATTCCGTCCTATAGCTCTTTGTAATGTCTTTGTATAAAGCGGTCTCCAAAGCTATTGTGATGCGTTTAAAGTCTTTCTTGCACGATATTGTCTCCGAGAATCAAAGTGCTTTTGTACGGGCGATTGATTACGATAATGCCCTCATTGCTATGGAAGCTTTTCATTCCATGAAGCATCGTCGAGGAGTCATCGAGGGACGGTGGCTATGAAGCTTGATATGAGCAAAGCTTATGATCGAGTTGAATGGGGCTTTCTTAGGAAGCTTTTTGCTTACTATGGGTTTTGATGGCCGTTGGGTGAATCGATAATGAACTGTGTTTCTTCCGTTTCATACTCCTTCATCATCATGGAGGAGTTTACGCTCTGTTACTCTGCCCGAGGCCTCCGTCAGGGGGGATCCTCTATCTCCATATCTTTTTATATTGATTGCGATGCTTTCTCTAAAATGATCCGGAGTAAGGTGCGGCAAAACAGATTCATGGTGCTAAGGCTAGTCGTAGTGGGCTCCGAGATCTCTCATCTCCTTTTTGCTGATGACAACTTCATCGTTTACTAGAGCCACCCGTCAGGAATGCGTTACTATAGTTGATATTCTCAACCAATATGAAGCAGCATCCGGGCAGAAAATTAACTATGAAAAATCGGAGGTCTCTTTTAGCAGAGGTGTTACTGTTGAGCAAAGGGGTGATTTGATGAGTATCTTGAACATGCGACAAGTTGATAAGCATGAGAAGTATCTTGGTATCCCTTCTATTGCGGGAAGATCAAAGAAAGCTATCTTTGATTCTCTCCTTGATAGGATTTGGAAGAAACTCCAAGGATGGAAGGAGAAACTACTTTCTAGAGCAGGCAAGGAAATACTTCTTAAGGCGGTTATTCAGGCAATTCCAACGTATCTGATGGGTGTTTACAAATTCCCCTCTATGATAATTCAGAAGATTCATTCTGCCATGGCCCGTTTTTGGTGGGGGAATAGTGATGCAAACAGAAAAGTTCACTGGAAAAGCTGGGAGTCAATGTGCAATTTGAAGTGTCTTGGTGGTATGGGATTCAAAGATCTCAGCGTATTTAATGATGCTCTTTTAGGGCGTCGAAGCTTGGCGTTTGATTCGTGAGCCTCATTCTCTCTTTGGCCGTGTTATGAAGGCAAAATACTACCGTCACTGTGAGTTTCTTGAAGCTCCACTTGGCTATTCTAGTAGCTACTCTTGGAAGAGTATTTGGAGTTCCAAAGCTTTACTTAAGGAAGGGCTTCTGTGGCGTGTGGGTAATGGGCGAAGTATTCATATCTGGGATGATCCGTGGCTACTTGATGAAGAAGGGCGCACCATTTCATCTGCTAGGAATGATGCGGTTAATATGGTTCATGAATTGATCGATGAGCGCACTTTGGGTTGGAATTTTGATATCATTGACGGCATGTTTAATGAGCGGGACAAGCGATGTATTCTTGCACTTCCTCTTGGTGAGGTGGACTTGAAAGACGAACTTACTTGGGCTTTCTCTAAGAATGGTCTCTACACCTTGTCAAAACCGCATACATGTTGGGGAAAGGTTGCAATCTCGATAACTTTCATCAAGCTTGGGTTGATATTTGGAGTTTTGATGCAAGTCCAAAGGTACGTCATTTTTTATGGAGACTATGCACTAACTCTCTTCCCACTCGTTCTCTACTTAAATATCGTCATTTCATTGATGATGACACTTGCCCTTGGGGCGTGGGGGGCGGTTGAGACAATGAGGCATGCAATCTTTGATTGCCCACGGTTCTGGATGTTTGGAGTGAGTGTGGTTGTGACGTCTTTGCGAGCCGGAGATGCATCTCCGAACATGTGCGATTTAGTGGTGAAATGGCGTGAGGTGGAGAGTAAGGTGAGACTTAAGGGCCTCTTCCTTGCTTGGTGTATTTGGGGTGAAAGAAACCAACAAGTCTTCAGCAACAAATGCACGCCAAATCATGTGTTGGTTGCGCGTATTCAGAGGCTTGTTGACGAGTATGGCTCGTATGCAGGTCGTATCTACCGGCCTTCGTTGCAGCCCAGCATGCCTAGCCACCATGGCCCAGGCGCGCCTTACGTTGGTGTCGCCAAGATCAATGTGGATGCCTCGTTGGCTGTTGAAGGGTGGGTGGGCATTGGTGTTGTGGCTCGTAATCATTCTGGCAGCATCTTATTCTCAGCTACGCGTCGCATTAGAGCTTTTTGGGCTCCCGAGATTGCGGAGGCAAAGGCAATTTCTATGGGATTGCGGTTGGGTAAACGTTTTGGCCTTCGTGATGTTATCATTGAGTCGGATTGTCAAGTTATCGTTAATCGCCTCTCCAAGAATGTGTTTTATTTATCTGATCTAGATTTTGTTCTCTATGAGATCCTCTCTGCTAGTTCTTTCTTTCATTCTGTTTGTTGGTCGCATGTAAAGCGTGAAGGTAACTTTGTTGCTCATCATTTAGCTAAGCTAGTTCCTTTTGGTACTGAACAAATTTGGGAGAACCATTGTCCTTTGGAAGTGGCTCCTTATGTACTCATGGACAATTTGTCCTTGAATTAATACTAGCTTGCTTTTCCCCTCAAAAAAAAATGTATAAATCAGGCTAAAAAATGAATAATCATGCTAAAATCAGGGACATAATGTATAAATCAGGCCAAAAAACGAATAATTTGCATAAATTAGGGGACATAATGTAAATATCAGGCCAAAAAAAAAATAATCATTCCCAAATCAGGGGACATATGTATAAATTAGGCCAAAAAACGAATAATCATATGCAAGTCAGAGGACATACTGTAAAAATCAGGCTAAAATACGAATAATCATGCACAAATCACGGACATAATGTATAAATCAGGCTAAAATACGAATAATCATGGACAAATCGGGAACATAATGTATAAATCGAGCCAAAAAACGAATAATTTGCATAAATCGGGGGACATAATGTAAATATCGGGTCAAAAAACGAATAATCATTCATAAATCGGGGACATGTGAATAAATCGGGCCAAAAAATGAATAATCATACGCAAATCAGTGGAAATAATGTAGAAATCAGGCTAAAATACGAATAATCATGCACAAATCAGGGACATTATGTATAAATCAGGCTAAAATACGAATAACCATGGACAAATCAGGGACATTATGTATAAATCAGGCCAAAAAACAAATAATCATCAACGACATAAACCTAGAATCCTCGAACAATCATCTCCTCTAATAACACAAAGATAACTTAACCAACACCAATCATCAAAATGATATTTAGGTGGCTAAATGGGTCAGGTGGGCCACTAAGCCAAGCTCATGGATTATCAAAATTAGGATACTTAGACAACCAAAAAACACGTTTAGCCACCTAAAGCTCATGAATCATCAAAATTAGGATACTTAGGTAACAATAAAACTCATTTAGCAACCTAAACCTTATGAATCATCAAAACAAGGATACTTAGGCAACCATAGAACCCACTTAGACACATAAAGTGGATGAATCATCAAAATTAGGATAGTTAGACCAGTGATACAAGGGACGCGGGACGGAGCCACGTTTCCCGATCTGGATCGTTCGTTCGCGATCACGGAACAAACGCGACCCAGATCGCCTCCGTTCGCGAATCAGATCGCCTAAGGCGACGTCCCTGATTTCAGCGCAAGAAACCCTATTTTTCTGTGTTTAATTTTAATTTTTGGTTTGTTTTTCGCAATTTCAAGCTTTGGAGTTTGGAAGTTGAAGGTTTGATAATGGAGGTTATGTTGATGAAGGGGAAGAAGAAGAAGTTTTGAAGAAGACAGGAGAGAGAAAGAGAGGTAGAAGAAAGTGGTATAAGTGGGAGACCACGTGCCTATTGTACTTGTATTTTGCATCTGGTGGAGTGTAAGTTTAATGATGCAGTTGTATACCACATTACCACTCTTTCGCATCGACTCTCGTTCCTTGTATCATTGAGTTAGACAACAATAAAACACATTTAGCAACTAAACCTCATGAATCATCAAAATTAGGATAATTAGGCAACCATATAGTGATATAACCCACTTAGCCACATAAAGCTCATGAATCATCAAAAAAAT
This sequence comes from Beta corolliflora, assembly GCA_947648045.1. Lineage (NCBI taxonomy): Eukaryota > Viridiplantae > Streptophyta > Magnoliopsida > Caryophyllales > Amaranthaceae > Beta > Beta corolliflora. The sequence continues at coordinate 601,604 of CANSZD010000686.1, read as the reverse complement.
ACTTACACAACCATAAACACATTTAGCAACATAAAAGCTCATGAATCATCAAAATTAGGATACTTAGGCAACCATAAACACATTTAGCCACCTAAAGCTCATGAATCATCAAAATTAGAATACTTAGGCAACCATAAACACATTTAGCCACATAAAACCCATGAATCATCAAAATTCGGATACTTAGGCAACCATAGAGCCCATTTAGCCAAATAATCATGCATACATCACGGGACATAATGTATAAATCAAGCTAAAAAATGAATAATCATGCTAAAATCAGGGACATAATGTATAAATCAGGCCAAAAAACGAATAATTTGCATAAATTAGGGGACATAATGTAAATATCAGGCCAAAAAAAAAAATCATTCCCAAATCAGGGGACATATGTATAAATTAGGCCAAAAAACGAATAATCATACGCAAGTCAGAGGACATACTGTATAAATCAGGCTAAAATACGAATAATCATGCACAAATCACGGACATAATGTATAAATCAGGCTAAAATACGAATAATCATGGACAAATCAGGAACATAATGTATAAATCAGGCCAAAAAACGAATAATTTGCATAAATCAGGGGACATAATGTAAATATCAGGCCAAAAAACGAATAATCATTCATAAATCAGGGGACATGTGAATAAATCAGGCCAAAAAATGAATAACCATACGCAAATCAGTGGAAATAATGTAGAAATCAGGCTAAAATACGAATAATCATGCACAAATCAGGGACATTATGTATAAATCAGGCTAAAATACGAATAATCATGGACAAATCAGGGACATAATGTATAAATCAGGCCAAAAAACAAATAATCATCAAAGACATAAACCTAGAATCCTCGAACAATCATCTCCTCTAATAACACAAAGATAACTCAACCAACACCAATCATCAAAATGAGATTTAGGTGGCTAAATACGAAAAATCGAAAAAGAAAAATCGAAAAAGAAAACTAAACATCATGCTCGAAAATTTCAGATAAAATCGAAAAAGAAAACTTAAAAAAACGAAAAATATAAATAATACCCGTCATCCTGCTCGCTAGTCGCTGCCGAAGACGATCTGCTAGCCGCCGTGATGAACCACGCTGCTCGCCGCCGAGATGAACCACCCAGCTCACCGCCGAGATGAACAGCCTTGAACGGGAGAATGGGAGAATGGAGATTTAGGGTTTTTCGAGTAACCCTTCAACAGCTTGAATATGCGCTTCTTTTTCCACTCTTCTATTTGGTTTGTAGGCCGAAAATTTTAATCTTGGTTTACAATTTTGAAGTGGGCTTAAAACTGGGCTATATTTTTTTAAGTAAAAATCCATGTTGGATTAATAATGAATCTATATTAGCACCCTTAAGCTATGATAGTGAACCTGGGTGGTAAAAGTATGAAAATTTACTTGTTCCTAAGATATATACAAATCTGGGCCCTCCATTTCCAGGGCGATCTGAGCCGCACGATCTTTTGTTTCTCTCGTGCTCTATTGTCACTTCTCTTTTCCGTGGCATCCATTTTCACCTTTTCACTCCCCTCCTCATATCTTCTCTCTCCTGCTTGTACACTGTATAGATTGATGCCACATCTGGATCAACAAAGCACAAAGCTCCTCAATCTTACTGCTCTTCAGCGATTTCTTAGAGTGGGAAATTGATGCTTCTCTGCTGCATCCACCTCTTTGTTCCAGGTTTTTTCGTTCCATTAATTCATCAAGTTTTTACTTCGTTTTGTTTTGTTTGTGATGTTTCTTTGTCTAATTTTTATTGGATGTTTTGGGTGTCTGAATTCTGTGGTAGTTAAGAATATAAAGTGAAATAGATAACATAATTTTGTTTTTTCATCAAGCACATATTACGCATATAAATATGTTCTTTCATAGTTTTTCGAGTTTTTTGCGGGGATATACCAGGGTAATAGAGCATTTTGTGGGGATGTACCTCACTAAATTTTTTTTGAGGATATACCAACTTAAATTTAAGTTTTGTTAAAAGGTACCAAAAACACTATTTCCGGCGATAAAGTCAAATTTAGGCCTTTGACTTGGTAGGAACTCGCAAGTGAGCCACAAATGTTGTGTTTTACCCCCTCAACCACGCGCATACTATTGAAATGTTTTTATTAACAATTTTTTTAAGAACTCCCTCCCCTAATAACCAACCCCTCCTTTAACATTTCCTTCTCCTTAAACCTCGAAAAAGAATGCTTCTTCAATTCAAAGAAAGAGGCGGATAAAAATCATCAATTGCAAGGTATGATGTCTTATTTTAGCTTTAATCTCAATTCAATTTACTTATTGTGTTCTTCAATTGTACTATGTGGTTTGAATTTGTGCTATAGGGTATAAATTAGGGTTAAGTTACCAAGTCAAAGGCCGGAAATTTGACTTTCTCGCCGGAAATAGTGTTTTTGGTACGTTTTAACAAAACTTAAATTTAGGTTGGTATATCCCCACAAAAAAATTTAGTGAGGTATATCCCCACAAAATGCCCTATTACCCCGTATATCCCCGCAAAAAACTCTAGTTTTTCTCATTTCTTTGTCTTCAATTTGCGGTTACTAAAACTTAAGCTTTTAATAGCTAGCTTGGAATAGGACGTTGTCTTGAGAAACTCTAAAATCGAAGGTGACTCCGAGCAATCAGTTGCAAAATCGATGTTGTAATCCATGATTTCCAAGTTCTTCGTCTGATTCAGTTGCTATTTGGAGTCCTCAATCGATTTTCGTTGAGTTTTTTTTGCTTTTTGGACTAATTTGTGGTATTCAATTGTTGTTATGTATCCAGGTTTAAGTAATATAGGTGTATGATTTTTTGACTAATTTTTTCTATTTACTTGGACTCATTTGTTTAATTTCAATTTAATTATCAATTTTTTGTTTAATTTAAGTTGGATTCTTTCAAAATTGGGCGACAGATTAGAGTTCGAATGCAGATGGGTTAGCGTTGAACTCTAACACCATTGGATGAGGTTTGCGTTTCTTTCTCAAGTGTTTGTTTACCTTAATTTCAATTTTTATTATCAGTTTTTTAAAATTATATGGCTTGATTCTTCCAGAAGTTAGCAAAAGATTAAGGTTCAAATTGAGATGGGTTGGGACTGAACTTGGACGCCATTAGAGGAGGAATCTGTGTCTTTTTCAAGGCTTTGTTTGTTTCTCCTATTTAATTATTGCTTTTCCTGATGTGAAATCAATGTTAAAAGTTTTTTGTTTACAAATTTTGTTTACAATTTCAATCTGTCCTTAAATCGCTCCTGGCTGCCTTCCATCTTTGACTTTAAGGTATATCTATGTTGCTTGAGTCTCTAACTTGAAGTTAGTAATCTATTATATAATAACCAATATTTCGTCTACATGACCCTTATGTGCTGAAACTATAGGCTTTTGCACATAATAATCTATTGCAATGATATTTGTCATTATTAATCAAATGGTCGCCGTTTCTACAACTTTTGAGAGTTTGGATTTCCGTGGGCGTCAATTCTGGCTTAGGCGTGCCATTGAGAGTTATCATGGTTAGAAAAATACCCAAATGCTTATTCTGCCTACCAATAATGATTATGCATAGTATTTTGTGGTTTATTCATATACTAATTATCAGTTGAGAATTAGTGGGTACTTTATCTCTATCGAGCGCAAGCGATAAGATTAATGATCTTTGCAGCTCCTTAATTTTGTTGTTAACTCTTCGGTGATCTTTGCCTTCTTCCCTAATCTTGTCACATTATCTTCCAAGCGTTCTAAACATATGTACTTTAAAGTTGATTTCGAGCTCAAGAATTATCCTCAAGAAAGTATTTCTGGAATGCAGGATTTATACTCTGGTCATATCATACTCACATTTTAAATAAGCCTTTCCCGTCTTGCATGTTTTTGGCTTTACGCTGTTAATGATTGATGTTGCATACTTTGATAGTTTCTATAGTGATACCTGTAGCAGTACATAACCGGATGTCATACTCCTGCTAGGTCTCTTTGTCTACCTGGTGGCTGTTTCAAAGTGAATATAGAGGTGAACTATCATTGTGAAATAATTTAGCATTTAAAGATATTTTAGGCTATTAATTTTATTTTTACTGTTGAAATAATATGGAAATGTTGCTTCCTTTATATGAAATTGAAATTGAGTGGATAATATATTTATCCAATGCCTGTAATTTTTTTGTCTTCTTTGATCATCTCTTTTTATTTTTATGTTCGGGAAGTTATTTTTTTTTTAAAAAAATTATCAGCAATTAAGAGTTTTCCATGTATCATCGTCGATGTAGTTTGTTATTTGGTTCATTGGTTGTATGGGTGCCCCATGACTTTTATGAGTGTCCCAAGTTTCTCGAGTTTCTTACTTTCAAATCTGCTCGTCACTTCCCTTCCCTCTGTTTTTCTCTGATGCCTTCTATGATGTCTTCTTGCTTGGAAGATGATGGTAAGCTTTTCGTTTTTTAATCCTGTCTAATAGTATGAAACTTCATTTGTTATACTTCTATGTCGTAGTAGTATTGCTAGGCATTAGCTCATCACATCTAGGTTTAGGATTGAAATGCGTAGATATCAAGGTTTACCATTTAGCTACTGCCTATCTATGGCTTCACTGCATATGGCATCACTAGCGCATAATTTGACATCGAATATGAGTGATTGTCTGAGTCCATATTCTCTTGTTATTAAGAAAATTCACGGAAATTACGAGCTCATCACCTTTATACGCCTGAAGACTTGTTTCTTGATAAATATTAGTTCCAAGAAATTTAAGCCTTGTTTTGGCTATCATGCCGTGGTACAACTTTTTATTTTTTTCTGCATTATTATTATGGTCTGTTTTTTGATGAAATTTTATTACTCTTACTTTTGTCGGGATAAATCCGACCCCTTCCTATGTACCCTCTATATATAGTGGATATCTTAAGAAGTGAGCATTGTTTTTGGTGGCAGGGTCCGGGGGTTAGAATACGAAAAGTAATTTCACCTTCTTCTTCCCAAGGAATTGGACCTATCACAAAAATATGGTTAGGTCTATAGCTCTGTAAAGAAAATTTGCCTCGGGTGGGACTGATTTCAAATCGAGGTCAAATAGAAACAACCACATGCAAGTATGGGGAAGAAAGGGGAGCAAAAAACAATGAAGATCAAGGGAGGGGGGAAGGGAGGGAAAAGTGAGCTACCATTGGGAAGAGCATTTCTGTAACAGTGTTCGAGCATGCTATTAAAGTGTTAACAGTCGTTTCCTTCTTTTCCTTTTTTAGTGTCCCTTTAGCTGCTCACTTACACGCTGTAATATTCATTTGGATGTTTCATGACTAATTAAAAAGTTCTAGAAGTTCGTTCACTTGTTGTCTTCATTTCTCTAATTCTATTAAATTGTATTCTTGGTGCATTATCTTCTTTTCTCTTGGATTAGCTTTGTTTCCCCTTGCTATGGGATCACTTACACTATGGGGTTGCTTACTTGACATTTTTGTCCTGGGTAGTTCAGTTTGCAAAGTATTGACAATTTCCCGATCTAGAGGAACCTGCACATGAGTTTTTTGAGACCAAGTCTAATGGCATGTCGTGCTCTGTTTAATTATGAAACTTTATTGTCTTTTTGCTTGCCAATTTGATTTTGCGATGTTTTTAAGAAATCAACTTTCTTTGTGAGTTTTTCTAATCTTGTGTTGTATCTCTTAATGTCTTTGGATTACGGTGAAGCATGTACGGGTAGTGAAGATGATGGAGGACAAAATCAACAAAGAAATTGCAGCCTTGGAAAGTTCTCAAACATTTGCTTTATTGGTTCCAAAAGTGGCAGTTGCGAGATATGCTCTAGCGATATCGAAGTGCTAGAGAGAATAAGATTCAACAAATGAAGTGAATGGCGTAAAGTGTAAACATTGGATGTCTCTCGACCGTGGCAAGTACTCTAAGATTCCCTTGGAAAAGGATTTTCGACGTATATGGGAACATACTATCTACATTTCTATTTTCTCTATGCCTATTTAACATTCTCCTTTGTGTCTGAATAGGAAATTTGAATTCGTTAGGATCTATGATTTTGGACCATTTTCATCTTAACTTGACAAATTCAGCAACTTAGAATTTTTCAAATGTTCTTTTTTGGAAATTCAAGTGTGATTGCTTACGGGTAGATTGAAATTAAATGATTTTGGTCTGAATTTAATTTTTCCTTCGTAGTGGTAAGAAGTCGTTAGATCATTCCAATGATTGTGACCACCAATCTCATTGACCACTTATCTTCTTGATATATACTCTTGGAATGTCAACTTTTTATAATTTTCACAAATGCAAATTTAGAGATATGAATGTTTAAACATTTACATTGGTAAGTATGAAAAAGATAAAGTGTAACTATTAAAAAGAAATGGAGGGAGTAATAAATGTGACTCAGAAACACTTTTTCCTTTTTTTATACTCGAGCTCATAGAAACAATGTTAAAAATTCATTTTGGTCTTACGTAAAATGTTAATATTGCCTATACGTATCAAGATAATTAACGTTTTTGGGGTCTTATGTTGAATAATTCATGACGACTTTGAAGTTTGAATAAATGGAGCTTTTTTATTAGTAATGTTAGTATAGAGTTTACTGACTACTCAAAAGTATTTTTAATCCTAGGATATGTCAAATATTATGCTATTCATTTTATGTTAGAGCCAAAGGTAGTCATGTAACTCAGGTTTGTAATGGCACATACAAGGAGTAGATAGGTTATTTGACGAACGTCGGTTCATTTTCGTTATCCCTAGCCTTCCGCACGCATCGCGCGCGATCCAACCACTAGTAACCTTTTAAAAGTAGGAAGTTTACCTACTGTGCAAATCAATAGTGGTATGAGTCACATTTGGCTGAAATTCACTGTTCCTAAGCAGCCTAACCATCTGAGCCATCCATCATCACTCACTCCCAACCACACGATTATTCTTGTCCTTTCTTCTGTCCTTTCCTCTTTCTTCTTTCTCTGTCTTTGCTTCTGGTTTCCCTCCACACAACAGGGTTTCTCTCTTCTCTTTCTATTCGTTTCCCTCTCTCAAAAAAACAATTCAATTTCATCGGCATCGGCAGTCGCACATGCCCATGGTTTTATTTTGGCGGGCCAAGAGAGCATTTCTCGGCTGGAATGTAATTCGGCTTTGAAGAAACCATGGATTTCACATACTCGAATTTCCCAAAAATCGAAGGTATGTTTACGATTATTTCTTCATACAAGCTTTAAGATTGATCACATGTCTTCTTGAAACAAATTTGAGTGAGAAATCATAATTTAGAAGTTTAGCTTAAAAAATCGAGATTTTGGGGGTTCAGTTGAACCCATTGAACCCCCATTTGATACAATTGTACTCACAATTAGGTAAAAATGAGTGTGGTGGGATTCGATATTCTAATTTCTTTCTGCGTTTTTATCTATGCTAGATTAATTCCTTGCCTTATAGTAGTATTAAATTGGGTAAAACATCAATTTTTCTCACTAATACTACTATTGCTTATTTTTGGTTTACGCTCGATTTTTTTGGGTATATATATCTGATTTTTTTCCTATGTTCATGATTATTTACCTAATATTGAAGGAAGGAAGGAGTATTTAGGGTTTCGTTGGGCCAAGGATGATGATTGTAGTCTGTAGACCGTCGAAGAAGCATTTGCCGACTGGTCTTATGGATATTCACAAATCTAAGTCAGCTTAGCTTTTGTTGGCAAGGTAAGAATTGCTTCTTATTCTTTTCTTTTTCTTAAATCCATTTTATTCTATTTTACTTATGTCTCATGTCTTTGTCTTGTGGCTCTGTTTTTGCGTACTCATATCTCTGAAACTGATAATGTTCAAATTACATTGGAGCTTTGATTATTATAGCATATTAGTCATATACTTCTTATCCTTCAGTCATATACTTTTTCCCCAACCTTGATTATTTCAGGAATATCCCTAATTATACATGATTCTGCTGGTTATGAAGAAATCAATAAGGTTAGCAGTTTCAGATGGGCCATTGGTGCCTAAGACACGTTAGTTTCAGAGAGTAGGAAGGTGTTATGATGAGTATCCTAATTGTAAATAAATCAATAAAGGACATTCACTGTTCCACCTAATGAGGGACGTGTCCATCCCGGTTTTGAAGCTCACTCATCATAAGAAAAAAACTTAGCAGTACCAAAAAATGTATTTTATATTCAGAATAATTAAGTCTCTGCCTCAGTGTACCCCTTCCAATCTTAGGGTTTTAGTTTGCCTTCCATATAAACCCTTTGTATAAATACTGGCTCCCAAATAAAGTGTGCCTCTGAGTGGAGTGTGGGTTGCTGAAGCTGGTAGGTTTTTTGCTTCACCCCCTTTTGTTGTTGATTTCAAAATAGTTGATGGTTCACTTAGTTTGTTAATGCCTTCAATCAGACAGACAATTTAAACTTGACATGAATTAATCTCTAAAGAAACTTACAAAGACTACTACACACAAACATTTATACAAAAAACTAACTTGACACTTATGGACTGTCATTCAAAAGGGAAGATTACAACAAAAAATGCTATAGAATGTAACTTGCTCTAGATTTTCAGCTTCACTTTGTGTTCAGCAAATTCTTGGAAACGCATGCAGTTTTGTCTTTCAATTCTAAGCTTGAATCATGCTTTGCCTTCATATCCTATATGCTCTGCAAATGGTAGCTATGCCCTCTAATTCGGTGTTCAGTGATACAGTAACCATGGCCTTGGATTCCATGCAAAGTAGCATTCTACAAACAGTACCTTTGGTTATGGTTGTTATGGTGCACACACTGTGGCTTGAAACCTGGTTCTTAAAAACATGCCTTCTGCCCTGTAAATCCATGCTTAAAGCCTGTGATAATTGTTTAAGGAGGCTAATACTAATGATGGATTAAAGTCTAAATGAAAATGCTATTCTCTAACAACATGCTATTTATGTTGTGCTAGATCTAGACTTAACTTAAATTTGTTTGGCATGCCTTGTAACCTTTGTAATTCATGCTTAGGAGCCTCGATAATTGTGTTCGTTCGCTTTTTCTTGAATTGAATGGAATATTAGGTTGCACTTTTGCCCCCTTGGTTGTTAACTATGTATATCTATTAGATTGTTGTAAATTCTATGGCTTTGCAAAACTGACTATCTCTTGCTTTTCCTGTAGGAATATCATTGACTCTCATCAACCAGATTTAATCAGTTTACAAGGCAACACCTGGTAAGCTTTCCTTGGCTCTCCTTCTGTAGCTTACTTAGATGTTTGTTTATGCCATGCTTGCTAAACCATGTTTGGTTTGGAAATGTGTTTGCTCTTTCTTTGTTGTCTTGCGGTTTATATCCTCCTTTTTCTTTGCTTATTTTAGCTGTGTTCCAGTATGCATGACTGTGGTCTCTTAGAGTCACCTGTTCTGACTTTTTTTTACTGCTTATTTTTGCTCTGTTCCAGTATGCATGATTGTGCTCTCTTAGAGTCATCTGTTCTAGCTTTTTACGAAATAAAAATGTAGCGTCTTCTATGTGTTTGGAAAATGCAATGGTATCACTGTTGGACATGTTCTATTGCTTGCGGTCCTTGGCTATTAGGAGACAAGTCTTTCGTTTGAGTATGAATCTAAATAGGTTTATATGCAAAGAGATTTTGCTTGGTGTTAGAAATAATGGTTTATTGTCTACTTACAAAATAGAGGGACAAAGAAGAACTTCTTTTAGATATATTGGTATTAGAAATATATGCGCAGTTTGAATATTAATTTTCATTTCAGATCAGTCGTTTGTCTACGAAAAATGTTTGCTTTGTGATGTTATGGATGAAAAGACTTTAAACTATTTCTTCAGAAGGCCATATACCCGACAGAATGGGATTCATTGGTCTGTGGTAGGTCGTCCTGGTGAAAAATCTTCCTTATATGGACATGAGGAGAGAGGAAAATTCCAAAGCTGTTGTGTCATCTTCTTTTCCCTCCAGCAAGGTAAGAATGTGCATTATGGAGGTTTTGCTTTCTGTTTTATCATTGTGTTTTGACTTTGAGTATCCACCATCATCTAGATGTTAGTGCGTGATTGTGAATGTATATTAAAGTTTGAGTATAGTTGAGTACTTGAGTAGAGAGAAATGTGTCAACTATATGGAACTTATGTGCCACATTCATTTCTTTGGAGTTTATGTGAAGTAGAGTGAAATGCATATTTGAATATAGTTTTCTTCATTTGGGGACTCATCTTTAATTTTTCATTGTTTGGGGATTGACACCTGGGGAAGTTAGACTCCGGTGAGCTAGGTTGATACTTTTAAAAAAAAAATTATTCACTTTCCTACTATATACGTTTACCTTTAGAAAAGTAAAATTAAGCCGACTAAACAAAGTTAATTTATAAATTAAAAAAAAGGAGATAGAAAGTACAAATTAGAGTAAGGCTCTTGACTGTTGAGGCGTACTATGACTATTTCCTAAGAGGAATTCATGAATGATCTCTATTCTCTTCAAGAACAAACTCTAATCTTGGCTAACAAAATTAGAGGCCTCGACAAATGAGATTGAGCAGAAGGGTTGCATAAGATTTTGAAGTCTAGGTAAACTCATTACTTTATATTCATTTCTCTACGTATAAACTAAGCGAAACAACTCTCCTAATAAAGGGCTAATTATTTTAGAATGACTGGAAATACAAATACGTCCTCTATTTTAGGGATAAACTAGAAGGAGCATTGTTTTGATATAATGTTAATTGTTTCCTATTTGGCTTGCTGCTTTTTTTTTTAATTTCTTCGGGGGGATGGGGAGTGGGTTGAGGTAACTTTTGACCATGTTATGTTGGTCTGTATTAATCGCAAATGATTTATATTTCACTCGGTTTAGAAATGTATAATATGGTTTAAACAAAGTCATTTTTATAGATGCATTGTATGGTACTTTGACAGTATTATATAGTTCCAATATAATCATAGTCACTTAACTAGCTGCAAAATCTTCATGATCTTCAGTACATGTTGCATTTTCACCTGCAATATCTTCCCATAAAACTAGCAGATTCTAATCAATAATGCAAATATTTTTTAGTCAAATTTTATAATCTTACCTATGATATAGACTTAAGTTAATTAGTTAAATAGTACAGAGTACTAATAGCGTTAAGAACAATTTATGAAGAGGGAAGCATTTTCCTATGAAACTAGCTTCATTTTTCATGGGCATATTTTGAGTTTACATTGATATTTTAGTGGTCAATACAATGAGCTAATTTTGGAGTTCAATTTGCAGCTAATAATCCTCTTGAATTTTGTATTTTCTTTTATATTTTTTAATTAAGTACTGTATTTAAAAAAAAAAAATCTAAACTCACCGAAATCTTATTTCTCCAGCCTTCATCGCTCCCCAAATGATGAAGGATAAAAGGTGAGTCCGCATATGATGAAAATTATGAAAGGTAAGTCCCTAAAAGGCTAAAAGTATATTTTACCACATATGATGAAAATTGTGAAGGGCAGTGATGAATGTCATATATGTTTATTACTAGATCTGTCTTGGGATTTTTTTTCTTAATCTAGAAAAATCTCCCAAAATTTTGTGATTTTAAGTATCTTTCTTGTTTATACGCTTGTATCTTCCTGTTGATCTCTTTAAAAACGAAGAAGGTTGTTATATGATGCTATCTAGCTATTGGTGGCTAGCTAACAGATTATTTATCTTTCATATAGTACTACGATATTTTGACATGTTAAACCCGACTATTATTGATCTTTTTATCCTTTTCTCGATCCTTTTTTTATTGTTCGACAAATTGAAGGGCTTTAGCTTGCACAACAATCACCCGTATTTGAATCTGCCACTTGCTAAGTACATAGTTAACTAAGCCAGATGTTTTAATTGTTTTTGTAATCTTAGTGACTAGGTGAGCATTGTATAGGGTGTTTCGGGGTAAGGAATCTGAAATGTAGGAGCAAAATAGTGGAGCCTTGCGGTTTTAATTTGTGGTTCTCAAGTAGAAGTTCAACACAGAACTATGTGGAGTGATGTCCCCACTCTACCTGTAATTTTTGTAAAATTTTATAGTTATGTGTTGTATCCTTGTATTTAAAAAACTTTCGAGCCAGGAACAAGATAAAAGTTACGAGTAGATCAAACAACTCTAAGTAATTTTGAGGGGGTAAATCAGAACTCCATAGTGTTGCTCTTACTATACTTGCCATTGGTCACTTTTTTTTTTTTTGTCTAAGCCATGTTGAAAAAGTCATTGTCATATTCTTCTATTTCCATAATAATATAATTAATTACATTCCTTCAAAGCACAGGCCAATATGTGCTTGTGATACACTTGTCTTTGGGGGTTGCCACCCATCCTTGTTTCGGTTAGTATAACAACAATGATTTTAGGGTCTTGTGGAGATAAACAACAAACTTTAAGAATTTCGAGCCCTTTTTTCTTTTCTTGACTCGATCGGTGTAATGTTATTTTAAGCTTCTTATGAACATTAAGCTGCTCTTAGCTATTATGAGATGTCCCATGGAAATCCTACTAGATGTAGGATGACACTTGATAGCCATAGATTTACTTGGTAGCTTTTGAGTGCCAATAACTGAGCATTTGTCACATGGCAGGTATTCAATTTGGTTGGATAGCAAGTTGCGACTCCAACGTGATCCTCTGTTATTTGAGCACTTCTTATGGAGAAAGGGTAATGAATATGCCATATCAAATCACTATGATCGTCATTGCGTCTGGAAAACTATTTACAACGATTTACAATAGTGGAAAACTAGAGGTTAGGTTTTAGGAGTGTTTGGTTGATACTTCCACATGATCACATTGTTTTACATATATTCTCGCTTTACATCCGCTCTCATGCTAATCTAAAATATACCATAGATTCTAAACCCTTGTACGTTTACTTTTACTTGCTAGGCCTTTACTACCATCTTCAGTGAATTGGTGGCAACAAGTTTTATATCCAAATCATGCCAACTGCATCAATTTCCAGATATTGCGTCCTGCTATGGAAGCATATATCCATCTTGTGGGAGTAGGCCAAAGCTCCATTTCAAAATCACTTCTGAGACATGTGAAACAATTACAAGTTAGCAGTAAGTTCCAGTTTAGAGGACTCTCTAAAATTGTTGCATTTAACCCTTAAATTGCACTTTAAACAACTACTGGAATGTGTATTGTCTTCCCCGTAGTATGGGAGTATGAATAAATTGTGTATGTACACTTTGCTTTTGTGCTTTGCCCCATACACCCCAAACAGCAAGTGCAAGCACCAACTTTTTTGGAACAACAATGTCATTATCATCTTACTATTTAAATCCAACGTAATTCGAATATCACAAGTACGCTTTTTAGGGGTGCCGCGTGCGTAGGCGCACGGTGCAACAACTAGTAGAAGATGAAACGTGGTCAGATACTAAATCAAATACAAGGCCTTAATTTTACAATTTTTTTAAAAAAATACAAGGAATAGTAGCAAAACGTAAGCATGATATTATGAAAGGATTATTTGGTGTTGTGATATATGCAGTGGCAGAGCCACGTGGTAACAAGGGGTAGCACGTGCTACCCCTGTTTTTTTTATTAAAAAAAAATCGAAAAAATCCCAAAAAATCGCAAAACCAAAAAAATCTCTTCAGTGCCGTTTCATTTGACACTTTCACTCTTTCAAACTCAATCACTCTCTCAAACTCATTCTCTCGGAGTCGGAGATCGCACATTCGCATTTCGCCTCCTCTCAGTCGTCGCCTCGTCGCCGTCGGTCCATTGTCCGTTCACCTAGTGGTGCGTCGATCGTCGGAGTCTCGGAGAAAATGGTGAGTTTATGTTTCTTCAAATGTAATCTGAGATAATCTAGCCCTAAATTTGAGTCTCCTCTTAACTTTGATTGTTAGAAGATAAATCTTGCCCTAAATTTCGTGATTCCTGAATTTTCTTAGTCCCCTCTAAACTTTCTTTCTCTTTCCTCTCTAATGGTAGTTTTGCTATGTCCTATAAATCAGTCGACGATTGAACTTTGAAGTCAGTCCGAGTTCGACAGACCGAAGTCACTAAGTCAGTCCGAGTTCGACAGACCGAAGTCACTAAGTCAGTCCGAGTCCGACAGATCGACAGTCCGTTCACCACTTCACCTGTGACCTGTTCAACAGTTCAAGACTTCAAGTCAGCGTTCGCCATTCAGGTAACTTATTTTCCCAACGATTGAAGATTTGCCATTGTGCTGGTTTAGTTGGAATTTTGAATGTTAGGCTGAATTTTGATTGTTAGATTGTTAGTTGTGATTGTTGTGAAGTATGATTGTTAGTTGAGTTGAAATTTTGATTGTTAGTTTGAATTTTGATTGATTGTTGTCATTTTTTATTGTAGTTGTGAATTTTGATTGCTCGTGAATTTGGGAATGGTATGTTATTGAATATTTGAAATTGTGGAATTTGGGAGTGATATTTCACATGTTGTTGAATTTGTGGAAATTTGGGAGTGATATATCATATGTTGTTGAAATTGGGAATTTGTGGAATTTGTTAGTTTATTTCACTTGATGCTATTACTGAATCTTCCATTGAAAAGGTCGACAAAAACAAAGCATGTGCAATAATCAATTTGTTGATGTCTTTTGATTTTGTTTTTGTGGCATACTTGATGACATCTATTTTTGGGATCACACATGAGTTGAATTTGGCTTTACAAAAGAGTGATCAACATATTGTGAATGCTATGACTTTGGTTGATGTGATTAAGAGGAATTTGCAAAGCTAAGAGATAGTGGGTGGGATGCTCATATGACTAAAGTATCTTCATTTTTGGCAAAACATGACATGGAGGGAATGTATGTTGCACCGGGGAGAAAAATGTTTTGTGATAATACTTCAGAAGTGACAAATCTTCATCATTTTCGAGTTGAGGTGTTTCTAAGTGTTATTGATCAACAATTGCAAGAAATTGAAAATCGATTTAGTGAGAAAAGTAAGGAATTACTTATTTGCATGTCTTGCTTTAATCCTACTAATCGATTTGCATCATATGACAAAGAAAAATTGCTTAGGCTTGCTGAGTTTTATCCAAATGAATTTTCAAGTGCTAAAATGTTCTTTTTTGAACATTCATTGGATAACTTCATTGAAGATGTTCGAAATGATGAGAGGTTTTGGAATGTGAAGACTCTCAATGAGCTTTCTATAAAACTTGTTGAAACAAAAAAACATGAAACTCATTCAAAAGTTTATTTGTTTTTGAAGTTGGTGTTAATTCTTCCTGTGGCGACTGCAAGTGTAGAAAGAGCATTATCTAGTATGACTATTAAAAAACAAATTACGAAATAGCATGGGAGATGGATTGCTAAATGATTGTTTAGTTACTTTTCCTGAGAAAGATTTGTTTTGTGATGTAGAAGTTGATGCGATTGTAAATCGGTTCCAAAATTTGAGAACCCGACGTGAACAATTGTAATTTTCTTTTATTATTGATTTCAAGGTTGTATTTGGATTTTATAACATTTTGAATTTAGTGATTACTATACGAACTTTTTTTTTGAGTTTCTAGTAATGTAAAGTTGCGCTACCCCTGGTTCGGAATCTTGGATCCGCCCTCGGATATATGCAAAGGAGTATAAAAGGATTATTTGGTGTTGTATTATATATTTAGCTTAATAATATTGTTTAAAGTCGAATTGCACAAAACCACAAAAAAAAATCTCACACAAAGCTTTTATGTTATGATAATGTTTAGAGTGCCTTATAAGTCATCCTTTTATATTGTTTGTGGCTCTTTTATTGAACGACACTATAATATTTATGTTATTCTACTTTGGTGTCATAATATTGTATTATTGAGACGTTTATTTATAATAGAGATGATATCATATTTTACTTTACGAGAATTTGTACTCAAATTCAAATTCGTATTGGCTTTGATGTGTATGTATTTAACTTTCAATTTGATATGTACAAATTTGTCATGTATAATAGATACATTACTTTAGTTTTTGGACAAATTGACCTCCCTATTAATTATCTCAAATTATTTTTCAAGGTTATTATGACAATTAATCTCTATCATATATGTCAAGAGGGGTAGTTCTTTAAATCACTACATAATAAAATGAAATAACATCAATAAATTATAATAATTGCACTAAAATTGGTACGTGTACTCTTTAATCTATATCTATCTATACCCATTAAAAAGCCACAAGTCTGGTTACTACTCTTAGGAACAGTGATTTGACGATTTTGCCCTTCATACTCCCGAAGACCGTCAACACACCGAAGACCCACTACCGTGTCAACCCAGTGTCCAACCAACCACCATTATATTATACAAGGTTTGGTTTATTTTACTTTTAATTATATGCATATGGAATAATTAATATGTTTATTTGTGCTTAAGAATATGTTAATTTGTGAGCTTGATTGAGTAATTGAGTTACAATGTGTATAATATCTTTGTATAAATGATGTATGATGTTCATGTGAGTGTTAAAATCAATAGATAGTAAGTTATTTGATATTGTACACCATGTGTTCGATGAAATGCCTAAATGAATATCATTAATTTTTCATTTATAAAAATATAATCTTCATTTATATTTACTGTACCAATAAGAAGTTGGAGAAGCTTTCAATACTCAATAGTATTAGTCATTTTGAACATTAAGATATTTTAATGAGAATTAATTATAATTTGTGCTCATGCTTTCTTTTTCCCACCGGGGGTGGGTTGGGGGTAGAGAGGAAATCAGGAGATACGCCATGGAGAGAAGGGTTAGACAACCAAATTATACATCAAAATATGGGTTTCCTGGCAAACCACATGCCTCAGAGTTGATTAAAGAGATTCACATCCAGGTGCTTCTTTCACGTCACCGACCAATATCTCGCATCATAATGATCACGGGCCTATATTTCGATCATCCCTTTGATGTGGAGAGGAAGACTTTCTCTTCCTCTCATTAGTGCACCTTCAGCATTTATCATTTTTTTTTTGTGGCTGGAAAAAGTGCACCTTCAAAGCATTTATAATTTATTTCCGATGGCTGGAAAAAGCCGCTACCACTACCATCATTTGTCTACTCTTTTATTTCTTAAGCCTCTTCATCACTCTGTTTGTTTAAGGGTACTTCATACATGTAATAGAACAAAGTGAGTAGCCAACACTCCGGATAGTCATAGGTTTTCTCTTGTCCATTAACGGCCCGTTTGGTAAGAGGCTATAAATGGTGGGAATGGTAATGCATTATAGTGTAAATTTGTACTAGAATTCCAATGTCATTACCTATTTTAATGCTACTCCATCACAAGATATCCATTTTCTTCCTAAAATCTCATTACCATCCATTACCACTTGGGAAGGTGGTATTGGATGGTAATGAAAATTTGTAAAGTGAAACCCATGTTTTGTGATAAAGTTTCATTCCCATGGTCATTGACATGAGAATTTCTTTACAAATTTACACTAAATTTCATTACCATTACCACTATTTATGACCACTAACCAAACGGGCCGTAAGTACTTGAAAGTATTATCTAATCAACCTATTATTTGGGAAGTCTGAACTGAGTTGTTGAATCAACTTCTTAACATGTGTATGGCTTTGAGTTTTACTTGTTGCTTGGTTTTTACCTTCGGACTTTAAAGTAGAACGGAACTCTTTATACCCATGTATTCTTTGCTCGATCCGGATTTTCACCGGATCCAAATGATCCTTAGTACCAACCTTGAGTTTCTATTACAAGCACGTGCACAACGAAGTGATTAAACAGTAATGGTAATGGTAATGGTAATGGTAATGGTAATGGTAATGGTAATGGTAATGGTAATGGTAATGGCAATGGCAATGGCAATGGCAATGGCAATGGCAATGGCAATGGCAATGGCAATGGCAATGGCAATGGCAATGGCAATGGCAATGGAAATTGCTAAGATCTTTATAATAACTATGAATAGGAGGCTGCCCGTATTGAAGCTATAATTTTCTCGCTCTTCTGATTAAACCTTTTTGGGATGTAGGTGCTGGAAATGGTATGGCAAAACCTCTGCTGGATTCAATTGGTGTCTGCAGCTTGTGGTAAGGCGAGCCAAAGAGGTTAAGGGCATGGGTTTCCACCTCCTCCCCTCCTCTTCATCTTGAATTGTATCCGATCCCGTAGCTTTTCAGTTGCAACGATTTTACATCAGTTTTGGTGACTTATAAACTTTTGTGATGGAGCCACGGTCCCTTAGCCCATGTCTGCACTCCTTTTTCCTCTGTATCAGCCACTAAACGGAAAAAGAAAGAAGCTTTGCCTACTCACTAGATCGAGCATGATAAAAGAAAAAAAAACTGTTGTACACATTCCTCTATGCCATCTTTCAAGTCCTTTCTTCTGTGATTGATAGAGAGCAGACAATGATCCTTGCCTTGCTCTTTTGTCAATTCCCTTCTGCTATAAGAGATTTTTTTCTTAAATCTACTTCACTAATTTATTAGGTTCACATTTGTGGTCCTATTACTACCCTGAATTGAATTTAGTAATTTGTTGACATTTGTCTTCTAAGGGATGGATTATCATGTGAAATTACAATCATTGATCGATTAATTTATTAGATAGTAGAAACCAAACTAGACTTGTCAGATTGCCAATGTATATCAAGTGGCATCTGGTGTGAGTTTTAAGGATAGCTCTGAATTGAAGATGGAATGACAAAATCAAGTATAGGGAGGTTATAATTTTCTCATGCATTTTACAATAGTATGCCAACATTATTTTTGACAGAGTATCTGTCTTTTCTTCAGTTTTTGCTTGATGTTATCTTTAACTGCTCTCGCATATGCTACGGCCTCCGGCCTCCCCCAAAAAAAAATACCATGCTTTCGTTTAAATATTTCTCAAATGCCTTTTGTATCATCACTTCGCTGTTTTGATGTATTGAAGATTTGAAATGCCCATATATCCTTGCTACTTGTGAGATGATGTAATAGAGTTGCTTTTGTTAAGAATGAGCATGAGTTGTTGAACTGTAGTTTTAACATGTCTGGTGCCTACAATGTAGTTAAGCGTCTTTGTCGTTGGGGTGCGATCTGACAAAGTAACACTACAAGTTACACATAAAGACAGCTCACTAGGTTATTGGTAGACAATGAAAATCTAGGACCATTCTGCTGTTATCCTAATCTGCTCTCAAGTGCCACCGTAGTAATTAATTTCTGTTTATACATCAGCACTCTTTTAGTGAAGTAATCGTAATGCCATATAGATCAGTTCAATTTTTCTGTCCTAACTGCATAATTGAGTTTTAACTCTACATTCTTTCAGGTAAATTCTCTTGTCAAAGGAAGGGCATACAAACGTCTAGCCGAAAAATCTCTTGTTTAGCTCAATTGGCTGAGGCACCACCTCTAGCCCGGCCTGGACGAGCAGTAGTAGAGCCTGGTTACAAGGCTTGGGATGGTCTAAAGCCTATTTCTATTGTTGGATCTACTGGTTTTGTTGGTACTCTGGTAATCCTTATACAATTAGATGTGAAAGTTGGTTGTACGGGACTGAAGGTGCAACGTAACATGTATATTTTTCACATAGTTCTTACTATAATTTCTTTGAACAACTTAAACAGCTTTGTAGCTCTGAAAGTTGCTAGCTTTCTTCTACCTCTTATCTCAAGGATGGGACATGGATACTTATTTTTTGTTTTTTATATCCTTTGGTTCAGTAATAGAAACTCTTTTTCCCCATGTAACACCATGATCTGAACTTCTCCTGCAGGTTTTGCTGACTCTTACTCATCTTCCAATAGTCATGGAATACACTGCATGCGGATAGCTCTTTGAACGGATATGTAATGCCGGTACATTCAGGGAGGATGAGGTATTGAACCTTCTTTCTTAGTAGAATAGTTCAGAAGGGATTTTTTATTTCAATACATTATAAATCATACTACTATCTAAAAGCATGATTTTTGTAGTGCCTTAACCATTCAAATCACTGATATCAGTTGTCGGTGTTTGTCAAGACTAATTTATTTTTCCTCTTCTCTGCAGTATTTCGCCGGCAATATTCAAGAAAGTTAAACAGGCTCCTGAAAACAAATGTGAAGCCTGCTTGATAAAGGAGGTTGAAGAGATACTTGCAAAGGAGGGATCGTCCGCTAATCCTTCTGAAAAAGGTATTATTGTGGTACCAAACTCTGGATTGTATTTGTCTTGCTGAATTGCTATATATTTATTTATATTTAATGGATACGTCTTTCCGTATTACTATATTTATTGAAACATTATCATCTATTGCATATGTACTAGGAAAATCTGCTGCAATGGTATCATTTAAGATTTGGACTTCACATGTATCATGTATGGTCCTACAATATCATGAACATCATTAAGAATAAGATAAAAAAACACTTCTAAGATAAAAAGAAAGTAATGATAATGGTAATGGTAATTACTAGAAAGAGAAAGAGAAGGTGAAAAGGTTAATTCACAACCACACAAAGTGAGATGGAGAGAGGAGGAAGAATCAAGATGGGTAATGGTAAAAAGGAGAAGATCGAGGAAGAAGTAAGGATGAAGATGAGAGAAAGAGGATGGGGTAAGAGATGGTTTTAACTTATACTACATTTAAGTGGAATTAAGATAGAGATAAATAACATTAATAAATCTTTTCCTATAACTTGTAAAGCTATAAAATATTGGTTGGAAAGGAGGAGGGGGACGAGAATTTTGAAATCTCAAAGTCATACAATTAAATAAGCGTGATATATAGAGATTGAGAGAATGCAGGGGTAAAGATGAGAAATTGAAAATAAGAGGGTGAAAGAGATGGAGAGTCTAAAGAAACTATTTTTAGTGTGTAATTAAGAATAAGATAAAAAATACTTCTAAGAGAAAGAGAAAGTAATGGTAATAGTAATGGTAATGAACTAATGGTAATGGTAATGATAATGGTAATGGTAATTGCTAGAAAGAGAAAGAGAAGGTGAAAAGGTTAATTCACACACACATAACAGTAGAATGAGATGGAGAAAGGAGGAAGAATCAAGATGGGGTAATGGTAAAAAGGATAACATTGAGCCGGAAGTGATGATGAAGATGAGAGAAAGAGGAGGGGGTAAGAGATGGTCTTAACTTAGACTACATTTAAGTGTAATTAAGATAAAGATAAATAACATTAATAAATTGAGAATGAGAATGAGATAAAGAACACTTCTAAGAAATTTTTAAAAATTCAAAAAACCAGAAAAGACGAGAGAGCGGGAAAGAAAGAGATTGGGAAAGAGAGGGGGAGAAAGTAGTAATTGACTTTATAAAATTTACAAAAACATAACAAACGGTAGAGAGGAGAAAACAAATAGAGAGGAGCACTTTCAAAAGATCTTATATATTCGCGAAACAACAAAAGGAGTGAGAGATTGACTTTGGGAATTTCAGAAAAGGATTTATTAATAAACAAAAAAGGAAATTATGGAGAATAGATAAATGGACAAAGAGAATAGATAGACAAAGAGAGAGGGATAATTAAGGCGAATATATGGACAATTTGATGGATAAACAAAGAAAGAAGGAGATCAAATATAATATCTTCTATAACCTTTTAAAAGTAGGAAGTTCACCTACTGTGCAAATCAATGTGAGTCACAAAATGGCGTAATTCACTGTTCCTAAGGAAATTGACTCATTTTCCTTTTTTTTTTTAAAAAAAATATCCCCTCTTCAACCCTAATAGTACAATCTCTCCTCACCTATTCTGTCTTTCTGTTGCTCTCAGCATTTCACTTTCATTCTCACGCCGCTCTTTCTTTCTCTCTCTTCTTTTCTCCATAATTCTTTACTCTTTCAACAACTCAACTGCCCGGCTTAATTTGCAACACCAACATCAGTTCTAAAAGGCTAGATTTCTTATGGTTTCTTTTTACCCTGCGATTGTGTGGATTGTTATGGGAGCTAGTGGTCAAAGGTAATTTGCGATGCATTATATAATTGGGTTTTTGGCTTCTCAAATTTTATTTTCCTTGTATTTTCATATCCTTGTTTTTTCCTCTAACTTTGCTTTTTCTAATTTGTGTTCCACTTTGGATTAATTGTTTTTTATTTCCCCTAATTTTTGTTCACTTTCTGAGATATGTAATTGCCTAATTGGAACTGTTTTACTAGCCTTTTGGGCTATAGATCTGATTTTTTTTAACAACAAATTTTACAGGAATTACTGGGATGCTGATACGGAGGGAAGTTTGAAGAAAACTTCGGTAAGATTATAAACGGTTTTCCTAATGATGTCTGTGCAAATTTTAAATTTTGATGATATTCTTCTTTTTTCTAAATTGATTTGGGTATTCTATTTCGGTTTTTCTGGGTTCTAAAAGATTTTGAAGGGTTTATGTTTACTTGTGTTATTTAGGTATTTCTTGAGGTAGTTGAAGAAGGTTAGGAGGACCGATGGCAGATCGTCCCCATTAGGGTCAGTCTCTTTTCACTCACAAGCACCCTATTTCTCTATTTTGTTTCACGTTTGTGAGAGATGCTCTCAAGATTACTTTTCAATTATGGGTTCATGTTTTTTGTTGGAATTTTGTTTACGTACTTCATTGGAGTCTTTTAGCTACTTTGATCCATTTCCTCCCCTTCACGCTCTCAATATGATCTCAAGATCACTAGAGAAATGACAATATTCTTGCATCAAGTTTTGGGATTTGTAGCATTAGGATTAGTAGGTTCCACTTTCATGTTCTTCATTTCTAATGGATATGACATAGGTCGTCTAAATCTTTGTTTGTGGCTTCTCAGCTGTTGGACTGCTTTTGAAAGCTCAAGATGAAGTTGTTTGCGAGAATGATCAAAATCCAATTAGGTTATGCACTTACTCTCAACTTAGATAAACAGTATACTCAATATATATATTAGATTTATCCTTCTGGTTTCAGGTTTAACTCAATCATCTTCAATACATCCTAATGCAAAAACAACAACCATAATAGAGCACAATAATCTTAATACAAGCTAGGAAAGTGAAGGAAAATGACTTTCCTAGCAGCTCTATTGTATAGATCAACTCTAATAATTCCGTAATGCAATCATAGAGTGTCACATAATTCCCTAATCTCCCCGCGAACCGCGATCCGAAAAAAGCGAATTATGGTCGGTGTTCGCCTATTTTTTGCCCATTTTGGGTGAACCGCGAACCGAAAAAGCGAATTATAGAGCGAATTATGTGACACTATCATACCATTGATCAGGTTGATTCAAGTTGGGTAGATAAGCTTATATTATACCTTGGTTTAACCCCTTATACTTGATATAGATAAGAAGAAAAGAAAGGAAACTAGATTAATATGAACGCCAAAAGTTATGGAGAAAGAATATTCTTTGAATTCCATGGATGTTGCTATAGATGCATTGTTGATTGTGTAATATCTTGGAAATTAGCTTAATTAGGTGAATCATAGCAGATTAGTCACTTAGGCTTATGCACATCAATCTTAATAGACATGGAAAATGCAGTTTTTCAAGTAGTAGGACAATTTCTAAGTTCGGTGCATTACTGATAACGAGTTAAAGAAGCCAAAAGCGTGAAAATTGCAATGGCATTGCATGCTTCTGTTATAAGTGAAAAAGTGGTTTGTATTGTTACATCCTTGCTAGAAAAGTCAATTTCCATGGGAAATTGGCATCAAGTAATCCAAACAAGGGTGTGATATATGCTTCTATGAATTTAGGTTACGTTTACTTCACCTGAAAATTGTTATAGGCTTATAGTAAACTAATCATGTATTTGAACGTATATGTCCGAAAATGTGTTTTTTAAAAAGGTGAAAAGAAAGCACTCTTAGTTTCCATGTATTTCCTATTCTAACCACATAGTTGTAAATGGGGAATGGTCCCAATGATTTTTATTTATAGAAAGTTGGATGACTGGATATGGATAATGAGTTGACAAGGAACATGCTGCTTGAAAGATATTGATTATCAATATGCTGCAGCTCATTCATCGCTCTGTGTTTTATTTGCTTGAATTTAGGCTACATCATGTTGCTTGCTCTTATCACCAATATATGGTGCTTTTCTTGCCTATTGGTTTTTTTTGCTTTCCATGTTTATTACATGTCATGTCTGCTTCCTTCTTGTCTCTCTACTTTTCCTTCTCAAATTCTTTGTTAGATGTTATCTTATTTGCCATTTTCTAGAGTTTTTTCAGGTTATGTGAATGAGTTATTTCTTTTTCGTTTCTACATGTAGGTTTTTTTTTTACCGCTAAAAGGCTTGCTCTTTAGCACTGTCAGTGTTTTCCTACTTATTATACTATTTTTTTCTTCCCTAAATATTTCTCCTTGAGAGAGGTTTGAGCTAAAGAATTGTTATACTACATCACTTGATTTGGAATGTCCATATAGTTCACTTTCTCTTTAAATTTACTGATTTACTTTTAATTGAATGGTGTCGTAAAGAGAGCAAAGGGTTTATGTCACTACTAAGCATATGCTTGTTTAACGAACTGTCAATGGTATTACTAGGAATTTAGGAGCCAAGACACTTATATGAAATTTGCAGTCGCTGTAACTACATCTTAAAAGCTGCAATTAATTTTCAATTTTGGGATAAGAAGAATTTAGCAATGTTGATCTACTAAGACTTACACACATATTGGTGGATGAAAAAGCCTTGGCAGTTGAAGCACTAATGTGAAAGTCCAAAAATGGTGATTGAGCCACGACAACATGATTGGTAGAAATACTTGGTTGAGATACATGTGGGCTGTGCTTTATCTTATGATGTAATCTTTCTCCTTCAATGTTTGAGAAGTCAACATGGCATGCCCTCGAGTGTTATATAGTTATACTCAATGTATTCCTTCCTCAAAAGTGATGTTGCATGAATTACTAAACTCCTTTCATAAATCAATAAGATGGAAAAAGAAAAGAAAAAATATACTTTATGTTTGTGAAAATATACATCTTCATAGACTTAGAGTCCTTTAAAGCCCTCATGTTAAACATACATGAATTTTTGGGCAAGCCAGGGAGTAGGCGTTGCTAGCTTGATGATGCTATTAGTTCACCCTTATCCAAGTACCACTCCTAAAATTTAAAATATTGAACAAACAGGATAGTCTTGTAATTGAAAGCATATGCATCAAATCTTACCTTTTCTTCATCAAGTACAAATTCAATATATTGAGTATTAATTTCGGACTTAGAATTCTCAATCGTGGATTTACATCATTTTACATCAGGGTACCCATGTAACCGGATGTAACCGGGTGTGTACAATGCTTGGCCGCTTGGTCCGTTTGGTTGGTTTTATTAGATGCTAAGCTTAATGGTGTAACACCGCAATTGAATCGTGATTATGCCTTTGCCAAGTTTGTGATTGAATTTTAACCACCTACCAAAAAAGTAATTAAAATTGTCCCATGGTCCTTGAGACCGTCACTTTCCTCTACTGTTTTATACTCTTAAATGTGCTTCAAGAAGGTATATCATTTCTAACTAAGGCCAGAGGTAAAAGGTTAGAGTTTGTATCAGAGAATTTTCACAGTGATTTATGAGGGAAGAATTTTAGTGGAGATTTACTCATATCCAAGATTAAGGAAGGTTTGTCATTTCTTTCCTCATTTTCTATTCCTCAGCTTCTTTGCATTTTTCTACAGACTTGATTCCACCTTTTTCGAGATGAGGGGGTTTTGTTCACTTGGTGAATTGCGTTTTGATTTTTGGATTATAGTAATTGTTCTTAACAAGGACAAACTTTTTGGTTGTGGCTTGAGTTCAATCCAGATTTTAGCAATCGTAACTAACATTTTTCACACCCCTTATATTTACTGCAATCATCCGTGGCATTGCTAACTAATCAACCTTTCTCTTCAGTGCTGGATTTATTCAATTACGCTTCAAACAAGATCATCTAGGATTTATTTCAAAGGCCTGCCACCAACGAAAGGAAGCTTAAGGCTCTTCCTGACGATACCCCCACCACGTCATTGCTGGAGCTCTTTTGGGGATCGGAATGACTTACTTTTGATTTCAACATTGTTTGATTCTTCTTAGCCTGTCCAAGTTTCTTGAAGTGTTTTATTATTCTTTTTTCATTTAACTTGGAATTGATAAATCAGATTTTACATAAAAATGTTGTGTATCTGAAAAAAAAATCACTCATTGATAAAATATATCGTTTGGCATTTCATGTCTATGGAAAAGTTTGCTCAGATTTCAAAATATATCGTTTGGCATTTCATGTCTATTGATAAACTTGCATGCAATGTACTGAGGTTTGAGAGGGAATAATGTTTTTCCTATGACAAAGGTCTACACTAATTATAAGCCAAATAGTTTTGAGTAAATAACAAAGTATAATCATGTTTAGACAATATATAAGTAGGTTATTAGATATAGAGAATTTATACTTCGTTTTGAAATAAGTGAAATACTTCTCTCATTCAAGTGAGGTTTTTTTGAGTGGAGTGAGTATAAAGCAATATTAGATTAATTTTTGATGGAAAAATAGTATATAGTTATGGAATTGCAATTTAGCACAATAAGTAGGCTTCTCAACATACCTTGTACTTTAAAACGGATGGAGTACTTATTGAATCTGTGATCCATGACACTTAGATTTCTATAAAACAACAACATATATCAACTTTTTAGAATTGCACCAACAAAAAAAAACAATAATCTTCATCTAACTTTCCTAATAATTTTTAAAAAATTAAGCTTTACTGTGGCTCCAATCTAGCTAATCCTAGCCTAACGCGTGCAACTGAGAATCATTTCCTATAACTTGTAAAGCTATAAAATATTGGTTGGAAAGGAGGAGGGGGACGAGAATTTTGAAATCTCAAAGCCATATAATTAAATAAGCGTGATATATAGAGAGTGAAACTGTGAAAGAGAATGCAGGGGTAAAGATGAGAAATTGAAAATAAGAGGGTGGAAGAGATGGAGAGTCTAAAGAAACTATTTGTAGTGTGTAATTAAGAATAAGATAAAAAAACACTTCTAAGAGAAAAGAGAAAGTAATGGTAATGGTAATGGTAATGGTAATGGTAATGGCAATGGTAATGGTAATGGTAATGGTAATGGTAATGATAATGGTAATGGTAATGATAATGGTAATGGTAATGGTAATTGCTAGAAAGAGAAAGAGAAGGTGAAAGGTTAATTTACACACACATAACAGTAGAGTGAGATGGAGAGACGAGGAAGAATCAAGATGGGGTAATGGTAAAAAGGATAAGATCGAGGAGGAAGTGATGATGAAGATGAGAGAAAGAGGAGGGGGTAAGAGATAGTCTTAACTTAGACTACATTTAAGTGTAATTAAGATAGAGATAAATAACATTAATAAATTGAGAATGAGAATGAGAATGAGATAAAGAACACTTCTAAGAAATTTTTTTAAAAAAATAAAAAACCGAAACGTTAAGAGAGCGGGAAAGAAAGAGATTGGGAAAGAGAGGGGGAGAAAGTAGTAATTGACTTTATAAAATTTACAAAAACATAACAAACGGTAGAAAGGAGAAAACAAATAGAGAGGAGCACTTTCAAAAGATCTTATATATTCGCGAAACAACAAAAGGAGTGAGATTGACTTTGGGAATTTCATAAAAGGATTTATTAATAAACAAAAGAGGAAATTATGGAGAATAGATAAATGGATAGATAGACAAAGAGAGAGGGATAATCAAAACAAATATATGGACAAGTTTGATGGATAAACGAGAGAAGGAGATCAAATAATATATATATATATATATATATATATATATATATATATATATATATATATATATATATATATATATATATATATAGAGAGAGAGAGAGAGAGAGAGAGAGAGAGAGCTATTAAGGAGAGAATTAGGGAGTTTGAGGGGCATGTCTAATATCCATTTGTATTATATGATACACTTTCCTCGTTCTTTTGAGGAAGATACATAGTGAATTGAGACAATTTCTACAAAACGCAAACATTACACTTAATAAAAATGAGGGAGTAAGCACTTGTAGGAGAATATTATATTCATTTGAGTTTCTTTTTTTGAAAAAAAATGATGGTAATACGAGGGAAGGGGAAAATTAGTATGAAGGATGGAGAAAGGTATAGAAGAGGGAAGATGAGCAGATAAGAGTTAAGGAGAAGATCTGAAGTGTTAGAGGTTGAGGAAGAGAGGGGAAAAAAAGAATATCAAAATGAAAAAGAAAGAGTCGAGTTTGGAGAGAAGAGTAGAGTTGTTCGAACTTATTTCTTATTAAATAAATATGATTCCATTCTTTTCTTTCTAATCGCTCTGTATTTTTAGGAAAGAATGGAATCAACGCAAAAGTAAAAACGGAAAAATGACTCTTCTACTCCACTGTATAGATTTACTCTAAAGATTCCTCACTCAACATCCTATCGTTGCTTAGTTAAACTCAAGTTGGGTAGTTAGGCCTATATTATGCCTAGGTTTAATTACTCATATTTGCTAAAATAAAAAGAAGAGAAGGAAGTAAAACTAAGTTAAAGCAAATGCCTGAAATCATGAGAGTGAATATTCTTGTAATTCGATTGCAATTTGTGTGATATCTAGCGAATTAGCTTATTTAGGTGAAACATATTTTATTGATTTGTTTGTAACTATATGCCTACTAATATTTTCTTTTTCTTTCTTCTTATGTTTTTTTACTTAGAGATGCAAGGTTTATCTAGCTATGTTACATGTCAATGTACAAGGAATAATAATGATTATGATCATGATGATGATGACAATAATAATAATAATACCATTTATAATAAAAGCTGAAAAGGTTAATTCACAAATACATAAGAGAATAGTGAGATGGATAGAGGTGGAGGAATCAAGATGGGGTAATGGTAAAGGGGAGAGGGAAAGAATATGAGGGCCAAGATTAGAGAAAAAGGAAGGAGGAAGAGATAGTCATAACTTAGACTATAAGAAAGAGATAAAGAACACTATTACATCATCTCCTAAAACTTGCAAAAAACATATTGGTTGGGAAGGAGGAGGAATACAATAGTCGAGAATTTTTAAATTTACAAAGCTATATAATTAAATAAGCGTGATACGTAGAGTGCAAGAGGGAGCAAGCAGTTGGTTGAGAGAGACTAAATAAGATCAAGACACGAGAGAGTGTAGGAAAGAGGATGCAAGAGTGAAGATGAAGAACTGAGATAAAAGGAAGGAAGGGATGGAGAGCCTAAGGAGACTAATCTTAGAGTTTAATTGAGAATGAGATAAAAAACACTTCTAAGAGATTTTTAAAAATTCAAAAAACCAGAAAATACGAGAGAGCAAGAAAGAAAGAGAATTGGAAAGAGAGGGGGAGAAAGTAGTAATTTAGGAAAACGCACAATCTCCTAAATTTTTGGTTGTATTTTTTGGGGCTATACAGACAGATGTGCAACTCTTAAATTAGTATGGAAGTGTGTATGCAGTTGCTAGGTGTAAGTGCAGTTTTTTTTTGGGCAAACAATAGAACACTCAAATGTAGGAAGAAGAGGAGATGGAAACCATTTCTCTGGTTTGTAAATGTTTATGTAGGTACTTGCTTTTAAAATTTAGCCTTATTAACTATAATGTTTGAATCTCTTTATTGTCTTCAATTTGGCCCAATGCTTTACACTTTTTATACCACTTCCAATAACCAAATAATAAAACATGGTAAGCATTTGACACCAAAGAAGTGTACTCATAATTCCCTCTTAGTAATCTGTGAAAAAAAAAACTTTAGTAATCTGTGAAAAAAAAAAACTTACTCTGAGCAATTCCCTATTCCTGTTAAAAATTAACCATGTCGCCTTTTCAATTATCCGTTTATTAAAAAAGCATAAACATAAACGTCACGTTTAACCGTGCCTTTCGTCGGTTCGGTAGCCGTATCGTTGAACCTTTTAAATTAAGTACAATTACCACTCATTTGGACCATTTTTTCAGTTGTATTTTTTACGCACACCCTTGCCTATATGCATAGGAGTATATATTATGCAATCTACTTACCTTTTGTTCTTACCTACCAAATCGAAGTGTCTTCGTTTTCTCTTATCCAATTATACTAATGTTTACCATTTAGTTGTCCGCCGTTATTGTTGCTACCTTGGGGGGCCGCGCGCGATAACGCGCGGACCAACAACTAGTGGATGAAAATAATACAAGTAATCCATAATCCATAATCCATAATCCATAATCCATAATCCATAATCCATAACCCTTTAAAAGTTGGAAGTTCACCCACTATTCACTTGCATAGTGCTTTGGGTGACAAAAGCATGAAATTTATTGTACATAAGGATGAAGAAATCTGAGCTATCCATCTCTGGGCTAACTCACGATCTTTCTTTCTTACTCTCTCTTCTCACCTCTCTGTGGTGTCAGACAGGGGTGTAATTTACTTGGTTAAAAACCGAAAACCAAACCAAACCAAACCGAATAAATAATTTGGTTTGGTTTTTTTCAAAATTCGGTTTGGTTTGGATTGGAAAATTTTCATTTTTCCGGTTTTCGGTTTGGTTCGGTTTTTATTTTAAAAAACCGAAAAAAACCAAACCAAACCGAAGTTTGCCTATCCTATATGGGTTTTGATGTTTTTATCAATTATCTTTAGTTCTAGTACTTCAATTTTAAGCTTTAGTTGAAATTTGAAGTAATTTTTCTATGTTTGATGATTTGAAACTTGATAATTTTCGTATTATTTGTAAGATTTGGAAAAAAAAAAATTGCATCATAAAACAATTTCGGTTTTTTGGTTTGGTTTGGTTTTGGTTTTGTAATTTCGGTTTGGTTTGGGACGAATTTTGGTTTGGATTTGGACTTGAAATATGAAAACCGAATTTATTTTGGTTTGGTTTGGTTTGGTTTGGTTTTGGGCAAAACCAAACCAAAAACCGAACTTACACCCCTTACTACTGTCAGTTCACGACCCTTTCACTTTCTCTCTTCTCCTCTCCTCTCCTCCCTCCTCTCTCCTCTTTGTAACCTGTAAAGATTAGGGTTTGCTCAACTAATCTGAGAAACGATGTTTCAGAGTAGGCCAGGAAATTAATGCGGAATTCGGATTACCAAAGCACAAAATCCTTAAACGTCGAGTGCGCAAGATTAGGGTTTCTTCTCACTGCTCCTCATGTCGCCTTGCACGCGTTCAGTATGGGTAAAAAATTAGTGGGTTTGTCATCCTCCTTCTTCATCTCTTTTGTTCTTCAGGTTTAGATGAATTTGGTTACTCTTCCTCGCAAGTTGTGTAGATCTTGTAGTTGAGCATGCTTTTTGTTTGATGATGCGTGCATTTTTTTTCTTGCTTACAATTGTGCAAATAAATTATAATAGTGCGAACTTTTGTAACATGTCGAGTAGCTATTTTTGATTGGAACAATAAGTGGTACCTAGAAAGGTAGTTTTGAGTATAAAATTCTTTGCCTTTTTTTCAGGTAAGAGAGAGATGTGGTGCAATAATAATGTGGCAGAATAATTGAGAAGTTGATGAGATGTAAGTAATGCAATTTATTGCCTTTTTCAGAGTAGTAGTAATTTTTGTTGGGCATTTTGTGAATTTTTGGGGTTTGAATTATGATATTTACTGATCCATTGCTTTGATCTGTTCTTATTTTTTGCCTTTTCATGTTTAATTTGGTAATTTTTTTTTTTTTAAAAAAATGTAGGTTTTCAAACTCCACCTCTTGTGACTTATGAGTTGTTTAAGATGTTGGACACTTGTAGTCCAGTAGCTTCTACTGTGGGGTTATGTTGCTAAGTATGTTGGAGATCTAATTTGATAATTTGAGATTTATCATATTACTTTAACTTGTTCGCATATCTGTATGATTTCCAGAATTGAGGTTATTTATAGCTTTTGTATGCTGAAATCAACCTAGAATATGCTTTCACTGTTTGATTGTGTTCCTTAATAAATAATAACCATATTTTATCAATGGCAGTGAGAACTCTCATTGATAGAATAATAAACAAGTTAACAATTTTGTATGAACTTCAATGTTGAATCTACTATGATATTGGATGATAAACAAGTTAACAGTTTTAAAAAGCGCGCCCAAGGCGCGCCTAGGCGCGCCTAGGCGCCAGGCGAGTGGAGGCGAGGGCCAAAACGCCTCCAACAAACCAGTCGCAGCGCACAACAAGAGGCGCATGAAGGCGTGCGCCTCAATCGCTTTTGGAGAGGCGTAAGGCGCGAGCCTATCAGAGACGAGGCGAGAGAAGAAGAAGATCTGAACTTAAATCATAAAAAAACTTAAAAAAAAAAGAATTAACAATTACCCAGTCTTTATCATGCATATTCGAACAAAAACCCTCAATTAATTGCATGAATTTAGTTCATTTGAACCCCCAAATTGAAAGCCCTAATTACATGGAACCCTAATTCGTGAATTGGGAAGGAACACCACCAATTGGTTGTTGCGAATGAGACAGAACTTGCCGGTGACAAGTCTCCGGTGAGCGTCGGCACTGTCTGACTTCCGGTGGCAAGTCTCCGGTGAGAACTTTTTCTCTCTCTTCGATATACTCACTACCCAGACATATTCTCTCTTTGTTTTCACGTGACTGCGTGAGTTTTGTGATTTTTTTTTCTTTTTTTTCTCCTCCTCTCCATATATTCACATCATCACGTGGCTGACAAAAGTACCCATTTATCCCAGTATCACCTTCTATTATACAGCTAGTCACGTGATCCCCCCTCTGATTTTTTTTTTTTTAATTTTGAAATGCCCCTCTGATTCTTTTAATTATTAAATATTTTTTTATGCTTATATTTGAGCCATTTCACCAAATATTTAATACCAAAAATAAAACAGAATAAGAAGAAAATGTAAGAAATTATGTTTGCTTTTCTTTCCAACTTTTTTTTTTTTTTGGTTGATTTAAGTTTGGATTTGGTACTTTTGAACTTTTGCGGTAGTTTAGTGATGAACTATACTTTTTTAAGTCTTTCTATGCATCTGTAATATAATTATTATGTTGTTTATAATAAAAAAAATGTTATATAATTGATTTTAGAGAATTTTGGCATCAAAGGTGCGCCTCGACTACGAGATGCGTGCGCCTTCGCCTTGCGCCTCCCTTCGCCTCGCGCCTTGGTGCGCCTTGCGCCTTTTAAAACTAAACTAGTTTTTGTTACCCGGGCGATGCCTCGGGTTAGTTACAATAAACTAATATGTTATTATTTTTAAATTTTATAATTGAAAAATTCACATCACAACGTGATAAGTAAAGAAAAATTAAAAGGTTTGAGTTGGAAAACTATACCTTAAAAGGAATTGTGGTAAGAGAATATGACATCAATATTCTCTTGTAAGTTACGTAATAAGAGTGTAAGAGATGTATATACTTGTTCAAGTCTTTTTAGTTAAGTATACTTATTACAAGACTTTATCATATTATATTTTATTTGAAACATTGGACAACAAATTCATAGTGTATTGATGGTTAAGCTATAACTTTTCATTTCAAAGGTCACGTGTTCGATACCTTGCACTTACACATTTCTTTTTTTTAAATGAGGAGTACACATAGACATAAAACATTTGCATTAGAAAGTTGAGGAGAGTGCCACGTGGCACATAGGCTTTCTTTCGCACGCCTTTTAATATATTTGTATAGATGACTCACACTTATATCATAAAAATCTTATTACTAAGGATTATGGAAAGGGTTGTACAATGTATTTCTAATTTCCTAATTATTTCATTAAAAAGTTAGTTCTTGATGCACCTAGAATGGCGATTTCTTCACTTTGTGGCATCCTCTCCACGTTTGGAATAAAACCTCAACCATTTTTGCTCACTAAAACAACAATTTTTCAACAGCAAAAGATTTCTGCACCCACCTCCTTAATCACCCCAAAAAATCCTGAAAAAGACGTGTTGCGCTGCAGCTCAATTGGATTCCCAATGTTTTAGTGAGGTGTTGCATAGATTTTCTTCAAATCAACCTCAACAACTAGGTCTTCGCTTCTTTATTTGGGCTGATCTCCAGCCAAAGTATAGTCATACTCAATATATGTATATCTTCGGTTGTAAGTTGCTCCAAATACGTCGAAACCCGGGCAGGATTAAAGAGATTCTTGAGTGTTATAGGGTTGAAGGTTATTTAACTAATGTGAAACTGTTTAAAGTAGTTCTTAATTTGTTTAGAGAAGTCAGGACTACTGATGAGGGGTTGTGGGTATTGAGAAAATTGGGGGAGTTTAATTGTAGGCCGGATTCGATAATGTATAATGCGGTAACCGGGTTGTTTTCTGAGAAGGGGGATCTTGATATGGCAATTGGATTGATGAGAGAGATGGAATCTTGTACTTGGCCTAGGTTAATGGGTTTAACTTTTATTAGAGGGCTAAGATAGATCAAGATGCAGTTTCATAAAGCATGGCTAATCAAGAGAGCTTACGATGTAAGATTTGATATGCTCTGTACTAGAATGACAGGGCTGTAAAACACATGCAATACTTAAGGTAGAAGTCAATTATGGAACTGCAACATGCGCGTTTTCTCCCTATATAATTAAGTAAATCGTATAATATTTTGCAATATGACACCAATATATTATTAGTCCTTTAGTGAACACTTGTTGCAACATGTAGTTTAAAATGATACGTTGTAATGTGGGTATCAAATGTTATTTTATTAAAAAAAATAGATGTGATAAGGTTTGGAAGGGGTATTTTTAATTGGAGAAGAGAGAAAGTTGAGTGACTTTTAATTGATTAAGGTGGCATGGGTAGTGGGCTAAAGGAGTGTAAAAGAAATATTTTAGTAATAGTGGGACCATGCTAAAAATGGAAGGCTTAATGAAGTGAATTGGATGCTGTTTGAAATGGGTTGTATCCTGAATTCCTGTTTTTATGCGGGTTGATTTTTTTGCAGAGTTAGATAAACCTAGATTGATAAACTTGAATTCCTACTTTTGATGTGGGGGGTGTGTTGGATAAGGTTGTTTGGTTATGGATTCTCTAATTTCTTTCTACAAATTCATTCAATTTTAGAGTCGGAAGGATGTTCTGGGCTCACTCTTTGTTGATAAAAAGTATATGAATTATCTAATTTGACTTAGATTTAATCTCGAAATAAGAAAATTAGTGCTTCGAATTTATGTTTTTGCCATAGCAGTTAAGCTCGCCAATCTTCGCGTTGATTTTTAGAATGACTTTCAAATATTTCAAAGAGTTGATGAGTTTGAGACACGTTGTTGGGATTCTTGCTTTAATCCTCTAATTGTTTTGCTTTTCTTTGCAGAACTGGATGTCATTCATGATTCATGGCCTGAGATTGAAGAAAACAGAAGCGAATGGGGCATCCATGGAACAACATACTTCTCAAACTGTTGACAACAACGAGGCCAGAAGCTTGCTGCTGCTGCTGCAGCTGCGGCAAGGAAAGGTGTAGCCTCTGCATGAAACAGGGGAGAGATTGAGGTTATTGCTAATCTCATGATTGGGTTGTTTTAATCACGTCATCATTTCTATTATTTGTATAGTTGATTATCTGTGTAGGAATCCCTAGATTACATACATTGGTATCGAGTTTCTAATTGCTTTATTTTCCGATTTCTGTGTAGAAGTGAGGTGCCAAGCTAAGCTTCTAACTGTTTTATTTTGCGATCTCGAGTATTTTACTCAGTTTCCTCCATAACCTTATAAAAGTGATGTCAATCGAGTCTCTAATTGCTTTATTTTTCTGTTGAACGTTGACTCACCGCCATTGACGTCCCTTCCGAATTTCTACTTTCCAAATACCGAATTTATGCTAATTCCTTTCGTCTTCTTTGTTGATTGTTGATACAAATCTATACTGTGCTATTACTAATCTGCAAAGGCCGATCGAATTCCTGTTAAATCCTTTCTTTTTTCTTCTTTCTTTGTTGATGCAAATCTATACTGTGCGATTAACTAATCTACAAAGGTCGATTAACAAAGAAAAATTGTTCCTTTCTTCTTCTTCTTGAACTGAAGATTGGGTGCCTTGGAGTTAGCTAGCGTCCCTATCTTCGGATGGATCTTGAAGGAGGGGTAATTCAGCTGCTTCTTGAGCAAACTCTCCAATTTGTTCAATCAATTATCCATGCTTCGGGGAGCCTCGGAGGTTAATGCAGTTGTTTCCCAGTGGCCAAATTGAAGGCCAGGCAGCCTTAGTGCAGGTGAGCGATCGAATTGCAAATTAGATAGAGCTCGGTCCATATTAAAGATATATTCTAAATTGTTAATCATGAGTAATTACAGTTTTCATCCATAAATTTGCTTGATTAACCTTGCTATGTGTGGTTTGGGTTTGGTCCCCTATCTACCCTTCTCAATGATTAGGAAATATCTAGGTAGGATTCCCTTTGTGCTTAGTTTAATTAGATTATCCATGGGGCGTTTAAATCGTTTATGCAGATTATTACATTGTTGCAAACTATATTAGGTTTCAGATTTTGCGTGGGGGCCATTGGTGCTAGATGCTCATTAGCTACTGAGGGTTGTTTGGTTTTCCTGGTTTGAAATACAACAAAAAAAGTTCAAATACTGTTTGAGCTAGTTAGGGAGTTGCTCACTCCTGTTTTGAAGCTCATTTAGTTCCACAAAGAAGACTGAGAGTACAATATCCACTTATTTTAACCTATGTTTATTCACCTTCTCCCATTGTGCTGCACTTACTTTCCAGATTAGGGTTGAAGTTTCCCTTTTAAAGAACCTTGGAATAAAAACCAATTATCAAATGAACTGCCTCTTTGTCTTCATTTCCATAAAATTGGTAGGTTTTTGCTCCATTCACTCCTTTCATCCAAAAGCAGCTAAGACTTAAGTTCCTACTTAGTATCTTCACTTCAAATCATACAAACACTTCGAACTTGACACCAATGTTGTTAGAATCGCGATCCGGATCGTAGGACCGCACGATCCTACGATCCAAATTTTTCAAAACGACCCAGATCGTGGCTGGAATCGTATATGCAGCAGGATCGTAAGCAGGATCGTGTAGGATCGTTAGAATCGGTAGGATCGCACGATCCCAGACGATTCTAACGATCCCACTTTTTAGCTTTGCAAAACCCACTCTTTTGTTTTGTAGAACCCGCCACACTTAAAGGCCAAAGCCCAAATTATAATAAAAAGCCCAGTGAATACCCTACCTCCTCTACTGCGTCTTTTCCGTCTCCACTCTCCCTCTAAATCGTCTTCTCCAGTCCATTCTCCTCTAAGACCAGCGAATTCAAGCTCGAACAAATTGAACTCAAGCTCCAGCGAATTCAAGCTCCAATTTTCCTCGACTAAATTCAAGCTCCTTCTTTGTTTCGAATTTCAGCGGATTCATCCTCCTTTGTTTCGAATTTCAGGTAAATTTTGTTTTTATTCTGGCGGTTTTTTGTCTGATCTAGACCCACCATTTAGGATCATTTTTAGATCTATGTTAAGGTTTCTACCTGAAATAAGTCGTTTTGTTAATTTAATTATAGGGTCTTAGTTCAATTTATATAAAGTTTGGAACTGTTTTTTGTGTTTCAGATTTAGGGTTTTGAAGTGGAGTGGATTTTGAGATTTTAATCTGGGAACACTGTAAAAAACCGTGACATGTGAGTGGGAAAATTGGCTTCTGGTGCCTGTTAGTACCTGTGCTGCTGAATTTAAGAGGTACCTGTTACATAACATCAGTTCATTATAGAAATTTAATTGCACGAGTTGTTAATGTACTTATTTGTGTTACTAGTTTATGTTCATTAACAATTTAACATGTTAGTTCGGAAAGTTTACGCCTTTAGCTCGAAAATTGGCACTGGAGGTTCTTCTTTGGGTGGGAGTGTGGAGTTTGGTTTGTGTCACCTGTACGAACAGAACAGTGTGCGGCCTGTATAGTTATCTAGTTACACTTATGTTATGACCCAAAAATTAAGCTTGCTTTTCGAAGATTATTGTGGTGTAATTATTGGGGTGTTGTGTGATCTGGTGGCATTTTTAGGCTAAAACATCACTTAGCCGGTACTCACTCTAATGTTGAAGCTTGCTTTTAAGCCCCTGATGAAGTTAAAGAAAAAATTACAGCTTATTTACATAAATGTGAACAAGAAAAAATTAGAGCCTATTTATCTTATGTGATTAAATGCGGCCATTGTTTTTACTAGAAAGATATGTACTAGTCACATATGATCATTTTGATGGCTCAATTTCTCAAATTTGTAGGATCTTACGATCCTACGATTCGATCCTACCGATTCGATCCTACCTCCCTCACCGATCCAAAGTGGGATCCCGATCCTGACAACATTGCTTGACACAAACTAAATTCAAACTCAACTTATACAAAGATGATCACAGGTAAATTACACAACACATCTATCTTGACTCTTATAAAGTGGTTTTAAAAAGGACTAAACAATATTTAATTGCTATGTGATGCACTTTACTTGAGTTTCCATTGTATCCTTGTGTTCTTATTCAATTGGAATTTCATGCTGTTTGTCTTAAAATTCCAGCTAATTTTATTCATGCTCTTGCTCTTAAAATGTTAGATTTGAAGTTTCATATTTATGCCTTTAAGTTCATAGTAAACATGTTTACTATTTGGTCTCTGCTTTTCACCAAATTCAAAACATTTTCTAAGCACGAATGTTTGTATATATTTACAGGGGGGTGGGATGAAGGAAATTATATGTGAATTACATAAATTCATAGTGTTGTATTTTGATGGCTTTTCATGGTTGCTGGGATTTCATTCTTAGCCTTTTGGATTTCTTGCCATGTACCTTTTGGATTTCATGTAACAAATTCCAAAGATGCCCTAAACCTTTTGGCTTTCATGCTAAATAGCTAGGAAACTTGGTTGCTGGTTTGCAACTGTTACTGATGTTTTTTGTAGAATGAATTCCATGCTAAATAGCTTAAAAACTTGGCTACTGGTTTCCATTTCGTTCTGTTCTTTCTGTATATATAGATCATTATGATGTGGCTGTTTTCCTTTATTGCTGATTGTGTATAAATGTTGGGTTGTTTTGTGGTTAAAATGGATCTTGCAG
This sequence comes from Beta corolliflora, assembly GCA_947648045.1. Lineage (NCBI taxonomy): Eukaryota > Viridiplantae > Streptophyta > Magnoliopsida > Caryophyllales > Amaranthaceae > Beta > Beta corolliflora. The sequence continues at coordinate 562,690 of CANSZD010000686.1, read as the reverse complement.
AGCTGACTGAATCTGTCTTTTACTGTGGGCATTGTGTTGTCCGTTGAAAAAAAAAAAAAAAAAACTCAAAAACGGTTTTTTAGGCAATTCCTGGTAACCCTGCACTTTGCTTTAAGCTGCTTAGCTATCTGTTAAGAATATTCTTTTATAAATATGCTACGCTCGCAAATGTGCTTGTTTTTTTATAGTTATGTTTGTAGTCTTGCTACACCATCGTAGCATGCTTTGTATTGTTTTGCTATATGATGCCTTATTATTTTCTTCTACCCTCTTTGCCCTCTGAAATATATGCATCCAAATTACATGCCTTAAAGGGCCAAATATATACCAGCTAACCTAATCCTCACCTCTCTTACAGGGCTATAGAGAAGCGCGAAACTGTGGCTGATCGAATGGCGCGCATTACTGCGGAGAGGAATCCACCTGATAACATAGACATCCTAACAATAGAAGAGATGAAGAAGAAGGAGGTAAGATACACATCTCTACAGCCTACTGTGATGCACAAAATTATATGTACATCTCTGCATATAAGTTATAGCCTTACAAAGTTAAATCTTACCTTGTATGTAGTCATAGTAGAATCCTGAATGTGTACTTAAAAGGTAAGATCTAATTATGCCATGTTTACATATAAGTTATAAGTACACAGTTTTATGGCTTTTGAACCATCACTCTCTATCAACCACCCAAAAAACACCTTATATGCATTGTTTACTTTAAATTACAGTCGGATAATACACTCCAAGAAGAAAAACATTGGATCCGAGTTATTATCCCTGAGCCTGACCGATCTCAAAATCGTCCCATATGTTGGGTGCAACAACTGTGGCAAGCGAGTTGAATCAGAATGTGGTGAATCCTACACTTGCAAATTCTGTTTGAAAGAAAAGTGCATCGCAACGCCAAGGTAAATAAGCACACAGACCACCACTAACAAAAAAAAAGGAAACCCACTGCTACCACCCGCTTATCTTATCCACATCCTTTCTAACTATTAATATACTTATGAAACAGAATCACATTCAAATTCGATCCTTGTGATGATACTGATGAAATGACATTCACGGCTTTTACTCAACAATGTGAGGTCCTGTTCAAACTACCAGCAACAGAAATATATTCACAGATTTCCGAAGTAAGTCCACACTACATACTATGTGATTAGCCTACCATTATACTGTGATGCATCATTTAATATTTTACAAGTTCTACATCTACGAGTAATCAAACAGTAACAAACCATGTTAAATATCAAGTTTGAATATGTATGAATCCAAGTTCGGTGATATGCTCTCCATATTCGTCTCAAGTTATATTTTACTTTTTTTTTTAATCCAGTCCAATTTTTTCCCCTTCGCTAGGTTATCATGCAAGTGTCTGGAGTATTGAAACTTTTTCTTAAATACTTCCTCTCTTAAAGTAGCTTTCCATATTCGTCTCAAGTAGCTACTAGGTTATCATGCATATCTAATTAAACCATGTTATGCTGAAATTTTTTTACCTATTAAATTAAAGGTGTTGTTATTTACCGCCAGTATTTTACGAAAATCTCCCGATTATTTATATGTACTACGTATATTTTTTTTTTTTTTTACTAATTTTACCTTAACATATAAAAAATTGAGAAGTGCCCATAATTAAATGTCCAAGATTTCCATAATTTGAAATTATGAATTAAGTAGCCAAGAGTCCATAATTTACATCCCACTTATTATACAGACAAGCAAATTAAAGGCCCATGATTTCCCACTGCAATTGCCCACAACAAACTAACAAAATCCTTTGTTCAATTTCAGGGGACCTTTAATTAATACTTGCGGTACTAAGCCAAGGCTCCACATCACAAATACTTCAAAGACATGTTGGAACCCTCCAAGTTAACAAGTCCCACATTTTATTACGATCGGGAATTGCTAAATGAGACGTCCATATTGTACTTTAGACAGCCAATGACATGTATTTCTTTTCACCGTGGTATGGACGTGTAGCCAGTTTTAGTACGGGCATCTACCCTCCGTGGTTTGTCTAATGCAGTTCAACCAAATAATGGGATTACCACCTATTCGAAAACAATTGAAAAAATGGCATTGTACTAATTACGCCCAACAAATTACGAATATAACAATAACACTATTTTGGGGTGCCGCACGCGTAGGCGCGCGGTGCAACAACTAGTGCAACAAAAAAAAAATGGAATGAATTAAGAATTAAAGACGTTAAATATCTATTAAAAAATTCTATTTGTTTTCGTATGCATCGCGTGCATATAATACTAGTTATTATTATTATAACAGATGGACTAAAGCAACGAATAATTAAATAATAATCAACACAAAAATTCGAAACTCGAAACTAAAACAGAAACGCTATACTAAACAACATATACGAAAAATCTTCTCGTGCTTGGTTAATCCTAGCGCCAGATAATTAAAGGCATATATCAACATTATTATTATTATTATTATTATTATTATTATTATCATCATCATCGTTATTATCATCGTTATTATCATTATTATTATAATTATTGTTTTTTATTATTATTACGAACATATATATGTTGACCATATTTCAATTAGATGTTTTTTGTTTCAATAATTGCATTTCATATAAATATGATTAACTCAAGTGTTGTATTGTTATATTGAATTAGCTTATCGACTACCATTAACACATTCATTTTAAGTCCAACAAGTACTCCGAATAATACAAGTAGATTGTTCAAGTTTCGAAATGCATTACACTCAAGGATGATTAGCAATGATTACCTACTTATATTGACTAATCTCTCTATACGCTAATACTTCGTATTTGCTTGTGTTTGCATTAATATTTACTCGAAAGGCAGTACATGGATCAATATACAATTCTATAATCAACATACAAAGAAGTAAGATTGTACATGCGAAAAAGGAAAGGTTAAATTGAAAATTTCAATACCAATCAAATATTAAATCTTTAATACAATAATTTCAATGTAAAATGGGGCAATTTTCAACATTGCTTTTGTAGGCACAATGTAGACACGGCTCTTAATGGTATATCGCTGGTTCCGACAAGAAAAACCGAAATGATAACAAGTCCAACTGAGGCCAAAGCACCCGGTACGACAAATCACTTGGTCCGAAACACGGCATTGAGGCAAAAAGGATGTATATGGTATAACCGATATCGCGGTTACCCGAACTTGTGTGGTTTTATATACAAAACTGAAATGAGCTAAAACCAATCTGAAAATAACCGTTTAACTGTTGGTAATAAGTCAATTCCAACTGTTTCAAATTAAAACTGTACGGGTCAAACCAAAAGGCAACTATAACTGAACTAAACTGGAAATTGAATGAACTGAATCGGATTGAAATTGAAACTGAAAAATTTAAATCGAATCAATTTAGACGGAAAAAAAAACACGAAATCAACGAATCGAAGTCAACCAAACTGTTTGTTTTGAACCGTAACCGAACATTTAATCGAATTGACACCTATAGTAACATCTTGTATAAATACTTTCATGTTTCCTATTTTCCATTTTGATGCAACAATTATTATTACAATACAATACTTTATCTCTCCTCATTTCTCTTCTTAGAATCAGAACCTCTCTGATTCTCTTCATGGTATCGGAGCAATTGTCGATCCAAATTTCACAATTCGCTTCTTCTATCTAGTGAATTGTTGTTTATTTTCTGATTTCTCTCACAATATGTACGAATTTCTGGAAAATTCGTTCAAAATTTTCGTGGAGAATTTCGCAAGTGATTTCGCAGAATATCGCTACTGGTTTCTTGTTGAAATCTTGAATTAAATTCCGCAAATTCATGATTAATTTATCAAAATAATCCCGCGATCGATTTCTGGATACTTGTGCTAGATTTTGGTTGAAGATTCAACTATGGCGATTGATGGTGAAAATTCAACAAATTCTGGAAGCTCTGTTCAAAATAACTTGCAGAACTTCACTGTAAGTAATTGCTTCAGTGATCCACTTTTCTTAGCTCCATCGGATAACTCGACTACACCTCTTGTATCGGTTTTGTTCAATGGCGATAATTTTTTGGGCTAGTCCAAAAATGTAAAACACTCTCTTGGAGCTAAAAATAAACTAGGTTTCATTGAAGGTTTTGTGAAAAATCCTAATTCTACCGACTCTACTTATCACCAATAGATACGTTGTGATTATATGGTCATAGGATGGATTCTTAGTTCAATGAAACATGACATTTAGGATGTTTGGGCCCATTTCTTGGACCAGCCCACCTATGGCAAAGTTACTAAAATACCCCTACCTCTAGGGAAGGCAATCCTCCACCAGCTGGAGCTGACTAAAATACCCTCATTTATTGGAGGTCCCATCCTCTATAAATAGCGGTTGTCTCACCAATCAAAGGGTAAGCAATTCTAAGCTGCAAAACCCAGAGCATCTCTCTCTACATTGATCACTTTCTCTCTCTACCTCAATCATTTACTGACTTGAGCGTCGGAGGGGCGATCCCGGGACCACCCCCGGGGTAGGCTAACCTTGTTTTGCAGGTTTCCGGCGTACGGATAACGGAGCTCAGGCGTACCTTCTTGGGGCCCACATCCAATCTCACAACATATTACAATCCTTAATTTCTTAGCAGAAACAGTTTGGCGCCGTCTGTGGGGATAGTACAAGAAGTTACTTCGCCACCACTCAGCAAGATTCACCTTGTTGCTACTCAGTAAAACTCACCTCATTGTTGTCAACAATGGCCCCAACCAAGAAGACACGCTCCCAAGCCAACTGTTTCGGGAGAGCTCAAGCATCCCATATGCACCTACGGTGCTATCCCTCTATCCCAATGATGATGATTCCACCCCAATGGAGAATCCACTTTGCGAAGTCGGTCATCTCGCAAAGATCGGTCGGACATAAGTAGGCGACCCTCCACCCGTGAATCGCAATGACGTCACCTTGATTGCGGCTCATCTTCAACAAACTCTCCAAAGAAAGTCCGATGGGTATGGCTTCCACTCGTCACGAAGAGATCATTCGTCCCTCCCGAAATGCTCGGCCCTAAACTACTGGGACCTAAATAAAGGGAAGGATCTTCCAAGGGCAACTCAGCTAGGCAAGCTACTCACGTCTCTTCAAGGTTGTCAAGAAACATGTTATCACTCGGAAGAATTCGTATCGAAGAACACAAACTCATGAATACTGATCCGAAAGAGGGGTGTAATGACTCGGAATTGCAAAACCCCTCCAGAATAAACAGTGGCACCCTCAAGTTTACGGTCCGGCTCAGCCAGACCTACTCATCAAAGGCGCCCGCTCATCAGTGGTACCTACTCATTCAAGGTACCTACTTGGCCAAGACATATATTCAGCCAGAGGTGCCTACTCATGAAAGACACCCACTTATAAACCGTACCTACTCATTCAAGGTACCCACTCATCCTTGGCGCCCACTCGGCCAAGGAAATGTGTTCGGCCATAGGTGCCTACTCATTAAAGGCACCTACTCATCAACGGTACCTACTCATTCAAGGTACCCACTCATCCTTGGCGCCCACTCGGCCAAGGAAATGTGTTCGGCCATAGGTGCCTACTCATTAAAGGCACCTACTCATCAACGGTACCCACTCATCCTTGGCGCCCACTCGGCCAAGGAAATGTGCTCGGCCATAGGTGCCTACTCATCAGAGGCACATACTCACCAACGGTACCTGCTCATTCAAGGTACCCACTCATCCTGGGCGCCCACTCAGCCAAGGATATGTACTCGGCCATAGGCGCATACTCATCAAAGGCACATACTCATCAACGGTACCTGCTCATTCAAGGTACCCACTCATCCTTGGTGCCCACTTGGCCAAGGAATATACTCGGTCATAGGTGCCTACTCATCAAATGCAACGGTACCTACTCATTCAAGGTACCCACTCATCCTTGGATGCCAACTTGGCCAAGAAATGTACTTGACCACAGGTGCCTACTCATCAGAAGCACCTACTCATCCACGGTACCTCCATCAACTTGGCCTGTGCGAGCTACCTCCATCCAAGCACGACCCCCCTTGGTCTAAAGAGCGAACTTGGACAAAGAAAATGAACCACACATCAAGGCACCTAACTCGAAGCGATGCATAATCCCGAGTCCCCCCCCTCTCGGGACTAGCAGGGTACCCTAGAACATGGGTCTCTCTCGATTTCCGCTGGACGACCGCCTCGGGAAGGAATGATGCTACCCTATCCGTTCATCCAGCGTGGCGCTAATTACTTGGAACCCCTCAGTTGGACAAATAAATACTCTCAAAGGAGGAAGGATGGGGCAAATAAGCCTCAGAAGTACAAAATTTCTCCATCAGCACCTCCTCAGTCATAAGAGGAGCGTCCTACTAACTTGGCCAAAAACGGCTAAGTATCGTTAATTGGCACGTACTCGATATTCGAATAATGTCATGAAACCTCCTTGGGAAACATGGAGCTCCTAAACTCCCCCGAGTCGAGAAACATATTCATTGGCACCTCCTCAGCATTTTGAGGAGCGTCACTCAAATAGTAAGCCAAAATAAGGCTAAGGACCTCCCTCGACCACTTGAGGCTCATAAGCCCCCAATGTGCCGAGGAGCGTCCCATGACCTCCCTCGGTATCTCGAGGAGCGTCCCATGACCTCCCTCGGTATCTCGAGGAGCGTCACATGACCTCCCTCGGTATCTCGAGGAGCGTCACATGACCTCACTCAGCAATTTAACGGGCGTCACTCAAACACTTAGTCAAGTATGGCTAAATACTCATGGCACCCGCTCGGACAACATGGGCTCATCAGTCCTCATTCGAGCGGCGTCCTACTCCCTCGGTCAGCGTGGAGTCCACGTACTCCTCTACCGAGCCACTCTGCACTTAGTCAAGTATGGCTAAGTACTCATGGTACCCACTCGGACAGTATGTGGCTCATTAGTCCTCATCCGAGCGGCGTCCTACCCAATCGGTCAACATGAGCTCCCCTCCTTGCCGAGTTGCTTCTATACTTGGTCAAGTATGGCCTAGTATCAGCTAGCACCTATTCGGACAGCATGGGCTCATCGGTCCTCATTCGAGTAGTCTCATAACTCACTCGGTCAACAGCAGCTCCCCTCCTTGCCGAGTAGCTTCTATACTTGGTCAAGTATGGCCTAAGTGCTCATGGCACCCACTCGGACAGCATGGGCTCATCAGTCCTCATTCAAGCGGCGTCCTACTCCCTCGGTCAGCATGGAGTCCACGTACTCCTCTACCGAGCCACTTTACACTTAGTCAAGTATGACTAAGTACTCATGGCACCCACTCGGACAGCATGGGCTCATCAGTCCTCATTCGAGCGGCGTCCTACTCCCTCGGTCAGCATGGAGTCCACGTACTCCTCTACTGAGAGCCACTTTACACTTAGTCAAGTATGACTAAGTACTCAATGGCACCCACTCGGACGACATGGGCTCATCGGTCCTCATTCGAGCGGCGTCCTACTCCTCGGTCGGCATGGAGTCCACGTACTCCTCTACCGAGCCACTTTACACTTAGTCGAGTACGACTAAGTGCTCATGGCACCCACTCGGTCAGCGTGGGGCTCATTAGCCCCTCATCCGAGCGGCGTCCTACTCCCTCGGTCAGCATGGAGTCCACGTACTCCTCTACCGAGCCACTTTACACTTAGTCAAGTACGAATAAGTGCTCATGGCACCCACTCGGACAGCATGGGCTCATCAGTCCTCATTCGAGCGGCGTCCTACTCCCTCGGTCAGCATGGAGTCCACGTACTCCTCTACCGAGCCACTTTACACTTAGTCAAGTACGACTAAGTGCTCATGGCACCCACTCGGTCAGCGTGGGGCTCATTAGCCCCTCATCCGAGCGGCGTCCTACTCCCTCGGTCAGCATGGAGTCCACATACTCCTCTACCGAGCCACTTTACACTTAGTCAAGTACGACTAAGTGCTCATGGCACCCACTCGGACAAGACGTGGGCTCATCGGTCCTCATTCGAGCGGCGTCCTGCTCCCTCGGTCGACATGGAGTCCACGTACTCCTCTACCGAGCCACTTTACACTTAGTCAAGTACGACTAAGTGCTCATGGCACCCACTCGGTCAGCGTGGGGCTCATTAGCCCCTCATCCGAGCGGCGTCCTACTCCCTCGGTCAGCATGGAGTCCACGTACTCCTCTACCGAGCCACTTTACACTTAGTCAAGTACGACTAAGTTCTCATGGCACCCACTCGGACAAAGATGGGCTCATCGGTCCTCATTCGAGCGGCGTCCTACTCCCTCGGTCAGCATGGAGTCCACGTACTCCTCTACCGAGCCACTTTACACTTAGTCGAAGTACGACTAAGTGCTCATGGCACCCACTCGGACAAGATGGGCTCATCGGTCCTTATTCGAGCGGCGTCCTACTCCTCGGTCGACTGGAGTCCACGTACTCCTACCGAGCCACTTTACACTTAGTCAAGTACGACTAAGTGCTCATGGCACCCACTCGCTCGGCGTGGGGCTCATTAGCCCCTCATCCGAGCGGCGTCCTACTCCCTCGGTCAGCATGGAGTCCACGTACTCCTCTACCGAGCCACTTTACACTTAGTCAAGTACGACTAAGTGCTCATGGCACCCACTCGGACAGCATGGGCTCATCAGTCCTCATTCGAGCGGCGTCCTACTCCCTCGGTCGGCATGGAGTCCACGTACTCTCCTACCGAGCCACTTTACACTTAGTCAAGTACGACTAAGTGCTCATGGCACCCACTCGGACAAAGATGGGCTCATCGGTCCTCATTCGAGCGGCGTCCTACTCCCTCGGTCAGCATGGAGTCCACGTACTCCTCTACCGAGCCACTTTACACTTAGTCAAGTACGACTAAGTGCTCGCGGCACCCACTCGGTCATCGTGGGGCTCATTAGCCCTCATCCGGAGTGGAGTCCGACCCACTCGGCCGAAGGGAGATCCCCTCTTCTTCACCGGAGTCGCTCCTCGTACTTAGCCAAATTCAAGCTAAGTACGTCATTGCACCCACTCGGTCGGCATGGGGCTCATTAGCCCTCATCCGAGTGGCGTCCGACCCGCTCGACCAATAGGAGACCCTCTCTTTTGACGAGTTGCTCTTATACTTAGCCAAATTCAAGCTAAGTCTTTCATTGACACCCACTCCGGACAAAGATGGGGCTCATTAGCCCTCATCCGAGTGGCGTCCGACTCGCTCGGCTCAAGGAGTCAGTCGGCTCAAGGACCTACTCGGCTTGGGCACCCTCTCGGCCACTTGGCCATGGGACCCCCGGTTGGCCATCCTCGCGTACCCGGTCGGCCGGCATCAACGCATCGGCTCGGCCAACCTCAAGGCCCGTGGTCGGCCCGCCTCGAGTACCCGGTCGGCGCTTTCGACCAAGGCACTGGCCGGCCCTCTCGACCAAGGTAGCTGGTCGGACTCAGCCAGCACAGCTCGAGAGAGCTGCTCGGCCACTCGGCCAATGCACTCGGCCAGCCCCAAAGGCACCCGGTCGGCCAGGGGAGTCGCTTGGCCAGGGCACCCGGTCGGCCAGGGGAGTCACTCGGTCAGGAGAGTCGCTCGGCCACGGCACCCGGTCGGCCAGGGAAGTCGCTCGACCTGGGCACCCAATCGGCCAGGGGAATCACTTGGCCAGGGAACCCGGTCGGCCAGGGGAGTCGCTCGGCCAGGGCACTCGGTCGGCAGGGGAGTCGCTAAGCCGGGGAGTCGCTCGGCCAAGGGAACCCGGTCGGCCAGGAGAGTCGCTCGGCCAGGGCACTCGGTCGGCAGGGGAGTCGCTCAGCTTGTGTGTGCCACTCGGACAACCTACAAGGACACTACCGCACTACCCACTAGGGAATTCACAAGCAGCTCCTCGGCAGTTCACGAGATCTCCCTCCTCGGGCTCCGCATACCTTGAAAAAGTTCGGGGGCGTTGCCCCCTAACCCCCACCAGGGCGTTTCACCCCTGGACCCCGAATTCACAAGCAGCCTAGCGAGACCCCCGTTCTTGGTTAATCCTAGCGACAGAAGATTTTCTCCACCGCGATCCGGCATGAAAATTCTGTGTCCCACTCAACATCGGCAAAAATACGAACACTTCATTCCGCCAATCAACCGCACTAAAAATGGCGATTTTCACTCCGATTACTTGGCGTGGGGCTAATTGTTTGGGCCCATTTCTTGGACCAGCCCACCTATGGCAAAGTTACTAAAATACCCCTACCTCTGAGGGAAGGCAATCCTCCACCAAGTGGAGTCGACTAAAAATACCCTCATTTATTGGAGGTCCCATCCTCTATAAATAGCGGTTGTCTCACCAATCAAAGGGTAAGCAATTCTAAGCTGCAAAACCCAGAGCATCTCTCTCTACATTGATCACTTTCTCTCTCTACCTCAATCATTTACTGACTTGAGCGTCGGAGGGGCGATCCCGGGACCACCCCCGGGGTAGGCTAACCTTGTTTTGCAGGTTTCCGGCGTACGGATAACGGAGCTCAGGCGTACCTTCTTGGGGCCCACATCCAATCTCACAACATATTACAATCCTTAATTTCTTAGCAGAAACATAGGAGAATTTTAACCTGGTTAGTTCTGCTGAAAGTTTATGGACTTAAAGTCAAGAGAGGTTTGGTCAAAGTAATGGACCACAAGTGTATCAATTGAAGAAGGAACTAGATGGACTTAGGCAACAAAATTTGACTGTCTTGCTTTACTATAATAAACTGAAGAACCTTTGGGACAAGTTGAAGGAGTTAAGGAGTTTTCCTGAATGTGATTGTGGAGCTCTGAATAGTTGTACTTGCAACTTCCTAAAAAGGCTGGCTGACTTTGAGTCTGAAGAAAAAGTGATGCAATTGCTTCTAGGCCTCAACAGTGGGTTTGATAACACTATTACAAATGTTCTTTCCACATCAATCAAACATTTTCTATCTTGCAACAAGTTGAAAAGCAAAAGGAGATTGGTGGCACTGCAGATAGTTCTTCTGAGGTAAGTGCGTGCTTTAGCAGTGCAACGTTTTCAGAGGCCCCAGGCTAATTTCTCTCAGTCATATTCTAGTGGAAAAGGAGACTGGAAGAAAGAAAAGATGAGTCGCTTTTGTGACTACTGCAAGCGCAAAGGACACACTCGCGACCAATGCTTCAAACTCAATGGTTTTCCTGCTGAATTCTGGAGGAAATGTACGTGTTGCTGCTCACGTGAGTTATGAGTCTGAGGTGCTTGATAATCCTCTTGATACGAGTGTGCTGGCTGGGTGGTCCGCTTTCATTTCGACTCAATCCAAAGAATGATGATCGCCATTTTCAAGGAGGTTTTGCGGCTATGAAGGGCAATATGTTGATGCTCATAATGGCAACTTAGTTAATGGTGCAGGTATCATTTCTACACATCTTATATCTTGCAATATGGCATTTGATGATAGTTGGATTATTGACTCGGGTGCTACCGATCATATGACACATAATGCAACTTTATTTAAAACCAGAACATCTCTTAAAACTCCTATTCCTGTATGCTTAACCGATGGTACTTACAAATATGTCAAAGAATTAGGGGATATTGTTTTGGATTCTGGTTTGCTTTTAAAAGATGTTATGTTGATTGAAGATTTCAAATATAATCTTCTATCTGTTGGGAAGTTCATTGCACACAACATTTTGCTGGTGACCTTCAATGCTCATGAATGTGCTTTTCAGGACCGTACTACTAAACAATGTCTTGCTTCTGGACAGAAGGTTGGCCACTTATATTACTTGCAGTTGGCAGGTATTGCTGAGGGTGTGCATAGTGGAATAATGGACCATGTTAGATCAACTAATACTGTTGTTGTTGATTCTGAATTAGCAAATAAAACTGTGAATGTTGTTAGGAAGAAAGATGTTGATATTCATGTGATTCATGCTAGAATAGGACATGCTTCTTTATCTAGAATGAAACACATTGATGATTGTGTTTGTGCTGGAATGGATGTTTTTGGTTGTGATATATGCTATCAGTCCAAATTTCACAAATTGCCTTTCCCTCGAAGTGATCATCGAGCTGTGCATTTATTTGTCGTTGAACCTAACAAAGATAAACCTAACTCGGTCTCTCTAACTAAATAGAAAGGGCAAGCAAGGGTCGAATCCACAGAGAGACAAGATTAAACACCAATAAGCTAATGTATAATAAGCTAGGCTAAGACAACAGTGATTGAAATTCGGGTTTTTTATACTATGTAGGAACTAACTAAAGAGAACTAAATCAAGCAAAGAACAAAGGTTTACGATAAAATTAGAGGGACTAGGATATGGGATTCACCACTCAAATCAATCATGAACTTCAACAAACAAGAAGGGGATAACAAAAGCAATGGATAAAAAGGGGTCATCTCTTAAATCCCTAATTACTCTTTCAAGCTAAAAAGGGCTACTTAAGTTGAGAATTAAGGTCTATTTTCATGCACCAAAACTCCAACTCAAGAACATGAATGACAAGATGATAAATTAAACCCCTTAGTTAAAAACCCCTATTTTCATGCAAGTCTAGCTAAGTGAACATATGGGGAGTCAACTCTTCAATTTCATCTTTCAATCCTTCATTGAAGTGACTAACATTTAAGTTTCAAAGGAGGCCAACCACAGAAACTACCAGTAGGAACCCCAATAGTTCATTTAAACCCAACAACCAAGTTAGACCCCCAAAAAGAGTGCAAAGTTCATAACTTTAATGAGGGTTTCACCCCATACCCTAGAAAGGGGACTACTCACTATTCATGGGATCCATAACATAAAATAAATGATTCAATGTCATAAATGAGAGGTAAATACTAGAGATTTCAAGTCAAAACTAATATCAAAGCTTAAACAACAAGTATTGAAAACTAGTGACAAAGTAAGAGAGAGAAGAGATAAAAGTGAGATAAAGAATTATACTAGAAATTTCAAATCTTCATGAGAATCCAAATATTCAAGCTTCAAATTCCAAAATATTCCTTGCAAAAGCTTCAATCTTTCCTAGATTAGAGAGTAAAATAATATTTTGGCTAAAATAAAGTGGCTAGGTTTAAAGTTAATCCCCAAAACGGCAATAAAAGGGGTATTTATACCCCTTACATTTCCGCAAGAAAAGCCGGAAATCGCAAGAAAATTAGAACAGCGCGCCCGCGCCATACAATCTGGAGCGCCCGCGCTGTGTAAATTCCAACCAGCGCTGGGTACAGGGGAAATGCACGGCGCGCCCGAGCCATAGTCTCTGGAGCGCCTGCGCTGTGCGATTTTTGCAGCTTCTAAACTTCCTGCCTCGTTGAGAAAATGAGCGGAGAGGCCGTGCTAGAAACAATGGAGCGCCCGCTCCATACAACAAAAAGCGTGCTCTACTCTTGGGCACCCAAACGAGTCATCCAAATGGGCTAGGGGTGTAGGTTCTTCCTTGAATTCCGCTTTCCACGATCTTTCTCCCTTGAGTTAAAACACTAAGAATACCTGCAAGAAAGAGGAAACCAAAACAAAGAGCAAAATAGAGTCCTAATGGAGGGAAAAATGCCTAAAACCCGAAACCCGTCATTAGAAAAGGTACTAAGTGAGATTGTTAGCAAAATGGAGGTTAAGTTAATGAAGATAAGGAAATATGTACAAGAAATTATGGGAAATAGGAGGCTAAAGTGAGTTAAAAACTCACTTATTAAACTCCCCCGAGCTAATCATTTGCTTGTCCTCAAGCAAGGAGGCAATCACACCATATTAAACTATGAACCACGAGATCGAGGATCTGAGGGAGAGTATAGACAATCAACAAATCAACTTCAAAATAAGCTTTCGAACCCAATATAGCAAGCCGGTTTTCATGAGCAAGGAAGGGGGCTATAACATGTTCTAAACTAAGGTGCGGCGTCAACAATCGTTCGAACTCTTCTAAAAGCATTAAAGAGCTTCTCTAAGATCCACACAATTCAAAGGCCCTCCTAATAGAATGAAAATGATCATCCGAACACCTTACTACCCTATCGCACGCAAAGTGATTCCTCCAAGCTAAGCATTTTCATTGAGAACAAACTTTTATTGATTTAAATATATATATGATTTTATACTAGAACGGAACACGAGATAGCGGGTTGAGGCCTTGCCCTCTTCATGCGGTCCAACCACCGACGAGATAGTCATATTTCTGAGGCACGGTACCAAGTACACAGTTGGAGACGCATTAAGAGTTGATACATTCATACCTAAGCCGCGGCGATCCAAATCGCCACTAGGGAGCTCTACTTCTATTTTCAAGCCTCCACTTAGGCATAGGAATGTGCTAGGACTCTCGGTTACTAACCACCCTTATTTGCATATCTCAATTTTTTTTTCTCTTTTTTTTTGGGGGCTACTAGCCCCTTTTTCTTCTTTTTTTTTTCGAGTTTTTTTTTTTTAATTTTTTAGAGAGATCATAGATTGTTAACAAGAATGCTTAACTTGGTAAGATAAAAAATGTGTGAGTAAGGAGAAATTAAAAGGTGAACAAAACGATCTAAGGACTTTCTATTGGGAGCGCAAAAGTACTATTAGGCTTTCTAAGAGAAAAATTCTTTATTTTAGTTTATGTTTTTTTTTCCGTTAGAAGAGTTGCTCAAAATAGGGAGTTTTGCAACAAGTTTAAAACATGTTAAAGCCTCCTAACTTGCTCATAAAAGGTAGTGCACAAAGGTTCTACTAGCTTGTTTGAGTAATTTGAGGCCTCGAATGAGGGATCTCTACCCTTCTTGTTTGGGTTTTCAAGGATTTGGATTTTTCACAAGGGGAGCAAGTTGTCCAACAAATTATCATCTCTCACCATCAAATTATCACAAGAACATCATTCACATCCCATAGCATCAAAATAAGTGGATCAAAGCCAATTTGCTTTAAAAAGTGGTGCTTTAGCATACACAAGTCATAGCGTGGTAATTACAACTAAAATCCTAATGTAGACATGTGTTATTTAAAGCAACAATTCAATTCAAGAATCCGTAAAGCCAAAATCAACCACAATCACGATTTTTTTCATAGAGCATGCATAAAGAACATGAGTAATGATATCAACAAACCCCAATGGGTTCACCAAGGCATCTAACAAACCACATAGCACCACCAACCCTAAAGCTCTACCATCAAAACACATAGACTCCTAACAATCCCCCTCTCAAGATAAACATCCGCCCTATACAAACAAAGTACGTTAAGATCATCCTCCCCAAGCTAAGTGAAGCAATGTCCTCAGTGCAAAAACATTGGGGAAGGGAGTAGGCGGATGTGCACATGGGAAAAATTAGCAACCATCGGACCCATCCCCATGATGAGGATAGGAGCCGTAGTTGCCGTAAGGGGGAGGGGGAGCCGAACCCCAAGTGGTGTCAATCGCTCCCGTGGAGGCATAATAGTCATCCGAGAAAGGGGGAAGACCGGTGGTGGGCGGGATGTTAGGGTCATAGCGGGGGTCGGTACCTCCGGGGTATCGATAATCATAGCCTTCAGGGCGGGGAGGCCAATAAGGGAAGGTGGGTTGCTCATTGTGCCATCCGGGGACGGGGCCTTGTTGAGGAGGGTGGTAGGGGTAGTTTAGGTGGGGTTCAAAGTGATTTTGCGAAATGTGCCAATCATAGACACGCCTTTGGTAGAACCCATAATTTTCCATCTCTTCTCGATGACTCCGAACCATCTCTTGTTGGTTGATAGCTATCAAAGCTAGGGAGTCTTGTATAGATTGAAAATCAAAGGGTGAAGAAGGATGGGAAGAACTACTTTCACCTCGAGTAGTAGTGGAAGGGGTAAGTCGGGTACGCGGAGGAGGAGGAGGGACAGCTTGTGGTGCTTGGTCGATAAATTGGTCATCCGCTAAGAGGGGCTCGGGAGGAAAAACTCAAGGGTTCTCGGGATTGTCCATCCTAGTCAATTCCTCATTAGGGAGATAGCAATAGTGTGTTTATCACCCTCCAACTAAATCGACCCGCGACTCTAGTGAATTTTATCCATTGTCGGGATCGGATTGCCTCTAGGTCAAGAAATGGGTTGAGGTGGATGGGTTCACAAGCATCAACAAGGTGGCCTAACTCAAGTGCATAGGCAAGTATAGTAATCATGCCACCTAGTTGGATATCCCCAGTCATGGTCGGATCCTCCCGTATCTCAAGACAACGCCTAATGAACAAAAACCCAAAATTGATCATACCCGCATTAGCTCCCGCTCCCGACTCGGAAAGAAAGTACAAAGTTTTAAGGTCTTCCGTGTTTAGCTTGCCTAGGTCTTGCCTAGAAAACAACGCATAGCCTAACATACGGTGAAAGTACCGAAGAACGGGGCTATTGATGTGAGAGGCATGGGAGCTACGTTGGGTGAAGGGTTGATATTGGGTGATGTCCATCCACCATTGATTTTCATTGTAGGTGGGGTGGGGATGGTGTTGGGGCCATAAGATTGGATGTGATGGGTCCCAACCAAAAAGCCGGTTGAGTTGAGAGAGTTTGAGGGAATGCTCTTTGTTAAAGAGGCGGAAAGTAAGCCTAAACTCTTCAAATTCACCCTCCTTGGAGATTTTCTTCTTCTCGAGGGTTGACAAGAATTCTAGGGTGAGGCGCTCATAGGTGAGTGGGTGTTGTTGAATAAATTCAGCCCACCCAAATTGAGTAGCAAGACCCTTGATATCCTCGTCAATACCCAAAGCTTGGCAAGTCTCGGGGTGGTAGAATTTTATAGGGCGTATTTTTCTCTCACTTAGGGCCGCGTACCGCTCTTTATGAGAGGAATTGGGTAGTTTAAGGGGTGGCACATTGACGGAGGGTGGTGGTGGTGCGGGTGTGGATGTGGAGGCTTGGACCTTTTGTTTTTTGGATTCCCTAACCATTTTCACACCAAATTTACTTCAAGGAAATGTAAACCCCAACAAAAACACTCAATCACAACAATCTAACCACCCTAAATGCTCAAAGCAACACATAAACCACCACAAGTAGTCCTAGCAAAATCTACCAAATTTGTACACCAATGCCACTTATCAACAAAATCACATAAGCTCCAACACTAAATTATCAACTTAAATTTCAAAACACATCACAACAATTCATCAAAAAGTTCATAAAATCTTCACCATTTCACAGAACAACCACAAATTCACCACACATTGTTCAATTTATTGACAATTATCTAAAGAGGAAGGAAAATAAAGGAGAGTGAAAAGAAGTTACCCCTTAGAGTATGAAAATACTCTAAGATTTCACCAAGTATGCTTGAATCTCTTGCCTTTGGTTGCTTGTTTTTCCTTGGATTTTCCTGAATTTTTTTCCTTTTTTTTCGAATTTTCAAATAAAAATTTCAAAAACCCTAACTCAACAACAATGGTGAATCTTGTTTTTGTGGGGGTTTTGTGTGGTGAAAGTGGTGAAAGATGATGAAAAGGAGGGTGAGAGTTGAAATTTGAGGAGATTTGATGATGGGTAGGGTGGAGATGAGGGAGAAGAGTGAGAATGGTGAGAGAGAAAAAATGGTGAGAGGAAGAAAATAGTGAGGAAGAAGTGTGAGTGAAGAGAGAGAGAGTGTGAGAGAGGGGAGAAGGAGAGAAAAAAAAAACTGGTTAGCGTTTCTTTTCGAGTTTTTTTTTTTTTTTTTTTCGGAAAAACTTGAGAAGATCAGGAGGTTTACACAGTGCGCCCGTGCTGTACAACTTTTGCGGGTGTCCAAACAGTCTGCTCGAAAGAAAACAACGGCGCGCCCGCTTTGAAAAGAACAGCGCGCCCGCTCCGTTCTATTTCTCAGCTTCTCTAGTTTTGTGCGGCGCGACCGCGCTAGAGAGAACGACGCGCCTGCGTTGTGACTTCTTGCTCACGGTTTGCATAGCGCGCCCGCGCTGCGCACATTTTAGGGATTGCTTAGCCTTCTGCCAGACGAAAAAAGGCTCGGAGCGCCCGCGCTTAAACACACGGCGCGCCCGTTCCTCTCTCCTTTTGTCGCCATCTCTTCCCATCTTTAAATTTTTGCTACAAAAAAAAAACAATAAATTAATAAAACATGGTCTTACTAATTAAGATCCAAGATCACACAAATAATAATAAAATAATAATAATAATAAAAAAAAATTATAGCAAAGAGTGAAAAGAAAGTCGGGTTGCCTCCCGATAAGCGCCTCTTTTTAGGGTCGTGGCTCGACCGTGTTACCAAGTCGTCACTCATGGATAGTGATGGAGTCGAATTCGTCAAGATAGACGGCATGAGTCTCCTCCATAGGGGCACCTTCATAGTAAGTCTTCAAACGTTGACCATTTACCTTAAATGGTGTTGTGTCTCCCCCTCCAATTTCAACCGCTCCATAGGGAAGACTTGTTTCACTACAAAAGGTCCGCTCCGTCTTGACTTGAGCTTACCCGGAAACAACTTCAACCGGGAATTGTAGAGCAAGACCTTATCCCCAACCTTGAATTCCCTCTTGATAATATGACGATCGTGCCAAGCTTTTGTCCTCTCCTTGTAGATCTTTGCATTCTCATATGCATCTCTTCTCAATTCATCTAGAGCATTGATGTCAAGAAGCCTCTCCCCGGAAGCTTGTAAGTCAAAGTTCAATAATTTAATAGCCCAATGTGCTCGGTGTTCAAGTTCCACCGGTAAATGACATGATTGACCATAAACAAGCTTGTAAGGCGTGGTGCCTATGGGGGTCTTGAAAGCGGTCCGATAGGCCCAAAGGGCATCGTCCAACTTGAGTGACCAATCTTTCCGGGACCTATCCACCGTTTTCTCAAGAATCATCTTCACCTCCCTATTAGATATTTCAACTTGCCCACTTGTTTGGGGGTGGTAGGCTAGTGCAATCTTGTGCCTTACACCATACTTTGTAAGAAAAGCTTGGAAAGACTTTTTTGCAAAGTGAGAGCCCCCATCACTAATCACGGCTCGAGGCACACCAAAACGAGGGAAAATGACCTTCTTGAACAACTTGATTACTACCTTGGAGTCATTTGTGGGCGATGCAAGTGCTTCCATCCATTTTGACACGTAATCAACAGCAACCAAGATGTAATTGTTTCCACATGAAGAGGGGAAGGAGCCCATGAAGTCAATACCCCAAACATCAAAGATTTCAAGCTCTAATATGTTGTTCAAAGGCATCTCGTGCCTCCTTGATACTCGTTGACAACGATCACAAGCCTTGATTACTCCCCACACATCCTTAAACATGGAAGGCCAAAAGAAACCACATTGGAGAATCTTGGCCACCGTCTTGTTAGCACTCATATGTCCCCCACAAGGTGAGGAGTGACACATGGTGATAACATTCTCAATCTCATAGTCGCGGACATACCTCCTAAATATCCCATCAGGTCCTCTCTTGAATAGTAGTGGGTCATCCCAAACATAGTGGCGAGCATCATGGAGAAATTTCTTCTTTTGTTGACTCGAAAGTTGGGGAGGTAGAATTTCACATGAGAGAAAGTTGTCTATATCCGCATACCATGGAGCCGTGTTGCAAGAATAGCGAAGTGTTTGTCATCCGGGAATGAGTCATCTATGGGCAACGACTCATCTTTGTCCTCATGAAGGGAGAGTCGTGAGAGATGATCGGCTACTACATTCTCCGCCCCCTTCTTGTCCCTTATCTCTATGTCAAACTCTTGTAGGAGCAATATCCATCTTATCAACCGGGGTTTTACATCCTTTTTAGCTAGAAGGTACTTCAAAGCGGAGTGGTCGGTAAAGATGATGACCTTTGAGCCGACTAAATAGGAGCGAAACTTCTCCATAGCATGAACAATAGCCAAAAGTTCCTTCTCCGTAGTAGCATAATTCTTTTGAGCATCATCCAATGTTTTGCTTGTGTAGTAGATAGCATGAAGCTTCCCATCTCTCCTTTGCCCAACACGGCCCCAACAGCGAAATCCGAAGCATCACACATCAACTCAAAAGGAGACTCCCAACTTGGGGGTTGAATAATGGGAGCCGAAATCAAAGCTTCTTTCAATCTATCAAAGGCTAAAAAGTAATCATTAGTAAACACAAAAGGGGCATCCTTTACCAACAATTGAGTGAGCGGCTTTGCGATTTTTGAAAAATCCTTTATGAACCGGCGGTAGAAACCCGCGTGTCCAAGAAAGCTCCTCACCCCTTTCACATTAGTCGGGGGTGGGAGGTGCTCAATCACCTCAATTTTGGCATGATCTATTTCGATGCCCCTATTAGATATCACATGCCCAAGGACTATCCCTTCTTCAACCATGAAATGATATTTTTTCCAATTTAGAACTAGGTTCACCTCTTGACACCTTTTTAACACATTGACAAGATTCGAAAGACAAGTGTCAAAAGATGAACCACACACGGAAAAGTCATCCATAAAAACTTCAATAGAAGATTCAAGCATATCGGAGAAAATAGAAGTCATGCATCTTTGAAAAGTGGAGGGAGCATTACAAAGCCCAAACGGCATCCTTCGATAAGCAAAGGTACCAAAAGGGCATGTAAAGGTTGTCTTTTCTTGATCCTCGAGTAGAATCGGGATTTGAAAGAATCCCGAGTATCCATCCAAAAAGCAAAAATGACTATGAGTGGCTAACCTTTCTAACATTTGGTCGATGAAGGGGAGAGGGAAATGGTCTTTCCGGGTGGCTTTGTTCAACTTCCTATAATCAATGCACATTCTCCACCCGGTGACCGACCTTGTAGAAATGGTTTTACCCTTTTCGTTCTTAATGACGGTCATGCCACCCTTTTTTGGGACGACTTGAACCGGACTTACCCACCTACTATCGGAGATAGGGTGGTTTTAGCACTTCCTTTTTCACAACCTCCTTCATATTGGGGTTTAGCCGCCTTTGGGGCTCAATTGAGGAAGCATGATCATCATCAAGCAAGATCCTATGCATGCACAAGGTGGGACTTACTCCCTTGATGTCGTCAATTGTATACCCAATGACACTCCGAAATTTTCTCAAAACTTCAAGTAATTTAGCAAGAGAAGTGTCATCAAGTTTAGAGTTGACTATCACGGGGTAAGTTTCATCTTTATCTAGAAAAGCATATATAAGAGAGTTAGGGAGATGTTTTAGTTCAACCTTAGGAGGAGGCATTGGTCTCTCCTCTTTTGATGTCACCTCAAGCACCTCAAACTTGCCTCCCTTAGGTTAGTAGATTGATGCTTCATTTAAACTTTGTTCATAAGCAAGGGCCTCTTCATCTTGTTCAACCACTTCTCCCATCAACACTTTTTGCAAAGGATCTTTCCATTCCACCATAACCTTGAATTCATCCAAGTCTCCCTCAAGAATATCAATTCTATAAATCTCACCAAGCATTGGTGCATTCATCACTTGAGGAAAGGTGAACTCAATCTTCTCATCTCCCACATTCAAGGTTAGTCTCCCATTTCTTACATTTATGACAACTCCGGCCGTCTTCAAGAATGGCCTCCCAAGAATAAGGGGCATGACATGATCCTCCTCCATTTCCATAATCACGAAATCACAAGGAACAAACACTCTTCCCACTTGAACCGGAACATCCTCCAACACACCCAAGGGAATTCTAACGGAACGATCCGCTAATTGAATGGACATCCTTGTGGGATTTACCTCACCAATCTTCAACCTTTTTGCTAAGGAAAGAGGCATAAGGCTAACACTTGCTCCAAGATCACATAGGGCATTCTTAGCATCTAGATCACCAATCTTCGCCGGAATGAAGAAGCTACCCGGATCTCCTTGTTTCTTGGGGGGTTTGTTTTGATGAATAGCACTCACCTCCATAGGTAAAGAAACCGTTGCACTTTTTTCAAGCCTTGCTTTGTTAGAGAGAAGTTCCTTCAAGAACTTGGCATATGCCGGCATTTGTGACATAGCATGAAGAAAAGGAATGTTCACTTGAAGGCCCTTCATGACCTCCAAGAACTTGGAAAATTTTGCATTCAACTTCTTTTCAACTACCCTAGTGTGGAAAGGGGATTGGAGGTTTGTAAGGTTTCATCGGTGCTTTCTCATGGACTTCTCCATCTTTTTCAATTTTTTTCTCAAGTTCTTTCCCACTCAATCTCTCCTCACTTTGGTGTTGCTCTCCTTCAACTACCTCACTCTCAAACTCAATGTTCATTTCATTTTTCTCAACTCCCTCATCTCTCTTTGTGTGATCTTCCTCTTTTATCTCCGGCCCCTCATATTCCTTTCCCGATCTCAAAGTTATGGCCCCTATAAAGGCCTTGGGATTTACCTCGGGTTGGCTCGGTAATGAAGTTTTGGAGTTTGAAGGAGAACTACCCACTTGTTGTGCTAGTTGAGATAATTGAGTTTCAATCATCTTATTGTGGGCTTGGACTTGTTGAATTGAGGAGGAGAGCTCATTGTGCCTTCGATCGTTCTCCGCATTGGCCTTGGTTTGTTGAATCATGAAAGTTTCCAATATTGACTCAAGGTTGGATTTGGGATTCGAAGGTTGGTTGAATGAAGGCCTTTGTTGTTGGATTTGATGGAAACCCGAAGGCTTGTATGAAGCTTGTTGGGCTTGTGGAGTGGGTTGGTAAGTGTTTTGAGGAGGTTGGTAGGGGTTTTGAGGAGTGGTTTGATTGTTTTGGTTTTGTTTCCACCCAAAGTTAGGGTGATTTCGCCAACCCGGATTGAAGGTTTGAGAATAAGGGTCATTTCTTTGGCTAACCATAGCCGCTTGTTCCATGGTGGAACACAATATGAAGAGTTGTGGTCAACCCTTCCACAAGTCTCACATGATAGAACTTGTGTAGGAGTTGAACTAGATGATGCAAAGCTAGCTTTCTCTACTTTTCGGGTTAATAAATCTACCTTAGATGCTAGAAGGTCAATGCTTTCCAACTCATGCTTGACCACTCTCCTTGATTGATTTTGCCTTCTTTCTCCCCCCCATGCATAGTTTTTCACAACTTCTTCAATCATAGTTTGGACTTTATCCACCGGAGGCTTCTTAATTTGACCCCCGGATCCGGAATCCAAGTTGGCTTTAGATGTAGGTGTGAGACCATCATAGAAGTTTTGCATGAGAAGCCATTGGTTGAAACCATGATGAGGACATTCTCGAATATATTGCTTAAACCATTCCCAAGCCTCACTCAAAGTTTCATCTTCATCTTGAGAGAAGTTAGAAATTTTTCTCCTCATTTCCGCGGTTTTCTCGGGTGGGAAATATTTATCCAAGAATTCCGTTGTAACTTGTGCCCAAGTTGTAAGAGAACCCTCGGGAAGCGATCTCAACCAATGTTTTGCCTTGTCCCGAAGAGAAAAACCAAACATATGCATTCTTATGTACTCCGAGGTAACATTGTTATGTTTAACCGTAGCACACAACTCCAAAAAGCTATCCAAGTGAGCAAAGGGACACTCCTTAGAATCTCCACCAAATTAATCGGCTTTTATCATCCGTATAAGTTGCGATGAAAACTCAAAATTATTGGCGGTAGTGGTAGGGAGTGCAATACCACTTCGAAGCTCAAAGGCCTCGGGATGCCCATATTCACGGAGTAGTCTTGGAGGTGGATCCTGTTCCGCCATATCGGACTCAACTAACTCTTCCGATTCGGAATTCGAAAATTGAATAGCAAACTCGGATTGATCTTGAAGTAGCCTTCTCGCACTTCTTAGAGTTTTGTCCAGTTCCGGATTATAGGGTATAAGTGGTGATTGTTTGCTCTTCCTTGTCATGCACAATCAAACAAAGCTAAGTAGATCGTTAGCAATAACAAGTAAGACACTCAAAACCAAGAAAACACGATATTTACATGCAAATAAAGACTTAGTCTCATCTACAATAGCTTTTTCAATGTAATGCTATGCCTCCCCGGCAACGGTGCCAAAATTTGATAGGCCGTCGTCGAACCTAACAAAGATAAACCTAACTCGGTGTCTCTAACTAAATAGAAAGGGCAAGCAAGGGTCGAATCCACAGAGAGACAAAATTAAATACCAATAAGCTAATGTATAATAAGCTAGGCTAAGACAATGGTGATTGAAATTTGGGTTTTTTATACTATGTAGGAACTAACTAAAGAGAACTAAATCAAGCAAAGAACAAAGGTTTACGATAAAATTAAAGGGACTAGGATATGGGATTCACCACTCAAATCAATCATGAACTTCAACAAACAAGAAGGGGATAACAAAAGCAATGGATAAAAAGGGGTCATCTCTTAAATCCCTAATTACTCTTTCAAGCTAAAAAGGGTGACTTAAGTTGAGAATTAAGGTCTATTTTCATGCACCAAAACTCCAACTCAAGAACATGAATGACAAGATGATAAATTAAACCCCTTAGTTAAAAACCCCTATTTTCATGCAAGTCTAGCTAAGTGAACATATGTGGAGTCAACTCTTCAATTTCATCTTTCAATCCTTCATTGAAGTGACTAACATTTAAGTTTCAAAGGAGGCCAACCACAGAAACTACCAATAGGAACCCCAATAGTTCATTTAAACCCAACAACCAAGTTAGACCCCCAAAAAGAGTGCAAAGTTCATAACTTTAATAAGGGTTTCACCCCATACCCTAGAAAGGGGACTACTCACTATTCATGGGATCCATAACATAAAATAAATGGTTCAATGTCATAAATAAGAGGTAAATACTAGAGATTTCAAGTCAAAACTAATATCAAAGCATAAATAACAAGTATTGAAAACTAGTGACAAAGTAAGAGAGAAAAAGATAAAAGTGAGATAAAGAATTATACTAGAAATTTCAAATCTTCATGAGAATCCAAATATTCAAGCTTCAAATTCCAAAATATTCCTTGCAAAAGCTTCAATCTTTCCTAGATTAGAGAGTAAAATAATATTTGGCTAAAATAAAGTGGCTAGGTTTAAAGTTAATCCCCAAAACGGCAATAAATAGGGTATTTATACCCCTTACATTTCCGCAAGAAAAGCCGGAAATCACGAGAAAATTAGAACAGCGCGCCCGCGCCAAACAATTTGGAGCGCCCGCGCTGTGTAAATTCCAGCCAGCGCTGGGTACAGGGGAAATGCACGGCGCGCTCGCGCCATTGTCTCTGGAGCGCCCGTGCTGTGCGATTTTTGCAGCTTCTAAAATTCCTGCCTCTTTGAGAAAATGAGCGGAGAGCCCGCGCTAGAAACAATGAAGCGCCCACTCCATACAACAAAAAGCGTGCTCTCCTCTTGGACACCCGAACGAGTCCTCCAAATGGGCTAGGGGTGTAGGCTCTTCCTTGAATTCCGCTTTCCAAGATCTTTCTCCCTTGAGTTAAAACACTATTAATACCTGCAAGAAAGAGGAAACCAAAACAAAGAGCAAAATAGAGTCCTAATGGAGGGAAAAATGCCTAAAACCCAAAACTCGTCATTAGAAAAGGTACTAAGTGAGATTGTTAGTAAAATGGAGGTTAAGTTAATGAAGATAAGGAAATATGTACAAGAAATGATGGGAAATAGGAGGCTAAAGTGAGTTAAAAACTCACTTATCAGGGGCCTATAAAACTCCCACTCTCACTGGAGCAACTTACTTTATGACCATTTTGTATGATCATAGTCGGATTACCTGGACCTTCCTATTACATAACAAAGGGCTGATTTATAATATCATATTTGACTTCCTTGCTTTGGTCAAGACTCAATTTGGGTTAGAAGTGAAAAGTGTTAGATCCGACAATGGGACTGAAATCATAAACACTGAATTAATGTAGTTCCTTATTTGGTTTAAAAGGGATAGTTCATCAACGTATAGCAATATTATTACTCCTCAACAAAATGGTCGGGTTGACCGCAAGCATAGACATCTTGCTGAGGTTGCTAGGGCTTTTCGTATACATGCTAACTTGCCTAAAAAGT
Organism: Beta corolliflora; assembly: GCA_947648045.1. Classification (NCBI taxonomy): domain Eukaryota; kingdom Viridiplantae; phylum Streptophyta; class Magnoliopsida; order Caryophyllales; family Amaranthaceae; genus Beta; species Beta corolliflora. The sequence goes on along the minus strand of CANSZD010000686.1, from coordinate 536,924 downwards.
TCTGGGGTGACTGCATTCTTACTGCCACATACCTTATTAACAAAATTTCAACTCCACTTTTAGGGTGGAAGTCTCCTTATGAAGTCTTAACTGGCAACCCACCTTCTTATGCTCATCTTAGAGTGGTTGGTTGTGAATGTTTTGTATACAATTGTGATTGACACAAGGATAAATTTGATCCTCGTGGTGTGCGATGTCTTTTTCATGACTATCCTTATGGTAAAAAAGGCTATAAAGTTTATGATTTGCACTAGTAGAAAAAACCTTATATGTCACAACAAAACAGATCCGGTTTTAACAAAATCGGATCCGTAAATCGTCTGTTTTTTTTGGGGGGGAGGGGGGAAACACGACAAATTTATTGATGCGGTTCTTTAGTGAACCGAATCAATAAATAGAAATCTGATCCGGTTTTTTGTTAACTGATCCGGTTCAAAAAACCTGGTCAGTAAATTTTGAGAAACAACACACTTAATTCTGGCCCCGAACAAAAATGTTCGCAAAACATAAAATATCGGTCCAGCACGCTGAATTCCCTCCGCCCAGAACGAATGCTCTCTTCCTCGGCCCAATTGGATGCTTTGTGGATATAAGCTCAAAACCCTCACTTCCCTCCTCATTCTTAACTGTAACACCCTCATCTCTATTCTATATGTCAACTCCTAACCCTTTGGTGTCCACCCTCTTTGCCCAAATTATCCCTAATAACCAAACAAAATTACTAATTGCATTCTCTCATTTTTTTAAGAAGAGAGAAAAAGAAAGGATCCCTATAACAAAAAACTTGCACAAAATTACTTACACGCGATGTCACGCACGCATCACGTGCAAAACATACTAGTCTCTCTTAACCCTAACACCCTCCTCTCTCATCAGCCTCCTCACCCTTTAACCCTAACACTCAGACTTCCCTCCACCCTCACGCCACCACTGTCACGCCTCGCCACCATCGTTCTTCCCTCGTAACTCTACCTCCTTTCTCTCACTCCTCAACGACATCCTTCCCATCTCTCTCACTCCTCAGGGACGTCTTCACTTTGAAACCTCAAGATCTGAAACGACCGGCGAAGGCTGAAGCTAAGCGAAGCGAAATAATGCGAAGAAGAGTTCACGAAGGAAGAAGAGTTCATCAGCGAAGAAGAGTTCGCGAAGGAAGAAGAAGAATCTGCTCAGTTTCGTCGCGTTCATCAGCGGCCACCAAATGCCACCATAGATCTTTTATGCTCGACCTTTTGTAATCACGGTTTCGATTCAATTTAGTTTTTGTTATTCGGGTTTTTTTTGTGATTAGGGTTTCGTTTTTTCTATTAACATTTTTTTTTCTTTCCTTTTTATTTCGTAGTTTTGAAGTTCGTATGTTGTAAGTTTGTTTGTTTTAATTTAGTTCGTATTAATTTTGGATTTTGTTGGTTTCATTTGTTGGAGTAATGAATTTCGTTGGTTATGATTTCGAATTTCGTTTGTTGTAGTAATGATTTTAGTTGGTTTCGTTTGTTGTAGTAATGGATTTTGTTGGTTTTGATTTTGATTTCGATTTTTGCTGCAAATTTGATTATCTCTTTTTTCGTTTCCTTTTTGCTATTTCGTCCTTGCTGGGATGTGGGTGAATAGTTGTCAACTTTTTTTTATTTCATAACGCACAAAACTGATCCGGTCATTTTGGATAACTAGATCAGTTATCTCACTAAATACTGATTCGGTTTTTCATGAAAACGGGATTAGTTAATAAGTAATTGTTCCATTTTCAACTGATCAACCTGATCAGTTTTTTTTGCTATTTGCTGCGGGCCCATCCGATCCGGACCAAAATCGGATCAGTAAGCCCTATTTTGACAAGATCATATGGGCTTTTTCTTCCCACAAAACATATGTTTCCGGATATATTATTTTCAATGAGAATATTTTTCCCTTTCGTGATTCTACTTCTTCAATTTCATATCCCAATCCTCCTCTTCCTCTTATTTGTACTCCTGATTCTTTGCCAACTCTCCTCATTGTGCTTCACTAAATCAGAATTCTCCTTCTACATTTGTATCTCCTTCTTCTGTTCAAAATTCTCACAATATTCAGTCTTCTCCTTCTCATTCTGAATTTCCTCATTCCATTGAAGACTCTTCTGTTATACCTGCAGATGTGGCTCCTCCTAGACACTCTTTGCGACCCACTAAACCTCTTGCCAAATACCAAGATTATGTTCCTTGCCTCCTTCTAGACATGTGTCTTCTTCTGTTATCTCTCTCACATATTCTTCTTTTCTACTCTTTATAGCCAATGTTCTGAATACTCTTGAGCCTACTTCTTATAACATTGCTAAAAACCACCTTGGTTGGGTTGAAGCGATGTATAAAGAGTTGGCAGCCTTGGAAGCTAATGACACTTGGGAGATTACTGAGCTTCCCCAGGCAAGAAAGCCATTGGCTCCAAATGGGTACAAAATCAAATTTAATCCTGATCGGATTGTTGAACGATTGAAAGGTAGAATTGTTGCTATCGGATATCAGCAGGTTCCAGGGAAAGATTTTAAGGATATGTTCAGTCCGGTTGCGAAGCTTGCTACAGTGAGGATAGTCATAGCTTTAGCTACTATCAAGCAATGGCCTTTATGTCAATTAGACATAAATAATGCTTTCCTCCATGGGTATATTGAAGAGGATCTCTATATGAAACCTTCGACTGGGTATAACAAATGTCAACCAGGACAAGTTTGTAAACTCAAACGCTCCCTTTATGGGCTCAAGCAAGCCTCTCGGCAATGGAACAAGGAGTTGTGCAAGTTTCTCATTTCTCTTGGTTTTAAGCAATCTATCTAGGATTATTCTCTCTTCACAAGAGATCTCAATGGTGAGTTTGTTGTGGTTTTAATTTATGTTGATGATATGCTGCTAACTGGAACTAGCCAAGCTCAGATTGATGAAGTGAAACAAAGTCTAGATGTTGCCTTTACTATCAAGGACCTTGGTACCTTGAAATATTTTCTTGGCATAGAAGTTATGAAGACAAGCAAAGGGACTCTTTTGTCTCAAAAGAAATACATGAAAGATATCATTAGTTCCTCTGGCATGACTGATTGCAAAAGTGCTTCCACCCCTTTTCCCTGTGGCTTGAAACTTTCCACATATGTAGGTGATATTCTTGGTGAACCTGAAGTATACAGACGATTGGTTGGCAGGCTTCTTTACCTTGGAATCACAATGCCTGATCTTTCTTATGTAGTACAACATTTGTCTCAATTTCTCAGTTGTCCAAGAGAGCCTCATGAGCATGGTACACCCAGGTGTACTATAAATATTCTCAACATCCAGTGTATGTTTAAGATATCGAACCACATGATAAGCTGCTTGCACCCAAGACTATTTTCTCCAAATGAGTAAAATGAGCAAATGAGCAAAATGAGCAAATGAGCAAACATTTCTACTCATTTAAGAAAATGAGCAAACACTTTTATTACAAAATGAGCAAAATGAGCAAAATGAGCAAATGAGCAAAATGATCAAAATGCCCAAATGAGCAAACTTGGTGTCAAATGAGCATCTGAAGTTCTAATTAATTATGAAAATACCCCTGGGTGTACCATGAGTGGACTCCTGGATGTTGGTCTCTTTTATTCAGCTCTTTCTCCTCTAGTGCTCTCTGCTTACTCTCACGCAGATTGGAGTAGTAGTTCTTTTTCCAGCAGATCTCTCAGTGCTTATTGTGTTTATCTTGGCACCAACTTAATTTCTTGGAAGACCAAGAAACAAAAGACCGTCAGCAAATCATCGGCTGAAGTCGAATATCGAAGTATGTCCAGCACAACAAGTGAGTTGGTCTGGGTGGCTGACGTTCTCGAAGAACTTAAGGTTGCCTTTCCCACACCAGTTGATATGTAATGTGACAACAAATCAGCTGAGTTCTTGGCTCATAATCCCGCATTTCATGAATAGACTAAACATCTCAGACGGGATTATCATTATGTTCGTGAGCAAGTTGCTGCAGGCTTCATTCATACTGTTCATGTTCCTAGCTCTTTACAGCATGCTGATCTTCTCACCAAGGCTCTTCCGTCATCTCAGCATCATTCACTCCTTTCCAAGCTTGGCCTTGTCTCACAGTCCAGCTTGAAGGGGAGTATGGGAACTGTACATAGGAAGTTTTATTTATAATAAATGTACAGGTGGCTTAGACCCTTGAATGTGTGGCTCCCCGTAATTCTAGGAAATTAGTTTCTCTTCCTAGCAACAACATCTTGTATAAATACTTTCATGTTTCCTATTTTCCATTTTGATGCAACAATTATTATTACAAATTTACAATACAATACTTTCTCTCTCCTCATTTCTCTTCTTAGAATCAGAACATCTCTGATTCTCTTCAAAAGATATGCCTCATGAACTCGACTATGCACTTCAGCACTTTCAAATTTCAATATTATTTGAGCAGCAGGTGATAGCCTAGTGGTATTGGCATCACCTCCGATCCCAGAAATCCTGGGATCGAGTCTTATCCCTTGCAAGGAAGGATCCCCAATTTCTTCCCTACTTGCAAGGGATTTCATCTTACCTTATAAAAAAATAATCAATATTATTTTTTTTGGTTATACTTCATATCATTGAGAAACGTCTCACATTCATTAGAGGCGTCGCAAGATCTTCTTATTATCCTTGTACTCCTATTTTATAACCATAACTAGTTTTTGGACCCGTGCAAAAATGCACTGGAATTTTTTTGTTTAATAAGAATGTTTATATACCAACCACAGTAAAAACATATAAAAGATTCTCACATGTTCTTTCTCACAAATTAGTATTATTATACACTTTCTACCTGTGACTTTAGAAATTACCACATGATATTGGCTACGGCTGAAAACCAAACTTGGGGGATACAAACCCATATGTGATAGGGATATCTTTGACTTTTATTTATAGGCATTGCAAAACACAATCAAGGGAAATTTTGTTTCATTTGACAGAATGAGTGTCATATATAGTCATCACGTTGAGACTTGAGATGTACTCCATTTTCTCTACTGGTACTTGTTTCCATTTTCTCTCTCCTCTATCATCTCTCTTCTCTCTTCTCTCTTCTCTCTTCTCTCTTATCTCTTCTCTCATCTCTTGTATCCATTACAATAGCTTGACCATTGTTCCACAGAAGTTCAAAACAAAAATGTAAAAATTGGTCTACAAATCTCGAGAATTAAACCTGGAAACTTGAAACCAAACCAAAAGAACAGACCCAATCTTGTCCAATTAACCCCATGTCCTTATCATCCGTATCAAAGTATATTAATTTAATATAGGATTTTCTACCAAGATTCCTAATTTTTTATATTAAGATGGGATTTGCAACTCTTATGACGTACACAATACAATATAATATTGAATTACTATCTTATACTTCTTTAACACCCAAATATTGAACTCTTATATTACTACTATAGTTTTTGGACCCGTGCAAAAATGCATGGGAACTTTTTTGTTTAATAAAGATGTTTATATACCAACTACAGTAAAAGCATATAAAAGATTATCTACTCGATCAAATATAGGCTTACGTACTACTCGAAACTCAAATGAATTTAACCTCTATACCATATTAAATTAATAAACTTTGAATGATGTATTGAAATACAGAATAATCCTATACATATTTAACCAAAAACAAAGCATCAATGATGCACTTTACACAAAAAGACTAAAGTGCTCCTTTATTTTAATTATGAAGTTGTTTTGTAAATACATGACACTTGGCGGGTGCGTGGATGTGTCGTTGTGCACCGCACCCGGTCAAAGATAAAATTTCTCCTACTCTCTTTTACACTAAGCAAGTATAACGGAAGTAGGGGTCGTATCCACAGGGAAACAGGGACGAGTTTAATATTCAGCGTGAATCAAAACCTAGATTAAGCTAAAGGTCGAGAAACCTAATAACAAGGGGGGTTTCAAATAGATTTACGAACAAACTACAACTAACTAGCATATAAATAAAATGAGAAATCAATATGGAAAGATCTTGAATCCGATTAACATCCACTTCAATTCATTATCGATCCTTGAACCTCCACTCTAATTATTTCCATAATTATCTATTGTTGATAATTAATCTCGTATTCTCCTTATTCTTAGTTGAATAGCACGATCAGCGCGACTATAAAACCCTAACTAAAGGATAACCTAGTCCGATCTGCGTCTAAGTTCAATCCAATAGCAGCAGTAAACACTGAGAACCAATAGACCTGCTAATGTCATACACGCGATAAACATTCAACAGTTGATTCAATTTCCCTAAGAAATAACCAAGACGATCAGCATCTAAGTTACTCCCTAGTTTGCTACAAATTGATAAAAGAATAAAACAATCCGATTCTATTCTTAAATCTAGCATTAGATTAATCACACAATCAAACTAGTAACGTTCCTAGCATAATTATGCAATAATCATAAATCACAAGCATAGAAATTGAACCATAATCAAGGAAAATAGAAAGAGAGGAAAGATCTCACAATAACGGTTGAAGCTTCATGTAAATCTTCTTCAAGAACAGTTCAAGCTACAATCCGATAGCAAAAACCAAATCCATAGTTGAAATCCCTAAAAACTAAACTAAGAAATGAAAACTAAAACTAGAAAATGAAGAACAAAGAGGAATGAAGAAGGAAAGATGGAAAGAGGAGCATGAAGAAGGAAAGATGAAGAGAGGAGTATCCTCTCTCTCTCTTCAAACTTGCTGCTCCAACCCCTACATTTTTGCTCTCCACTTCGTCCTTCCTCAAAAATAGGTTTTAGGAAGCTTTTAAACCCCGCACAAAACGTGGCCCCAAACCGCCTTAACCGTCGCGAGTCGCGATACTGATCGCGAGTCGCGAAGAGCTCGCTGCCATCCCGCACAAAATGGCCTGGGCAAGGAGTCGCGAGTCGCGACATACCTCGCGAGTCGCGAAGGCTGGGTGCTCGCGAGGTGCGAGGATTCTCGCGAGTCGCGAGCGCTGTGCTGGGCAGGCTGGTGCTGCTGGGCAGGCGTGCGATGCTGGGCGATGAGCGCTGGGCGATGAGCTGCTGGGCGAGGATGCTGCTGGGTAAGCTTGGTGCTATGCTCGGCTACGGCTTGCGACGATGCTTGGGCTAGTGCAACGATGTTGTGGAGTTGCTCCAACCACTCATGCTTCTAGGAGCTCGGAACTTACAACTTTAACTATAATTAAATTACAAAATTTCGAACTTCCGCTAAGAGCTAAATTACAATTCAAGCAGCATGCTACATTCCATCAACAGATGAACTCTTACTAGCCATCAAACACATATATACAGATCAAAAACATGAATTAAATCCAGTATTAAAATCTAACACTATTTTCTAGTCAAAATAATAGTTAGCTATTTCATTATTTGAGATCTACTGTTTATCTTCACAAGCAACAACTACGAACCAACTCCTCAACATGTCACAATTCAAGCCAAACAGATATATGAAAAATTGAATACTTTCAATGAGTTAAACCTAAAATTACCAAAAATCGTGATACTAAAACTAAAATCAATTGACAATTTGTGAATCATAACCAAAAGTTAGCAAACATTTTCATATAACCATTGATTTTGCACTTTCATCAAAGAGATTCAAATTTCTTCTTCATTTCCACTAAAAAAACTGAACTTCTACAGAAACAAATTACATTAAAATACTACCTCCTTCGTCGTTTAACTCGTTCACCAGTAAGTCGGAGCGACTTCCCCTCGATGATGCCAACCGTTCACAATTTCGCCAATCATTAAAGAATCCATTCGTAATTTGAGAGCTTGAACCTCCATTAATGACGTTGTGATTCGTAACTCTGTCATACCAGCCCCAAAATCATCATATCACGTTGAATGTTTCAAGTTGCGAATTGTGAGAAGAGAGAGAGAGAAAAACACAATTGAATTTGGTATCTATTGTGTTTTCGGGGATGGAGATGAAAACCCTAGAATATGGGGATTAGAGCTTTTTTTTTCAAAAGTGAAATTGAAAAATCAAGTGCGTAAATAAAAAGAAGAGTTGTTGCCTGGGAAGTGCTGATGGCGATGAAGAGAGGAGGAGAGGAGGAGATGAGGAATTTCGCCATTTTGGGGCAATGTTGAGTTGAGGAGAGAGAGAGTGAGAGGAGGGGGGCCTGGTAGTGGTAGGGTAAATGAGAGAGGAGAGGGGCACTGTTAGAGTGAGGTGAGCTGATGAACGCGGGTTTTTTTGGGGGCAATTTCATTAACCAATTTCGGATGCGGTCCAAAGAACCGCATCAGGTTGTTAAAAAACCGCATCTGTTTCATAATCTGTTGCAGTTCTCTTGTGGACCGCATCAGATTATTCTGCCAACTTTCCCTCCCATTTTTTTATCTTGATTTTCGGATGCGGTTTTACAAAAACCGTATCTGTTACTAAGTGACATATAAGGTTTTTTCCACTAGTGATCTAAACCCAAAAAAATGTCAGAAAATCCAATGCCACGGAAGAAGATTGTTTTCAAGCGTCACACGGAGGAGGCAATCGTTAGGGCTATGGAGGCAAGACGCCGGCAAGAAGCTGTAGAGGAGGCGGCGGCAGCAGCGGAGATGGCGGCGGCGAGGCGCGAGAGAGCGCGAAAGGCGCGAGGTAATTTATTTTTTTAAAAAAAGAGCCGAACGTCGTCTCGGGTTGCTACCATGGAAGCAACGTTTGGCCAGGAAGTTGCTTCCATAGAAGCAACTTCCTGGCCAAACGTTGCTTCTATGGAAGCAACTGGCTGGGCAAGCGTTGCTTCTTTGGAAGCAGCGCTTTTTATATTTTTTTTTCTTTTAAATTTCTGTTATTATTAATTTTTTAATTTATGTTATATTTTCATATTTAAAATGTTATTTATTATTTTTTTAAATTATGAAATGTAATTGATATTTTTTTTTGATAATTATTATTGTAGGTTGTAGAAAATTAGAAATAGTAAGTTTTGATTATAAATAATTAATATTGTAGGTTGTAGAAAATTATAAATAGTATGTTTTGATTATAAATAATTATTATTATAGGTAGTAAAAAATTATAAATAGTATGTTTTGATTATTAATAATTATTGTTGTATGGTTAATATATTGATTTATTATTTTTTTTATTTTTACGTATTTGTTGATAAATAGCCATCTGGGTTTCGACAATTTGCCGGGAAGACACTTCCCGGGTTTCGCATACACAACGAGGATTCAGGTCCGTGACATCCCCACTCACGTGGTGTTTCAGCTTCAGTTAGGAGGGCGCGGATGAAGCCGACTGGTCCGTGACGTCAGCTTGAGATACACGATGAGGGGGTTGGTGGATCGTACGATGCAAGGGAGCATCAGGAGATGGATGAGGGGGAGGAGGATGACCGGAGTACATATGAGGCGGGTTCTGATGTTCTTTACGATGATGATGTTCAGGATGCAATTATGCGGGAATTTGAGAGAGATCCAGCTCCAGAGCCTACAGCCGGTGATCGTTGGAATGTCCGTAAGGGTAGGGGTGGGCGGTTTATACGCGGCGAGGGGAGTTCATCGACTGTTGAGAGTCGAAAGGGGAAGGGGAAGGATGCCGATGACCTTAGCTGGAAGGTCACAGGTCCAGTTGCAGGAGGACCTATTGTTGGGTCTGTTATCCCTAGTTTTGGTGGACATGTAGCTATGAAGCTTTGGGAGGGGGGGGATAGAATTCTCCTGAAGTGTCAGACACGAGAGAGGATTTTCCATATCGAATCTCCACCCTGCAAAGTTATTATACATCAATTTAATTAAATGTGTACAGTTATACGAAACAAACAATAAAAGTATATAAATAAATATATTATTACCAGGAGCCGACCCAGAAGATTTGCCTTTACCCTTAGGAGAGTTGTCCATAACGTGCTCCCACCCACTTTTTTCCCGTTGCATGCCCTTGTTCAACTTAGAACGACCCTTACTCGTCACGTTAACATCAGGCTCCTCAAAGGAACATCGTTCGGGGTGGAGTTCTGAATGGAGTACCCGAGAAATAGATCTCATGACCGCGGATCCTTATCATGTACCTCGTTCACTAATGTATCGAAGAACCGACGGTCCTGATCACACTCCGATAGTATCTCAGTCGAATCTTTCCCATCACCAATGGCTAGTCTCCACCAAAATGCATCAACCTCCTGAGTGTATAAGAGATGATCTGATTGCAAGGAGAAAAACGTATGGCAAGCACATGGAATACCATGCGTAGTCTCAACAACACATCCGCATCTACTCCAGTCCCAGTCAAGCTCTGCTATTCTTCCAAGCTCTTTCTGAATTAGCTCCAAACAATATTGAGAACAAACACCGTTCAAGGCGCTATATGGTGGCGGATCAAATTCAGTCCCATGAGTACGCCGCGATGCTTCCAATGAGTTTCTTATCTCTTTCAACTGCCCTAAAACAAAAGCATCAACTTGCATAAACAATGTGTCGATTGCCTCAGTTGGAGTAGCAATCCACGCTTTCAATGCCGAATGAGAACTCTCGACTCTGTTGTTGGTTGTGTTACCGAAGTGTCTTACTCGGTTAGTCCAACATTGCACAAACTTCTCTTTGTGCACAAGCCAAGTCCCGTGGATGTAGGTAGGAAAATCAATGGATGTGGTATTCCCAACTGTACCCCACTCCTCCATCATGTTGGCTACATTTATTTCATATTCAGCCTCGGTTTTGGATTTCATCACCCTAGCCCAACTTCCTCGTCCGAAGCTAATTTCGATCTTTCTTTTCCCACCACACTTCCTTGTTACCCATGCCTCCACATCATGATTGATATGCCACGTGCAAAGTAGATGTGCAGATGTGGGAAAAATCTCCTAGATATATTTGCACAAAGCCAGATCTCGATCAGTGACAATGGCATTCGGAACCACACTGCCAATGAGGTTCTTCGATCGTCCCAACATCCAGCGATAACTCTGAGCATCCTCATGTTGCAACAATGCCCATGCAACAAGAAAATTCTTGTTGGTTGGTGTCACTCCAACAATCTCCACCAAAGGATACAAGTACTTATTTGTCTTGTACGTTGCATCAATGTGAATCACGTGCGGATATGTACGCACTAAATTCACGGACATCGGGTGTGCAATGAATGTATGTGTCACCCTACCCATCTCGTCCGACTGAATCCAAAAAAGATACTTGCTTTCAACAGCCTGTTGAAGAAACTGTTGGGCTGCATTTCTGCCTTCTGATCTCTCCCTTCTCAATATATCTCTGCAATTGTAGATGTGCCTCATGTTAGGCTTCAAAGACGGAAATGCACCTTCAATGGCTTTCATAATGTTTCGTGGTTTCACATGGGATGAAGTTAGTTCTCCAACTAACTTCTTGGCGGCGGGACTGAGACCAAAGATTTGTCGATGGCCCTCCGGGTATAACATCATTGGGTGATTATGAAACCCATGTTCAACCCTAGTCTCGACCACCCAATACGCGTAGTCGTTTTTTGGGACTAGGAACAACCGAAATTCACAGCCACATGCTTTTCTCTTTGTTTTTCTTCTAATTGCCGAACTGAAATCACGAGGTTCCTTCTTCTTGCCACGATCACAATCCAAAAGTTGATACTTCTTTTTGTGACTAGTGATCGTTAAGAAAAACCCAAGCTCAACGACAATGTTTCTACACCACTCGGCAGCAGCATCACGCGTTTCAAATTCTGGACTATTGTCGAAATACGGGTTATAATTAATCCGATCACCAACAGGCTCCTGAAAAAACAAATCATCTTTTATTACACGAAAATATCACAATATTCACACATATTAGTTTAATCTTATTTTAATTTTTTAAAAACTATTTAGCACCTAATTGAATTTAATTTGTAAAAGTTAAATATCAGAAAAAATATGGAAAACGTATACAAGGATTCAACGTTTGGCCAAGACGTTGAATCCATAGATCCAACGTTTGGCCATAATGTTGAATCCATGGATCCAACGTTTGGCCAGAACGTTGGATCTTTGGAATCAACGTCTGGCCAGGACGTTGATTCCATGGGTCCAACGTTCTGGTCAAACGTTGGATCCAAGGAATCAACGTCCTGGCCAGACGTTGGTTCCAAATATCCAACGTTCTGGCCAAACGTTGGCGATGTGTACAGAGTTAAAAAAAAAATTTACCTCTTCGTCTGAAGACGACATTCTTGCCGGCGATGATGGCGTTGGGTGATGACGTTAGGTTGGAGGTTGCGATTGGTGGTTGGTGATTTTAGAGAGAATTGTAAATTGGTAAAATTCAGATTTGAAATGAAGGTAAAATTTCAATGCTCAAGTAAAGTAAATTGGTAAAAAGGAGTTAAGGGCATAATGGTACATTCACAAGGTTGTTGGGGCGATTTTAAGTAGTTTAGGTGCGACGAATAGAAGTTCAGCTCACGAAATTACCAGTCAGAAGCAGATAAGAGAAGTTAGCCATTGTTCATCTTCTCCTTCTTTCTCTCTCCTAATAAAAAAATGGCACATACTCTCGCAACGCCAATGACACCATCACTCTCTCTCATATGCAACACCATGTCTTCTCTGAGAATGAGGGAGTGGAAGGGTGGTAAGCCCTTTCATCTTCCACTCATATGTTGTGGGTTCGATTCTCATTAGGGGGTTTGGGGGCTTTGGGGTAGGTTGTATTTAAGTGCCCTGTGAAAGGGCCAAATTTTTTAAAAAAAAAAACACCATGTGCTCTCTTTCTCTCTCCTCTTCCTCCTCTCTTTAGTCTTTCCCTTCTTCCAAGGTTCATTCTTTATACTTTTTTCTTCAACTTATTAAGCTAATTACACCAATTGATTGAAGAACTATGAATTGTTTCAATATTTTCAGGTAGGTGGATTAAGCATAAAATGTGTGCGTGTTGGTAATGTCGAAATCCAAACAACAAGAGGGTTGAATACTCTCTTCAGTACATTCATGGCATTGGACGTTCAACAGCTCGTCAGACGTCAAATTCTTTGTGATTTGAGTTTTGAGAACAAACTTACTAAGGATTTATCTGAGGATGAGCTTATCCAGATTAGAGATAAAGTTTCCACCTACATGATAGAGGGTGACTTGGTAATTTCATTCTTCCTTTTCTTTCAATTTAGAGATAAACTGGTACAACTTATTTTTGATAATTTCAGAAATGTAGAATCATTTTAGAGAGAGTTCAATGTAGAAGAGAGGAAATGAAGTGTTTATTATGATTAATCTCAGAGAATTACAGCATGATATATATATATATATATATATATATATATATATATATATATATATATATATATATATATATATATATATATATATATATATATATATATATATATATATATATATATATACAAGAGCTAGAAAGGGAGGAATGTAAGAATTACAATAGAGATTTCTAGAGGAAGTTAGTTAATTAATTAACTGAATTGTAACAAACTTGTATAACTTAATAAGGTACAGTTGCTGAGGTGGCAGGAAGAACTTGAGCTTGAGTATCTTCAATAGTTTTGGTGTTTTTCTTGCTCAAATACCAAATTCTATTATACATGTCTATCAATTCAGGGTTTTTTGAGTTGGGTTTTCAGTTTTGGGTATTGTTTCACTGGGAGCCATGATATAGGAGAATTAAGATTAGTTTCTGGATTTTGGTCAATTTTTACTTTGGGCATTAATCAATTATGTTGTTTGATGGCATATATTTCATTCTTGCGGTTCGAACCCATTGATAGATGTTTGATGGGAGATTGATGGATGAAATTTTGTGTTCCAACAATTTTTGAGTTATGAGCCTACAGTATTATGTTTTTAAGAAGATGGAGTGCGTTGTTGTTGTTAATGGATTGTGATAGATTTGAGTGATGGTTGTTGATGATATGAATTTGGGATATATACGGAGAGGCGATTCAATCTTTTAGCGATTAGGAGATTGAAGGAGATTCAATGCTACAGAGGGGTGAGGCATATTCAGAGCTTGCCTTGCCGCGACGAACCAAGAACAACTGTAGGACTTTAAAGGCTAAAAAAGTAAGAAAGTGCAAATTCCTGGCAAGAAGAAGGCCCCTGGTCCCAAATAGTTGAATTAGGTTTACTCCCTTTTTCGTCCTGTAATTGAGTACAATATGCACATTCAGTTATTCTGTTTGTAGTTGTATTAATGCATTGCTTGTAATTTTGTAATCTTGATATCTCTAGCACTTATGACTTCAAAGTTATAGTACTTCATTTTCCCTCTGTTTTTCCTAAGTTGTGGCATAATAGTTAATACACACCGTTCAGGAAGGTGTGGTTTTAATCTTTGCGAAACCAGAAGTGATGATCAATAGTGATTTAAGAAGCTTATTTAGACATGTCGTGACAGTATATGATAGTATGCACCAAGGTACACTTCCCTTGATGACTCCATTAGTTGATGGAGAGTTAAGATGTACTTCTTAGCAGGTACCTAAGGTCGGGTAATACTCTCTCAGAAAACCTGACCCGCTTTAACTGAGTTGCAGCATTGTGCTTGTGTTGGCGAGCAGGGAGTCACAATGTCACATGTAGATGTTCTGTTGGCAATGTAACTTCTATCCAAATGTGGTGTTTTGGGAGAATTTGAGTCCATCGTGATATAAAGGTCTATCTAAATCCAGGATAACCAAGTTAGTTATCTATCCAATGGCATTAAAGATGAGGATCGACTCCTGAATGTCGGGGTGGATGGTTCGGGAAGGACCATTGTAGGGGTGAGCAAGTGGTGTATCAATCTACACTCTTGGAGGCCACTGTATAATAACAGAAGCCAGTACATTCAAATTTTGTTTTGCATCTAGCAAGTGATCCCAAATAGCATATTTTGATTATACTTACTGGTAGCCAAAGACCTGTCTATTTAGTTTTTCGGATCTTTCAGACGCAATCTCCCACTAAGCATTATTGTTCACATCAATAGAAACCTTCTATTCCATTTCCATATGGTGTCTCGTCAACCTTGTTCAAATAGACTCTTTTCAGTTATTCAATTGACCATTATATTTGTCCCAGCCTCACAGGCCTCTTTGGGCTTTCTAGCAATGTAACCAGCAAGCAGTACTAGGAGGTCTTTTGGGCAATTTAAAGGGATTCATGCATAGTTCTATGATTTAATACAACAACTAAGTTGCTCTAAATTTGATAGAAGAAGTATTAAATTTCAGATATAACATCAAGAATATATTGTTCCGGTATGGAATAAATGGTAGGGTGTGGACCGGGATCTCCTTTCTGATAGTAAACCGGTTTGAAGTCCTGCAAGATAGAATGCGCAAACTAACCTCAGGGGTTGATCCGAGGAACGCCCCTCCGATGCCTAAGTCAGTAAAGATTAAAGACGGGATGTCTCAAATGTATTGTATTAGTATATATATGAACGTACCTTATGACTCGGATCATGGGGGGTATTTATAGGAGCCGGCAGTGTCCTTAACAAGGTAGGACACTGCTCCTATTGGTGGGACACATTTCTATCCTCTTCTAATGCTTATCTTTAGGCCCATAGGCGTATTGAGTAAGTACTGGATCAACCCGGACCCATTTAATGATGGCCCAAGTGATATATACCGATAAGGCATACTGATGTAACCGGCATGCACCATAAGCCGGTATCTGACACGCACATACCCAGCAAAATGGGGTTCTTCAGACTGAGTTAACCATAACGGTCAACGGCGGTCTAACGGGACCGGTAGGGAACTTATATAGCCCCCATACAACTAGCCCCCAAGCCGGTATGTCTGGAACCAACGTATCCTGCTTAATTCTTCTTGGATCCGTTATGGGTGATGTGAAGATCGTTCCCGAGGCCGTTTAGGAATTTCCGGAGATGAAATTAATTAACGGAAGGCCAAACGTCGCCTTGATCTTCGTGCTGATTTGACTAGCAAAAAATAATTGGTCGCAGCTGTTTCTGAGCGAAGAATACACGTGGCATCATCGGGACGGGAAGACGAAACGTCGCTCCATTCGAGCCATGGAGTTCTCTATAAATAGTGTTTCGCCAAGCGCATTTTCACTTTCACATCGCTTTCCAACTTTCAAACACCTGCCTTCCCTGTATTCTTCGAGACCTAACGTCCCTCCGATTACTAGTTTTTTCGTCGTGACATTTCGTGCGGTGGCTTGACAATCTACCTTGCCGGTTTATCTTGACGCCAGCTCCCAACCTTTTCTCTTTCCAGGTATTTCACCAAATTTCCCTCTTCGTAATTTATTCTTTTAGTCATGTCTTCCAATTCTGATTCCCAAATATATCTGAGAGTCCTCAATCCATAACCGACAGCGACTATAACTCTGATAGTAAGTCCGCTAGCCCCACCTTATCCCATAATTCACCGGTAATAAACCGTCTTTCTGAACTTAGGAGTAAATCCGGCCATGATTGTAGCACTTCTGGTAGGACGAATGAGGAACCAGCCGCCCATGCCTCCCCCTTAACCGCTATCAGGGCATTCGGGGCTGCCATTAGCGTACCGGTATCTGGCCAATACGGCACAATGCTAGGCATGGTTGAACGTTCGCCTCTGTTGTTCCCTTACCTGGTCGGTACCTCTACGGATCCCCGTAATGAACCATCCTCCTCCAAACCGGTAGATGAGTTGGAAGAGGGAGCATCAGACGCTCTTTCGTCCGACGATGGCATGGGAGCTGATGAAGTCTCCTCCGTTAATTCTGAGGATGTAGATAGCATCTTGCGGGATATGATGTCCGACGGAGAGTCGGTATCATTAGAGGCCGATAACGATGAGGAACCGCCAGAATTCATCCCGGAGGATGATGACGAGACGCTGGACGACTTATATATGCCTCCTTGCGAACCCGACACTCCTTCCTTTATACAAATTGACAAAAATTGGAGAAGGACGGCCCTGAGCCATGACTTCTGCCGCCGGGGTGCCGAGTACTTCTGCTTTCCTAACGGGTACGAGTTAGTGATGCCGTCAATTGGATGTCGAGTGACCGACTGCTCCCCTGGGCATATAGCGGTCTATGCTCACATGCTAGACTTCGGATTAAGGTTCCCCTTGGACCCTTTTCTGGTTAAAATTTTTACTGCCTGGAACATTTGTTTATCTCAACTGACGCCGTTATCTTGGCGCAATTTGATTTGCTATGCTTGGACCGTCCGGTACAAAAGATTTCCGGAAACTTTGAATCTATTCCGGAAACTTCACTGGATTAAAGAAGACGGGTCTGCTAAGGGCAAAGGGAGAGGCAAAGCGAAAAGATCAAAGGCCGAGAGGGAACTTGGCCAAGGGGGATGGATGTCAATGTACACCAAGCCGAAGAAGCTATCGGTCTATCCCAAGTTGACGTCTCTCAAAAACTGGCAGCCCCGATTTTTCTGGGTACGAGTACCTGCTGATTTCCCACTTCGCCGATACTGGACAAAGCCTCGTTCCAGGATGGAACATATTTCCGACCGACGTCTGTCACGCCGGTAACTGGAAGCGTATAAGTTTTTTGATGCTTCCACCAAACCGGGACCAAAAGGGGGAAAGTCTGTCCCCGTCCCATTGAACTGGTTGCCGCATTCCCAGTATATATTAGGCAATGCTCCTCTATCGGCCCTTGGCTTTTGCCAAGGTGAACCCCATGGTAACTACATAACCCCCAGGCGTCTAGAACTCTTCCAATCACTGCATGCTGCATAATTTTCCCTCTGTTTAACTCGTATCTGACTTTTCTCCCTCTACTTTTCAGGCCGCGATCACTTGATTCGAGAAGCTCTCCATCTCAATCACAACTTCATACCAATCAGCAACATGCCGCCTACGCCAGCAAAGAGATTCATCTCTATCCCCCCCAGCATCGGCGGCCGGGGAGGAAGGCGGGGCTCCGGTGCCGGCCGCGGTGATGGCCGCGATCTAGATTCTGGGAGGGCAATACAGCCTCCCACCAAAAAGGTCACCCCCCTCCCGGTCAAGAGAAAAGCTGAAGGGGAGGGTGAACCAGCGTCAAAGCAACCTCACTCCAAAACTTCTCGTGTGGAGAAGTGTGAAAAGGAGATCTTGGTGGCCGCGAAGGAGGCAAAAGTCAAAATATCTGGTCGCGTCGCTGAGGTGGGTTCCTCTTCATTGAGGCCGAAAATATACAAGCAGCTGACGTTACCGGCCATGATCCCCGAGCTGAAGCACTTCGCCCACTTACGCAAAGCCGGCTTCATCGAACAAGCCGAAGTGGAGGTTCCGGAGATTCTTCGGAAGAGGTGGGCAAGGTCCCCTGTTCATGACGGTGTGCTGTTTCACCCCAAGCTGAATGTTCTTGATGACGAGTCCTTGCTGCTGGATCGTCCTCTCGAGGGCGGTAACCTAGGGCATCGGCTTCTTAAAGGCCTCCAGCTGAAATACGACATGCCGGTGGACCAGGTACAAGCTGCTGCTTCCGTCCATGCACATAACTTGGCCATGGTAAGTTAATCATGCATGCTTTTTTTTTCTTTTTTTTTATGCCATCTTTGCTTAATTCTTCATTCTCTTATGCAGGCTGCACATTCCGGTAAAGAGTTATGTGACCTTTACCGGTATTATCAAGGTGCGTACTATGGTGAGGTTGACAGTCACCAAAGCACCCAGGATCAGCTAACCGCCAAAAATGCGGAGTTGGTGAATGTCATTAATGAGAGGAACAAGCTGAAATCGGCGCAGACCGATCTGGACAAAGCCAAGGCAGATCTTCAATCCGCTAAGGTAGAGGCCTCCAGCCAGAAGCTCCTTCTGAAGAACAAGGACCTTGAACTTCTGAAGGTGAAGGAGGAGCTAACTGCTGCAAAAGGCCGGGAAGCCAACGCGGTCGCTGAATACCGGCAATCTATGGACTTCGTCCTCCGCCTAGCCAACCGGTACAATGGGGGTTGGGCCGCCGCTATGCGGTGTACCCGTCATACCTTTCCGGATTTGGACTGGAGTAAGGTTGAAGAGGCCCATGGACGCCGGGAGTTCGAGACCCCGGTGGAAGGCGAAGAACTTGATCTGGGGGTAACTGAAGCTGACATTGCCAATGCCGACCCTCGAGTTGAGTTCGAGGGAACCGATCCTGCAGCTTCTGGTGAACAAGCGGATTTGGGGGTTGGCGACCCAGCTGGCAACCTTGTCATTATTGACAAGAGTCCTGACGGTTCTAAACCCGAATCTGCTGCTGACGACGGCAAGGCTCCCGTTTCTGAAGCTGCCCCGATTGCTTAGCTTAGGTCTCCTTCTCCCCTGCTTTCTTCCCGGTTTGGACGTCTGTGGCTGGCCTGGTTTCAAGAAGTTCTTTTTGCTCTTATGTTCTTATTAGCTTAGGATGTAATCATGTTCTTTT
This sequence comes from Beta corolliflora, assembly GCA_947648045.1. Taxonomy (NCBI): domain Eukaryota; kingdom Viridiplantae; phylum Streptophyta; class Magnoliopsida; order Caryophyllales; family Amaranthaceae; genus Beta; species Beta corolliflora. The sequence goes on along the minus strand of CANSZD010000686.1, from coordinate 517,638 downwards.
TGTATTAATGAAATACATTTTGTTAACACCTGTGTCGGCAATTTCAATTATCTTGCATCTTTATATCTTTCCTTTGTTTCCGTCATTCCGGCAGATCCACTATGGCTCATAGACCGATAAATACCTTTTCTCACTATTTTGTTCCGGCAGATCCACTAGGGTCGTTGACCAGTTATGAGGTAGGATATTCCCCAAGTTGTCTGCATGTTTAACCCTCCCAGGCGGCAGATCCACTAAGGTCATTGACCGCCAGGAACATGCCAACTGATACGCTCAAGTTACACGTAGTATTTACGTAACTTTGGGTGCACTTTGCAAAGGGTTTGATTGTAATTGTTAACATTCGTGTTTTATTTAACTCTTAGCGGAAGTTCGGAGTTTTGCGAGATAATTTGTGTTAACGTTATGTATTCCGAGCTTCCAAGGTGAAGTGCATTTGAGCCGAGCAAAGCCCAAGCATCACCGCAAGCCTAAGCATCACCGCAAGCCTAAGCATCACCACAAGCTCGCCAAGCCAAGCTCTCGTGACCACCGCACGCCCAGCGCTCGCACATCGCCAGCCCACCGCACGCCCAGCATGCTCGCCCAGCGCTCGAAGCAAGCCTGCCCAGCTCGCAGCTCGCACCTCGCGAGCTAGGTCGCACCTCGCGACCAGCTTGCTCGCACCTCGCGAGATTCTTCGCACGGTGCGACCTGCCTTGCCCAGCCAAATCTGCGATAGGCAGAACACTCTTCGCACAGTGCGACTTACTTCGCACCTCGCGACCCCTAGGTCGGTCTAATTGTCGGCTGATTTTTGAGCTTTAGTATAAATACTAAACTTGATTTTGGACCTAGGGGGGCAGCAGCCACAAGGAGAGGGAGTCTCCAAAACTCCACTCCTCTCTTGTTGTCTTCTCTTTTTAGTTTTTATTTTCTAGTTTAGTTTTTGTAGATTTCAATTATGGGATTGGCTTATGTTATGCCGATGGTAGCTTGAACCGTTCTTGAACGAGATTAATATGGAGCTTCAAGCATTATTGTGAGATCTTTCTTCTCTATTTAGTTTCTTTGATTATGGTTTAATTTCTATGCTTGCTTTCTATGATTTTTGCATGATTATGCTAGGAACGTTACTAGTTTGATTGTGTAATTAATCTAATGCTAGATTTAAGAATAGAATCGGATTGTTTTATTCTTTTATCAATTGGTAGCAAACTAGGGAGTAGCTTAGATGCAGATCGTCTTGGTTATTTCTTGGGGAAATTGAATTAACTGTTGAATGTTTATCGCTTGTATGACGTTAGCGGTGCCGTTGGTTCTCTCGTGTTTATTGCCGCTATTGGATTGAACTTAGACGCTATCGGACTAGGTTATCCTTTGGTTAGGGTTTTATAGTCACGCTGATCGTGCTATTCAACTAAGAATAAGGAGAACGCGAGATTAATTCTCAACAATAGATAATTATGGAAATAATTAGAGTTGAGGTTCAAGGATCGATAATGAATTGAAGTGGATGTTAATCGGATTCAAGATCTTCCCATAATTGATTTCTCATTTTGTTTATATGCTAGTTAGTTTTAGTTTGTTCGTAAATCTACTTGAAACCCCCCTTTTGTTATTATTATTAGGTTTCTCGGCCCTTAGCTTAATCTAGGTTTCGAATCACGCTAAGTATTAAACTCGTCCCTGTTTCCCTGTGGATACGACCCCTGCTTCCATTATACTACCTTAGTGTAAAAGAGAGTAGGAGAAATTTTATCTTTGGCCGGGTGCGGTGCACAACGACACATCCGCGCCCGCCCAAATTTTGGCGCCGTTGCCGGGGAAACGGTGTTACTTGTTTGTATTTAGCGTGATTTTTGGATGGTATTGCTTGTGCTCTTTGTTTTTGGTTGGCCACTCATATAAAGAATTCCCTTTTTGTTTTAGTTTCTAGTTTTCATCTTCCATTGAGCTCTATGTATTTACTTATGTATTTTGGACAAGAAGCATGAAACTTGTTGCTTAAACTCTCTTGGGGAATGGTTGATTGAAGCTTTTGACGGTTTATTGTAAGATTTACTCTATATCTTGGTTATTGTCTAGCTTTAAATACTTATATTAATGGTCATGACTTGGATTAGCTAGGAGTACTACTAGTTGATGTTTGTTGTTGACTTAATGCTAGGTTTTGGATATAATATGATGTTATATGCTCAACCATGTTGTAGTAAGCTAGGTATTAACGATGCATTGCAAGAGTTCTTCTCAATCAATTTTGCAGGTACTTGAAGTGGAGATTGACATGGAACCACCATTGTCACACATGGAGCACAACCCAATGATTAAGCTTAAGGTACTAAGTCGAGCTCACGACTTTAAACAACAGCGCTTCTCGGGAGGCAACCCGAGACCCCTTTTATTTTCTTTATTTCTCATCAAATTTCCACCACCACAACAAATTTTCTTTCACCCACCGCCCACCCACTAAAAAGATCCACAACCAATCTTAATCCGCTTGGAACCAAAATCCACAAAAGAAAACCCGTTGGGAGGACTTCAATAGCTAGGAGTTGGTAACACTAGAGGATTGAGATTGTTAATGTATCTTTTCGATCTCTTAAGCTAGGTGCAAATCTCACAAATTCAAAAAAAAAAATTTGAATTTGTCATTTGTTCGAGTGATTCGAGGGAGAGGGTTGTGAGTTGATTTATGAGATTTGAGTTGGTGTTGCTAAGAAATTTGAGTTTGACGGATTGCTTTTCATGAGTTTTGAGCATTCGATCTTCGATTTACCCGATTTTCAAATAACCCCCCATTTTCAGTTTACTTTTTCTTTTAATTGTCGACACATTGAGGACAATGTGTAGTTTAAGTAGGGGGGAGGGTATTCTCATTCTCATGTATCTATGTTGTATATATTACTTTCAATTTGAAAAAAAAAATGAAAATGAAAAAAAAAATGAAAAAAAAAGAATATAAAAAAAAGAGTGATGAAATGAAACCCGCTGAGTTGAAAACCCACAAGGGTGGGCGACTCAGGCAAAATTGGGGGCCCGGATAAGTTGAAAACCCGAAAGGGCAACCTATGCAAAAAAGTGGCTTATATTGAGCGGGTAAGATGGTGAGATGAAAAAAAATGTGAGAAGCTAGGATGAAAACCCGAAAAGGCTCCTAGGCAAAATGAGAGATTAAGAGAGAATTTTGTACTTTGAAAACTCATTTGCCGGAGATGGTGTCATAAGGTGGAAAGCGTTTTCGGGTTTGGATTGGTTATTTCATCCTTGATTTTGTGAAGATTTATTTTGGCTTTCACATTCTTTTGGTTGATTGTTTGTTTTTGGGAGTAAGCATGGAATTTATCCCTTTTTGTCTTCATTCCATGGCTTGCTATTCTAAGTTAGTTGTAGTAGTAGTAGTTTTAGGTCATCTTTTGAGGTTTGGGAGAGCTGATAGTTTAGTGTGTCGTAAGCGACATTTTGATGTTTGTTGGCGTTGCTGGTTATTGTTGTTGTTACGTCTTTATATATTTCAGGTGAGCTTGAATCTAAGTGTGGGGGAATCATCGTCCCATACGTTTAGGTTTTGAGCGGATGTTGATAAGATGTGATGATGATGATATAGTTGATGGAGAGTGTAGGTTGGTGTTGATAATTTGGGTGAAGATCCTTTTGGTGATCCTCATTTTGAGTTTACTCGAGGTCGAGTAAAGTTCAAGTGTGGGGGTATTTGATACGCTCAAGTTACACGTAGTATTTACGTAACTTTGGGTGCACTTTGCTAAGGGTTTGATTGTAATTGTTAACATTCGTGTTTTATTTAACTCTTAGCGGAAGTTCGAAGTTTTGCGAGATAATTTGTGTTAACGTCATGTATTCCGAGCTTCCAAGGTGAAGTGCATTTGAGCCGAGCAAAGCCCAAGCATCACCGCAAGCCTAAGCATCACCGCAAGCCTAAGCATCACCACAAGCTCGCCAAGCCAAGCTCTCGTGACCACCGCACGCCCAGCGCTCGCACATCGCCAGCCCACCGCACGCCCAACATGCTCGCCCAGCGCTCGAAGCAAGCCTGCCCAGCTCGCAGCTCGCACCTCGCGAGCTAGGTCGCACCTCGCGACCAGCTTGCTCGCACCTCGCGAGATTCTTCGCACGGTGCGACCTGCCTTGCCCAGCCAAATCTGCGGTAGGCAGAACACTCTTCGCACAGTGCGACCTACTTCGCACCTCGCGACTCCTAGGTCGGTCTAATTGTCGGCTGATTTTTGAGCTTTAGTATAAATACTAAACTTGATTTTGGACCTAGGGGGGCAGCAGCCACAAGGAGAGGGAGTCTCCAAAACTCCACTCCTCTCTTGTTGTCTTCTCTTTTTAGTTTTTATTTTCTAGTTTAGTTTTTGTAGATTTCAATTATGGGATTGGCTTATGTTATGCCGATGGTAGCTTGAACCGTTCTTGAACGAGATTAATATGGAGCTTCAAGCATTATTGTGAGATCTTTCTTCTCTATTTAGTTTCTTTGATTATGGTTTAATTTCTATGCTTGCTTTCTATGATTTTTGCATGATTATGCTAGGAACGTTACTAGTTTGATTGTGTAATTAATCTAATGCTAGATTTAAGAATAGAATCGGATTGTTTTATTCTTTTATCAATTGGTAGCAAACTAGGGAGTAGCTTAGATGCAGATCGTCTTGGTTATTTCTTGGGGAAATTGAATTAACTGTTGAATGTTTATCGCTTGTATGACGTTAGCAGGTCTGTTGGTTCTCTGTGTTTATTGCTGCTATTGGATTGAACTTAGACGCTATCGGACTAGGTTATCCTTTGGTTAGGGTTTTATAGTCACGCTGATCGTGCTATTCAACTAAGAATAAGGAGAACGCGAGATTAATTCTCAACAATAGATAATTATGGAAATAATTAGAGTTGAGGTTCAAGGATCGATAATGAATTGAAGTGGATGTTAATCGGATTCAAGATCTTCCCATAATTGATTTCTCATTTTGTTTATATGCTAGTTAGTTTTAGTTTGTTCGTAAATCTACTTGAAACCCCCCTTTTGTTATTATTATTAGGTTTCTCGGCCCTTAGCTTAATCTAGGTTTCGAATCACGCTAAGTATTAAACTCGTCCCTGTTTCCCTGTGGATACGACCCCTGCTTCCATTATACTACCTTAGTGTAAAAGAGAGTAGGAGAAATTTTATCTTTGGCCGGGTGCGGTGCACAACGACACATCCGCGCCCGCCCACCAACCGTTAGTTCCTCTTGACGGCAGATCCACGCAGGTCATTGACCGTCAAGGGGGTTTCGTTGTTTTATTATCACTGATAGGTTGCTAAAACTGAACAAATATATTGTACGTGCAATAATGGAAATTGATCATATTAAAAATAAACAACAGTTGGTTCTTGTAACTCTGCTATCGGCAACAATGCCACGCTACTGTAACTATTATTCTAGGCTAAGCAAACATCAAACGAAATACTTCTAAAGTACGCTGGCATTCCAGCTGTTCTTGAGTTGTTTGCCGGACATGTCTTCCAGCCGGTAAGCGCCTGGGACTATTTCCTCTTTTACAAGGTATGGTCCCTCCCAGTTCGCCGTCAGCTTGCCATCTGCGTGATCTTTACCGGTAGCCGCTGTGCACCTGAGCACCAGGTCGCCTTTCTCAATTGGCCGGCTCCTTACCCTTTTGTTGTATGCCTTGCTTATCCGGTCCTTATATGCTGCTGACCTGAGTTCTGCCGCAAGTCTGACTTCTGGCAAGAGGTCCAGTTCCTCCCGGTGCAATGTGTTGTTCAATTCCGGATCGTAGGTAAGGATCCGCCAATTTGGTAATCCTACTTCAACCAGGAGCACTGCCTCAGCCCCAAATGCCAGCCTGAATGGGGTCTCCCTTGTTGCTTCCTTCTCGGTGGTCCTGTTGGACCATAGGACCGCTGGAACCATGTCGGCCCAGGCACCTTTCAGGTCATCTAACCTCTTCTTGAGGGCGTTGAGAAGTTGTTTATTGGCAGCTTCGGCCTGGCCATTACTCTGAGGATGGCACACGGATGAGTACGCAAACTTGATGCCGTACAGTTTCAAGAAGCTCTTTATCGGGCCGCAATCAAATTGAACGCCATGGTCCATAACTATTCCCATGGGAATGCCAAACCTTGTGATGATGTTTTGCCAGATAAACTTCCTAACCTGATTAGCCGTTATCTTTGCAGTCGGTTCGGCCTCAATCCATTTTGTGAAGTAGTCTATTCCGACTATCAGGAACTTCCTTCCTCCGGATGCTGGCGTGAATAGTCCTATGATATCCATCCCCCACTGAGCAAAAGGGATTGGATTCAGGATCGGCTGCAAGTCGTTTGCCGGCTGGTTAATAACCGGTGCGAACCTTTGCATTTGTCGCATTTTTTTACGTACGCCTGCGCATCCATCAACATTGTTGGCCAGTAGAAGCCGGCCCTCAGGGCCTTTAGTGCAAGCGTCTTTCCGCCGATATGGTTTCCGCATACCCCTTCGTGTATTTCTTCAATGATTTTTGTGGCCTCGTGGGCCGTTACACACCTTAGGAGTGGGAGTGAAAGACCTTTCTTGTATAATTGGCCTTGGAAAATGCAGAACCAAAGAGCCTCTCTCTTCAACTTTTTTGCTGCCATCTTGTTAGTTGGCAAACTTTCAGTCATTTTGTACGCCAGTATATCGTCGTACCATTCTCTGTTCTGAGCGACTTCGTTCACCTCTGCCTTGACCGTCTCTATACTTCTTTCCGGCAGCGTTTCCACCATGATGTTGCGCTTGAGATCTATGGTGCTTGAGCTTGCTAATTTTGATAGCGCATCGGCTGCCGTATTCTCTGCACGAGGGACTAGCACTACCGCGAAGCTTTGCAGTGGAGCCGTTATCTGCTTTACCCTCTGTAGGTACTTCTGCATGACCGGTTCCCTGGCTTCGTAAGTTCCTTCGATCTGGCTTGATATTAGCTGGGAATCTGTTGTCATCCGTATTTTCTTTGCTCCGGCCGCTATGCATAAACCGATTCCCGCTATTGCCGCTTCATACTCCGCTTCATTGTTAGATGCTTTAAAACCAAAGCGGACGGCATACTCAAAAGTGTCTCCTTCGGGAGTCGTCATGACCACCCCGTCGCCTGCCCCTGTTTGGGCCCCTGAGCCATCTACCGATATTTGCCAGGTGTCGACTTGTCCCTCTACTTCATTGTATGCGGTCTCGACTATGAAGTCGGCCAGAGCTTGTGCCTTGATGGCTGTTCGCGGCCGATATTCGATGTCAAACTCGGACAGTTCTATTGCCCACTTCAGCAACCTGCCGGTTGTATCTAGCTTATGGAGCGCCTTTTCCAGTGGCTGATTTGTGAGCACCTGGATGGTGTGTGAGTCAAAGTAAGGTCGGAGTTTTCTTGCCGCTATCAGCACGGCATATGCCATTTTTTCCACCAGCTCGTACCTCTGCTCTGCCCCTGCTAAGACGTGGCTCACAAAGTATATCGGGTGATGTTGCTTGTCCTTTTCCACTATCAGCACTGCTGCTACCGTTTTATCCGACACCGAGACATATAATTGTAGCTTATCTCCCATCTCGGGTCGGGTGATAGTCGGTAGCCGCTTGAAATGCTCTTTGACGGCCTCAAAGGCCTGCTTCTGTTCGTCTCCCCACTCGAACTTCTTGTTGCCTCTTAGAACCTTGAAGAAAGGTAACGCTTTCTCAGCCGACTTGGAGACAAACCTCGTTAATGCCGTCATCTTGCCGGTCAGCTTCTGGATGTCGCGGATGCTCTTGGGCTCCGGCAAGTCACTTATCGCCTTGATCTTATCAGGATTGGCATCTATCCCCCTTTCACTGACCATAAACCCGAGGAATTTTCCAGACCTTACTCCAAATACACACTTCTTAGGGTTAAGTTTCATCCGGTACTTTCGCAGAGTCGCGAAAGTTTCCTCGAGGTCCGTGACATGGGCCTCCTCGGTCAAGCTTTTGACGATGCTATCGTCAACGTAGACTTCGACATTCCGACCTTTTTTATTAGCGAATATTTTGTCCACCAGCTTCTGGTAAGTTGCTCCTGCATTCTTTAGGCCGAACGGCATGGCCTTGTATGCATACACTCCGGCTTCTGTTATGAACGCCGTCTTGCTCCTGTCTGCCTCTAGGAGGCTGATCTGATGGTACCCAGAGAAGGCGTCCATAAAGCTCAGCAGTGCATGGCCGCTAGTAGAGTCAACCAGCTGGTCGATCCGAGGCAACGGGTAGCTGTCTTTTGGGCAGGCTTTGTTGAGGTCGGTAAAGTCCACACACATCCGCCAAGACCCATTGGCTTTTTTAACCATCACCACGTTTGCCAGCCACTCCGGATAGTCACATGTTTCAATGAAGTCGGCCGTTAGCAGCTTATCGACCTCCTCCCTAATGGTCGCGTTCTTCTCGGCTGAGAAGTTTCGCTTCTTCTGCTTTACCGGCCTTACATCTTCGCTGACATTCAGCCGGTGTACCATGAACGCGGGGTCAATCCCCGGCATTTCGTCCGCGGAGAATGCGAAGACGTCAGCATTGCTTCGCAGCAAACTGATTAAGTTGACTTTGACATTATCGGCCAAATCGGCTCCAATTTTAACTGTCCTTTCCGGCCTCTCTAGTTCTAGACTGACCTCCTCGGTCTCTCCCTCTGGGCTGGGTCTTGGCAAATCTGTCGGCCTTCCTTCGAAGTTCTCCATTGACAAGTCTTTGTTTGCTTTGTTCTCGACTCTTCGCCTCTTTCTCTCTGACGGGGAAGACTCTACCGGCCGCTTATGATTAGAGTTCTTAAGAGCCGTCAGATAGCATGATCTAGTCGATTCTTGGCTACCCTTCAGCCTCTCCGGCTTTCCACTGTTTGACGCATAGATCATAGTCAAGTGATAAGTTGATACTACCGCCTGAGCGTCGTGGATCAAAGGTCTACCAATAATGGCATTATAGGCTGCCGGCACATCAACTACCAGGAACTCAACCAGGAGATCTCGAGAATGAGACCCTTCCCCCAGTTTAACTGGCAGCTTTATGGTACCCTCAGGGATGACCGATGCCCCGGTGAAGCCGATTATCGGATATGAGACCGGCTTAAGGCAAGACTTCCCTAACCCCATCTTCTCGAACGTAGGTCTGAAGAGGATATTAGCGGAGCTGCCGCCGTCCACCAGGATTCGATGGACCATTGCGGTGGAAATTTGCAGGGATATTACCAGTGGATCATCGTGAGGGTAGATGATTCCTTTGGCGTCCTCCGCTGTGAATGAGACGGATGGCATGAGCGGGGGCGCTGGCCACTTGCCGGAATTGTGATAATTCACTTGATGCCTTACTTCCTTAAGACTAGATTTGGCACCGTGGATGCTTCCGCCGTGGACTGGTCCTCCTGAAATGACATGTATCTCGGTGATCCTTTCCTTGACAGGCTTTTGATGGTCGCCATCCCGTTTTGGCGATCTATCTCTATCGCTCCTGCTCCCGGTTTGTTCGGGCCTGATATTGCTTGAAGTAGCCTCTTCTTATCAGGTCCTCAATCCCATCTCTTAGGTCTTTACAGTCTTCAGTGACGTGACCATGATCCCTGTGGAAATATCACCACTTTGACTTGTCACGGCCCTTGAAGTACATTTTCCGGGGACGTTGCCATTTATCGTCTGTTTTGTGGAGTTCATAGATTTCGGCCCTAGACATGGTTAGAGGAGTATAGTCATGATACCGGTCTGGCCTTCCTTCCTGGCCTTTTTTGACCGAATTGCTTTCCTCCCCCCGTCTTCCCGAGTTATCGGACTTCTTATCCTTCCGGTACTTGTCCTTTTCTTTCTCCTTCTCCTTCTCTTTACCATCCCCTTCAGGTCGTTTTGAGGTGGCCGCCTTATCAAACTCCTCTCCTCTGATGAATTCATTTGCTTTTCTGAGGACGTCAGTGAGATTGGTCAGTTTTTTGCGGTCAAGGTAGCTTCTGAAGGCGGTGCCTTCTCTCAGACCAGTCATCAGCGCCAGGACCGCCACCTCTTGCTGAAGGCTGGGTATGGTGACGGCTTCAGAATTAAAACGGCCGATATAATCTCGTAGACTTTCCTTCTCGCTCTGTTTGATAGACATCAGCTCGCCAGTTTTCCGCTCCCTTCGTTTATTGCTAACGAAGTGAGTCACAAACATGGACGTGAGTTGATGGAAATCAGCTATGGTTGCCGGAGGAATACTCTTGAACCAAGTTTGTGCTAAGCCGGCCAGAGTTGAGGGGAACACTTTACACCACACAGAATCAGTGTCGGTGTACAACAGCATATGTCCTTCATAAGCAGAGACGTGATCCTCCGGATCTGTTCTACCGTCATACTTGCATGTCGGCATTTTAATTTTTTCCATGGGCTCATGGAGTATAGAAGTCGAGAAAGGGGAATTTCGGAGTGATACCGGTGCTCTGCGACGGGCGAACTCAGTGTCCCTCCATGAGGGCTGGGATGAGTGCTGGACTTCAGTGTTTTGCCGCTCATCCTCGTATCCATCCCCCACCGGCTCGGTGGGAGTTTTTGAATGCTCAGCATGCTCCGGGTCTGACCGACCTGGGTCTCCCTGTCGGTCACTTAAGAAAGACCGCATCTTTCTGACTGGGCTATGCTGCCGTGCCGGTGGACGCTTGCTGGCGCGGCCCGAAAGTGGTGTCTGGCTCGCCATGACCTGGAAGACCTCGGCGGCGCTTCTGAGCTGTTCAGGACTGAACATGTGTTGCAACGCCTCGAATGCGTTGGGTGGTGGGACCTCAGTGGTCCCTATGTCACCCCCGACGGCGGGTTTGGAGGATTCCCCCACCGGTTGCGGGGTTTTAAACCCAGGGGGCGCACCGCCCACAACAGTGTTGTTCTCATCGGTTTCTGGCATCCCGAAAGCCTGCTTAGGATCCATGAGGCAGGTGTGCTGGATTAATCACGGCTTAAGACCAAAGAATAGTTCACCCCTCCTTCTAGCGCCAATTGTTCCGGTATGGAATAAATGGTAGGGTGTGGACCGGGATCTCCTTTCTGATAGTAAACCGGTTTGAAGTCCTGCAAGATAGAATGCGTAAACTAACCTCGGGGGTTGATCCGAGGAACGCCCCTCCGATGCCTAAGTCAGTAAAGATTAAAGACGGGATGTCTCAAATGTATTGTATTAGTATATATATGAACGTACCTTATGACTCGGATCATGGGGGGTATTTATAGGAGCCGGCAGTGTCCTTAACAAGGTAGGACACTGCTCCTATTGGTGGGACACATTTCTATCCTCTTCTAATGCTTATCTTTAGGCCCATAGGCGTATTGAGTAAGTACTGGATCAACCCGGGCCCATTTAATGATGGCCCAAGTGATATATACCGATAAGGCATACTGATGTAACCGGCATGCACCATAAGCCGGTATCTGTCACGCACATACCCAGCAAAATGGGGTTCTTCAGACTGAGTTAACCATAACGGTCAACGGCGGTCTAACGGGACCGGTAGGGAACTTATATAGCCCCATACATGTATATTTCAGTTGTGCCATAAAAATCATAGCTCATTCGGATCAAGTTCGGTATGACCGTATGGTGAAGTGTAGTGCTTAGTCGGTCTGCTTTTCTCCGAATCTAGTCTATTTTAACTTGGTTTAGCATGAAAACCAATATTATTGATCATAATTAATTTCTGTCATTTTTTAAGCGCATGTTGTATTATTTCGAGTCCTCTTGGTCAAGTCCACTAATTTCACCTTTGTAAGGAGCAGCCTTGTGGCCCAATTCGATCAAGGATAATAAAACTTCAACTAATAATTGCATAGGTAAACTAATTGTAGCCGCTATTCCCTCCTCTCCTCTTTTCACAGAAAACCCTATAGAGGAGCTGCCATGGATGTTTTCGTCCATGGTAATCCTCTCTTTCTCTCCTTTTTGCAGTTTCTAGTTTATTTTCATGTTTTTTGTCCTTTTTTTTTTTGTAGTTTTTAATAAGTCATATTTATGTGATGGCTTTAGTCTCCTTCATGGTTTTTGTAGTCACCCCTTCACGGCGGGTCTATTAGTTTGGTTTCTTTGTGTGTTAGCGGGGTTTGGACCCTGGCTCCAGTTGAAGGTTGATTTGTTGATAGGATTTTGTGCGGGATTGCAACGGCGGTCAGTACTTCGCGTACAATCGGTTGAATCAACTCTAGTTCTACATCAAAACTACGTCAGATCGTTAGACCCCCTCGTAGGAGGCTGCATCAGACATCGATGTGAAAGAGGGTATTTAGAAGGGTTATTTCTGCTCAACGATCGTGGTTTTGCCATATTAGAATTAAGTTTCTTTCAATTTGATGTGTATGTTTCAGTTTCTGACTTTTATTGTAGATGTCGTATGACTTTATATTAATGAATGAATTTTTACTTCAAAAAAAAAAAAGGTAAACTAGTTGTAGCATTTGCTATTATTGAAAGTTGCATTGAATGCATTGGCGTATCCAGCGTGGGTTCAGTGGGTTCAACTGAACCCACCCGGATCCGTGAAGGCTAGAGGAAAAGCTATAAAAGGTTAATGGGAAAAAACGCACAAATTAAAATACATCATGCAGTATGGCTCAGTGGTTTGGACCGCGTGAAACTAGGAGTCCATGAAATATTGCAACTAATGCTTTTTTCTTTGGTTTTATTTTTCATGTTTCTTAATGCTCCATTTTCTAGCTTTTTGTCTTCATAAATGTTCCCCTCCCACCAAGTACTAATACCCTTGTTTAATTCCTCTTATCTTCATTTCCTTGTTTAAGCAATCAATTACCGATAGCATTAATAATTAATTAGCCAAATTACATTACAAAGAGCTTATTGTGGGTGAGTTGTTAATTATTTATTTTAGATTTCACTTTTCTTTTTATTGTTAATACTATTTCATATTTTTTTCATTTCACTTGTGAGAGTTTTTAATGTTTTCAATACTTATTTTTCCTGAAGGGAACTTATCATTTTATCAATATATGTTAAAAAGAATAGAGTTCTTATGCTTAAGTTTAAAATAATAGTTGTAAATACATGTTTGTTGATCTCATTGAAATATCAAAATTGAAAATTCTCAACTCAAAATACGATCAACCAGTACAAGTGTTTTTTAACGACTTTATATATAAGTATTAATATTAAAATTTTACCGCATCCTTCACATGCATATAAGGCTAGTTTTGGTTCTATATATGTACAAGTTCGAACCCGCGTGTCTCAGTTCTTGGATCCGCCACTGATTGAATGTAAGATTGAATTAATGCTTGTCGGGGAACCAACATTTCAAATATGAAGTAATAAATTTAGAAGTTTCGTGAAATCATGAGATTTAAAATTGCCCTGCACACTGCGACTGCCCCGGGCGCCTACAGAAACCAGATATCGTTGTAGTACTCCGTATTTTTAGAATATCTATTCATAGTATTTGTTTTATTTTAAAAGAAAAATTATTATGTACTATTTTATTGATTCTTCTTTTATCTTTACTTTTATTGTTTAAACTTTTAATTCTTTGAAATAATCCTTGTTGAGTTAAAAGTTAAAACTTTTAGTTTCTTAACCCATTGTTTTCAGTTATTTAATATGTGGGCTAAAAAAAAGTAATCCCTTTTTCTTTTAAACTCTAACATTTAATTTATGGGCTAAACAAATTGAACCAATTTCCTTTCTTAAAACCCTAATATCTAAAAGGAAAGGAGAGGAGTTCCCATGCACATTTCAAATATAAAATTCCTACTCTCTTATACAATTAAATATAGTAGGGTTCGTATCCATAGAGAATTAGGGGACTGTATACACAAATTTCGAGTCAAAATAAATAAGACAGGAAACAAAGTAACAAAGAAATTATATTTCAATAAATGTATTGAGTACAATCTCTGTAGACAGTTTATAATAAAAATAAACTAAGTCCTCTGATTCTGTTCCGTAGCTGATGACACGTGTTGATGTCGACGTAGAGCTAAGTGTAGACTGACGTTTTGTCAACGTCAATCTGTGTTTGAATTTGGGATGACGTTTTGTCAACGTCAACCTGAGTTTGAGTTTCGTTTGAGTGTAGTCGAATGAGGGCTGACAAAAGCTTGAATCTCAGTCGAATGTGTTTGAGTGTATCTAAACAGTCGACACGGATTTGATGTGCTTGTTGACTATTTGCAGAGAGAATTCCAAGAGAAATTTATGAGCTCTTGAGAATAATGATTTTCTCGTCCCCTCAACTGAAGGAGGTGAGGTCTATTTATAGGGAATGAAGATCCCTTCATGGACTTGGTAGTTTATGGGCTTAGGCCCGTTTATGACTTGGAAGTCTTTTACCTTTGCCACTTGACCATCTCATTTGGACTAGTGATATGGACTGGCCCAAATATTTACAACCCAAATTATATTTGTTTAATTTGGATATCTTATTTGAGTGGGCTAAATTAATTAAAGTGGGCTAATTATATTTATTTTAGCTCAATAATAATCAATTTATTTTAATATAGAACACTAATAAATTTTTAGTGTCTACAAATTGCCCCCTCGAGACAGTGTCACGTACACGATTTGAAGTGTTTAATTGTAACAAGGTCTCAACCATTTTTTTTAGCCGCCCTCTCTCTCTTTTTCTCTCTCTCAAACCCTAGCCTCCCCTACCCCTTCTTCATCAATTAGGGGCTGCCATGGATGATTTCATACATGGTAAGCCCCTTTTCCCCTTTTATTTTCAGTTTTTAGTTCATTTTCTTGTTTTGTTTAATAAATTAGTCTCTCTTTATGAGATTTTCTCAAACCCTGTTATGGGATTTTTAGTTTCTGTTTTGGAAATCTCCTTCTCCCCTATGGGAGTTGTGAGTGTGGTTCTTTTGTTTTTAGGTATGAGAAATTATTCTCATTGGTTGAATTTCGAGAATCAACATGAAGGTATTGGAATCTCGGATGCGGTCAACCTGACTCGATCAAGAATGTTCTTCCCAAACTATATCAGAGTGATAGACTTCCTCATCAATAGCTGCTTGATTAAGCAAATACAAGGGGGTTGCGCTGTATTGCTCGATCTGGTTCATTGTAGTTTCTTCGAAGACGAATTTGATCTAGTCTTGTTTAATTGTATCTTGTTTTTCTTTAATGTCTATTGTAGATGTCGTTTGGCCTTCAATTAATGAAATTTCTCTTTCAAAAAAAAAAATTGTGACAAGGTCTCGAATTTGAGTTTGGTTTAGCAAGTAGGTGACAATCACCGTGGTGCTAAGATTTGTTGCCTAGAGTCATGAACTACTTACAATTCTGATGGACTTAAAAAAAATAATCCTAATCGCATATTAGGGTTTTATTCACCAAAAGATGTATAAATACACGCCTAAGGCAATTAGTGATCACTCCTCTGCCGTTGGTCTTCGTTTAATCAACTAGCATTGGGTCTTCGTTTTATTCACTGTTGGTATGCCACATTGCCACTACTTTTTTTTTCTTCTCTCTTTTTTTTTATTCGTTTTCCTTGGCACCTTCATCATGAACATCATCATACATGTTCGTGGAATTGGTGGACTACCAAATTATATATTACTTTATCGTATTTCGTTTTGGTAGAATACAACATCAAAGCAGTGGTACTTCGGCTTTCGTATGATTCATCAAATAATGATTGTTTTTGTTTCCTTCTTACCAATAGCGTTGAAGTCCTTTTACCAGCGACGTCATCATATCGAAATTCTTATTTACGCTCCAACCAGTATGTTTTTTTTTTCTATCTTCTCTTTTCAATTTTCTTCTTATTTGTTTTTCTTTTCTTTGAATTTGTTGATGTTCGTTTAATAGTAAGGCACATGTGTTAATCCATCATGATTTGCTTCATCATCATCGAAATTCATGCAGTACTTATCAATCATGATGTATGATAATTGGATAATATTCTCACGCTGTATGATACTATAACAGTACTCCCTTTTTTTTTTTTTTTGTAGAGTTATGAGATTGTGACAGCAATATATCTTGATTCATGAACTTGATCGATTAATATAATTATATACTGAATTTGTCATGCTCGAGCATTACAATAAGCATAGCCTAATTATTTGACACAAATCATACCATGTGTTTCACTCTATTTTGTGTGTGTATAATCGGTTATAATCATCATTTTTTTTTCACCAGTAACAAACTATTTTTCTTTTTGTCTTTTTGTTTCAGCAACATTGGGTTTTGACATACTTATTTGAATTGCAGCTCATCAGATTTTGTGAGATACTGAACTTTTAGACTATTTTTGAAGTCCTACAAAAGCTCAAGACTAGTGAGGTGATGATTTTGTTACACCCCCTTAAGTCCTCTTTTTTTTTGTGCAAGTGTTGTTTGTGATGTCTTGCAGGTGACAATTTTTTTGACACTTGCCATCGAAAGACAATCAAGTCCACTATAACTGAGTTGCAGCCTTGTGCTTGTGTTGGCGAGCAGGGAGTAGCATGTAGATTTTGTCTTGGCAATGGACTTCTATCCAGTGTGGTGTTTTGGGAGAATTTGAGTCCCTCGTGATAAATGTCTATGTGAACTCTGGATAAGTTAACCAAGTTAGTTATCTATCGAATGGCAATGGAGATGAAGATCGACTCCTGAATTTCAGGGTGGATGGTTCAGGAAGGACCATTATAGGGGTCAGCAAGTGGTGTATCTCGTTGTCATCTACGCTCTTGGAGGCCACTGTATAATAACAGAAGTCAATACAGTCAAATTTTGTTTTGCATCTAGCAACTGTTCCCAAACTTAGTGCCTTGAAGGCTTGAATCTCACAATCCAGCATATTGTAATCTCTAGCCATAGACCCGTCTATTTAGTTTTATGGATCTTTCAGACGCAATCTCCCACTAAGCATTAGTGTTCACATCAATCGATATCTTCTGTTCCATATGGTATCTCATCAACCCTGATCACATTGGCTCTTCTAGTTGTTAAGGGAACAGTTGTTCAGGAACTTGAGTTTAGGAACTCAAGGTGTGGCCCGTGAGTAGAATTAGGTTGTAACAGAGTTGTTTGGCCTAATTAGTGAAAGAGTTGAGTTTAAAATCCCTAGTGGTCGAGGTTGTTTCTTCTTGTTGGGCCCAAGAAGTTTTTCCTCGTAAAAATCCCTTGTGTTCCTTTAGCTTGTTTCTTTGTTTAAGTTTAAAATTCCTCAAAAAGTTATGTTTATTTCTACACATACAATTCACCCCCCTCTTGTATTGTTCCTAGTGAAATAACAAGATTTATCCTTCTTCCAATCTTTCTTGAATCCACCTTTACCTTGATTTCTTTGAGCAACAAGAGCACTCACTTCTTGAGTACTAATCTGGTTGAAACCACTCACTTCTTTCTGTTTTTCAACTTGTTGAACCATATAGAACGCTCTATTTACAGAAGGTAATGGATCCATTGACAAGATGTTGCTAATTATTGCATTATCAAAACCAACATTTAAACCAAGAAGAAATTACATCAATCTGTCCTCATTATCAAAATCAGCTAATTTCTTGACAAGATCACAGCTACATTTGGACACTATTCCACAGCTACACGAAGGAAACTTCCTCAAATTTTGTAATTCATCCCAAAACCTCTTCATCTTGCCATAGTAATTGACAGATTATCTTGCCTTAAATTATCCAGTTCTCTCTTCAACTGATAAATTTGAGGTCCATTCGATTGTCCAATTCTCTCACATATTTCATTCCATATTTGTTCAGAACTTTCCACAAATGTGAAATTTTCTCCAATATCTTCATTCATAGAATTCACTAACCAGTAAATTATCATATAATCACATCTCATCCATCTACTGAATTCTTTATCAGTTTCATCAGGTTTCTTAATAGATCCATCTAGAAAACCTAATTTGTTCTTCGCAATTAAAGCTCGAATAACATTTCGTTTCCAGCTAAGAAAATTGCTTCCATTAAGATTTACATAAACTAATTTTCCTACTGTTTGATCAGAACTAGAAATGAAATACGAACCATTATACGCATGACTTACATTGTGAGAATTTCCAGTTGAATTCTCAGAATTGTTTGTGTTTGCATTCGAATTTTCTTCAATCGCCATTTTTCGCAGAAGAATAATCGCCAAGAACAAACCTCAAACAAGAATTTCAAGCTCAATTGTGTTGGAATCAGCTAACAATTAGGGATGGGCATGGGTCCAGGACCCGATCCGGACCCTGCTGGACCCGACCCTAATTTAAGGGTATGGCTCCAAGTTTTTCAGACCCTAAGGGTCCAGGTCTGGGTCCAAGTAAATTTTTTAGGGTCCGGGTCCGGGTCTTGATATTTTAGACCCATACCCGACCCTTAGACCCTAAACTTATTTAATATATAAATTTTAACTTTTTTTTTAAAAGACAAACTGATTTTCTAAAAGACTAAAACCTAAACTAAAACACTAAAATACCAAAACATCATTCTGGGCCTTCAGCCCTTCACTTTGAAAACCTAGCTGTTTTTGTGAGAGAGAGTGAGAGACTTCTACAGCGTCGACTTCATCGCCTCACGCCAGGTATCTTTCATCGCCTATTCGCTTGATTTCCTTCAATCTTTCATCGTTTCATCGTTCATTGCCTGATTTCTTCGTTTCATTTTTCCAGTTTTGTTTTTTGTATCTTTCATCGCCTCACGAGTCACGCCAGGTATTTTTTTCTTTGTTTTGAATTTTCTGGGTATTTTCTAGTTTACTTTTTTTCAGTTTATTTGTTTGAATTTTGAGCATATTATGGTGAACTCTTGTGTTTGTTTCGTTTTTTTCAGTTTATATGTTGTGTTTGTTTCGTTTTTTTCAGTTTATATGTTTGTGTTTGTTTCGTTTTTTTCAGTTTATATGATTGAGGATGCATATGGATTATGGAGGCTTGAGGAGTTGAGGATGCATGAATTGAGTAATGGGCTCATGGCTACAAGAATTTATGAGGCCATTAAACATTTTTTAGTCTTTTTTTCATTTTTTTTTGGATATTAGTCTTCCAAGACATTATTTATATTGTCCTAAATAGTATAAATTACTCTAGACATAATTATTATTGTATTTTATAGTTTTCTTATTTATGGGTATTTTTTTTCTAAATGATTATTGATATTAATAATGCTGAAAATTTGGCAAAATAAAGAATAATAGGCTTGGACCCTCCAGACCCTCTAGACCCTCCAGACCCTAAGGGTCTGGGTCAGGGTCCAATTTTTCCAGACCCTTAGGGTCCGGGTATGGGTCTGCAAAAAAATTAGGGCCCGGGTCTAGGGCCTGGCTGGACCCGACCCTTGCCCATCCCTACTAACAATTGATAAATTTCAAGCGAAATCTCAGGTATTAGGAGTGACTTGCTCTGATACCATGTGAAACTTCAATAGAATGTAGAGAGAAAATGAGAGAACTTTATTTCTCCAGAAATGTAAAGGTGTTTTCTTGAAGCTTACAAGAGAGAGAAATTTATAGTAGCTGTACAATGAGAGAAGGAAAGTTAGTTACAGCTAGTAACAAACTTATTATTACAACAAACTACTAGTTTATTCTAACAGAATATAAAGTGAAAGATATATTTCATACTCTCTCACTAATAAAACGTAAAGTCAAAACCTAACTGTGGAAGCCTGAAGCAACACTTTCCATTAGGAATACTATCTCATACTACTATTAAAGATGGCAATAGAAAAGGTTGCACTTTTCATGAAGAAACTTCAAAAAGCATAACTAACACTCATTGACACTTCAAAAAAAAAAACTAACACTCGTTGGAGCAACACCAAGAGGACTATTGCCAATAACATAACAACTAACAAGTATGTGAACCTTCAAACCACAAAAACACTTTTGATTAAAATAAATCCTTTATTCTCCCTTTATCTCAAAATCTTTTCCCCATTTTCATTTATATGGTCGCCAAAATACATCCTTAATGATTACTATCTTCTGTTACACATTATGTAAACAGAATCATAAAAAGATATATTTTAAAAATACACATAGAAATGAATCTAATAAACATGATGATACTATTTATTCCTGCATACTAGTAGTAGTACTAATTCACCGTCAAAATAAATCAGTTTTGGAATTGAGATAGGGAGAAATTCCTACCAAGTGGCAATAAAACATTGATTAACAGCTTTGTACACTATGCCTCTTTTCTAAACAAGGTAAGCTACTTTCTACAATTCTACATTCATGATACTCAAACTTCACAATTACTCCATCTTTCTTCCCACTAAGTACAAGTATTATTTCAACCAGTAACCACTCAATACTATATAACCTACATTATTCAGACTCTTCAATTTACCTCAAAAATATGTGTTAACTCTCTAAAATGGTATGTACACTTTTGGACCAAAATCATGGAAATTTTTTTTCATGATATAGGAGATTTGATGTTGTGTCCAATATGTGTATCTAGGTCCAAGTCCCCTACAAAAAGTCCAAGTAGCAAAGCCTCTACAAAAGAAAGTTTAAGTAGCATAGCATAAAACTATAACAATTAAACAAAAATACAACAATCACCTTCAAAAGAATTACAATAACCAAAGCTCATCAAGGATTTGTCATTCCAATTGACCTAAAACAGTTTACCTTTGCGTTAATGTTTCTACCAATCTGAAATATTAAAAAATATAGGTAAGTGGCATATTTCAATAGCTCTAGTACAGAAATAGCCACTAATGCCACAACACACAGTGCGTAAACTAAAAACTTGATATGAAGATGATCTTCTTATATTACTGTAGGCATTTTAAGTTGACTTTCTTTGTACTCTTATTCGGTCAATGCTACGTCAACACGCATGCTAGCTGCACGGAGCACACTCTGCATGCGCTGGGCGCATCCTGGTTGCGCGCCACGCAGGCTTCGTGCGCTCGACGCACAGCCTACGTGGCGCGCTTTTCCCGCTTTCTTTCTTGCATTTGTTATGTTCCGTAATAAACCGCTACTCTGAGTAGCGGTTTATATGCATGTCTTATAGCTTGTCTTAGGAACACAATATAACCGCTATATGAAGTAGCGGTCAACTTCACATTATTAGTATTAACCGCTACTTGGAGTAGCAGTTTTGTTAAAAAACCAAAAATCTGGCGTGCTATCCTACGTGGACGGTATCCATGAAATTAATTTGAAGTTCAACGTATAGGAGGAATTAATACTCCTTTTTACATTATTCATGGAAAAAATTCTGATTTTTAAAGCTAACTAATATATATAGTAATACTTTTTCCTTTGTTGCGAGTTAAGTCTATTATGATGGTGACGAAGAGTTTGCAGTGGTGGCTTGGTGGGCAACCTTGGGGTGCTTGGCCTCACGATTTGTTGGAGTTTCTGCCTATATGGTGTTTGGGTAGGCAGTTGGTGACTGCAATTTTTTCGAACTTTTTTTTATTCCGTTTGTGTCTTGCTGTTCAAGTATATATAAAGAATTTGTTTATACAGGAATGGTTGTTTTGTCTTAGTTTTCTATTGGTATTTGATACTACCTCCGTTTATTAATACATACTCCCTCCGTTTTTTAAAGTTTTTCCTACTTTGACCAATTTCCTGTCACAAAAAGATTCCAAATAAGAACAATCAATACCCATTAAAAAGCAAGGAGTTCAAGTTACTATTCTTATCAATAGTGCCTTGACGCAATTGCCCTCCGAGCTTTAAAGAACTACTTCCGTGCCCTTCCTTCCTCCCGTGTTTGCCTCTGCACCCTCCATCTTCATTTTTCATTTTCAATCTTCTTCATCTCTCTCCTCTTTTTTCTGTTTCTCACCATTTTTTCTCTCTCTTCTTTTTCGATTATCTTTGCAGTCTCTCTCTCAGCTTATCCATGGATTCCACAACTTCATTTCTCACTTTGGCTTGAACATCAGGTTCAAATTCTGATGAATTTAGTACAACAACATCAGAGACAACAACAATAGCAGCAACAACAACATCAGAGACAAAAACGACATCAACTTGTGAGTTCTTCGTTGTCAATTTTTTTTTTTTTTGTGTTACTTACTTCCAAATCTCAATTTCTGTTTTCGAACTTTTTGGTGGAAAAATTCGCCTCTTTTTTGGGGGTTTATTTGATTGTTTATGTCGGTGATTTAACTGGGTGTTGAGGGATTGATTTTGTTGATCCAAGGTTTAATTCTTAGGATTTCGATTGCATTTACAGGCTAGGGTTCTGCATTTTGGGATTTTTTTATGCAGCGGATCATTTTTTTTTATCGAATTAGGGTTGAATTAGGGTTCTAAAGTAGACTATGATGCCCCTGGACACTGGTGTACTACAATGCTTTGTCTGATCTTGATGGTACTAGGTAAAGATATGATGCTATTCTTTTTCCAGTTAATTTGATTTTCTTTATCTAAATCTAAGACATAATATGAATCTGTGGTGTTATGTGATGTTTTAGCTACAATTGGCCCTTTCTGTTGCAGATTATTTTCATGTGGAACAAGTCAAGAGGGAGAATCTTTCGTGGTCGAGTGGAATGAGAGTGAAGAGGCTATAAAAAGGACATACACTGGATTTAGGAGGAAGTCAAATGGTGTTGTGCAATTTGACACAACACAATATCATTTTCTAGGCTGCTTGGGAAAGATCATCAAATAAAGTTTTGGGACATGGATAATGTCGGCATCCTCACTCATATAGAGGGCCCAGATAAGTATATTTGAATTTTCTATATAAGATGAAAATTCCACCCCCTCCCTCCCAGAAAAAAAGAAAAAGAAAAGGAGATGTTGATCATGTTTCAAATTGTGTTTCAGAGTCTTCCACGTTTGAGATTCAACAAGGAAGGGAATCTTCTTGTTGTGTCCACTGCAGATAATGGAATCAAAATACTTGCAACTGCAGCTGGTCTTCGATCGCTGAGGACTGTGAAAGCCCCATCGTTTGAAGCATTGAGGACACCTATTGAGGCTGCTGCAATTCGGGTTACATTCAATGACCCGATTCTTATAGAGCAATGAACTTTCGTGTTAATGTTATTATTTGTACCAATTGGAATTATTTTGAGGCCATGACTACTAAACTTGGTAAGACTAGATAATCTATTGTGTATTTTCTCTGGCTGTATAGTTTCACTTCAGTCACTAATATTAAATTTTGAGTGGGGGTTTGAAGTGGTAAAAAAATTATGGTGATCCCCTTCAACTTCCCGGATATGTCATCTTCCTTGTGCGCAAGATTCTACTTGATACATATCTGTTTTGATTAGGATGAGGGCTTTGTTGAGTCAATGCTTTTGATGTGGCATTGAGTATAAATGTGTAGATAAGAAACATAGACAATATATCAACTGTAAAGATTCCCTTGTACAGATGACAGAAAGCTCCTGCTTTTGAATTATACATTAGTTGTTCTTTCTATACTGTCATTTTAGTCTCTGCATGATTGCAGAAAATTTGGTCCATTCTAATAAATGATGTTTCTGTAACGTTATCATTGTCTTCAACTGATTTATGTATCTACTGGAGTGATAGAATCTGCAGTCTACTTTTTACTCATTCCGATGTCTGTTTTTTGGAGGCATATGGCAACTGGTTTGAATTTAATATTGTAAATGCGTGAACTGTTAGTTATTTCAATCATTCAGTACAGAAATGTCTTTTAGGTCAATGAGTAACTGATGTGGTGCTCACTAGAATCTTTGCCTAGCCAAATCTAACTTAGATAAACTCAATAGTATACTCAATATATACCAAATAGATCCAAACCTCTGGTCTCAGCCTTTCAAGACTAAGTGAATCGTCTTCTATACATCCTAATGCAAAAATTATGACCATAATAAAACAAAATCTTAATAAAAGCTAGGAAATTTTAAAAGTTGACCCTTAGTTTCCAGGGACTTCTTCAAATGATTTCGATATTAGTTACTTTGCAACTTTTGTAAATTTCAGCAGTTGACCCTTAGTTTCTTAGGCTTTTGTGCATATGCGTCTGCATATCTGGAAACAATTCATAATGTTCTTCCTCATGCCACTTAAACCTTTTCTTTACATTTGGGTTAGTTCCTTTTTACTATCTTACTCCCTCAAATCCTCACGGATAAGTTTGAGTAATTTAAGTAAAGGATTACATAGTCTTTAGAGTGATTGGACATCAATCTCAGAATGACATCTATTTGAAGTGGATTGACTAGCTTTACCTCCCCCCTTTCCCCGACTGCCTAAAGCGGGGCTGTTTCACAAGAATCTGTTTGATCTTGTAATTGCTTTCTTTTTTTGTTGTTGATTTGATTGATTAATCGTGATTTTTTTAGGTGTGCCGTGGACATAGGAAGATGAACATGAGCTGTTTTTGCTTGGAAAAATTCATGCTTGTTTACAAAAATTGAAATCTTGGTATCTTTCTCTTTCTTTCTTTTTAGCCTGTTTCATTTTCCCACTTATTATGAGCTCCAAATTCATTTTCTTGAATTTGTTTAAACAGTGTTTATTTCTTCTTAATTTATTAAAAACCATTGTATTATATGATACATTTTCGCCTAGGCCTATATTATGCCTAGGTTTAATTACTCATTTTTGCTAAAAAAAAAAAGAGAAGGAAGTAAAACTAAGTTAAAGCGAATGCCAGCAATCATGAGAGAGAATATTCTTGTAATTCGATTGCAATTTGTGTGATATCTAGCAAATTAGCTTAATTGGATGAAACATATCTTATTCATTTGTTTGTAACTATATGCCTAATAATATGTTCTTTTTTTTTCTTTCTTCTCATGTTTTTTACTTAGAGATGCAAGGTTTATCAAGCTATGTTATACGTCAATGTACAAATTAGGAATAATAATGATTATGATCATGATGATGATGGCATATTGGTTGGGAAGGAGTAGGGATACAATAGGCGAGAATTTTTAAATTTACAAAGCTATATAATTAAATAAGCATGATACGTAGAGTGAAAAAGGGAGCAAGCAGTTGGTTAAGAGAGATTAAATAAGATCATGACGCGAGAGAGTGTACGAAAGAGGATGCATGAATGAAGATGAGGAACTGAGATAAAAGGGAGGAAGGGATGGAGAGCCTAAGGAGACTAATCTTAGAGTGTAATTGAGAATAAGATAAAGAACACTTCTAAGAGATTTTTAAAAATTCAAAAAACCAGAAAAGACGAGAGAGCGGGAAAGAAAGAGAATGGGAAAGAGAGGGAGAGAAAGTAATAATTGACTTTATAAAACTTACAAAAACATAACAAACGAGAGAGAGGAGCAAACAAATAGAGAGGAGCACTTTCAAAAGATCTTATATATTCACGAAACAACAAAAGGAGTGAGAGATTGATTTTGGGAATTTCACAAAAGGATTTATTAATAAATAAAAGAGGAAATTATGGTGAATAGATAAATGGATAGATAGACAAAGAGAGAGGAATAATCAAGGCGAATATATGGACAGTTTGATGGATAAACAAATAAAGAAGGAGATCAAATATAATATATATATATATATATATATATATATATATATATATATATATATATATATATATATATATATATAGAGAGAGAGAGAGAGAGAGAGATATTAAGGAGAGAATTAGGGCGTTTGATGAGCATGTCTCATATCCATTGTATTATACGATACACTTTTGCCGTTCTTTTGAGGAAGAAAAGAGTGAATTTGAGACAATTTCTACAAAACGCAAACATTTCACTTAATAAAAATGAGGGAGTAAGCACTTGTAGGAGAATAT
Organism: Beta corolliflora; assembly: GCA_947648045.1. Lineage (NCBI taxonomy): Eukaryota > Viridiplantae > Streptophyta > Magnoliopsida > Caryophyllales > Amaranthaceae > Beta > Beta corolliflora. The sequence continues at coordinate 492,006 of CANSZD010000686.1, read as the reverse complement.
TATATTCATTTGAGTTTCTTTTTTGAAAAAAAATGATGGTAATACGAGGGAAGGGGAGAATTATTATGAAGGATGGAGAAAGGTATAGAAGAGGGAAGATGAGCAAATAAGAGTTGAGGAGAAGATCTCAAGTGTTAGAGGTTGAGGAAGAGAGGGAAAAAGAAAAAGAAAATCAAAATGAAAAAGAAAGAGTCGAGTTTGGATAGAAGAGTAGAGTTGTTCGACCTTATTTCTTATTAAATAAATATGATTACATTCTTTTCTTTCTAATCGCTCTCTATTTTTAGGAAAGAATGGAATCAATGCAAAATTAAAAACGGAAGAATGCAATCAATACAATTATTATAATAATTGCTAGAAAGATAAAGAAATGGTGAAAAGGTTAATAGACAAATACATAAAAGAATAGTGGGATGGAGATATGTGGAGGAATCAAGATGGGGTAATGGTAAAGGGGAGAGGGAAAGAATATGAGGGCCAAGATTAGAGAAAAAGGAAGGAGGAAGAGATAGTCATGACATAGACTATAAGAAAGAGATAAAAAAAACTATTACATTATCTCCTAAAACTTGCAAATAACATATTGGTTGGGAAGGAGGAGGGATACAGTAGTCGATAATTTTTTAATTTACAAAGCTATATAATTAAATAAGCGTGATACGTAGAGTGAAAGTGGGAGCAAACAGTTGGTTGAGTGAGACTAAATAAGATCAAGACACGAGAGAGTGTAAGAAAAAGGATGCAGGAGTGAAGATGAGGAACTGAGACAAAAGGGAGGAAGGGATGGAGAGCCTAAGGAGACTAATCTTAGAGTGTAATTGAGAATGATATAAAGAACACTTCTAAGAGATTTTTAAAAATTCAAAAAACCAGAAAAAAAAGAGAGAGCATGAAAGAAAGAGAACGGGAAAGAGAGGAGGAGAAAGTAGTAATTGACTTTATAAAATTTACAAAAAACATAACAAATGGGAGAGAGGAGTAGATAGGAGCACTTTCAAAAGATCTTATATATTCGCGAAACAACAAAAAGAGTGAGAGATGACTTTGAGAATTTCATAAAAGGATTTATTAATAAACAAAAGAGTAAATTATGGAGAATAGATAAATGGATAGATAGACAAAGAGAGAGGGATAATCAAGGCGAATATATGGACAGTTTTGATGGATAAACAAAGCAAGAAGGAGATCAAGTATAATATATATATATATAAGTATGTATATAGAGAGAGATATTAAGGAGAGAATTAGGGCGTTTGAGGAGCATGTCTAATATCAATTGTATTATATGATACACTTTCGCTGTTCTTTGAGAAAGATGGAGAGTAAATTTGAGACAATTTCTACAAAGCGCAAACATTTCACTTAATAAAAATGAGGGAATAAGCACTTGTAGGAGAATATTATATTCATTTGAGTTTTTTTTTTTGAACAACAAATGATGGTAATACGAGGAAAGGGGAGAATTAGTATGAAGGATGGAGAAAGGTATAGAAGAGGGAAGATGAGCAGATAAGAGTTGAGCAGAAGATCTGAAGTGTTAGAGGTTGAGGAAGAGAGGGAAAAAAAAGAATATCAAAATGAAAAAGAATGAGTCGAGTTTGGAGAGAAGAGTAGAGTTATTCGACCTTCTTTCTTATTAAATAAATATGATTCCATTCTTTTCTTTCTAATCGCTCTCTATTTTTAGGAAAGAATGGAATCAATGCTAAATTAAAAAAGGAAAATGACTCTTCTACTCCACTGTATAGATTTACTCTAAAGATTCCTCACTCACCATCCTATTATTGCTTAGGCAAACTCAATTAAGTTCGATAGTTAGGCCTATATTATGCCTAGGTTTAATTACTCAAGTTTGGTAGAGAAGGAAGTAAAGCTAAGTTAAAGCGAATGCCTGAAATCATGAGAGAGAATATTCTTGTAATTCGATTGCAATTTGTGTGATATCTAGAGTAGTGTTCTTGGAAGCTGTTCTTACTGGTAGGTAATTTGAATTGTTAGTCGATTATATATATATATAATTGGCAAATTTTTTAGAGACATCTTTTTTTGAAAAACTACCATATATATAGAAACGTTACCTTTTAAAACAAAAAATGTCATATTGTTGTAAATATATTAAAATTATTATTATATAGAGACGATCATGATTGAGATACTTTAATTAAAACTATATGCCAAACTTGGCTTGACTTGGTGTAGATTCTATCTCATGACTAGCGCTGACAATGGGTCGGAGGTGGTGCCAGTGGATTTCAACCCGTCCCACCACCTACAACCAGAGAAAAAAAAAACTATTTGTAGACTTAACACTTTTAAAAAATATTTGCCCATCGATTAAGAGCAAAATGACTGAATATAATTTGTCAATTCACACGATGAAAATTAATACTAATAATTGATATAAATGTACTAACATCTATGGGTGGATGGATGGAGCGGGTAATGAGGCGAGTAACGAGTCAAAAGAAGTTCACCTTCGACACGGCCCGCCATCTGCTCCACCTGCCCCCCTGCGGGTCTTCTGCCCATTTATCTTGGGTGGGTGGGTGGGTGTATGATCCACTCACCCGTTGATAATTGCCAGCTCTACTCACGACTTCAAGTTCAAGGGTTCAGATCCTAGGAAGTGAAAGACACTGAGAGGAGGATTTCCTTTATAATCCCCTCTTCTAAGTGCTTGGGTCTCTGGGTAGGGCTTGTGTGAAAGCCGCCTGTAGGTTATTCATCTTATCAATCTAAAAGAATTGATTAGAATTATATATAATTCACAAGGGTTTATTTATCCTAAACAAGTTCAATTATCACTTGAGTTCTTTTTTTTTTTGTGTAATAATTGCAAATCAATAATATATGCTAAGCAGGTTTGCTCCCATAGGGAACCATTAACATTTATGTTATGCAAGTGACTTAACTTATGTCCTTAACTACCAAGTTTAGGTGCATTTGTTTTCCCTTACCTGATTACGTTTAAGCTTAATTCGAATATTGCATATATATTGCCTAATGATCATAATAATGAATTTACTAAAATAGTTACACAGGTGAGTTAATTCCCCTGTATTTACAACCTTGGGGTTCGGCACGCATCTGTTTTATTGTGAAAATGGAGTCGATTGCTATGAGTTAATTCCCCTGTAAGAAAGTTTGGTCTCATATTTCCAAATTGATTTTGTTTATGCCGAAAATCTGGTCTTATTGTGAAAATGGAGTTGATTGCTATTTTTTAAATTATGATTTTTGTGATTTGTTTTGGTTTATGATCTATAACCTCCTTTTATCTACATGTCTCTGTTTCTGAGTACAATTCTTTTGTTCTTGATTTTCTTAGGTTATTTTTTTCAAGCTTTTATGAAGGAAATGTGAACAAGAGTTAAGTGTTTCATTGGTAAGTTTGCTTGCTTTACCAAAAATCTTATTCTAAATGATAGTTTATGTCTTCAATAAATTCAAATCATCTATTTTAGGTTATAACAAAGTAATGTTCATCTCTCTTTAATCTTCTCTCACTCTATTCGCTTAATCTTACTTTTTTTTTTATCTATCCACTTAACTTTTTATGATCTCTGTGCAAACCCAAGATGTGAAGATTATTGAGGGAAAAAGTATGTGTTAGTGCACTCCTTTTTACCTTTTTTTCTTCCTAATTTTTATAAGGACATTTTGTTTTTGTAGACATCGATGCTGGGTAATGGTTTATTTGGACAGCCCATGAACATGGTTTTGCCTGGTGTTGTTGGATTCAAGGTGACTGGAAAGTTGCGGGATGGTGTCATAACCACAAACTTGGTGTTGACGGTCAAGTTTAAATTGTACATATTATTAGATTTTTTAGAATTTTATTTTTAATGGATATTATTTGATTTAGAAACTTTATTTTTAGGGCATTGGAAGAAATGGATGCTTTGAAAGAAATTATTTTAGATATGAATTAAATGTAGCAATTTTTTGGACATGAATAGAATAGCAGGAATTTCTGTTTAACAATATTGTTGTCGCTATTTATATATTGTTTCATCAAAAATGTTTTGTGGCACCAATATAGTGCCAACTGCCAACCATAAGTAAACCAAACGATGCATTTTGTTTTGCTGCAAGTCAGCCAAATTCATTTCTCTTTGGGCTTTGCCAATTTATTGTCTTCAGTTTGGCCCACCCTTTTAAACTCTTTATACAATTTTTAATATCCTACTGACAAGCCATGATAGATATTATACACCAAAAAAAATGTACTCATAATTTCCCCTTAATACTTTTTTAAAAAAAAATGTTACTATGAGCAATTCCCTATTCCTATTAAAAATTACATAGTACCCTTTGTTTTAAGAAAAGTTAATATGCACAATTTCCTCTTAATGATTACATTACAATTATACCTTGCAAGAAATCATTACATTCATTCTTACAACCACAAAACAAAAAATACATTATGAAGAATTTGCCACCTTTACATTACTCCTAAGTCCTAATCAGATTATACCGCTCTTAGAATTCATATAATTGTTGACAACTTTTCACAATAATCAAATAGATGACAAAAAAGCTGGGATTTTTGGTTAACCACTTACTCAAAGATAATAGCCGTGCCCGTGCCGTTGACCCGTAACTTTTTACGGTCCGTTAATCGTACCGTTAAACCCTTCTTCTTTGGCTAAATTAACACCGAGTGGGACCTTTTATCAATTTAAAATCCGATTGCCTTATTAACCTATCCGTTCAGATACTTTAAAATGCCTTAAATTATTTTCGCTTATATTGCCATAAAATTATTCATACTAATTGTCGCTTTCTTGGGGTTCGGCGCGCAACGCGCGTCGAACAACAACTAGTAAAAGAAAATAGAGGAAATATAAGTTATAACATATTAACATATTTCTTTTTGAAATATTACACTATTTGTGAAATGTTATTTTGTCGTACTTAGACTGCTCATATCATATCCTCAATTTGAGAAAAAGCCTTATGAGATAATTAGTGAGAGTTCTTATTAATCGTGAGACACATTTCTTAAACATGTGTTATTTGTATCACCTGTTGTGATAATAATACAAATAGGGTGAAAAATTCTATCACCAATATAATTATTTGTGTCCAATTTGCAAGGTTCATTGTAAAAATAAATAAAAAAGAAGAAGAAGTTGTAATAGTGGTTTCCCTTAAAAACTATAAATATTTGGTTCACTAGCTTTTCAAAGTATAAACTCATATTACACTGGTGTTTCTAAAGAATAGATTACAAATGGATAGTTGATTAAGACTATAAAGTGAACTTTTCTCTATCCTCACTAACGGTGCAGCCCAGGCCCATTACAAAATTAACATGGGCCATAGACTTTTATACAGTACTTCAGTACTAGTGTACCACATCAACTATTTTCTCTAATTTTTGCTAACAAACAATGCCCGCCTACTGAAGTATCAATTTTTTTCTCATACTTTTGCACTTTCTCCTTGGTTCTCACCCAAAGCAAAGTGAGTAAACTAAAAAAAACGGAGGGAGTACAATGAAGGTGGATGCCTGGAGCGGTTCTGAACCAAGAACCTGATATATTCATGCCCCAGGTTAATCACTGCATGACCTCATTTGGGTTGTAGACTAGGTGCTTGAGGAGTTGAGGTATTGAGGTGGTTGGTTTCCAGAATTGGCAAAACTCAGGCACAAGCACAAAATAACCTGATTTGACTCGAACTGAGATTGAAGGAATCCAAACTAAACCAGTCCAAGTAGTAGTATAACTAGAATTGATCAAACTTTTATAAGAAGCTAATCATCAAAAGACTTGCCTACACGACACGACAACCGAACTGAATATTTCATTAAACACATGACTTTAACCAAATAAATCGAATTCGAGCTATATGACCCGATTACCAGGTCCATCTCTGGTCTAACTAGGTTTAACACTCCAAGAGGATCTACTACTACTAGGTCTTAAACTTTTTACCCAATAATGCAACTATACATTTTAACAGTGGCGACTCGCTATGCAACTGAAAGACAAATCTCTTTGAAGGACTGACCTATCTACTTATTCCTGTTGCATTGGCGCCACTAATGCCACAACACACAGTGTGTAAACTGATATGAAGATGATCTTCTTATATTACTGTAGGTATTAGGTTGACTTTCTTTGCACTCTTATTCGGTCAATGCTACGTCAAAATCACCGGAAAAACAGCAGTCGATCTAATTATGCAAAGTAATATGAGACGGAGGAGTAACATCATATGAGCAAAAACTAATACTAGTCCCGGACAGATATTTTACTAACACAATCCTCTTCATGCACAACCGCACAAGAAAGTCTACATTTATGATTCAACATTTCAACCCCTAAGGATAAGTATGTTTTTTTCATCATCACAACTATCTTCATGCACAACAGCACAAAAGTGCAACTTTTATCTTCATTAAACTAACAAAAAGATACACAGTAAAATGACATATATATATGTATATCTAATACTTCGTACTGTAACCTATAACTATGTACATATAAGATTGCTTACAAGTCACTTTCTAAAACGATCGCTCTTATTACTTCTTCCTGAATTCTTTCCATCTGAAGCAGATGCCCAGAAGAATAAAGACATCCAGAAAAGAACTGCAACAAAAATCTGCAGTGTGTCCCAGAGCCTAGAAAAGGTTGCTGCAATACCTGGATCACATATAACCCTTAGATGGCGCCAAAATACTGAATTTGGAAGCATCATCAAAAAATCAAAGGAGCCCAAAGACTTATGACCTTACTAAGGAGGAGAAAGGTCGCAAGAAAAGATGTTATGCAGTTCATCAACTATTCAACTTACATAGATAGTCAGTTGAAAGGAAGATTTAGAAAGTTTCAGAACGACAGCGATATTGAATAGAAATATAATGAAACAGTCAAATCTAACTCACCATGCATTACACAGCCAAATATCTGCAATATGGACTATGGTTTACATGGGAGATGACACACAAAGAACTTTACACAATTTGCTAAGATGATATATTAAACATTAAAAAGATCAATATGTTCCATATTCAACAACTTCCAATTAAAGCCTTTTTCATATCAAAACTTGCGATGCAACTATTAAGTATGAAGTTTACAGCTGAGACCTCAAAGCCAAAGCTTCATATCACATGCCCGATTAGAATTTGGTAATAAATGACAGTAATGGTAATAAATTCATATGTAATTTTGTGGAAAAAGCTTCATGTCAACATATATGGTATTGCTTGTTCATTCCCAAATATGGTATTGAGCGGTGATGAAGATTTATGAAGAGAAATACATGTTTAGGGATGAAGTTCCATTACCATGGCATTCACACAGAACTTTGTTCCAAAACTACATACTCATACTGTTACCACCATGTATTACAGGCTACAGAAAGGAGCTTCAAAGTTTACTAGTTGATGTTAAACAAGAGTTTTGGACACCAACTTCTCCAAGATAAATGTTGCATCATTTCTATACAGCTTGCAAGATGGGAAGCTCTCATGCTAGAAAACTATTTAGTTTAGAGCTTCAGTAGATATTGGAATGATAAAAAAACCACCTAGTAATTTACTTAACTCTCTTCTTTGCTCACCCACTTAACCTCTTTCAAGTTCATCCAAACATTTAAGTATAGTATCCTAACCCTCAAAAATTAAACTTCATAAGTATGTGAATACTTTTAATTGAAACAAAAACTAATGACCGAAGATGCCAGTTTGCCTTAACCACTAATTTCAATCATAAAGCATCCTCGAGCAATTTAGACTTCAGTTCTACGGCTACTGTCCTCATTGTTAGACTTGCACATTATTCATTTCCAACATATCAAACGAAAAAAAAGGCAAAGATCCACGCAATACATCTAGCAATAATATACAAGTATGCTTATTTAGAGAGGAAATCCTGTCGTTGATCTGTGAGATGCAGACTTGGTATCTAATCAGCTACATTGGTACCAAAAACTCTTCCAATTGGTACCAAAAGACTAAAAAAGATAAATAAATCAATTGGTATCCCCTTCCAAAAGGGACCAATATGTAGTTTTGATGACACCAATTGAAAGAGATACTGGTACCAATCTATCTGATAGATAGACGCTGCTAAGCTCTCTATTTTGGGATACCCCGAAATAATAGAGGATGTTTTAGTCCAATCCTGTTATATCCTCAATTATGAATGGTTTAGACAATGTATCAATTTCTTTTCTGACAGCAGAAGAGCTTGAAAATCCCTTCCTCCAATAAGATAAAATTCAAAAAAAAAAAACATTTGCACTACATTATGAGAATTTTACAGGAGTTTTGTCTCCTTACTCTATCAATAATTCAACAAATCAGAAAATGCCTCGATTTATTCAATAATAAGTGTAATAGGGTATGTTCTCTTCGGCATAAAACAACTGAACTGAACTAAATTGAACTGAACTGAATTAAATTGTAACTAATTAATAGTAATGATAATAATTTAGGAACTGAAATGAAAATAAGCTGGGGAGAACAGGCCCAACAAAATTTTTAAAACAAAGAGCACAGATTTATAACCAGTGTAATAAGCAAAAACTAAGAAAAGACTTATTCTTTTTCTTCATGTTATTCTGAGAAATTTAAATTAATATTTGACCAACTATTTCTAAAGAACTCCCCTAAAAAAATACTTCAAAGTAAGGATTAGCATCTTGTTAAGCCAAAAATCAGATCTTTAACAGAAAAAACACAAATAGAAACACAATTCCACGCAATAAACCAAACAAACATCAGAAAATTAACCAAAAAAAACACAAATTTGTACAATTAATAAACACCCAACAAAAAAATTGAAACTTTATGAAAATGAAATTAATAAAATCCATACCAATGGAACGCTGGGGTTCCTGTCCAGGAGGAGACGGAGGTGGGCCCGGACTAGCACGAAGAATCGTGCGGTTGAGATTTGAAGAGTACCCAGAAAATGAACGGTGGAGATGAATTGGGGAAGAATTATGATTAATTGAACAAGGAAAAAATACTAAATGAGATGATAAAAATGGAATTGAAGTTTTCCAAATTGGGTAAACCCAGTTGTTGTTGTATTGCGTGTTAGAATGGTGTGCGCTAGTTGGGAAAAGAGAAGCCATGAAAATGAACTTCCAAGTTTTGGGAAAAAATGACAAAAGGAAGAAGAAGTTCAAGTGTGTGTGTTTTCTTTTTGTGGTATAAGTTTATTTTGGTGTTGAAATTTTTTTTGGTTGTTGTTTTGTTAAGTAGGAAAATTTAGGAGTATTGTGGCCTTGGATTGAAGAATTGGGCTAGGGTTTGTGGGGAGTTGAGTTGGGTTGTTGGCTTCTCTTTTTGCATGTTATTTAATCTATGAGAAAACATATTTATTGTCCAAATTATGAGAAACTTTGTACTCCCTCCGTCCCATACTATAGTGCTTACTTCTTTCTTTTCACGTGAATTAAGGAGAATGGAGGGAGTAGTATTAGGATTTTAAAAAATAATTTAATGGAGTACTTTTGATTTGAGTCCGGATTCTGTAGAGTTCTAATAAAACTCTACAAGGTAGAGTTGTATCTAATCTATACATTTTTGGAACTACTTCTTTCTTTTCTTTTTCCTTAAAAAAAATCAAAAGGCAGTAAATTATCCTTGGAATGGTGCAAAGCAATGAATAGGAGCACACATTTTGAAAGAAAGGTAGAAATATTATGGAAAGTTTGTGTAAAAATTAAGGATAATTTAGTCAAAACAAATTAATAAAAAATGAAGTAGGCACAATATTTTGGGACACCCAAAATGGAATGGAAGCACTATATTATGGGACGGAGTGAGTAATATTTAAGTATCTACCACTTCTAGTTTAACCATTAGTGGTAGAGCTTGTGAAGTTAGATCGGGATTGACTTATTTTCTCGAGTAGGGCACTTCTTGTTTTTGATACTTATGTAATGTTCTTTTTAGAGGTCAAATTATATTCGAAGTTTTTTGTGAGTGATTTCCTGACATGGTGTTCAAAAATAAAAAAAGTCCCGTTTTGGTGCTCAACAACAAATAATTCCATAATCTGGTGTTTGCATAGGTTTGGATTTTTGGTTCATAAAATAGATTTTTCTAAAATGGTGTCTAAATAAAAACAATTTCCCATTTGTAGTGTTCACAAAAAATAATTCCACAATCTGGTGTTCGCACATTGATGAGTCCCTGCATATAATATCAATTTCTTCTAAAACAATTACAGTTTGATAAAACAAGTTGTTGGCTTAAAATAAGAACTATATTCTTTTTACTAATTATTCTAGATTCCTTTATCCTAAAATCTATTTTTTTTAACTTTTTCAACCACTAGCTATAAGTTCAAGCACTACTTTCATCATTAGTAAGGTTTGACTTGATCCAAACTCTAAAAGCTTCTTTGAAAACTGTTGAGAAACACTCACAGTCCAAAAAAAAAAACTTTTGACGATAAGAAATCATGGGTTTCTTAGTAATAACGGATGAAGTGTTTTTGAAAAGCTAGCTAAGTAAACTAGCTTTCAAGATAGAGGAACCTTTTAATTAAAATAGATTTTGAAGATAAAATATAGTAGTTCATTTTAGTTATTTTTCTGAACCAACAACTAATTTTGCTAAACCGTAATTATTTTAAAGAAATTGTTATTATATACAGTGACTCATTAATAATAGTTTAATACGTGAACACCAGGTTGCGAAATGATTTTATTTTGGACACTAAAATGGGAAATTCTTTTTATTTGGACACCATCATCAATAATACGAACCAAAATCCAAATCTATGTGAGTACTAGATAGTGGAATTATTTTTTGTTGAACACCAAAATGAGATTTTCTTTATTTTTAAACACCATTTTAGGAAAACGTTTGTTTTTTGTGAGGTTCATTAAGTCGTAATACAATTCTCTATGTTTAAATTGCAGCAAAGATAATGCCAATAAGCATTTATGTTTCTCTTCTCCATCTCTTAGCTAAATTAAGTTCCAGTGTACATTTAATAATTATGCATGTATATCATTTTTGGAGCTGCTATCTATATTTAAACTGCACCAAAGATAGCGTAAAATTGCCTTTTAAAACAATGATTTTAACATCCCATGACAACTTTTTTTAACTCCTGTTTGTATATTTATAAATAAGTTATGTCTTGCTTACATATTAATTTCTAACACTATTATTAGGGTAAAAACCTGTATTACAATATTTACTATCATAGTGATTTATATATGAAATGAAACACAAAACAACCACTTACACAATAAAATTTATGAAATGCTAGAATAAAAATAATTTAAACTAACAAAGATGACATAGATTTTTATCTTTTGCTTTAATCAAGTAGGCGAAATACTTCCAAAATAACAATTTTACTTTTAATTAAAAGTACATAAAGCGTGGTACGAAATTCTAAACAATGTACTCATTTTTCCTATATAAATTGAGATTTTGGAGTTCATTAAATCGTAATACACTTTCAACTATTGTCTTTTGGCAAGATTTTACCTTGTAACCTGAAGGTCGCATATTCAATCTATATTAACTGCGACTCTGTCTTACAAAGCTATGGATACTATTTACGACACATTCCATATTGTAATACACTTACAAAGCTCTAACACATTTAAAAATATATAAATACCAAGTAGTACTTGGTTAATTGGTTTAGTGGTAAGGTATGTATCTCATAATATCAAGGTTGTGGGATCAAATCCCACTAGAGGCACTTTGGGGATGTGATTCTCTTCCCCTTCCCCACACTTCCAAGAGGCCTTGTCTGTATAGCTGGGCCAAGTTGACATGTATAGCTAGGCCGAGTTGACATGCAAGAGAGGTTACGATCTAATAGGACACTTCTATTATAAATCTAAAAAAAATAAAATTAAAGGATATATACTATACATTCCAAAAGTTATAGGGATACTAACGTACATCAATGTAACCGATTTTTACTGAATTTAAAAGTTACCTAAGTCAAAAACTCATGAACCCCATCAAGAAGCTGAGCATTAAGTTCAAAGTAACAGTTTCCAAAGAGGACAAATCAAAGAATAAGTCAAAAAAAAACTTGAAAAGTTTGCTAAGTGCGTGGTCAATGGTCCATTTGAGAAACAAATAGTGAAGAAACTGGACCTTCATATCGAAGCATTTGTCTCTCTTGTAGGAAACAATTCTTAACCTTTCACCTCAAGTTTTCCAACATTCATATCTCTCTTTCTTCCTTTCTCATGCTCCTCCAATCCCAACCAAGTATATAACTCTCTCTCCTCCATCAATTGTCATTCTCTATTTAACATCATTTTTTTCACTGCATTTTCACTGTCTTAGACTCAAATGGCTCTATCAAGAAGATATCAACATGAAATTATAGTGGCTATCACTATTACCCTCATCATTTCTCTAATAATTTTACCTTCCAAATCAGGTAAACTGTGCATTATAAAGTCCAAATACATGTAACATATATATTTGTTATAAAGTTTTGTGTTATAATTATCTTTTTTTTTTATGCTAGATTATGTCGAGAAAGTGATGAAGAACAAAAAAATGGTGTTGGGTTCAAGACCACCTAAATGTGTGAACAAGTGCTTGAGTTGTAATCCTTGCATCGCGACGCTTGTTGCTCCTCCTCGCCATCAAATGAAAGATGGAATTTCAGTAACATCTTATGATTATGGATATAATAATCATGATAGTTATTACCTTCTAGCATGGAAATGCAAATGTGGAAATAAGTTATTTCAACCATGAAAGTTTATGTAATTAAGGTTGGTTGTTTAAGAGTACTGAGTTCTCTCATCTCTACATGTCTAATCTAATTAATCTGATCTGTATTATTGTACATTATTTGAAAAAATTAGGGTTATGTGATCGCATGTCATTTTATCAATTATTTAATGTAGTTAGTCGTATGAATATAATAAGTCTAGTTCCTATAGTAAGTTAAGTTTGTATTAAATTGTCATTTAATTAGTTTCTCCCTCCGTTTTCTTTTATTATTCCTATTTGGAATCTTTTTGTGAGAGGAAATTGGTCAAAGTAGGAAGAACTTTTGAAAACGAAAGGACTAATATATAATGTTAATCTTTTACTTGAGAGGAAGATTTTATGATTTATTGGAAATGTATTGCTAATTAAAGTTAAGCTAATAAGGATAATAGTATTTATCAATGATGAGGTTTCTAATATGTCAAACTATGCCGAAATTCATGCAAAATTAGAAGGGGTGATGTTTTGTCCATAGTTGATATGTGATGTACACAAGTACGTAAAAGCAACTATATTGGTCAGTGGTTTGTCACACCGTCTACAGAATCTTATCATAACTTAATAGCACAAAGACAGCCATTGGTGTGTCCCATCTTACCATCTATGTGCATGTGAATTGACTTCTTCTGCGTGTTTGTAGTGAGCCAGATTCTAAACAAATCCATACTAAACCCGCTGTTTCAATTATAGGATAGTATTGAGGTGTGTGCATATATATTGAGTGAATTTTTGTATCCAATACACAAGGACAAATTTTTGCTAATCAAATTGTTGGTATTTATTGAGAAAAAGTGGTGGACTACTTATTAGATAGTATATGGGTTTTTGAATAAATTTAAGTTTTTGGATTTGCTGAGGCATGTGGTGTTAGTTAAGACTATTCGGAAAGAAATTAGATGAAATATAAAATCAATTGGACACTTAAGTAATTGATATAAAAGAGTAGAGTAAAATATAAATATGAATCTACTTTTTTATATTTTAAGATTTATTTGCAATATAATGAATAGTATTATCATTAGTTGGATTATTTTATCTATTCATTTTTCAACTAGTTGAGTTGTCATTTACTTTTTTTTTTTTGGGTACAAGGATCAGGCCGAGTCAGCCTTATCTCATTAATAAAAGTGTCATAATATTATAATAACATGAGATCTTGTTAGAGTCCTTAATCCTTATAAAGTTTATTTTCAAATGGTCAATTATTGTAGAACATATGTGCCAAATACCGTAAAAAATAGGTGTAACCATTAAAAAGTAATGGACGAAAGACGTTATGTGAGAAGTAGTGAATAAACCCCCAAGTGTTCCTTATAAGACTAGAGCTAGCTGCAAAGTTTATTATCTCAGTATATAGCTATGAGCTATCGATGGAGTCTGATTCCAAAAGACTGATATGGAGTGGAAAATAAAGATCCTCCATTAACAAGAAAAAAAGAACTGATGTGCACCAAATTCACTTAGATGTCCCACTCCTCACCTTTTTTAATTGTTCATACAAACCACTGATTCATTTTTTAGACAAAATTAGCATATAGAGCGACATATTTTTATGCGAATATGTCATGTCACAATAGATAGTGATCATGATTCATAACCAATAAAATAGTCGTTATTTTTTTTTATCTTGACCACCCACGTACAGTATTATTTCGGGTTAGCGGAGAAGTTCGACGAAGAAGTTGTTCGACGAAGAAGTTGTTCGTCGAAATAGCCTAGAATGATTTCCACTAGTCAGGCTTCCGGGGTCAGAATGCTTATTATAATACCTTTTTCGAAAGCGAAACGGGCCAACGAGTCAAACGCACCGCTACGCCGTGACCGATAGGCTTTTTAAGCCATCCGAGTTCGTTTAGGGTCCGAAAACAACATTTTAATTATTTCCGAATTTTGTTATTTCCTTATTTTCGTATTAGGGTTTTGTGTCTACTATTTAAACATTTTTAAGCCATCATTATGAGGCAGTTTTTCATCTTTAATAATATTTCAGAGTTTTTACTCTTTTCTGGTGGATTCCGGAGTTTCTACAGATTCATCGCTTGATAATCTGTTTGTTCGTGTTAAGGTTTAGCGCTTGCTTTTCCTTTGATCTTTCCGACTGCGTCATGAAGGCTGTCCATTATCAAACCTTTGGCAAATAGTAGGAGTAATTAATGATGTTGGACATGTTTAATTCTTACCAAAGTTTAATCCGTACACTGGCAAAAAAGCTGCAAAAATATTAACCTTTGGGTAAGAAATCAGCTCTGAATAGTATCTGGCATCTTGCTATATCAGTGTCTGATACGTAAACTTATATAACTGTTCATCAAAGGAACCACAGACGACCTCAGGTAAGGTTTGGCAAAGAAGGGAATATAGACTTTCTTTTTCCTTGGGACCAGCTGATCTTGGTTCATACTTTTTACTGCACCACACATGCAAAACTATATTGTTAATCATAAATTCATAATTTGTGTCCTAGTGCCTTAAATCATGAGGCTTCCACCTTAACATGTTAAAAGAGTCTGAGTAAAGTTTTATTCAGGAAGTCTTTTTCGGGTTGGAAACAATTATTAAATGGTGCACTTGTATATGTGAGGAAAGATATATTGAATCGTCTGATTGGAGTGTTAATATTGTGTAGAAGAGCATGCACAAACTAATTTTTAGATGTTGTAATGAATTAAGAGAATAGAAATATGTATAAGAGAGTAGTAGATATTGTACATTGGCTTGTCTACATGTAAGTTGTTTATTTATTTTTTGCTAAGGAGAGAAATACTAGGTATTGCCCGATAATAAGACAAGCCTACAACATGTAAACTGTTTATAGGCATGCATTTCGGCCACTCATTTTGGTGTCTTTGATAAGCTCAATCCTCAATAGGGTCATTTTTTTACATATTATATATAGTAAATAGAAAAACCTCAATGAAAAGTTGTTTAGACACTTAAACAGAGACATTATAACGAAGGATTGACCCAAAAAAATTTAACCAATGATAACCGCATTGAAAGAGATTATAATACCAACAAAAGTCTTGAGTAGAGGTTGTGCAAGTAAAATTCTTCCATAAAGATGTCTTCAATCCTCTTGTGCTCATCAGATTGATTTCTTGTATTCACTTCTTTGATTCATATATTATTTGTCCCCTAAAATATTAGGTACTTTTTAAAGAGTCATATTTTCCGAACAAAATAGCGATAAAGTTACCTATAACATACATAACATACCCAAATCAAACGAATACTAGTATAAAACTTAGATTTTATTGCATGCAGTAAGATTTCTAACCATTCACTCAAAACACAATAACAAAACCTAACACACATATAACAATCACTCTTTTAAACACCCAAGCCACACAACACAAACTTCTTCATATACACACATTTACTAACATCAACTACATCACCCCTTTAAAGGGACAAAGACCCAAATTAGTAAACTTTAACCTCCTTAACATCTCTTCCATGAGACTCCGTTTTAGGTATGGTAATATTAAGCACACCATCCTTTAACTCAGCCTTGATATCATCTTGCTTAGCATCATCAGGCAAAACTAAGCTGGTGTTGTAGTAGCCATAGCTCATAAAATACTCGTCATCGGATTCGTCTTCCTCCTCCACTTTCCTTTCTCCTCGGATCCTCAGCACGCCATTATCGACGGTTACCTTCAGATCATCTTTAGTTAGACCTGGCATGTCGTAACGTAGCTTGTAGTTTTCATCTGTCTCTTTAAACTTGCCCATGAGCTGTGCCGGTGAGGGTGCTGTTATCTGGGTAGGTATTACATTTTCAAATAGCCTGTTCATGTTTTCTGCTGTCTCTAGTAGAGCATTTCCTACGCTGGAACCTGGGAAAATTTCTGCAGTAACATGAACATACAAGAAGAATAAGTACACTAGTACAGAGTACTTATTGATAAGTGGCCTATATGTTGGGATGCTTTGAATATGGCAGGAGAAGTAAAATTGTGTTACATAGGTTCTTAACATATTCATTCCCATATACTTCCTCTGTTCCAATTTACTTGTAATCCTTGAATTTCTACACCTCCCGATGCACGACTTTAATCATAGACCTTTTCTATTATTTACTAGTAAAAAAAATTCAAAAGTATACATCGACACAAATCTAAGAAGATCCCACATAACTATATTTAACCTTACATATTAATTATACTAAATGGTCAAAAAAATTTGTTTAAATAGTATAAAAGTCCTTTTGTTGCAAAATTCTGAAGGGAGGAATTAATTAATTCACAACTATTAACATACTACAAATATGACATGTGTTAGACCCTAAAAAGTAAAAAAAAAAACAAATATTGCCTAACTTTGATCGATAATATCTATAATTGTATAAAAGTAAAAATTATATATTTGAAAAGTGTATACCGATAATACCGTGACGAATCAAATAAGATCTCACATGACTATATTTTTCTTATGTATAAATAACAATTAATGGTCAAAGTATATTGGATGAATAGTGCCCAAAATCAATATGTTACATCTAAAAAAACGGAGGGAAAGGAAAGTGAAAAAAGGAGTACCATTACCAAAGGGGTGAGTGATGTCACGGGTATTATTATGATCCTTCCTCCTCCAAAGACTAGTAGGCCTTCGAAGTGTCCTAGGCAACAAAGACTTCCACTTGCTCTTCATCATGTTTGATCTTCTCCGACCACCTTCATCACTTTCAACCGCCACTTCTTTACCACCGTCTGATGTTTCTGATGATGTTGATAAACATAATCTCTGTTGAACACCATATTGTCCCTGCACAACACCCAATAATTTCTCCCCAATATAATTATTAGTAAAATTATAATAATTAGAAGTAGGCAAAATAGAGTTTTTAGTAGTAGTTGATGCAGTTTTTTGCTGCAAGTTCTTCAAAGCTAGCCTTGCCAGAGCCATTTTGGTGATTACGATGTCGTTTAGATTGGGTTTTAGACTTCTAGCTACCTCTTTTTTTATCTTATAGTTTGTTTTTATGAGTTATGATTTGAGAGATAAAGACAATATAAAGGGAAATCAAATAAAGGAAGTGTCGGATAGTTTCTCGACTTCGTGACATTGACACGTCGGCACTAACTCTTTACTACAAACTCTACAAGTCTAGAACTAATTAGAGACTACGTGTTGCTTCTCAAACTTACTTTTGAAGTTTTTGGTTTGCTAACTCTTGCACTTGTTCTCGTAAATTCTAGTTGTATCACATAACTCGTTTGTTTTTTTTAACTTGCAACATAGCTCCTTGAACTGCAATATAAGGAGAAGACTATAAAACATAATCGAATGAATTAAATTAAAATAATTTAAACAGCAGTAAGCTAAAGGATGAGTCAAGTTTTTTTATTATTAGGAAAGATAATTGTCAGAAAACCAACCCCTATTAGGCTACTAGCCTGCAGGGCTCACCAGCTCTGATACTGGGTACAAGGCTAAAAAAACATGAAGACAACAGATCTGAAGGTCCACTGCCACTTTGCCAGCAAAAACATATTGTTAAGATGATGATTCGAACCCTGGGCAATTGGAATCCGTGGTGGTACTCCAGTGAGCTACCACCTCTCCCTCAAGGATGAGTCAAGATATTAAGGCTTAAATTATTTTGATACTTTTTTCGTTTATACTTCTCTAATATTCTCCTTAAATTACGCGCCAGGAGGCACATGTTGCAGTAAAAGAAAAAACAAAAGGAAGTATTTAATTTGTGCACTTCGTTCTTCGTTCCTATATGTGTCTTCTTGGTTTTTCTATTACTCTGTAAAATGTTTTAGAAAGTTTTTTCTATAGAGAATATTATCTTATTTAAATAACAAAAATTAAAAGGGATTAGTACGAGAAAAGCTCTAAAAGTTAAGAGAAGAATTTCAAAACGTAAGGGAGATAGTGCAAAAAAGCGTATTTATTTTGATTTCTTCTCATATTTTATTGTGAGAAGAATACATAAAAATTGTTGGGAGTATTATGATTTGTTTACACATAAACATATACTGTGATTAGGATTGGTTAGTTTCTAAAAGTAGTAAGCTTGGCCAAGGAAGATTGACGAGCATAGTTGACTATCAGTATTATGTTCTCAAATACGTACATAAGATTGTTTTTATTGTTCATTTTCTTGAAATAATTTATTTTGTTTATTTGAGACTATTATGAGCAAAAAAAGGACCTTGTATACATCTATCACTAAACATATTTGGAAACACCTAAGAACTTTCCCTACGGACAATGAAGATGACAAGTTGAAAGAGTGATGGCTCATCATTTTCACATACACATTTTTTATTTTGCTATTGAAATCTTTGATTTTTATCACCTTTGCTTGCGTCTTCCGTGACTTGAGGCCGTGACCTACTTTTATACAACCAATTGTTGCATAATTGCATTTGCAGACACACCACGATATTTGAGACAAAAACTCACCATATCTGAGAGATTCAACTTCCATTTCATTACATTATGTAGTTTACGTTATTACTTATTTGGAGTTAAGCATAAAGTTGAGCCCCAAGTTTTAGTATATTTCACCAATTGGGGATTCAATTTTTTATTTTCACCAATTAGGTACTCTGATTGATTTTCACCACAATTAAACACCATAACCCCCTAATTAAACCATAACCACCCCTAATCAACTCTCTCCTCTCCTCCCCTCACCCCTTTCTCTCTCTTCCCCAAAAACACTCACCCACACAAACACCATCTACCACAAAACAACCACCACCAGACACCTAGCTACAACCACCGGCCACCACTCCACCTAAACTCACCACCTCACTTCACCACTCCACCTCAACTCACCACCTCACTTCACCACTCCAGCAAACCCAACACCACCATCATTAACCACCCCCACCCCAAAACCCACCCTAAACCCGAGCACAACCCCGCAAACCAACACCAAATCCAACCCCACCACGACACAACCCACCAATCCACCAACCGTCCACCTCTACCACAACCAAATCGGCGACACTCAACTCAAATCAACGAGCAACCCAAACGAAAGAAGAAGGTGGTGAGAGAGAATTACGAACAACAACCACCACCATTGTTGTTGAGGTTGTTCGTTATATGCTGTTGTTGGTGTGAGGGTGTTGGAGGGCGTGTGGCGGTGATTGGGACAGGCGTTGTACCGGCGATGGTTGTGGTGGCGGACAGCAGGGCAATGGTGGTGGTTTGGGGCTTAATTTGGTAGAGGAGAGAGAAATTTATGGGTTTGGGGTCTAATGAGGGAATTAACCCAAAGGAATTAGTTATAATTACTGCCCAAATTGGTCTCAGTACCTAATTGGTGAAAAAATAAACTTGAGTCCCCAATTGGTGAAAAACACCAAAACTTGGGACTCAACTTTATGCTTAACTCTACTTATTTGGCATCTTAATGATAAAACTTTAACAATCAATTTCTATAGTATTAGATAGTAGCATTATTAAAGCTATAATTTTTTTAATAAAAATAGTGTAGATAATCTGGGTATTATAGATTAATATTTTCTCCCTTCTATAATTATTGCAACATATCCTATTGACACATTTTTTAATAAACCTACTTCCTCCGTTTCATATTAGATGCTACACTTTCAAAATTGCAGGCTCCGGGGCAATTTTTAGAGAGGAGAGAGATAGAGAGAATTCATTTTCCAAAAAGAAAGTAGTAGATCTATTTTGAAACATCTCATTATCGAGTGTAGCAGATCCAATATGAAACGGAGGAAGTATGAAGAGAGAGATAGAAAGATAGATAAAAAGTGGGGTCATATGGTAGGAGAGATAGAGATAAGATATTACAAAAAGAAGGAAACGTTGCAATTAATATGACATTTCCAAATAAAGAAAACGTTGCAATTAAAAAAGAATAGAGGAAGTAATAAGTTCCTACAAATTTAAGAGGAAAGTTGGCAAAATTTTGACACTTGAAATCAAAATGTTGAGTTGTCTTCCCTAGCTCAATGTTCTTTTACTCTTATGCAGTTATGCTTAGTATTGCAAATCTCCAAAGTGTAAAGAGCACGTTAAGCAAATTCAGAAAAGAGATGGAGAAACAGCAGCAAGTTCCATTAGTTTAAAAAACACCCAGTTACAGCACAAGAAGAAACCAAGAGGAGCCTTTAAGATAAGTCACAACATTGGTACAAATGAAGTTTCCCTAATCCTTTCTTCTAAAGCATTAGCTCAAGGATTGCATGTAAATTGTGGGTTTGCCACTTCATTGATGCTACTACCTACCGGGATCTCGGCTTCATCAATCATACATCCCTTCCTGCTCCCAGATATCCACAAGAAAATCTACCATTTCCTGGAACATAATTTGGCGCAAAAGAAGGATTTACGTACATAATCTAAGCCATAGAGCATCAAATATTAAAAAAAAGTTGGCTTACAGCTAGAGGTACTGGCTGAGAGAATGGTTTATTACTCCCGAGTAAGCTTTCGTAGGTTGCATTCCAACTGCAAGGCCAGAACGAATCAAGTATGCTGTAACCATGGTTGCTGACAGGATGAAAGTATGGCGAGGGGGAACCAAAAAAAATCAACAATAAGAGTATATAACATTTAAAAGGTAAAAAAAAAAAGACGGAAACAAAAACAATTATTCCTCAGGTTAAAGGATAATGAACAATGATGTCTACAAAATCAACAAAAACTACGTATTAGGGTTTAAACTAAAACTTCAAGAAGAGAAGAAAAGCCTGATGCAGAATGATTTTCCATCAAAATAAGGAAAAAAATAAAGATTTTGCCTAAAAGATCTCGATCACTTTGCTTCAACCGACACCACCAATTACACCACCCCCATCCCCCCTCTCCCTCCAAAAAACAAGAAGCGCAGTCCCATCCAAATGACATAAAGAGAGCACGTGAGGATAATGAAGTGGGAGAAGATGCCACTGGTTCTTTCTCATGCTCACAAAGACTAAACCGTACTAGGAAATTTGGATTTTGTTACTTATAGAGCATCCTTTATATAAAGCTTCCTGTTGTTTTTGCCCAACGAGGTAACAGCACACTAAGAAGGGCAGGAATGAATACACATAAAAAGGAGGCCGCTTGGACCTTAATGTGTGTTGAGCAAGGTAATCCAAGTTCTCAACCCACTTCAAGCATGTTGCAGAATGCAGAACATCCTACCAGGAAAAGTACCATTGTCAACACATTCAGGAACAAACCTAGATGGCAATTTCAATAAACTGGCCTCAAAATAGCTTCTGTTGCTAAATCACTTGGATCTTTCCATATACAAGACCAGATTTCCATTGCCAGATGCCACTTCATGGACCTAGCTTTTACTGAATGGTGCCGCCCAAGTAATCAAACTTAAGGCCTGTTTGGTAGATGGTAATAAGTCATATTGGTAATAAATTTACATGTAGTTTGTATAGAAATCCACGGTAGATTGGTAATGCTTGTCCACCTCCAAACTTGTGATATTCTTCATCAAATCTCATTACCATCAATTACCATTTTAGAGGTGGTATTGAGTGAGAACGGAAGTCCTCGTAAGTTGCAACCTACATATTATTTTTTATGTAAAACCACCTACGAAAGAGCCGCTAAGGCAATACCAAGATAAAAGAGAACCCTCCAGCCTAGATCCGACCAAGTAAGCAACCCAACTAAGGAGAATTTCTTTTTCTCCACCAATAAAACATGTACACTTCTTGCCCTTCTTATCTTGAAAATTTCATTCACAACAGCTATTGCTAGGATCCCCCACCATACAAGTTATACTCATCATCCTTGTTCACCCAATAATTTTCTCATCTCTATCATTGCTGGCTTGATCTTTCAAATTTTCCCAAATAACTGTTTTACGTCTTTGAACACGCATGGAACCCTTGATAATGGTGAACAAAAGACACCAAATAGATGATGAGGCAAATACATATATCACTCTACTTCAACTAAAGCTTTCAAAAGCTTGAATCATCTAGTTAAACAACCATTTGAAATTTGGTGAATGCAGAGCAGGCACATGTTGACAAACTCAGAACAGAGAAAGACGCTCAGTAACATCAAAGGAAACTAGCACAAATCATGGTATAATTTGCATATAGGGGAGCACATGAATGGAACAGCATCAGAATAAGAATAGTCTGCCAACCTAATTTTAGGATCACGAACTTGATGCCTTTTGTTACTTTGATTTTTATTATCTACCCAGCGTTGCCTGGTCTGGTTCCAGAGAAGAAGACCTGCACCAACATAATCGAAATAAGTGAAGATGAATATACAAGAAAATCAGATTAAAATGCAGTCAAGATAAAAGCCAATCTGACATGCGTCAAACAAGATGGCCAGCAAACCAAAAATTCATATTTTGACGCACCACACTCTATAGCAATGCATATAACACAGTCGAATGAGAAATAGACAAATGGACGCAGAAGATAGTGATACTACAAATGTAGAGCAAAAATACATCCAAATTTCATGAATTGTGCAGAACATAAAACGCAGCATTGCAGAACAAAGATGAGGTCCCTTAGTTGGAACTAAGTCACCGTGATAGTACACAACTCAATGTAACAACTAAATCCAGATGAAAGTTGGATATCCGTTTCATCCACATGTAAGCAGTGACTAACAAATGGAAGCTGAACTTTCTGCTTCCAGAACAAACAAATTGATAGTATAAAATTCGAATAAAGACTAATATCTTCATAGAAGTTTGAACTTGCCATGATTTACATATTCGGAAGGCAGATTAGAGCTGCTGACACCAGAAGGGGTATCAATTGATGCGTTAATGGATGATAAGCTTCCTTGTGACTGCATTGCACTGTTGTCCATATCACACACACTTGTGGTCCAATAATCCCTGGATATACTGGGCACTCTTCTGGTTTGACCTCGACTTATACAACCTTTTCGTCGCTCATCCAAGGACGCTATTGACTCAGGCTTAATACAACATGCAAGGCAACCACTGCACTGTTACAAAACATACATGCTGTTAGAAATCAATCACATTCGGCTAACGTAACTACATAAAAAGCACTAAATCCACAGGCCAAAAATCATCAAGGGTAACATACATAAACTTTTTATTAAACTAGGTTTTAAGAGCATTAAGACGGATCAAAATTGTCGATCCAACGTTCAAAAAGATGATAGAATCTAAATTTCAGTTAGATGCTATCAGCAATTAGAAGTTAGAACAAGCTGCTAACAGACTAACCTAATAACTCTAAATAAAGAAAACCCACCAACAAACAATTTTCTAAATTCAAGTTTCTTGCCGAAAAGTTTGTAACCCCTCAGCTGTTTTCCTTTGGCTTACTGAGTCAGTGTAGGTCAGCAGCAAAGTGCTTGTCACCATCCTAACTGGGACCATCCCCTGCAACAAAGAATGAATAGCGCACCTGTATATTATACATTAGATTCTCATCTCATTGCTCAAAACCCATACACTGTCTCATCAGGAATTGACTTGCTACCTACAAAATTAGTAGTTTAGAACAGTATGTCTGTGAAATGAGTAAACGTACTTACGCCAGTCGCGAGGGTTCACAACAAAGCCTGTATTTACCCTAGTTTCCAGTTGAAATATATTTTTTCTTCTCTAACAAGAAACACAAAGCCAATAAGGATGAAGTACAAGCACCTGTACCTTCCACCTTTTTTTCTTCCCTTTTCTTCTATTACCTTGTTTTAGGTCTCTCAAAAATTACTTTTCAATACACTTATAAACCTGTCAATAATCGACACGACCCAAAAATAAAGGGTTCAAACCAACATTTTGTAACCCAAAACTTGATTTTATCTGGAACCAGACAACCTGGAAATTTCTGCGTCAAACCCAACCTGGAAATTCCAAGAGAAAGTGCAACCCTCGATGATTTCTGCTCAAGTGGAAATTCTAAGAGAAAGTGTTACCCTGTTTTGTAATAGAGTTTAGGATAAGACAAGGGAAAGATATTGCTCTTTTGACCAAGCCTCCTCCTTAAACCCGGTCATATTCCCCCATCCAAAGTCTTATAAAACTCATACAACTTCCTAAACTCATTGTACCAGAGTACATACCTGCTTCTGATCACTCGATGCTATGAGAAATTTGGTTCAAGAGGGAGCTGTTGTAACCAGTTCCTCACCAAGTAGATGTTCTTGAACACTACGCTACCAAGAGTCAAGCTTCCAACATAAGCAAAAACTATATAACCTTCTCCACATCAATTCCATACAAACCATCTTTCCTTTTTCATTCATATTATTCCATCTTTTTACCCTAAAGCTCCCCCCCATGCGCAGGGGAAAAAAGTCAATGAAGATGCATTATAATATTCATAAGTAGCCCTTCTACACAGGAAAACAGAGTCAGCTTTGCCCACACCCTCTAGGAGGTTCAATATATCTCAGACGGTGATCGCCTTCCAACAACCCTTACAGCTTCCTCTTCCCCAAATAACCATGAGGTATAGCCATATGAATAGGGAGGAAAATCCATGAAGACGATTATAAAATTTATATATACACCTTTCACACATGGACGCATAGTGTATTCCGCACACTCACTGGCAGGTTTAGTACATCTCACACACTGGTCGTAAAACTCTCTCTCTGTCAAAATCAGGTTCCTCGCCATTAGCATGCACAATCTCAAAAGTAGCAATTCCATAGTCCTATATAGTAAACAGAAATTCAATGTCCTTTTTCATCATTTAATTTCCAGTATTTCCATCTCTATCTTTTATTTCAACCACACCTGTTTTATAGTTGCACTGGATGGGGGAGTTTGAAATGAAAGGGGAGATTAATTTCCTTGTTTGGATACAATATGAGGGAAAGGAAGGGACCTTTCTCTATATCATTCCTAGTCAAACTTATTAAAGTTAAACTAACCTCTGGCACTATGACACTTGTTGGAAAGTAGCATATTTTAGCTTGATGTGGTTTTGGAGTAGCAAAACATCAAGAAATCACTCAGACCTAGCTACACTACAGAAACTCTATGTACTTAATAGTTAATGCTATTTGCACGTCAAACAAAGATTAGATTTTTCTTTTTTTTCAGGAGAAAAGATTAGATTATTCTAGTATGATGAGCAAAGCCTGATTACAACGTAAACTTCAGAATAGCAACGACGAGCAAAATAGCGAGTTAACCACTAATCTCGTTAATTTCCAAGCTTTACTTTGGCGACTAATATTTTTCAAATGCATTCTTTATTCAAGATAGTTTGATGTCACTATGTCACCATGTCACAATATGATCCAACTGATTTTCATAGACTAAAACCTGCTTGCTTTACTGAAATAAATGATCCCTCTAAAAACGCAACAAAGAGAAGTGACAAAGAATCAGGCAGTTAACATCTCGACTATTCACTATTGCACTTGAATTCCTCTTTACTATACACTAGAATAAGTCTGACATGAGCATACAGTTCCATAAAACGTAGATCATATCGTCAATTTATATGCAATAATTTTCTTGATTTTCAAAAATGACAGGAAAGGAAAGAGAAGAGAACAAAATACACGAAAGAAAGTAGCACCTTTGTCATTTGGCTTAATTGGTTGGAATTGAAAGGGTCCTTTCAAAACTTAGCTAAATAAAGGAATTAGAAGGCAATAAAGAGAATACATTCTACCCATTTATTTTCCAACCGAATTCCCGCCATCTAGGAGATAAAAAGCGAAATTTCAAACCAAAAAACTTTAGTCTATTGTTTTCCATTTCTACCAATCTATGTAATAATTAAAGAAACCAAATGCTCGAACTTATTTTTCAGCTTGCCTTTCCTTTTCTTTTTCATCCAAATCCTCCCTACTACATAAATCCAAACATCAAGAGAGCTGCATACCAATACAACCATTTATATACAAACGAACGTCCTCTACCCTTGGTACATTTAACTACCATGCCTTCTCAAATTGTTTTTTTTCCCCAAGTCAAGACGGTTGTTTCATAAAAATTGTCACACTTTCAGGTCCTTCAACTCTAAGACACATCGAAAACGACGAAAACAAGTTCCGCCAGTCGTGGTCAATACAACGTCCGAAAATTGCTCAGCTTTCCCACATCAGACCAGAAGTATTCATCTCATCAATCATACCTAATTGTTAAAATTCCAAAAGTTTCTTCCCCTCAATGAATTAAGCCACTTTGTCAAAAATAGGTAGCATTAACTTTTATAGTTGCAATAAAGTAGTACAGTTGCCTTACTGGATTTGCCACCATAAAGTGTCTTTTACACTCCAAGAAATAACACCTACCACGACAAAACTCACAAATAACTCTATCCAAAATCCCCTCAAATTCACATCTAATACAAACACCAAACAAAAACAAATCAAAGATGTAACATCCAACTCCATAAAACTCACATCTACTAAACAGGCAAATGTAGAACTAAAGAAGGTCAAAGTGCAACATAAACTTGTCAATCAATCAATCATACACTACAATACAATGTTACATTTTTTATTATAAAAATTACCAAAATCAACTAAAAAACAAAATCTAACAAAAACCCAAGATCAAAAATTTGTAGAAAAAGAAGAACATACCCCATTCAAACAAGAAAAATATGAGCAAAGCCAATATTTTTGCTAGGATAATTAGATTTCTGACAACATTGATTCCAGGAATGCCCAGATCACAAAGCCCTGTAATCCCAAAAAAAAAAACCCATTGCAGAAAACTTAACAAAAATCTCAAAAAAAATAAAAACAAAAAAAAAAGATGGATCAAGCAGAGAGAATTTACCTGAGATCAGTGAAAAAGGGCTTCCTGGAATCGAATTGTGCTTCGGCTTCACACAAGAATTGGGTGGTAAAATACTAAAAAATAAGCTGGGTTTTTTTTTTTACTGTTTGCTCCTCTTTTTTTTTTCTTCTTTTTTTTCTTCTCTTAGAAAAGTTGTGGATGAAGATTGAAGAGAGAGAAAAAGAAAGAAGGAAAGAAAAGAGGAAAACTCAGAAAAAGGAGAAACAGATATAGGGGTTGGTGGAGGAATAGAAGGGTAGAATTGGAATTTTACATAGTGTGATCATTGGCCCACCTTATTTGATTGGGGCCTGAGGTTGGTGCCCGACACATTTTTTTTAAGAACAAAAACGAAAATTCCAAGGAAAATTCGAGATCTAGGGCCTGGTTGGCGAAGCTAAATGTTGTAGTAGCTGTTAGCTGTAAATTAATAACTGTAATAGGTTAGCTATCAAAGTAGTTTTTTGAAGTAAGAGTGTTGGGTAAAATTAGTTGTAAAACTTGTAAAAGTGAATATATACATACAATTAAACTATTTCCTTTTTTCTTTCTTTTACTCTCGATAAAAGTGATCCCTTGGTCCCACTTTGGTCGCAATAATTTGATTGTTTCACTATTCACATACTCAACTTTGACCATACTGTTTTACTAGTATATACTTCCTTCATCTTTTATTAATGACTCATTTTGACTTTGTTATTCACATACACGACTTTTAGGACGCCTTACCCAACTATTTTTAAGGATGCCTACCTCATAAGTTACTAGAGACTTTTTACCCTTATTGTTGTCATGTGCCAACACCAAACCAAAATCAAGATTGCTTTCCATTCACTCTTGCAAGTTGCAACTCTTCTTCAACTAAGCCAATTAAGTGATAAGTCCCCCCTAAACTTGTTGGGATGTTGTTTCCCATGTCGAGATCAAACAAATCTATCTTGAGAAACAATACGTATGCCAAATGCTTAGATTGATAAGTCTTTCCTAATTTCTCTCATAATCTAGTGGTTTCATTTCATCAAGCAAATCATGCTTAATATCCTTTGCAAGGTTAAGCTAATTGATTGGTATCACAATTATTCACACATCAATCATCACTTCAAATCACCCCACTTGAAAGCATTGACTTCACCGTCGTCCTTCTTGACCTCAAGATTATCATGTAATAACCTGTTATATTTATAAAAAAAAATATCATGGTTTGCCATAGGCTAGTTCTTCTTAGTCCATTCTTCTCAATAATATTAATCATGGTTCTACTATAGAGCAAAAGATAAGGGTAGATGTACAGTGCCAAAAAATGGTATTAGGTGATCAACCAAAATCATTACGGAATTTGTTTCCATATCTACTCAACTACTCATTCTAAGTTGTAACTCTCAATTTTTTTGATAACAGTTTTGCCGAGAGGGGCCAGAGGGGTTATAGTTAAAGATAGGCGTGGATTGGGTGTAGTCTCAAGCATTTTATGTGGATTTAGATCTTACATAACTTTAAAGTGTCTAATAGAATGAAGACTCTTATCGAGAGTCTAAGATGAGTCGTAACCTTATTTTAGTAGTTTCCAATATTTTATATGGCCCACTTTTTATGGATCATTAAAAATAATCGAAGTTAAAAAAAAGGTAGTGAAATCCACAACTCCACTTACTAACATTCAAAACATTATTGTACAAACATTGCTAAACGAATACAATCGAACGAATCGGTTTATCGTTCAATGGAATGTGAAAGTGAGTAGGACTCGAGATGGAGTTAGGACTTTGAAAGTTAAGAGTGAAAGTAAGTGAAAGGTTGAAAGTTAGATATGGCACTAGATAGGTCAGGCTAGTGCAATGGCCCACCAGGCCTAGTCCGCTATTTTCATGTTGGGCTTGAGCCGACTTTCTTTTGCTAGGCACTGGGTCAGTTTCACACAACCATTCATCTTTTTGTTGTCGTAACTAAATTTTGACTAGTTATAAAGTTATAAAAATAAAAAAGAAATTATATTTTATGTATATTTGATATTTCATAATCCTTAGTAAAATTCAAAAAAAAAAAGTTATTTTACATTGATTCGAAGTTCAAATTAGCATGGCGTGACCCATGCGCTGGCTCAGCCTAGTCCCTAGATCATGATTTTGACTTGATTAGTTCAGACAAAGTCATACAAGCTCAAACCCTAGCCTAATGCCTTCAATGAACACTTGGGGATTTAGAGTATACAGTATACACTGGGTTCCCTAATTAAATCAACTTGTGCTTAGGATAAGTAGCTTCTAGAAATTTAAATTTTACTTCATCCATTCCATTTTACTTGTAGCACTTACCATAAAGGGTTTTTCTGAACATACTCTCTCTATAGTCTATCTCTGTGCTCATCACATGAATCACCTTTCTCTCTCCGCATCCCACTCGAGTCGATACTTGATTTTAAACATTTAGACCCAAAAGAATAGTTGAACTCTGACCTTAAAATTGAGTCAGATTTGATAGGGTATGAGTTCTAGAATCCAACACCTGTGCCAACCGATTTGAGTGACTTTCAAGCATTTATAATTAGTATAGGTAGCTCTACTCAATTTCTCATCTCCAACTTCCATCTATCGCATACTTGATGTCCACAACATCTGCAATTTGCATGCCATGCAAACCACATCCACTTGTAAATGTATTGCTGGCATTTTCATGATCTAGAACATACATTTAAAAAAAACAATAAGAAATTGAGAGTGGAAGAAAACAAAAGGATAAACATAAACTAAAACAACTATTTTGTTCTCTAAAAAAAAAGTTCAAATACCCCTACTATTTTGTTAATCAATCTATTAGTTGTGACGTATGTTACTTCGACCCCTTCATTCAACACCTGTCATGTTGAGTACGACACGACACTTAGATACTGTATTCCAAACTAAAAACTTATTTTTTTTTCTACAAAATAGATGAGTCAAATACTTGAACATTCATATCCGAGTAAATACTTAATCCGTGTTTAAGTAACATTTTACAACAATTTACGAGTTTAATAAAATTAGACTTTCTCGCAATTTACAATTCATCTGTACAGAATTTTTACACGACTATTTACTTTTACCATCTACATAGAACTATGGAAAAACTATAGAAGTTATCTTCCATACATCAAGAAAACTAAAGATGACCTTAAATTTGTTAACCTGAAATCTAAATTTAAAGATAAGGTAAAAATTAATAGGAACATTCAACTCTATGAACCCTATCCTTCAAGATTCCATGGTAGAGTGCAGCTCGATTAGCTGGCATTCGACGAAATTCTGGGATTTTTTTATCATCTTCAAAAATCTCAACTTTCTTCTTCTTTTTCTCATTTATAGGAGTAATAATATTAGTAAAATCAATTTTTTTGTCCTTAACATTATCAGCAAATTTCACCCTTTTCTTGATCTTCTTCTTCTTCTCTCCTTTTTTATCATCTGTAAAAATGTCAGCAAATTCAAAAATCAGAAAAGAAAACAGAGGAAATAAAAAAAACAGGGGAAAAACAGAGGAAATTAAAATTAAAAAAAAACCCACAAACCTGAAGATAAACAAGATCGTAAAGAAGAAGCAGGAAGATGATTTGGAGGATGAGAAGTTGAATTTCTGATACGAGAAAGAGAGAGAAAGATGACAGCTCCAGAAACAGCCATGGCAGTTGTTAAGATAACACTTTGTGAGTTCATAACAGAGGAACTCATGCTTCTTTTTGTTGTTGTTGTTGTTGTTGTTGTTAATGTTGTTTAACTTAATAACTTGAAAAAACGAAAAGAATGAGATACAGAGAGAGAAAGTGGTGGTAGTTGTTGGTTGTAAGTTTGGAAGAAAGTGAGAGTTGAGGAAGAGGCAAAGATATTAGGAAAGGAAGGTAGGAGTCATAAGGATTTATAATGGTTGGTCTTAATCTCATGTATGTGTGTGATTAGAGTATAAAGTACTCAACTTTAAATTGGTGGTCTAGGTCAATTGCTAACTGAAATGTTAGGATTTGTTGTTATTGTTTTGGAATTCATGCACTAACTAATTTAGGTTATGTTCTCTTCATGTGAAATAAGGTGATTTAATCACAATTTTTTTTAAAAAAATTGACGTAATCTGGTTTTAAAATTTTTGTCTCCTATTTTGATTTTACCATATTTTTACTCTATTTTATACTTCCTCCGTTTCAAAATAAGTGAAACACTTCTCTCATTTATGTGAGAGCTTTTTGAGACAAGTGTTTCACTTATTTTGGAACGGAGGAAGTATGGAAAAAGAATATTAATATGGAATATTGTTGGATTCGTGTTGTTATGTATTTTTCAAAGATCTAATTTTCATTGGTGGTTTGAACTTCATGATCCTGTGTTCCTCTCTATCATCCGAAAGGATGTGTTAGGTTGGTCCTTTATTAGGGGCTAGCCTAGTTTTTTTCTCCTTATCACAAAAAAAAAATCTAATTTTCGTATTCCCAATGTGAAAATGAACATATTTATTAAGAAATTAACGAAAATAAAAAGATCTAGTTTGTTCTAGTCTTTATTTTACTGAAGTTTCAACTCCGATGTTCTTTTATTAATTCTATAGGAAGTATAATAATTGTTTGATTTAGTATGAGAATAACGAAGTTAGTTAAGTATTGAAGTTAATGCCTCCATATCTAAGAAGTAGAACTTCCACGAATTTTCACTTATTGAGTAACACCTCGATCTGTTACGGGCTGCGAGTTGTCACCAAATGTGCACAAAGGAGTAAAGGACCAACAACTATCCCCATGGATCAACACAATATTTTGCGATGCACTTTAATCCTCACTCATGCACACTTTGGATTTCAGGAAAATATTCCAGAAGGTCACATATTTTGATAATACTCCCAACTAAGCACGCTAAATTGTAGAGTATCTTAGTATAAAAGCACCCTAAAAAAATAGGCCTTACTAATATGCATTATACATCAAATCTTTTCAAGCAAGCAGGGATATAACTACTAACTATATCTATTCCTTGTTTATTCATTTCCTACTTTTAAAATATGGTTTTCTTCCTCTTTATCCTTTCCCGTTACTTGATTCTAGTCAACCTTATGCATGAACAACACTAAAATTACTAATATTATAATCAAAACATGCAAATCTATGGACCTAAACTAGAATCTACTTACCTACTTGGAAGTATATTCGTTAATTACAATTATAAAACACAAAGTATAAGATCTCCTTAGTACTTTATAATAACAAATAACAAGAAAGGACATGGATGATAATATAAAGTATGATTACGTTGTAATCGTCACGTAATTAGGTATCCTATATAGATTAGTCCCATAGAAAAAGACTAATTAGGAAGACCACCCAATTAGACAATTTGTGAGGTGAGGTAAGCAAGGGAGTTTAGAGAGAGAAAGAGGTGGGCATGCAAGTTGAGGTTATGTGTGGACAGGAGTAATGAAAGGAACAAATTAATGTGATGGGCGGAAGATAATGAAATTCATAGCTTTTTCTTTCAAGTGGGGTTGTGCGGCACTGTGTGACTGTCTGTCGAAGCTTCGACCAGTAACTACAAATTAATAAAATGAAATGACAACATTCAATTTTTTACCCAAGTTGTAACTTGTAAGTTGTACTAAGTTGTAAGTTTGTAACCAATGACATTTTTGGCTCCTTGGACCTTTGGACGTATGTACAACAGCAAAACAAAGCATTAAAGTAGATAATGTGATGCTAGACTTGGTACCATCTGGGATTGCATGTGTTCTACCTTTGTTTTCTTCATAAAGAAGTAATTTGTTATTGACCAATAAATTCATTTGTTCATGGAAGATTTGAGGTATTTTTCGTGGGATTAAGATTTAGGGGATTATATTGTTGTTTATGTTAAATATAGTCAAGAGTTAGGGTATTAGATTGTTTTTGATAGAGGATAGACTTCTTTAGTAACATTGTCAAAAATACATTTGTACGGGTCATCAATTGACGGTCATGTTAACTATAAGGTTCTTGGTAAAAAGTATGATAGTTTTTTTTTTCTCGTTTGCAACTTAGTCCTTTTTTCGAGATTGTCATACTCCAACTTGAGAGAGCGTATTATTAAAATTATCTTTGTGATGTTCATATTTTTTAAAAATAAAAAGGTAAAGAAGGTTAAGAATTTACAGAGAAAAATCAATCATATCTATTATTTCGGATGAAACAGGTCTTATTAACATATTCCTTATTACTTAAGGATTCGTTTTTTTTCTTCTTATTTCCTTATGTACCTTTGTTTTCTAAGGTCTATATGTTTCTTTCTTCTCAATATATTTGAATGTTCCATATCATATGAGTTAAGTATCAATGTCGTTATTTACACAATCAAGACCAGTAAATGTAGATTTGATAGAGATCAAACGACATTAAAATTTGTTATATCTATACAATCATTTTTTAAGGTAGGTAACAATAAGTTCTTATGCAGCGAAATTCAACACAAGTCAACTCTGTCCAATTAGATAATTACATATGAAAAACCTTTTGAATAGAAAAGAAAGAATAAGGGAGTTCCAACCTACAAATTCCCTATGTATAATCCTAATGATCATTACTAAGGCAATGCTAAATCATTTATAGTTTGACTAATGAAAATCTACCAGTGTTACTAGAAGATTTGATTCGTCCCTTATTGACTCTTCTCTTATAAATTAAGGTAGTCTGTAGACTACTATACTCTATATGAATATGACTCGGTCAATACTATTGGGTTAGTCGGATTATTTGACCATCACTGTAGTGGAATACATTTCAAACAAAAGAGTATTTTTTTTTATTCGGTAATTAACTAGCCCAAGCAGGCTCAGCCCTTATGAGCTAGAGGGTAAGAAGGGGATCCAAACCCATAAGGAAACTTCCAGAGACTGAAAATTAGGGATTTATACCCAGAAGCAAATATCCACACAAACATCCCATATTTAGGGTTGATGAGAGTCGAACTCCCGACCATGAAGTTGGGAGGTGGGAGCTCCAACCATTGGGCTCCCACATGATTCTCAAACAAAAGAGTATAAGACGTAACAGTTGAATCTTTCAGCCCATATTGCAAATAATGAAATAATATACGCCTATTTCACATGTACATTATGGAATGCTTTTCTTGTACGTCCTTCTTTCATTCATGTCCAACTCAAGTGGTGTAAACTTATCCAAGTGGTCAAACCTCCAATGTTCCCAGCTTGTAAGGTAGTCCTATGACTAACTCATGAAAGTTTGGGTGTTACTAATTTTGCTTACAACTTCCCGTAACATTGTACTTGGATTACAAATTATACAGATAGTACAAAATTTGACAATTTGCTATGATTATGAATAATATAAATTCTAATTTTAATTATGTAAAACAATATGGGGAATAATGTCAACGGATAATTCTAATTGTATAATATCTGAATCCTTTCAAAAACTCTTTTAAATAATGTAAACTTTTTTATTAGGTTAACAAATGCGATTTTCGCTTTCTTCTTTTACTTTTTAAAAATTTCCACGAGAACATACTTTGAGTATCCTCATGTCACTGAGCTTCAAATATAAGAGTAAATTTTAAATAATTCTTAACAAATAGTTCAGTTTGTATTATTTTACACATAATAACAAATGTGTTTATTATTTTTAGTCAATTTTTTTAAAGAAGTCTGAAGATTCTCCTATACTATTATCAGTTTTTTTTGGTATTATTCTTCAATCTTTCTCGTTCACATCAATTTTCTTTTATTTTTCTTACTTATTTCTCTCTATTACTCTCCTCATGTACTAATGTACATAATATAGATTTACTTCTTACAAGAAGTTGGCCTAACACCCAATATCTATGAATATGAAGTACTTTGCAACACGTATAGAAATGACTAAAATATATTTACTCATATAATCAACAAGAAAATAATGAAAATTAGGGTTATTGAAGATATGCTAGTTATCTTCTTGTTATATCGTCTTTTTTTTATTATATGTTAAGAATTTTAATTGTAACTTTGT
Organism: Beta corolliflora; assembly: GCA_947648045.1. Classification (NCBI taxonomy): domain Eukaryota; kingdom Viridiplantae; phylum Streptophyta; class Magnoliopsida; order Caryophyllales; family Amaranthaceae; genus Beta; species Beta corolliflora. The sequence continues at coordinate 456,570 of CANSZD010000686.1, read as the reverse complement.
AAGTGTTATAAAACGAAGGAAATACGTAAACAATAGATAAGTATCTCATTCTATTCGATGTATCAACGAATGGAGGAAGTAGCCACCAACTAAACACGTTATCTAGTCAATTTAGTTACAAGATCACGTTTCGTACACCACAATCACAAATCCACAATTGGGAAGTTAGAACTTAGAAACAAAAACAGATTTACTAGGTGGCAACTTCTTGTTATTTGGAACAAAAAACTCTTGATGTCTCAAGTGTTTTAGCGACATCTGTGTACATTATCTGAGTGCCATATGTCGTTAAATATCTGAGCATACATGGCTTGAATGGGTTTACTAGTCATAATAAAGTTGACTTGATATCAATTACTCAATTAGTGGTCCAGGATTTGGACCGAAAGTGAAATAATCAATTATGATTCTTATTAGTTCCTTCAATAGATTGATAGTTTTGCACCAATGATCCACTCCCTCGTCTCCCCCTTCCTTTCTTTCTCCGAGGTTACAACTAATTGAAATTAGGAAAAAATTTCAAGAAACTATTTTTATATAAATAAAAAAATAATAATAAACTACCTTTTACAATAAGTTTCTTTCAAACCACTACAGATGAAGATCGCCATTAGGTTTGACTGTTTATTCCATTGTTGACTTGCACATAGTAGTAATGTAACCTTCTTTGACCTTATCCCCGCCATTTTTTAATGCCACTACCGAGACTTTTCTACGGTTGATTCGTGGTTTCATTGGACAAATCTCTCCAATTCCAACTTCAAATGGTGTTGAAGAAGGTCATATGATTACCATGCATAAGTCAATAACATAATTTAATGGTCATACTTAACGAAACTCGGTATATGGTAGTATTTGAAAGGTTGTTCTAAAAGGTAATTTTTTGGAAATAAATAATAATGTAACAGGTAATTATTTGAAAAATAAAATATAAAAGGTAGGTTTCTGAAAGAAGTTTCTTATAAACACTAATATCCCAAAAAAAATTCCCTGAAATTATGTATATAATCTAATTGTTGAAAGTACCAATCTATTATAGATAGGTAGCATTCATCTAATTGTTGAAAGCATGTCTACCATGAGTGTACATAGTTTTGAGCAGACACAACACACAAGATATCTATGTCTTAAAATCAAAACGGATATAAAGAAGTAAAAAATTTATATGGACCCAGTCCACACTAAATTAATGTGGACCTAATGCTACTTCATATGATTTACAAGAATGGCATCCAGAATATCCACATCGAAGGTGATAATCTTCTTGTAATCAACGCGGTTAAAAAACTATGGAAGGTCCCTTGGCAGATACAACTTATCATAGAGGATATATACGCTCTACTTCAACAATTCCAGTCTTATCAGATCCATCATGTTTATAGGGAAGCAAACAAAGCTGCAGATTGGATAGCTAATGTAGGACATTTAGTTCAGTCTAGTTTTGATATTACTCCTTGTACTAATTCAGCTCTTCATTCCATTCTTGCAAATGACCTTTTAGGAGTTCCCCTCACGAGGAGAGTCTCCTAAAATCCCTTTTTCTTACCTTATTAAAAAAAAATCATATGATTTATGAAAAAAAGGTTACTATATAAAAAAATAGATATAAAAGATGAGTAGATATAGATTGTAAAGTTTGACTATGTGAAAAAAAAAGGTTTCTATGTCACAAAGTGAAAATTTTATCATGATAATGTAATGTAAGAAAGAGTGACTATATTAAAAAAACGGTCAATATGGTAGATAGTAACTGTATAGTGTAACTTACGATTTAAAAAGATTACTATATTGAAAATAAGGGTCACTATGTTAAATAAGTGGTTTTAGTCTACAACAATATTATTGTGGATCAGTCGATCAAGTCCACGCAAGACTAAGGCTATGTTTGGGAACATTAGATGAAATAGAGCTGAAACTAATAAGGTAGCTGAAAGGAGTTGAACTGACAAGGTAGCTGAAAATTTCAGCACCTTAAATTGAGATGCTATATTTGATAGCAACTCGATTTCAGTCAATTTTTGAGCTTAAATTTTTTTTAAATTCTTATCCCAAACACGACTATTTATTTTAGGTTACTTAAACTTTTAACACCTACTCATTTAAGGTGACTTAAATGTGTTGTCAAACATAGCCTAACTCAAGAAGAATTAGAAGGAGAAAATGAACTTGTGAATCGAACGGGTATAAACAGAAACAGAGAAAAGGGACCAATTAAGAATAAGACTAGCAAAGTGATAAAAAAGGGAATTATTTAATCCGTAATTGTTAATTGTTTTTTTCATAGGAGTAATTGTTAATTCTAGATAGAAGGGAATGTGATGTTGATAAAAACAAAAAACGAAAACCCTAATACTCTGTAAATTTCGCAATCCTTCAAAAAAAAAAAAAAATATCCGCCACTAAAATCATAATTCCAGATAAGCCGTGGTTAAGCATGCTTTTTAAAACACAAACCAGGAACTGAAACAAGTTTGAAAATAATAACCAAAACACAAAACTATAGCTCATTGCCTCGTACATTAAAGGGGAAAAAGTTTACAAGAGATTTTCTCACGCCACGCCATAATACATATCGAGATACTCGCAAATACAAAGTTTGTTAACAATCTCAGTGACTGGGATTCTAACCACCAATGTCACACAAAGCAGGGGAGGAAAACCCTTGTAAAAACCAGATGCAGAAATTTAAAATCACCAAGCTACTACTTTATTATTCTGTCTAAAATTCCAGTATGTTTTGCAAAAGCATGAGAAGATGGGATGCTACTTCTCAATGTTGATTAGATTAGGTAGTTAAGATTGGTGGGAGATAGTCGGATTTAACACCGAGCACTCGTGCCTTGGTGTCGGGGAAGAACTCAAAGCCTGGGAGCTCTGCAACATCCCCTTCACTAGAGACACCGATAGGATAGCGAAGCAGGTGACCAGGTAAATCACGCTCCAGAGATTCGCTTGAATAGAGATCCCAGTACTTGTCTGCAGATCGATTTACCTTCTCAGCACACTCACTGCTTTCAGGGCGCTTGAAAGAATCATCAAGCATGCCAAGATGCTCATACCACAGGGCCATTCGGAAACCATGGATTTGACCTTGTGCTCGTTGGTTCCTTGTCACCAAGTGGTGAGGTTGGTAGGCCCCCATGGCTATTTCTGAGTCCCTTGCACCATCCATTGATCTTTGGTTGATGTTGGCAGATCCAACAATAATGTATTCGTCGTCAACTACAGAATCAAACGCAGCTCACAAGTCAGTAAATTTTCAAACAATAAATTAGTCCTAAAGTGAAAATAACACAATCCCTGTGCATCACCATTGCACAGAGATATTTTAAAAAAAAAGAAGATATGAGGCTTCTATAGGAAAATAGGCTTATAGTTAAGCAGGTCCTGCATTTTAAGATGCAACAATAGTATTGCTTAATAAAGAGAAAGTCGACCTACAACCTTCTCAGTGATGTGAGGCTTCTATAGGAAAATAGACTTGTAGTTAAGCAGGTCCTCTAAAAGTTTAGAATGCAACAATAATATAGTATAAGCTTAATAAAGGAGAAAATCGACCTACAACCTTCTCAGTAGCTATTATTTGAGTCTAAACCTTTTCTGTTGGATAGGATGTTGACAGGTGAAGAGAAAGGGGGGAAGGGTACATCAGGAGAGAAGAAAAAGATGTCAAAAGCATACCAATCATCATTTTTGAATGAACATAGATCATAAACCGTCGATTCTGCTGAGCTCTTTCATAGTCAGAGTCAGGTTCAGGGTGTTCTGAAGGTTCATATTCACCGTCTTTTTCACCTCCCGGTTGGCCAAGCAGAAAAATGTCAGATAGTTTCTCGGATCCTCGTCACTACCCTTAGCCCGCAGAGCAGTAATAATATCCTTGTACATCATCGTCATTGTCCTCCTTTGCCAGTCTAATATGGCCTGAACTGATCCACTTTCCGGTATTCCCTCTGGCCACATTGGAAGAACTACGTAAACAGTGAATCTCTCATCTGCTTCAATCTTGCTAACTATCTTCAAGGAGAGTTCCTTGGGGATCAGGTGTAAGGCACCAACTTCCTCAATTGTGATATCATCTGAACGCTCCCATGCAAAAGAACTTCCAAGGAAATACTGATTTTCAATATATATGAAATTCCTAGCTCGGCGAATTGCATGGATATAAGCATCCTGGATGCTTCGATCAATAATGTTATCTTTACCACTTACAAGCCCTGCTCTGGCTGCATCTTCAGGTGTGTCGGGGAAACCGAAAGCAGCACCACCATCAATTGATCTAAACAGCTGAACGTGCCATGTCTCAGGGTCATCCTGGAAAGTCACTGGTGAGGGAGGAATAATATCATCAAGTTCCCTCAGTGGAACAAGTACATCTTTCCCACCCTGTTTTCTCCATCTTTGTTCAAAATTGAACAGGACATCCCAAGCAATAGGTCCTTCAACACGAGAATGAATGTCATGCCAAGGTTCTCTAGGGCCACCTTTTGTAATTGCACCATCAGGAAAGTTTGGCTGATGGAAATCATCATGATGTGCAGTGTCAAGTGTCCTGAAAAGTGAATGGAATGGGGTATCGTACCTCCCATCACAAAGATCAATTCCCCCAACAAAACTCACAATCCTCCTCTTGTCTGACCCACCCTCAGGCATTGCACTGTCAACCACCACAATCTTCTGATGATGAGTAAACATAGTAGAGATCTGTAGATCCTGAACTATGCTTCCACCATCATCAGGATTGCGAGGGCACAAAACACAATGCACCTCAGTGTCGCGGAAGAATTCCCCAGTCTCTTCATCATGTGTTGCCATTAGACCATCCTTCTTCAACACACCAACAGATGTTCGGTCATCCCACACAAGCATACAGACCTTCACACCTTCTCTTGCCTTCTTCTTAAGCAGCTCGCCAATAGTCATGTCACCACCAGGCTTTGGCCTCCTTGAATCCCTTATCAATGCAGTCTCTGTGTATACAGACCATCCAGTGATGTAAATCATGTGTTTTGCATTAGTAATTGCATCAAAGATATCTTCCCAACATCTATGAGGCTCATAATACTTGCCACCAGCAAGAGGAATTTTCGGAATAAAATTATCTGGGATATGAGCATCCTGATACAGAGAGACCTTACATCCTGTCCTTTGCGGGAAAAAGGTGTACGGAACTCCAGGATATTTTCCACTTCTAATGCCATGATTGAAACTACGCTCTTGGGTAATTTCAAAAAATTGCAGCTTCACATGAATCTTGGCACCACTATCTAAAGGGTTCTTGTCTCTGTCACAGATTTCAACCCATCTGTCAACTTCTTCCCCACCCATGATTTCCTCGACAGGTACATATGCTCTTCCAATTAATGTCGCTCCGATAGGATTGTCATCTTTCACGGTGAAAATAATGTTTGAGGCCAAATGTGCACAGTATATATGAAATGACTCGTACCATCTGGGGTTTGCAGGTTCATTTTCTATAATTCTAGTTCTCCCAGCTCTAGCCTTTTCAAGATCAATAGTCGCATACATTTTGGGAGTTCCTTGCCCAATACCGACTGTCTCTTCAATATTTGCCATAAGCTGCATACAAAGGATTTGCCAGTATATATGAGAACATGCAAAATTACAGAGAGAACTACATAACAAGGAGAGGAAGACCCCCCACCTCCCATTTAAGAGCACTAGAGACAAGAGTCTAAAGTCTAAATGGTCACTTGACAGAGTACATATTGAAATAGTGATTACACACAATGTATTTCAGGATGTTCCCATATCCAAACAAGATTCTTGACAGTTAAGGAAGTTATCAATAGAAGAAGTGCTCAGGCAGCAACATTATGTGGAAAGCTGATAGCTAAATTATCTGTTTAGGAAGCTTATAAAAATTTGCTAAGAAGGAAGGCTAAATGAACTCTGAAGAAACAATATCTGCAGCTCCTCAATGTCTTGACACCATAAACAGCAATTAAGTAAGTAGATGCTCTTGTAGAACAATATTTCTAGTGTTATTAATAGGCTTAAGAGTTGATGCATAAAGAACAACTAAAAAAAGTGTTCCAAGGGCAACACTGTTACTGGATTCCTTTTTAGATATGACTATTACGACTACGACAACCTAATGTTTCAAGGGCATAAAATCGAAAATATATTAAACAATCACGAGATTACTCCCTAGTCTCATAATATATGCGTTACTTGTAACTGCAAACATGATTTGGGAGTGATTGCATGGGTACTTTCAAGTGGCTAGTAATTCTTCTTTCGTATTATAAAGTGACAAGTATAATTGCATAGAGATCCTAAAGAGACAAGCTAACAAGTATTGTGAAACAAACGAAATTGGATAATGCAGCATATATTCGATACCAAAGGAGTAGTTCACAAGATATAACTCAGGGGATTAGTAGTCGACTAACTTGACTTTTGCAGTTATATATCACTTAAAGCTAGAGCAGTTCCTGTTGCATATTCAGTTTGCCATAGCCCATGAAAGGCAAGCTACAAGAGTATACATGGGGAAAATTTCAAGGCTGCTCGATAAGACAACCAGATCATAATGCAGCTATATGTGAGGGACTACTATATTCAATCCTAAAGTTTACTGGTGCTTCAGTCTCCCAGTTTGAGACATTCCTCAGAGTAACTGAGATACAGTGGAGCCGGCGTTGCTTTTGTTATTTTTTCGCATCCTTGAAAAAGCTTGTTGGCATTGCAAAAAAAAAAAATCAGTGGATCAAATAATGAGAACTTGGCATGCTTTAAACAGTATAAAATACACAGGTTAATTGCTTCAATGGAAAGTTCTATGAAGGATGGCTCAATATGCAATTTCCTTGATGGTAATGGGAGTAATAATAGGAAGAAAAACAGGAGGGACCTTTTTAACATTACCAAAGAGTTTACGCAGAATCCTGATTTACCATAAGAATAACGATTCATCTACTGCAAGATGGTTGACTAAAGTGTCTCAACTCTCAAAAACAATCAAGGACTAGGTGTTGTCTAGGAGGGAGGGATTGTATACATGTCTACTGTGATTTTGAATTTGAGATAAGAATTTCAACCAAATTGTGAGTGAAGCCAAAGAACAAGACTGTGAAAATAAGACAGTAACTTGAACAGCAAACAATAAAAACCGCATTGCCCAAAGACTCTTAAAAAAGCAAAGGAGGTCGAAAAATCTTCACAGCAATATCCATTCTTTAACAAAAGATTTTGTGTACTCCATATTGCACTAGCATTACATCATATGTCCCTCTATACAATTTGTATGTAGGTTGAGATTAACGACAAACCGAAGTCCTCACGGTATTTCTTTGGCATTATGTCTCTCCATATCCGCCAATCCACCAGCATAATATCTATGCACCAAACACATCTGATTTTGCAAGAATCAGCGACCATTCACATGCTTATCTGACAGAAGTGAAATCAAAACAAATCTAATTCCACATCCAGTCCTCGTAATAGCAGAAGTGAGATCTTTTCCGAGAACACGATTGGTTTCTAAGATCACTTCCCACTCTAGGGCTTTCATTACCAGATTTTCTTCAGACATCCCAAATTTCTACTTTTTCACATCATCACTCAACTTTGTGAAATTTTTTTCGTCATCCAACCCGACCAACCCCAAGATCCAAATGTCAAAGAAACACTCAATTAAATAGCAATCCCACCGTCCCATAATAAAGCTCTCATTTGCTTTTTACCCAGTCTCCAACACACATCTTTGACCATTAATATCTTAAATTACCTATGAATAAAAACTTATAAAAGTTCATATAACCAATGTCACGAACCAATCGATGAGAATTTATAATCGAATACTTGCTAAAATTTTCGAGAAACATCCAACTCCAAGTCCCGCTACAATCATCAAATTTCATATGTTTCAATTTTATTCATTCCTTTTTACTCCCTAAATGCACAAAATGAAACCCCAAAACACATTTGGTGGAAGATAAGGTTATAGATGCCCTCCCTTTAAATAAAGGGCCCTATTACTCGGACCCCTTTTTATTTACATCATCATCAACTAACCCCTTGACAACGATATATCATATATACTTAGATCACATCTAGCACAGTACAAAAATAAGCAGATATACCAAGAAAAAAAAACAAATTAAAAAAACACATCACCATATTCTAAATTGATCCACATAAATATTCAAAATTTCAAGTATAAATAAAGGAGGAGAGAGAAAGAGAAAGACCTTGCGGAAAACACCGGGATCATTTCCATGGTGAAGATCACTAGCTTCGTATATCGTAACATGTAGAGTTCCGTGCAGCAAAATTTGCGCCATTTTTCAATTCCAGCAACTGTAAACACAACAACAAATCACAACAAATTCAAATTAGATGATCTTTTTTTCGTCTTCTTCGTTCTTAATGATCTGCAAAATTTAATCATCAAATTCAAAATTTACCGCAAAAATTATACGAATAAGTCAATTAGATGATAGCAATGTAGATCGAAATTGCAAAGTCGTTAAAGAAATCATGAATCAACAATTGAATAATAAAGTGATGAAATGATCATGTAAAAAGAATGAACAAAAATTGCGATGAAGAAGAAAAAAAAGAGAGGAGAGAGAATTTACATGGAAAAAAAAGCAGGGAGAGATGAAAATGATGAGAGATTTGACAAAATGGCGATTTAAGGGAGAAAAAGAGGTGAATTTGTGTATTTTAATAGTCAATGGATCTGATTTTGGGAGAGGTGGGTTTACTGAGTGGAATGCGCGTTGAAGAGAGAGAAATCAGGAATGTAATAAAGAGATCCGTGAAATAAGAGTACTAATGTCTATTTTTTTGATAGGAAATTAGGAACATGAAAAGGTTGTTTAACCTATGCCATGGATGTAAGAACTTGATTGTTTCAACAAAATAAAAATTTGTAGTATGATAATATGATTGTACCAACTATCCATGTTAATTCATTTTGGCATAAACCTTGGTAGAATAAGTTTAATGAAAAATTATACGATGCGTTGGAGGTGGTAGAAATTACAATTTTATTAACGTGTGCGCTTAAGATATGAGATATGTTATTATATATAGATTATAGATCAGTCAAAAAATCTAGATGATCATAATCCGACATGGAAAAAGTGGGAGTTGAACCAAGTATTGTTACCCCGAAAGTAAAAGTAATATGAGCGGAAGAATTTGGAAATTCTCACGTCTAACTTGACCTATTTTGACTTGACGATTGTGAAAGTCGTTATTTTTATTGCAATAAATTGAGATTATAAACAATTTTCAAGAAAAATATTTTTGAATTACTAATTGGTTTGATCATGGTATTTTTTGACTTAAACATCAATAGTATGATTCATGGGGTAGATCATCTATGATTTATCTATGATGTTTAAGTCATACTATGAATCCATGATGCTCATGAGAAATCAGTTGGTCTTGCGTGAACCTCATGTATCATAGTGACCTTTTGTTTTCTTCAAGATAGTCACCTTTTTCCAAATTATAATTACTCTTATATACTAACACAATGACACTTGTTTTCTATACACTTGTTTTCTATATAATCAATATTTCTTACATTAATTGACCATAACAAAATTACCCCTTGTAATAACATAGTAAACCTTTTTTTTTCCTCATAGAAGTCATCTATATCCTTTACATTTTACACCCTATAGTTGTTCATCTCTTATATCTACAGTTTTTAAACATAATCACCCTTTTTCATAACTACCACATGTGTTATGTAGCTCCACGCTAATTTAATGTGGGCAAAGTCCATATAAGTTTTTTTGATAAGAAATTGATCAGCAAGGCTAAATAACGGCTAAATTATGATTAACTGATCACCTCATAATTTGTTGTCTCTCTAATTTGCATAAGCATCTTTTTCGTAATTATAATTGATTTTAGACCCACAAACTCTTCTATCTTACATTTACTTAACTAGAATTTAGCTTGAAATGAAATTATCCCATGTCCAAGACTCCAAGTTCACGATTAGAGTTTTGTAAAGAAATAATGAAAAATTAGATCCAAAAATCAATAATGTGATCGCCCACTCCCATACGACTACATACGCCACTTACTAGTATGACTTAATAATATTTAAGCAATAATATACTATATAATTGGTTGCAACAAATCAATAGTTTCACTCAATATTATTGAAGATTAATTAAGATGGGTCTTTTGAGCTAAATAGTTCATATATATATTCAGATGACATACAACATCTGGCTTCTTTTGCTATCACCCTACCAAAATAGAGGAACCAAGTACAAGACGTAATCACCGAAACAAACTCCATGGTGTAGTTACTGCAATTAGTAGCTGAATTTGCAGCTGTTACTTCCCATTCATCTAATATCTTTCTTCTATTTTCCTTCTTTTTGCTTAAAGGCTAGGCGAAATGATGCAAGGCAGATTGGCCTAATATCCATAGGTATATTACTGGGTGACGGCGACTAGTATGACGTTAGTTATTAAATATACCAACATATATTAAGAATTTCTATTTTTAATTACAAAAAAAGAATTTTAGAAAACACTTCGATATTTTTCTTTCCCATTTTATGCAGATATCAACAATATCAGGGTAAGTCAACCCTCTTTTATGTGCCAACTCTATTTACGCCAATATCATGACTCATTAGTGACTACTTAATTAAATCAATATAAGTAACGAATGATAGAAATGATTCAAAATATAGCGAGTATTTTCATAATAACTTTAACTATTTATTATTATATCTTATTTCTAACTCTGAAAGTGCTTTCTTAGAATATACCTATATAATCTAGTGACCTTGAAGAACAAATTAATTATAATGTCAAATGAAGATATAATGTGAGGGTTTTGTTGGCTAGCTAGGGAGGATGAGAGCGATTAAGAATGTCATAGTCTAAACTCACACAAGTAACTCTTTTTCCCAAGCCACCTAACTTACGAACCTTCATGTGCAGACTGATAAATGATTATGCACACACTACTCACGATTGTACACCACTATACACAAAAATGCATGTGCAAATTCAAAGGCAATTTCTTTGGAGTGGTTATAATGGCAAGAAATCACTGCCCCTTGTCTCATGGAACATTTTAGAGCTACCAAAAATGCTTGGTGGGCTCAGTATTGGCAATCTACAAATTCGGAATTTGGGGCAATTGTTTCCATGGCTTTGGCGCCTAATTTAATTAGCGAGCCCACTTCGGTTTGGCAGCAAGTAATTCGGTCCAAATATGACTATGGACCTTCTTTCTCTTTTATGGACCTACAAGTACCAAGGTATGGTGGGCCTTGGAAGGCCTTATGCGCCTCTCTCCTTCAGCACTCAGATGCAAAAACCATGATCATGACGAAGGTAAGGAAGAGAGTGGGGGATGGGGCATCCTCCCTATATTGGCACGATTCTTGGGCGGGGGATATGCCGCTGAAAATCCGCTGCCCTAGGCTATTCCTTCTTTCCCCCTCCCCGGATGCTATGATCTCATCATTTGGGTTTTGGGATGGTCTCACTTGGCATTGGAGTTTCACGTGGAAGAGGAGCTTGAGACCACAAGATAAACAGGAAGAAACTGCGCTTATGAGTATTCTTAATGAGGTTGGTTTGAGCCCAAACATGAATGACGACTCTTGTATTTGGACTCCCCATAAATCTGGAGAATTCTCAATTAAATCCTTCTCAATGGAGCTTGAAAAGCTCTCGAACTCACATCGTTGTATAAGCTTCAAAGGGCTTTGGCGGAATCTTGTTCCTCATAGAATTGAATTATTCACATGGTTTGCATTGCTTGGTAAAATCAACACGAAAATGAAACTCATCTCCATGGGCATTATCTTAAGCTTGGATCATCTATGTATTTTTTGTGAGCAATTAACCGAGAGTTGTGATCATTTGCTCATTCATTGTAGTTTCTCTTGGAAACTTTGGTGTTGGTGGTTTAACATTTGGAGCCTCAAGGGAGCCATTCCTTCATCCTTGTGGGAATTATACTCTCAATGATCTCCTCCCCTACATAGTCAATTCTTTAAAAAGATATGGCACGCAAGCTTCTTCATAATTCCATGGACTATTTGGAAAGAAAGAAATTCAAGAATTTTTTCCAACTCTACATCATCTCTCTCTCAATTGCAAGAGTTGGTACTTCTTAGAATCAGTTGGTGGAATAAGGGTTGGGGGGATCCCTTCCCATACTCTTTCCATGACATTATGAGCAACCCCTCTTGTCTTGCTTGGAATGAAAATCGTGGCTCACACCTAGTACTCCAACCTCCAAAACCCACGGCATCATGGTGTCCTCCTCCTATCAATATCATGAAATGGAATGTCGACGCATCGTTTCATCCCTCTTTTAATCAAGCCGCTATTGGGGGAGTTCTAAGAGACCACTTGGGCAATTTTGTTTGTGTGTTCTCGTCTCCCATTCCTCTTATGGAGATTAACTTGGCGGAAGTCCACGCCATTCACCGTGCCATTAAGCTTACTTTGGGGTGCAATCGCTTCAACTTCTCCCACCTGATCGTGGAATTCGATTCATGTAATGCGGTAAAGTGGTGTGTGGAGGATAAAAGGGGTCCATGGAATATTAACTTTGTATTGAACTTCATCAAAAACGCAATGAGATCCACTCCAAGCTTCACCATCATTCACAAAAAAAGAGAGTCAAATGTAGTTGCGGACACCCTAGCTAAACAAGGTTTGAGGAGAGTAGATGAATTTGTTGCCTGGTTGTAGAAGTTGGATGTGTTATTTACAGGATGTATCATTCCATCTTCGTGTGCTGCCACTGTAGGGGATGCATAATGTACTTTGGCCACAATTTCTAATGAATGGAACATAATCAAATTATAAAAAAAAAATGTCCACAATTTTGAGATATCGTGTACACCTCTTGCCATGCGCGCACATACAACTAGCCTATGAACTCCTATTTATAAGACTCACAAGTTTCAAACTAACAACACTACTCCTAGTATCACCATTAGATGTTCTATAACTGAGCAGCTAGAGTATTATTCTAGCTTTATTTCTTATATACAACTAACCAGTCTGTTCCGATATGGAATAAATGGTAGGGTGTGAACCGGTATCTCCTTCGTATGCAAGCCGGTTTAAAGTCCTGCAAGATAGAACACGTAAACTAACCTCGGGGGTTGATCCGAGGAACGCCCCTCCGATGCCTAAGTCAGTAGAGATTAAAGACGGGATGTCTCAAGTGTATTGTATTAGTATATGTGAACGTACCTTATGACTCAGATCATGGGGGTATTTATAGGAGCCGGCAATGTCCTTAGCAAGGTAGGACTCTGCTCCTATTGGTTGGGTACAATTCTATCCTCTTTTGATACTTATCTTTAGGCCCATAGGCGCATTGAGTAAGTACCGGATCAACTCAGGCCCATTTGGCAGTGGCCCAGGTGCTGGACACCGGTAAGGTATACGAATCTAACCGGCATGATGAATACGTCGGTATCGGGCTTGACTCCTACTCAGGAAGCAGGACTCCTTTGACGGAGTTGACCATGACGGTCAATGGCGATCTAACTGGACCGGTAGGAAAGTCATTACAGATCCCATACAACTAGCCCCCAAGCCGGTATGTCTGGTACAGGGATATCCTGCTTGTTCAGCATTGAACCGTCATGGATGGAATGAAAATCATGTTTTTCTTCCTGAAACCGTTTAGAAATTTCCAAAAAGGGGGTTAGTTAACGGAATGCGAATCGTCGTCTCGATCTTCGTGATGATTTGACTAGAATGTCAGTAGCTGAACACAGCTGTTTCTGAGTTCGAAATACACGTGGCATCATTAGGACGGGAAGACGAAACGTCGCTCAATCCAAGCCATGAAGCTCTCTATAAATAGTGTTTTGCCCAGCGCATTTTCACACTTTCTCATCGCTTTCAAACTTTTAAGCATCTGCTCTCATTATATTCTTCGAGACCTAACGTCCTTTCAGTTACCAGCTTTTCGTCGTGCCATTCCGAGCTGTGATCAAACTCTCTTAGCGGCTACTTTTGGTGCCAGCTTCTGCTCTTTTTCTTCTATCCAGGTATTCCACCGAACTTCTTACTCAATTTCTGCCTTTAATCATGTCTTCTCATTCTGATTCACAAAATGTTTCTGAAAGTCCCCAATCTTTGACCGATAGCGACTTTAATTCCGATAGCAAATCCGCTAGTCCCACCATATCCAATAACTCACCGGTGGTAAATCCTCCCAACGAACGTAGGAGTAAATCTGGCCATGACTGTAGTACTTCCGGTAGGACCCTTGAGCCAACTCTGCGTGCTTCTCCTCTTACCGCTATTAGGGCTTTCGGAGAAGCCGTAGGAGTACCGGTATCTGGTCAGTATGGCACCATGCTGGGAATAGCAGAACGATCCCCTTTATTATTTCCGTCTTTAGCGGGCACCTTTGGTCCGGCGGAGCCGCTAGAGGAAAGAACGTCACCTGCTCCGTCTGACGATGATATGGGAGAGGAGTCCAACCGGGAGGAGGATGTGGTTTCCTCCGTTGCTTCTGAGGATGTGAATAGCATCCTGCGCGACCTGATTTCTGACGAGGAGTCGGTCTCTTTGGAGGCCGACAACAGCGAGGATCCCTCCGAAGTTATACCGGAGGATGATGACGAGACCCTTGACGACCTTTACATGCCGGCATGTGAGGCCGGTAGCGCTTCCTTCGTTGAAATCGACAAGAGCTGGAGAAGGATTGCGTTAAATAATAACTTTTGCCGTAAAGGAATGGAGTACTTTGCATTTCCGGATGGTTATGAGCTCGTTATGCCGTCCGAGGGCTCCCGGGTAACAGACTGTCCGCCAGGCCATGTGGCGGTGTATGCTCATATGCTGGACTTTGGTCTTAGGTTTCCTCTTGACCCCTTTATTGTCAAAATCTTAAAGGCCTGGAATATATGTTTATCCCAGCTTACGCCGTTATCCTGGCGCAACTTACTTTGCTATGCCTGGACAATCCGGTATGAGAAATTTCCGGAAACCCTGAACCTCTTCCGGAAGCTTCACTGGATTAAGGAGGATGGGTCTGCCAAGGGCAAGGGGAAAACCAAAAAGAAGAGATCTCAGGCCGAGAAGGAACTCGGCCAAGGTGGATGGATGTCGATGTATACCAAGCCGAAAAAGCTGACGGTGTATCCTAAGTTGACATCCTTAAAGAACTGGCAACCCCGTTTCTTCTGGGTTCGAGTGCCGGATAGTTTTCCTCTACGCCGCTATTGGACCAAACCACGCCCTCGGATGGAGCACGTCCCTGACAGGCGTTTAACGCGCCGGGAATTAGAGGCCTTCACTTTCTTTGAGGCTTCCTCGAAGCCGGGTCCCAAAGGGGGGAAGTCTGTTCCGGTGCCTCTCATTTGGCTTCCTCATGCCGATTATATTTTAGGCAACGCGCCGCTGTCTGCTTTAGGCTTTTGCCAATCTGAACCTACTGGTAATCAAGTGTGATGCCGGTTTTATTGCTCACTTGTACTATGTTTCTGCATATTGCATCTGTTTTATTGCTCACTTGTGCCATATTTTTCTGCTTTCAGGCCGCGAGCATTTAATCCGGCAGGCTCTTCATCTCAACCAGAACTACATTCCGATATCCAACATGCCACCGAAGCCTCTCAAGAAGTATACATCTATCCCCCCCCCAGCATCGGAGGTCGGGGTGGTAAGGTTGGCCGAGGAGTCGGTCGTGGTGATGGCGGAGGTGGTGGCCATGTAGTGGGAAAGACGCCTGCCTCAACGGGTAAGCAACCTCCCGCTATTCCTCAGAAAAGGAAAGCGGAGGTCCAAGCTGATAATGAGCCACGAAAGAGGGCTCCCCTCAAGGAAACAAAGGGGACTACCGGTCCCACTTTACCAGATGGGGGTAAGGAACCCCATGGGCGCGTGGCGGCCATTGGGACCTCGTCGTTGCGTCCGAAAATCTACAAGCAGCAAACCCTGCCCAACATGGTTCCGGAGCTCCGGAAATTCGCTGATGCGAGCAACAAGGGGTTCATCGAGCACTCTGATGTAGACATACCGGAAATCCTTCGAAAGCGATGGACTCGGTCGCCAGTGCGGGATGGCGAGCTATACAAACCCAAGCTCAATGTCTTGGACGACGAGTCCCTGCTGCTTGACCGCCCTCTGGAAGGCGGCAACCTGGGCTACCTGCTACTGAAGGGCCTCCAACTGAAATTTGACATGCCGGTGGAACAGGTCCATGCCGCTGCTGCTGTGCACGCACACAATTTAGCTGTGGTAAGTTTTCTAGACAAAGTTATATCCCGGTGCTTTTTGTCAATGCTTGTGTTTCTCTAACTTTCATATATCTATTTCAGACTGCACATTCTGGGAAGGAGCTCTGTGACCTCTACCGCTATTACCAGGCCGCCTATGTCGGTGAGGTGGAGGGCCACAAGACCACCCGGGAGACGCTGGCCGCCAAGGAGGCCG
Source organism: Beta corolliflora (assembly GCA_947648045.1). Lineage (NCBI taxonomy): Eukaryota > Viridiplantae > Streptophyta > Magnoliopsida > Caryophyllales > Amaranthaceae > Beta > Beta corolliflora. The sequence continues at coordinate 440,130 of CANSZD010000686.1, read as the reverse complement.
AGCTTTCAGCCGCCGTCACTGAACGAGATCGGCTGAAAACTGTGAAGGCCGACCTGGACAAGGCCCGGGATGACTTGAAAACTGCCAACGCCCTTAACAAGACAAACAATGTTACCCTCAAGAACAAGGACGTTGAATTGCAGAAACTGAGGGAGCAGCTGCAAGAGTCAAAGGCCCGGGAAGCTGACGCCATCGGCGAATACCGGCGGTCTATGGACTTCGTCACTCGTTTGGCCAACCGGTATAATGGAGGTTGGGCCGCCGCTATGCGGTGCACCCGCCATACTTTTCCGGATGTGGACTGGAGTAAGGTTGAAGAAGCTCATGGTCGTCGGGAATTCGAGACCCCGGTGGAGGGTGAAGAGTTGGACCTGGGGGTGACTGAGGCCGATATTGCCAATGCTGATCCCCGTGCTGAATTTGAGGAAGACGAGCCGGGAGCTGATGATAAACAGGCCGACTTGGGCGTCAAGGATAGTCAAGCTAACGAGGTTGTTGTTGTTCTTGACAAAAGTCCCGACGGTTCGACGCTTGAAGCGACCATTGACGGCAAGGCTCCCGCCTCTGAGGCCGTTCAGGGCGCTTAGTCTAGGTCTTCCCTTCCCCCTACATACTTCCCGTTTTGGCCGGCTTGTGGCGGACCTGATTGTTAGCTCTTTTTATTCCTAGGCTAAACTAGGATGTAATCACTTTTCTTCATATTAATGAAATATATTTTGCACACTTGTGTCGGCTATTTCAATTACCTTGCTTTTTAATGTTTTTCCTTTGTTTCCGTCATTCCGGCAGATCCACTATGGTTCATAGACCGGCAAATAGTTTTTTATCACTATTTTATTCCGGTAGATCCACTAGGGTCGTTGACCAGTTATGAGGTAGGATATTCTCCTGTCAGCAGTGTACGTACCTCTTGGGTTGGCAGATCCTCGAGGGTCATTGACCATCCCCAAGTTGCTTGCATGTTTGACTCTCCCAGGCGGCAGATCCACTAAGGTCATTGACCGTCAGGAACATGCAAACCGTTAGTTCCTCTTGACGGCAGATCCACGCAGGTCATTGACTGTCAAGGGGGCTTCGCTGTTTTATTACCTGTGTTATAGATTGCTAAAACTAAACAAATTTTTTGTGCGTGCAATAATGGAAATTGATCTTATTAAAAATAGACAACAGTTGTAAGTTACAACTCTGAAATCGGCAACAATGCCGCGTTATTGTAACTATTATTCTAGGCTAAGCAAACATCAAACGAAATACTTCTTAAGCACGCTGGCATTCCAGCTGTTTTTAAGTTGTTTGCCGGACATGTCTTCCAGCCGGTAAGCGCCTGGGACTATTTCCTCTTTTACAAGGTATGGTCCCTCCCAGTTCGCCGTCAGCTTGCCATCTGCGTGAGCTTTACCGGTAGCCGCTGTGCGCCTTAGTACCAGGTCGCCTTTCTCAATTGGCCGACTTCTTACCCTTTTGTTGTAGGCCTTGCTTATCCGGTCCTTATATGCTGCTGACCTGAGTTCTGCCGCAAGTCTGACTTCTGGCAAGAGGTCAAGTTCCTCCCGGTGTAATGTGTTGTTCAATTCCGGATCGTAGTTAAGGATCCGCCAATTTGGTAATCCTACTTCAACCGGTAGAACTGCCTCAGCCCCAAATGCCAGCCTGAACGGGGTCTCCCCTGTTGCTTCCTTCTCGGTGGTCCTGTTGGACCATAGGACCGCTGGGACCATGTCGGCCCAGGCACCTTTCAGGTCATCTAACCTCTTCTTGAGGGCGTTGAGAAGTTGCTTATTGGCAGCTTCGGCCTGGCCATTACTCTGAGGATGGCACACGGATGAATATGCAAACTTGATGCCGTACGGTTTCAAGAAGCTCTTTATTGGACCGTAATCAAATTGGACGCCATGGTCCATAACTATTCCCATGGGAATTCCAAACCTTGTGATGATGTTGTGCCAGATAAACTTCCTAATCTAATTAGCCGTTATCTTTGCAGTCGGTTTGGCCTCAATCCATTTTGTGAAGTAGTCTATTCCGACTATCAGGAACTTCCTTCCTCCGGATGCTGGCGTGAATGGTCCTATGATATCCATCCCCCACTGAGCGAAAGGGATTAGATTCAGGATCGGCTGCAAGTCGTTTGCCGACTGGTTAATAACCGGTGCGAACCTTTGGCATTTGTCGCATTTTTTTACGTACGCCTGCGCATCCATCAACATTGTTGGCCAGTAGAAGCCGGCCCTCAGGGCCTTTAGTGCAAGCGTTTTTCCGCCGATATGGTTTTCGCATACCCCTTCGTGTATTTCTTCAATGATTTTTGTGGCCTCGTGGGCCGTTACACACCTTAGGAGTGGGAGTGAAAGACCTTTCTTGTATAATTGGCCTTGGAAAATGCAGAACCAAAGAGCCTCTCTCTTCAGCTTTTTTGCCGCCATCTTTCCAGTGGGCAAACTTTCAGTCAATTTGTACGCCAGTATATTGTCGTACCATTCTCTGTTCTGAGCGACTTCGTTCACCTCTGCCTTGACCGTCTCTATGCTTCTTTCCGGCAGCGTTTCCACCATGACGTTGCGCTTGAGATCTATGGTGCTTGAGCTTGCTAGTTTTGATAGCGCATCGGCTGCCGTATTCTCTGCACGGGGGACTAGCACTACCTCGAAGCTTTGCAGTGGAGCCGTTATCTGTTTTACCCTCTGTAGGTACTTCTGCATGACCGGTTCCCTGGCTTCGTAAGTACCTTCGATCTGGCTTGATATGAGCTGGGAATCTGTTGTCATCCGTATTTTCTTTGCTCCGGACGCTATGCATAAACCGATTCCCGCTATTGCTGCTTCGTACTCCGCTTCATTGTTAGATGCTTTAAAACCAAAGCGGACGGCATACTCAAAAGTGTCTCCTTCGGGAGTCGTCATGACCACCCCGGCGCCTGCCCCTGTTTGGGCCGCTGAGCCATCTACCGATATTTGCCAGGTGTCGACTTGTCCCTCTACTTCATTGTATGCGGTCTCGACTATGAAGTCGGTCAGAGCTTGTGCCTTGATGGCTGTTCGCGGCCGATATTCGATGTCAAACTCGGACAGTTCTATTGCCCACTTCAGCAACCTGCCGGTTGTATCTAGCTTATGGAGCGCCCTTTCCAGTGGCTGATTTGTGAGCAACTGGATGGTGTGTGAGTCAAAGTAAGGTCGGAGTTTTCTTGCCGCTATCAGCACGGCATATGCCATCTTTTCCACCAGCTCGTACCTCTGCTCCGCCCCTGCTAAGACGTGGCTCACAAAGTATATAGGATGCTGCTGCTTGTCCTTTTCCACTAGTAGCACTGCTGCTACCGTTTTATCTGACACCGAGACGTATAATTGCAGCTTATCCCCCATCTCGGGTCGGGTAATAGTCGGTAGCCGTTTGAAATGCTCTTTAACGGCCTTAAAGGCCTGCTTCTGTTCGTCTCCCCACTCGAACTTCTTGTTGCCTCTTAGAACCTTGAAGAAAGGCAACGCTTTCTCAGCCGACTTGGAAACAAACCTCGTTAATGCCGCCATCTTGCCGGTCAGCTTCTGGATGTCGCGGATGCTCTTGGGCTCCGGCAAGTCACTTGTCGCCTTGATCTTATCAGGATTGGCATCTATCCCCCTTTCACTGACCATAAACCCGAGGAATTTTCCAGACCTTACTCCAAATACACACTTCTTAGGGTTAAGTTTCATCCGGTACTTTCGCAGAGTCGCGAAAGTTTCCTCGAGGTCCGTGACATGGGCCTCCTCAGTCAAGCTTTTGACGATGCTATCGTCAACGTAGACTTCGACATTCCGGCCTTTTTGATTAGCGAATATTTTGTCCACCAGCTTCTGGTAAGGAGCTCCTGCATTCTTTAGGCCGAACGGCATGGCCTTGTATGCATACACCCCGGCTTCTGTTATGAATGCCGTCTTGCTCCTGTCTTCCTCTAGGAGGCTGATCTGATGGTACCCAGAGAAGGCGTCCATAAAGCTCAGCAGCGCATGGCCGCTAGTAGAGTCAACCAGCTGGTCGATCCGAGGCAACGGGTAGCAGTCTTTTGGGCAGGCTTTGTTGAGGTCGGTAAAATCCACACACATCCGCCAAGACCCATTGGCTTTTTTAACCATCACCACGTTTGCCAGCCATTCCGGATAGTCACATGGTTCAATGAAGTCGGCCGCTGCAGCTTATCGACCTCCTCCCTGATGGCCGCGTTCTTCTCGGTTGAGAAGTTGCGCTTCTTCTGCTTTACCGGCCTTACATCTTCGTTGACATTCAGCCGGTGTACCATGAACGCGGGGTCAATCCCCGGCATTTCGTCTGGCGGAGAATGCGAAGACGTCAGCATTGCTTCGCAGCAAACTGATTAAGTTCACTTTGACATTATCGGCCAAATCGGCTCCAATTTTAATTGTCCTTTCTGGCCTCTCTAGTTCTAGACTGACCTCCTCGGTCTCTCCCTCTGGGCTGGGTCTTGGCAAATCTGCCGGCCTTCCTTCGGAGTTCTCCATTGATAAGTCTTTGTTTGCTTTGTTCTCGACCCTTCGCCTCTTTCTCTCTGATGGAGGAGATTCTGCCGGTCTCTTATGATTAGAGCTCTTAAGAGCCGTCAGATAGCAGGATCTGGCCGATTCTTGGCTACCCTTCAGCCTCTCCGGCTTTCCACTATTTGACGCATAGATCATAGTCAGGTGATAAGTTGATACTACCGCCTGAGCGTTGTGGATCAACGGTCTTCCAATAATGGCATTATAGGCTGTCGGCACATCAACTACCAGGAACTCAACCAGGAGATCTCGAGAATGAGATCCTTCCCCCAGCTTAACCGGCAGCTTTATGGTACCCTCAGGGATGACCGATGCTCCGGTGAAACCGATTATCGGGTATGAGACCGACTTGAGACAAGATTTCCCTAACCCCATCTTCTCGAATTTAGGCATGAAGAGGATATTAGCGGAGCTACCGCCGTCCACCAGGATTCGATGGACCATTGCGGTGGAAATTTGCAGGAATATTACCAGCGGGTCATCGTGAGGGTAGATTATTCCTTTGGCGTCCTCCGCTGTGAATGAGACGGATGGCATGAGCGGCGGCGCTGGCCACTTGCCGGAGTTGTGATAATTCACTTGATGTCTTACTTCTTTAAGACTAGATTTGGCACCGTGGATGCTTCCGCCGTGGACTGGTCCTCCTGAGATGACATGTATCTCAGTGATCCTTTCCTTGACAGGCTTCTGATGGTCGCCATCCCGCTTTGGTGATCTATCTCTTGGCGACCGCTCCTGCTCCCGATTTGTTCGGGCCTGATATTGCTTGAAGTAGCCTCTTCTTATCAGGTCCTCAATCCCGTCTCTTAGGTCTTTACAGTATTCAGTGACGTGACCATGATCCCTGTGGAAATCGCACCACTTTGACGCTGCCATTTATCGTCTGTTTTGTGGAGTTCATAGATTTCGGCCCTAGACATGGTTAGAGGAGTATAGTCATGATACCGGTCTGGCCTTCCTTCCTGGCCTTTCTTGACCGAGTTGCTTTCCTCCCCCCGTCTTCCCGAGTTGTCCGCTTTCTTATCCTTCCGGGTTTTGTCCTTTTCTTTCTCCTTCTCATTCTCTTTCTCTTTACCATCCCCTTCAGGTCGTTTGGAGGTGGCCGCCTTATCAAACTCCTCTCCTCTGATGAACTCGTTTGCTTTCCTGAGGACGTCAGTGAGGTTGGTCAGTTTTTTGCGGCCAAGGTAGCTTCTGAAGGCGGTGCCTTCTCTTAGACCAGTCATCAGCGCCAGGACCGCCACCTCTTGCTGTAGGCTGGGTATGGTGACGGCTTCAGAATTAAAACGGCCGATATAATCTCGCAGACTTTCCTTCTCGCCCTGCTTGATAGACATCAGCTCGCCAGTTGTTCGCTCCCTTCGTTTACTGCTGACGAAGTGAGTCACAAACATGGACGTGAGCTGACGGAAATCAGCTATGGTTGCCGGAGGAATACTCTTGAACCAAGTTTGTGCCAAGCCGGCCAAAGTTGAGGGGAACACTTTACACCACACAGAATCAGTGTCGGTGTATAGCAGCATATGTCCTTCATACGCAGAGATGTGATCCTCGGGATCCGTCCTACCGTCATACTTGCATGTCGGCATTTTAATTTTCTCCATGGGCTCATGGAGTATGGAAGTTGAGAAAGGAGAATTTCGGAGAGAGACCGGTGCTCTACGACGGGCGAACTCAGTGTCCCTCCATGAGGGCTGGGATGAGTGCTGGACTTCAGTGTTTTGCTGCTCATCCCCATATCCACCCCCCACCGGCTCGGTGGGAGTTTTTGAGTGCTCAGCATGTTCCGGGTCTGGGTCTCCCTGTCGGCCACTTAAGAAAGACCGCATCTTTCTGACTGGGCTATGCTGCCGTGCCGGTGGACGCTTGCTGGCGCGGCCCGAAAGTGGTGCCTGGCTTGCCATGGCCTGGAAGACCTCGGCGGCGCTTCTGAGCTGTTCAGGACTGAACATGTGTTGCAACGCCTCGAATGCGTTGGGCGGTGGGACCTCAGTGATCCCTTTGTCACCCCCGGCGGCGAGTTTGGAGGATTCCCCCACTGGTTGCGGGGTTTTAAACCCAGGGGGTGCACCTCCCACAACAGTGTTGTTCTCATCGGTTTATGGTATCCCGAAAGTCTGCTTAGGATCCATGAGGCAGGTGTGCTGGATTAATCACGGCTTAAGACCAAAGTATAGTTCTTCCCCTCCTTCTAGCGCCAATTGTTCCGGTATGGAATAAATGGTAGGGTGTGAACCGGTATCTCCTTCGTATGCAAGCCGGTTTAAAGTCCTGCAAGATAGAACACGTAAACTAACCTCGGGGGTTGATCCGAGGAACGCCCCTCCAATGCCTAAGTCAGTAGAGATAAAAGACGGGATGTCTCAAGTGTATTGTATTAGTATATGTGAACGTACCTTATGACTCAGATCATGGGGGTATTTATAGGAGCCGGCAGTGTCCTTAGCAAGGTAGGACTCTGCTCCTATTGGTTGGGTACAATTCTATCCTCTTTTGATACTTATCTTTAGGTCCATAGGCGCATTGAGTAAGTACCGGATCAACTCAGGTCCATTTGGCAGTGGCCCAGGTGCTGGACACCGGTAAGGTATACGAATCTAACCGGCATGATGAATACGTCGGTATCGGGCTTGACTCCTACTCAGGAAGCAGGACTCCTTTGACGGAGTTGACCATGACGGTCAATGGCGATCTAACTGGACCGGTAGGAAAGTCATTACAGATCCCATACACAGTCAATATTATATAGATCTTGGAAATTCATAACTAGGGGAAAACAAAATAATTAAATACAGCTGAACTCAGTAGTTAATTTCGTGTAACATCATATTTGCATATTAGACTCATACACCACTTAGGGACCAATTGCTAATATCGCCAGATAACCTTTTATAGACTGATCATGAACCAAGTTCTTCACTTCAGCTTCTGGTTCCTCTACTCTATACATGTTCGCATATCATAATAGATCATAATGGACCAATATATTTGGTTAAGTATAGATCCATACACCAAATATCGGATGTGCTTTTTAAAATGATTCAAGGCCTTTAAAACCAATTTAGAAGGTCAACTAATGATATATCAATATGTTACTTGGTTAGATAGGGTGAGGAACGAAAGAGAAAGTGAAAAGGTTGGAAAAAAACAATAGATGACCAATTAAACACGTTATCAGTCACTTCAGACCATTTTTAAGAAGGTGTCTTGCGTAGTTGGGACCCAAATATTTAATGTATCAGTTAGATGAGTGATTTAGTGCTACCATAAGTTTATCAACCACTCAAAATTTACTTTTAGAATAATTCATAGTTGATATTATTCTAGAAAAATCACCGATAATTAGAATATTCTTGTAAACTTTTCTCCTTACTAGTTACTACTAACCAAAAAGGAGAAAAAAAAAATCATATATGGTAATACTAGAAAAACTTTTGACATATCCAATAGACCACAAGTGAAATTTATGACTCAAAAACAGCAACCTACCTACCAAAAAAAACATAGCAACCTAGTTAATAAGTAATATTACTCTTGTTAAATGCGTTGTGGACTTGTGGGGCTTCTTTGATCTACCCCTTGTCCCCTTTCGCAATATTATTCTCGTACGTACACCCTTTTTTCATCCACCCACACTTATAATTATCAACACTCTGAAAATCTCAACTATCCCACTGTCCTTTTACACACCAAATATCACTCTCAAAAATCATGGTACTCTTACATTCTTCTAAGAAGTTCAGAGGTGTCAGACAACGCCATTGGGGTTCCTGGGTTGCTGAGATTCGTCATCCTTTATTGTACGTACTACTACTACAAATATTACTTCGTTCTCATAATATGTCACAAACCTTATTGAAATGCATGTCATTGATTCAAAAGATTTTACTTTTTTTTTACATCTAATCCTATTCTATCACAATTGTTCATTATCTACATATAATGATATTTTTTTCGAATTTATTAGAAACAACATCACCTACAAATTTAAGTGGAAAAGGGATAAGATTATACGCATCGTCTTATGATATGTTATGCTTAAAAAATCTTTAATTTTGAGTATTTTTTTCTTACTTCAATTTATTTTGTTTATGGACTTTCTTGATAATACAAGGCTCTAGTCATCTCACCTTAAAAAAATAATGGGTTATTCACCAAAAATTAGTTTTGATCATTATATTAAAATTCAAGTTCCATCCTTTCAAATAAACTCTAGCCATAAGAGAAATACACTAATAAAAATTAGTTTTGATAAGCAAAATCAGTTTCAGTAAGTTCAATTTAGCATAAATAAGTTGATTAAACATCGACTAAGTGACACTATCCAAAATCTACCCATACCTTGTCACAAATTTTTGTTTAATTTTTTTGTTTTGTTTAATTAGCTACTGAATTAACAATAATATTGTACATGCATATATCTCTATTATATAAGGGAAGGGGGAGGAAGATGGTGTCCTCCTTTAAAAATACTAAATTACCCTTAATGATCTAATGGAATAAAAAATTACAAAAGAAAACAATTTAAGAACCCTTTCTCATTTCAACTTTCCATTCTAAGTGGATAAAAGGTAATATTTTAAAATTAACGCACACATCGTGTGCATATAAGGCTAGTAGCTATAATTGGAGGTTTTGTACGTGTAGGAAAAGAAGGATATGGTTGGGGACCTTCAAGACGGCAGAAGAGGCAGCCAAAACCTACGATGAAGCTGCCATTCTTATGAGTGGCCGGAAAGCAAAGACGAATTTTCCGGCGACCGAAAACTTGTCAACCGATGAGACAACAAGATCAACCAAAGAAGCATCAACATTGTTGCCAAATTCAATCTCTTCTCTTCTTAACTCGAAACTTCGAAAATCGTATAAGAAACTCTCTCCTTCTCTCACATGTCTAAGGCTTGATACTGAGAACTCCAACATTGGAGTATGGCAAAAGCGATCTGTTGGAGGGCAATCCAACTCTAGTTGGGTCATGACTGTAAAGTTTGATACAAAGAACAATATTGAGGCTCATGAAATTAAGGGTGGAATTAGTGAAGAGGAGAAAATTGCGTTACAAATGATTGAGGAGCTTCTAAACAACTATTGATTATCTTTGCCATGCATTAATATATTCCTATAATATAGTTTGAGAATGGTATAGAGTACATGAAATCCTCATCAAAGAAATTATGTGATTGATGTAATATTGATAAATATCAAAAAAAATCCTTATAAAAATATATATAATATTGTTCAACATATATATATTATTCTTTTTTCCATTTAAGGTATGTTTCACTTATTCTTTTTTCCATTTAAGGTATGTTTCACTTATTTTGAAACGTTCAAAAATAGTAAGTGTTTCACTTATTATGGAACGGAGGAAGTATGAAGCAATGTAATATTGATAATTGTCAAAAAAAAAAAACTTTCAAGTGTGAATGTGCCTTTTATCTTTTGGTGTCAGTTGGGTGGGCGTGGGTTTATGCTTTTAGCAAATAGATTGAATGACAAAGTATTAGTGGGTTCAATGCTCTGGATATCAATTATATAAATAAATTTTGCATTAAATATTATATCAACTAAACTAGATGTAATCGTTAAAAAAACAACTCAAACCTGTTTAGGCTTACATAATTTGAGATTTGTACGAGTTATATGTCGATATTATGCACAAAATCTATCAATTTATCTATATATCATTAGAACGCATAAGCATGAATTGTATCCCATTACGTGTCGCCTATAATAGATCCCTCAAATAATTATATGGTGTCATGTCATAGATGACATGACACTTCTTATAATACTCGTTTGTTCCTCATAGAATGTAGAATAATTTTTGTATGTAAGAGGTCTCAGACCCTTAACCTTTCACTTTGTAAGTGATTTCCGATCCAACAACTAGTTTATTAAATCAAAATATGTTTAATAGAAAGCTCGTATGATTTAAGAAAAGGTACTAGTAAAGATTGAAAATCATTAATGACTTACATATATATCGTGGTTGAGGATGAGAGGAGGAGCAACGAGCAGTAGGTTCTATCAGGGTTAGGATGGACCAAGTCATTAATAGAACCATGCTTTTATTTTTTTATTTTTTTTTTGAGGGGAAAACACGAGCTATTAGCCATTATTATTAAGTAAGCAAAAATCGATAGCAATTACATCCTCCAAACTAGTAGGACATCCTCCTACCCAAACTCTAGTAGAGAAATCTAGGGGAGAAATGTGAGCCATAGCATGAGCCACCACATTAGCTTCCCTAAATACATAAGAAAACGAGACCAACTCAAAATGACTAACAAGACACCAAATTTCTCTAACAAGTCATTAATAGAACCATGCTTTTATTTTTTGCATAAAGGGCAAGAGGGAGAACAAAACCAAATGAGAGATTATGATATCACCGAATTTCTACTTTCTATCCCTTACAATTTCATCGTAATGCATGCATTACTTGTAATTATATCAACAAGCTAATATAAGAAAAGATTACATGTTCCTATAAGAAGCCCACCTACATTGCTTCTTTTTTCTAAAAAAAATACTATAATCCAAAATTTTGTCCCATTATTTGTATCACATGTACAACTTTTGAATGCGTAAATATAAATCACATTATTAAAGTTCTAAAATTTCTTTTTCAAATATCTTTGTCCACTTTCTACTTTTTATTCTACATTTAGCTGCGATTATATATTTCTGTCCCGACCAAGATGTAAAGTTCACTATAAATAAGAGGGGATAATATATATAGCTGATAATGACATCAAGTGAATTAAGGAAGTTCTTGTGACTAAGAATATTCAATATTACTCATTTCATGCAATATACTACTATGTACTAAGTAGTTGAACAAAGTTAATGTTATTAAAGTACCACTACCGCATCAATCGATTGAAGAGTTTCTTCGAATTTATGCTTTGAAAAGTATGATGTACAAACATAAGCTTAAGGTTTATTAGCTATTTTGGCACAATCACAAAGGACAGAAAAGATCATGGTCTATTACATATTCTGAATTATTGTCTTCAACTAATTAGTAAAAAATAAGAATTAGAAGGGAAAAAAAAATTGGATGTTACGTCCTTAAGCTACAGAAGAGAAAATAATATAAGGGAAAGTACTCTAAGGCCGAAGTCACCATTGTCAAGAATCAAAATATATAATGTTTTTTGTACAAGTGATGCTCAGATCAACGTTTATTGTATGAATATGATATGTTTATATATTTAATTTAATGATGAGAAATAATAATATTGATATTTTTAGTTATCCTCATATTGGTGAGAATGGGGAGAACTTTTATTTGCAAAACGAATACTTAAACACTAAGATAATTTTTTTTAAGGAATTAATGTTGTGTATAATGTGTGATTTAGATTTTTGTGATAATTGAAGCCTATATAATTTTATATATATAGTCCATGGAAAAAGAGGTAAAGGTTATCCAACCTGTAACTCGTTAATTGATCACAAATTTGTCCTAGTGTCTGTAGTTATACTAGTTATTGATCTCATGTAATGCATGAAATGTTAGTCATGTTAAAAGACCTTAGTAATCTGTCTTTGTAATGAAATTTAAATTAAACGCACCGGTTAAAGTGACGGTAGTAGATGGATTTTTTTAAAGGGAATAGTAGTAGGTAGATTGGAAGGGAGTAGTTCGCGAGAGTTCTAACTTTAGCATGTATTTAAGCGCCCCCAATTTCAACTTCCTATTTCCATGGAATATGCATGTCCGGTCATACTTCATAGTGAGGATATAATGGGATTGATCATGAAAGAAAGTGACTTGTCTAAACTTAGTTCCAAAAAAACAATAAGAATTAAATTGCGTTACAAATGGTACGGTAGAGGAGCTTTAAAACAATTATTGATTATCTTTGCCATGAACTATACTCCTATAATATGGTTTGAGAATGGTGTAGTCTATGTCAAATGATCCTTGTCATAAAAACTTCTGTGATTGATATGGTTCAACATATATAGCAAATTAACAATGCGTTGCAAGTGTAAAAGGTGTGAATCTTTTTCTTTTTCTTTTTTTGACAATGGGGGAATAACAGAATACACTAATCATATTATATTAGAAGTGAATCCTGAACAAGTTTGAGCACATAATTTTGTCATATCATGTGCTTTATGAACTTGTTGACGATTCACTTTGAGAAGGAAACACCAATCAAAATTCGTAGCTAAGGTTGTTATATGTTGTAGAGTCCACCTAATGGAGATATGAGCAGTGGAAATGTCCTGCAACGAAGTAATATATTTGTGCGGTGGAAATAATGGAGAATAACATATCTGTTTTTTTTTTACTTAAATTGCAACGTTTTGACTACTGTATGAATTAGCCTAAACTCAATTATATAATATATTATGTGGTAAATGAGGATAGAGAAGGAGCAACCTACAAGCTACAATTGCTTAGTCACAACTAGGCTATGGACAGATTAAGGGGGCGTTTGGTTCACCACTGGGGAAAGGAAAAGGGTTTAAGAAAGGGAAATGAGGTGAATGGAAAGCCAAACACTTAGATTTAGTAGGTTGTTTGTTTCTAAATATTTAGGGTATCGGTCATATCAACAACAACAACAACAACAACAACAACAACAACAACAACAACAACAACAACAACAACAGCAACAACAGCAGTAGCAGCAGCAGCAGCAGACAGTAGTAGTAGTAGTAATGATTGATGATGATGATGATGATGATGATGATGATGATGATGATGATGATGATGATGATGATAATAATAATAATAATAATAATAATAATAATAATAATAATAATAATAATAAGAATAATAATAATAATAATAATAATAACAATAGTATTTATAAAGACGGATCTAATTAGATTAAATCACAAACAATGATCAATAAATAATATACATATATATAGTGCCAAAATACATCTTACGCATCTTCCAAATTCTTAAAAAAAAAATTTGCTAGTTCACCTCCTCTTCTCCCCAAATTTGGCACAATTTTATTCAGTTTCGAAAATATTTGAAATCTATGTCCGAACTGAGGACAATATAACTTTAAAATTTTGAAATATAGAAAGGATTGGAAAACGCTGGTTTGATCATGATCTTGATCGTTGGACCAGTTTTTACTTTCCTTTTTTTTCACATTTAAAAAATATCGTATCTAGTTTAACACACTGCTGTAGAAATTCATTTCCCAAAACCCAAATACACCACAACAGAACCAATTATAACTTAGAATTAAACACAAGGCAGACTGAGGTTCATTTATCAAGAGTAATTCAGTGTAAATCAGTGTTAATATCAAGAGTAATTCAGTGTTAAGATCAGGAGTAATTTAGTGTAATTTATCAAGAGTAATTCAGTGTAATTCAATGTTAATATCAAGATTAATTCAGTAATTCAGTGTTAACCCTACAACCAGAAACAAAATTGATATCAAGAGTAATTCAATGTTAACCCTACAACCAGAAACAAACACCACCGACCACCGACCTCCGATCAGAACTTATCGATCAGAACTCACCGATCATTCTTCAGATTTCTCTTCTGTTTTCTTGGAGAAAGTAGCACTGTGTGAGAAAGAGGCCCCCTCATGGTTCACACGGGTTTATAATCAAGAACCATGGCCAAACCGGCAGCAGAAGGAGGAGAACGATTATGGATTCCAAGCATCCGTGGTAAACGGGCCCAAACTTCATCCGCCGTCCTCGGCCGACGGATGATCGACGACCACATTTATGGGTTAGTGTTTGTAAGGTGAAGGAAAGGGAGAAAAGGGAAATAATTTAGGGTAATGACAGAAAAGAACTCCCCCTAAGATTTTGGTCCAAATTACAACTTACAAACCAAACAAATACAACCACCAAAGTCCTTTTCTTGCCATAGTAGCAAGAATATGGGAATCCTTAATCAAAGTTCGCGAAACTTTAACAACAGAAAGAAATTAAAGTTTGGTCGCCTTATCTTGAATGGCTTGTGCAATATGGCAGTGGTATTGGATTTATGGTTTGATTTTGTCGCATTAGGGAATGCCCATTAAATTTCGTCGATTTCCTTTTGCAGTAAGAAAAACAAAGCAAGAAAATTGGATTTGGCAATTTGGGGCTTTAGGGTTTATGTTTGATACAAAAGAAGCACAAAACGAGATACATACCCAGTAAAAAAAATATGTCCAGTTGATCCGGACCAAAAAATCAAAACTGCAAAATTTTTGGACTAAAGACCACTCTATTCTTTTGTTTTAGGTTGGAAGATGAAAACCCTAATTAAGACCCAAACCCCTAAATAATAATAATAATAATAATAATAATAATATTCACGGCTCTTAGTTCTTGTCATCTCGAAAGTGATCTGTTGTCCATCCAAGTCACTCACCGTAAAATTATGTCGGTATTTCGGTTTCAGCTAGAAAATTTGCAGCGACTTTGATGTGTGAACACTGATGAACTTGGTCATCATGGACACCGATAATCTGATTTCATCCTTTTCGAGTACTTGACAAACGCCGAGAACGATAAGACCTTCATGTAAGACATCATTTGCCGGAGGATCGGGTGGTAAATAGATTCTCTTTTCTGTTGCGGGAGGAGGTGGTTCTTGATTATAAACGTGTGTGAACCATGAGGGGGTCTCTTTCTACACAGTGCTACTTTCTCCAAGAAAACTGAAGAGAAATCTGAAGAATGATCGGTGAGTTCTGATCGGTAAGTTCTGATCGGAGGTCGTGGTCGGTGTTTGTTTCTGGTTCAAGAACCACCGCCAAACCGGCAGCAGAAGGAAGAGGACGATTATGGATTCCAAGCATCCGTGCTAAACGGGCCCAGACTTCATCCGCCGTCCTCGGCCGACGGATGATCGACAACCACATTTAAGGGTTAGTGTTTGTAAGGTGAAGGAAAGGGATAATAGGGAAAGGATTTAGGGTAATGACAGAAAATAACTCCCCCCTAAGATTTTGGTCCAAATTACAACTTACAAACCAAACAAACACAACTATCAAGGTCCTTTTCTTACCATAGTAGCAAGAATATGGGCTTCCTGAATGAAAGTCCGCGAAACTTTAACAACAGTATGAAATTGTAGTTGGGCCGCCTTATCCAGAATGGCTTGTGTAATAGGGTAGTGGTATTGGATTTATGGTTTGATTTTGTCGCAGTAGAACTATTATTAGTCATAAATGTTTAGTTTGAACTCGGGTCCTCCCCGACGAAGGATCGACGACCACATAGTTTCGGAAAATAGTTTGGGGCTTTTAGGGTTTATATCTGAGAGAAAAGAAGGCCAAAACGAGAGAATGCCCATTAAATTTCGTCGATTCCTTTTGCAGTAAGATAAGCAAAGCAAGAAAATTGGATTTGGCAATTTGGGGCTTTAGGGTTTATGTTTGATACAAAAGAAAAACAAAACGAGATAAATGCCTAGTAAAAAAAATATGTCCAGCTGATCCGGACCGAAAAATCGAAACATCAAAAATTTTGGAGTAAAGACCAGTCTATTCTTTTGTTTTAGGTTGGAAGATGAAAACCCCTAATTAAGACCCAAACCCCTAATTAATAATAATAATAATAATAAATTAATTACAATAATAATAATAAATTATAAATTATAATTAATAATAATAAATTAATAATAATGTAACAATAATAAATTAATAATAATAATAAAATAATAATAATTAAAGATAATAATAGTAATAAAATAATAATTAGTAATAATATTAAAATAATAATAATAATGTTGTTTCAAGGAAGAGGTCAGTGAAACCCTGGGGTGGGATGGGGAATAGATGTAGAGAGGAGTTTGGGGATAAGGGTAGGGTAAAGGAAAACATTGAATTGACAAAACAAACAACAAGTAAGAGAATCAATTCAATTGATTCCCTTACCATTTCCTGAAAACCTCTAACCAAAAGCCCCCTAAGTTCTTGACTAGACCAACCTAAACTCAATCTAACCTAACTTATCATTATGCTAATTTGTAGGGCTTCTATATGCATTGAGCCATTTATCGAGCCACTTTTATAGATAATAAATGAGGGAAAACAATATCAGATGGATGTAAGTAGTGAAAATTGTTGTCGATGTGGATATTAAAGAACAATATTATGCCTCTATTCTTTTAAAGGATTGCTAGTTTTATTTTATTTCTTCGACCTCTAAAACACATCTTTAATCATTAAAATCTCAAATTATATATTGATATAATTATGAAATGTTGCTAAACTAAAACTACATATTAAACCAAATCTATTGTAAGATCTCACGTGATAATTCTTTTATATACATATTATTGAAAAAACATATATAGTCAAAATTAAAGGGCATATTCCATTGAGAAAGAGAGCAAGTACTCGTATTTCGTTTGGAAGGCCGGGGTAAGTATTAATTAATATTATCATTTACTTTTATTACCATGAAATTCTTTGTCACCCTAATAATATCATAAACAAGATGCAAATCAATATATATATATAAAGGAGGAACTTTTCGGGAGCATAGAGAGCTCCTCAAGATTTCGAGGCCATAGAGCGCGTCATGTAGGATTGCCATGTCATTAAATTTTATTTTTATTTTTACAAAAATAGAGTTCTACATAGATTTAAATACATATAAGGATTTCTAGATAAGCTGAAATTAGAATTTGGTTTTGAATGAACAACCTAAATTATTATATTATGTAAATTGTGTATAACTTTTGCTACGTAATTCCGAATATTATAATTTTTGTTCCATTGGATAGTGCTTGAAATATGCTCTGAAATAAGATCCATTTACAATATAATTCTACAACTTATGAAATAGTGAGCGCCACATAGGATTGTCATGTCATTAATTTTAATTTTAAATATTTTAAAAAATAGAGTTCTACACATATTTAAATACATAAAAGGAGTTATGGATAACGAGAAATTAGAGTTTCGTTTTGAATAAACAACCTAAATTATTATATTAGGTAAATTGAATATAACTTTTGCTACCTAATTCAAAACATTATAATTTTTTACCATTTGAGAGTGCTTGAAATATGCTTCAAAATAAGATCCATTTACGATATAGTTTTACAACTCATTTTTACAAAAATAGAGTTCTATATAGATTTAAATACATATAAGGAATTCTAGATAAGCTAAAATTAGAGTTTGATTTTGAATGAACAACCTAAATTATTATATTATGTAAATTGTGTATAACTTTTGCTACGTAATTCCGAATATTATAATTTTTATTCCATTGGATAGTGCTCGAAATATGCTCCGAAATAAGATCCATTTGCAATATAATTCTACAACTTATGAAATAGTGAGTGCCACGTAGGATTGTCATGTCATATATACATTAGAGTTTTGGATGATGAAAAAATTAGATATGATTTTAAAAAACAACCTTAGAATATTATAGAGAGCTACACCTAAGCATGACATGTCATTCTTTTTAATTTTTATTTTTAAAAAAATATTGTTTAACATAGATATAAATACATATAAGGTGTTTTTAATAAGTGAATATTACACTATGATTTTAAATAAACAACCTAAATTATTCAATTAAATTGAATATAACTTTAACTACATAATTAGCAATATTATAATTTTTTTACCATCGGAGAGTGCTCGAAATATGTTTGTAAATAAGTTCCATACACAATATAGTTTTACAACTTACGAAAATATATTTATTTAGATGAACAATAACATATTATTATTCTTTATTTTAAATACATATAAAAATGACTATAAAAATAGCGTATTATAATAACGTATTATTTATTTTTTATTTTAAATACATGTAAAAATAACTATAAAAATAGCGTATTATATGTAACAATAGCAATTATGTCATTCAAAATCATACTTTTAAAAATTGAGTTATATAATGATAAAAATTACATACATATAGTTGATTTTGAACCTATAGCATACCATGATGACATTACATGAATAATCAAATGAAAGTTTGTTAACGAAATTGCAGAGGTATTATGCAATTGACTAATTATTTTATTCCTAGAATATTTATTGCATACTTAATTATTTATGTTTTTCTTTTTCATATATCTATATGTCAGATGTTATTCTTTTCTCAATAAACTTAATTCTACTAAAACTAATTGGGAAATCAAGGTTCGAGTTTCTAGACTATATGATGTGAAGTTTGATAAGTTTTGATATGGTCATGATTGATGAAGTGATTTTTTTCTCTTAAATAGTATTTTCGATTATTAATAGAGGTTAGTTTTATATTTAATGTATTTCATTCTTGATACCATCATTATGATATTCTTTTTGGCTTTCCCATCTTCTATTCTATATGCGTTAGTGTTTATATGTTATATTAAAAGTTGAAGTTGTGACTGTCACTCATATTTATTCTCTATTCTTTATGTCCTGCATTTATTAAATTATTACCCTCTACTTTCTTAAAGTTAGTTCGGGTATTTTCCATGTTAAAACTGTGTTAGATATTGTTAGTCATACAAATTATTGAGATGCTATTTAATGATAGACTTAGCTACAATATTCAATTGAACATTAAAAATATAAAATTTATATATTACAATAACAAATACTTTCATTCTCTGTCTTTTTCTACTACAACAATGAGTTTGGGTATGATTTTTAAGAAAATTAAAAAATAGGTAGTTTAGCATAGAGGGGTTAACTAGAGTAGGGGATAAGTAAATCCTTAATAAAGTAAACACAACTTTATGAGACAATTTTGAGTAATAATAATGGTTTTATTAACATAAAGTAAAGGCAATGTTGTCAACTATAGTTGCTTTTTTTTTTACCAAAAGTGGAATGGTTCCAATGGATGAAACTTCCCAAAGTGGTAATTGTTGCAATAGAAAAAGAATGGAGGAAGTATATAAATACAATGGTGTTGAAAAATCTCATTTCACAACAAAAAAAATCAACAATGTTAACAAAAAATTTGCACAAAAATAAAATAAACAACAACCCGTGCAACGCACGGGCTTCAAAACTAGTATATATATATAAAGGAGGAACTTTTCGGAAGCATATGGAGCTCCTTAAGATTTCGAGGCCATAGAACGTGCCACATAGGATTGCCACGTCATCAAATTTTATTTTTATCTTTTATAAAAATAGAGTTCTACATATATTTAAATACATATAAGGAGTTTTGGATAAGCAAAAATTAGAGTTTGATTTTGAATGAACAACCTAAATTATTATATTATGTAAATTGTGTATAACTTTTGTTACGTAATTTGGAATATTATAATTTTTGTATAATTGGATAGTGCTCAGAATATGCTCCGAAATAAGATCCATTTACAATATAGTTCTACAACTTATGAAATAGAGAGTGCCACGTAGGATTGCCATACCTAAATTATTATATTATGTAAATTGTGTCTAACTTTTGTTACGTAATTTGGAATATTATAATTTTTGTATAATTGGATAGTGCTCGGAATATGCTCCGAAATAAGATCCATTTACAATATAGTTCTACAACTTATGAAATAGAGAGTGCCACGTAGGATTGCCATGTCATTAATTTTTATTTTAAATATTTTAGAAAATAGAGTTCTAAATATATTTAAATACATAAAAGGAGTTTTGGATAGGGAGTTATTAGAGTTTCGTTTTAAATAAACAACCTAAATTATTATATTATGTAAATTGAATATAACTTTTGCTACCTAATAGGTATGATTTACAAGATTAAATATATTATCTTTCAAAACCTCAACTTTACTCAAATGAACCAAAACAATTTAGTATTGAAACAAAATTTATTAACGAAACTTTATTTTTACAACAAAAACTAAAATCTATGGCGATAAAGTTACATATATATTAGAATTTTGGATGATGAAAAAATTAGAGTTTGATTTTAAAATATAACTTTAGAAATCAGAATATTATAGAGAGCTCCATATGGCATCTCATTCTTTTTAATTTTTTTTTTTTAAAAAAAATACTGTCCAACATATATATAAATACATATAAGGTGTTTTGGATAAGTGAAGATTACAGTCTGATTTTAGATAAACAAGCTAAATTATTATAATATGTAAATTGAATATAACTTTTGCTATAAATTCGCAATATTATACTTTTTTTTTTTACCATAAAAGAGCGCTCAAAATATGCTTCTAAATAAGTTCCATATACAATATAGTTTTAAAACTGATGAAAATTTATTTATTTAGATGAACAATATGATATTATTTATTATTTATTTTTAAATACATATAAAAATAGCTATAAAAATAGCGTATTATATGTGATAATAGCAATTATATCTTTCAAAATCATACTTTTAAAAATCGAGTTATATAGAGATAAAAAAGTATAAATCTATAATTTTGAACCTATAACATACCATGGTGGCATTACATGAAGAATCAAATGGAAGTTTGTCAACAACATTGCAAAGATATTATGTAATTGTCTAATTATTTTATTCCTATAATATTTATCGTATACATAATAATTTATGTTTGTCTTTTCCATATATCTATATGTCAGATCTTATTATTTTCTTCATAAACTTAATTCAACTAAAACTAATTAGGAAATCAAGGTCCGCGTTACTAGACTATTTGAGGTCACGGATCATAAAAAAGGAGAAAGTTTGATATGATCATGATGGATGAAGAGGTATTTTTTTCTCTTAATTTGTATTTTCAATTATTAATAGAGATTAGTTTTATATTTAATTAATTTTATTCATGATACCATCATTATGGTCATATTTTATAGTGTTTATGTGCCATTAAAAGTTAAAGTTGTGATTGACACTCATGTTTTTCTCTTTTGTCCTGCATCTATTAAATAAGCACCCTCTACTTTCGTCAAGTATCATTTGGGTATTTTTCATGTTAAAATTGTGTTAGCTATTGTTAGTCATACCAATTATAGGGATACCTTTTGATAATAGACTTGGCTACAATATTCAGTTGAATATTAAAAAATATATAATTTATATATCGCAGTATCAAATTTAGAAATTAGAGTATAATAACAAATACTTTCTTCGTTATTTTTCTACTGCAACAATGGGGTTTAGCATGGTTTTTAAGGAAATGAAAAAATGGGTAGTTTAGCATAGAGGTACCCCTTTAATTAACAAAAGGGGATCGGATAAGTAAATCCTTAATAAAGTAAACGCAACTTTATGAGGTAATTTGAGTAATTAATTATGGTTTTATTAACATAAAATGGCAATATTGTCAAATATAGTTGCTTTTTTTACGAAAAGTGGAGTGGTCCTAATAGATGAAACTACCCAATGATTATTGCAATAGAAAAAGAACGGAGAAAGTATGTAAATAAAATGGTGTTGAAAAATCTAATTTCATAGCAACACAAAATCAACAATGTTAACAAAAAAATTAGCAAAAAAAATATAAACAACAACCCGTGCAACGCACGGGCTTCAAAACTAGTATGATAAATATGACAAGAGAAATCACGCTGGGGCATGCCGGTCTAGGATATATATTTTGGATATATTGAGCTTAGCTATATATCTGGAATTCTGGATAAGTGTCTTGAAAATTTTTTTCCTAAGGAAATCCAGTCTTTCCTTTTTCTTAGAAATGAAGACAACAAATAACATTATACTCTTCTTGGTGCATGCACACGCATAAAAAAATTATAAGCAAATCTTTTCCTTTAGGACACAAATAAAGTGGAGGCTATCAATCTGATTGATTTCATAACTAGTTGGTACATTTGAATTACTGATCATAATCACATGCATTTGTTAAAGTTCATTCATACACATTTTTTTAATAAAAAAAAACTATATATAAACAGAGTTATAGCTTTGAGAAATGGAAGTAAAATTAACCATGCATTTATTCAACACATCCAAAATGGTGAATAATAAAATTGCTCTATGTTATTTTGTAACTTATTATGATATTCAAATCTACTAATGTCTAATGTCATATTTATCTTTTCGTAGGGTGCAAGGATTTTATATTGTGCAATTGCTATGTTGATGTGGTGGAGTCATGAGTTACATGCTCAAGCCCAAAGTTCTTCCACCGTGATGGATTTTGGAGCTATCGGAGATGGAACTACAGATGATTCTAAGGTGAGTGCTTAATTTTTTATTTTTTATTAAAAAAAAAGAGAGAAAAACTAGGGAGGATCCCAAGAGATGGGCCACCCTAAAGCATTATTTCGGATGATTACTTAGGTGAGTGCTTAATACTATTTCCTCTTTCCTTTATTTTCTAGTAATGAATTAATGAAAGTAAGCTTGTATTAAAATAAGCATAAAGTTGAGTATATGTTAGTGATCGTTTGACACATATGGAAAAGTCGAAATCTTCATGAAATCCCAATTTATAGAAAATACTTTAATTTTACACAATGAAATTTTACGGGAATTTGTATATATATAGTGTTTGATTAACAATCGAGAAAGTAAATTCCTATAAGTATATCCAATTTCTACTTACTCAGTTAGGAAACCTAGATAAGCAACCTCCTTCATTTTATGGAAAGTTAAAACTCCTAGAAATTCTGCTTCTCTTATTTTGCCATTTTTTTGTTATCCAAAATCCAAATAACACAGTAAACACACCATACCATTTATTCCATATCTAGAAAATTCTATATAAGGCTATACATCTAAGTTTTTCAGAAATTACAACTCATTATAATTCATGCGTTCTTTAATAATTATAACATGTAGGGGTTACACAATTTTTAAGGAGATGAGAGGGATAGAGAGAGATGAAAAAAGAGACCCATGTGATGAGCAGAGAGATAGATATATAGAAAACATAGTTAAATTTAATAATGTTGTAATTAATATAAAACTTCTAAATAAAAAACCAACCGGGGTTGGCGTGAGTGGTTAAGGGCCTCTCGCTCCTTAACCAAGGTCTCGGGTTCGAGCCTTGGGTATGGAAAAAATCTCAGCTGGGAGGGATGCTACCCTTTGAGGTACCCATGCAAACTCCCGCAGGAGATTAGTCCACTCGCCAAAGGCGGTGGGAAACTCCTCGTAGTAGAACAAAAAAAAAAACTTCTAAATAAAAGAAATGTTGCAATAATAAAAGAATGAGGAAAGTATTATACTTCAAGTGATATAGATTTTGTACACATTGTACAGGCTTTTGCTAGAGGGTGGCAAAATGTTTGCGGAGGATCATCGAGTGAGCTCATAATTCCAAGTGGCAAGACTTTTCTGCTAAAGCCTTTAAAATTTGAAGGTC
Source organism: Beta corolliflora (assembly GCA_947648045.1). Classification (NCBI taxonomy): domain Eukaryota; kingdom Viridiplantae; phylum Streptophyta; class Magnoliopsida; order Caryophyllales; family Amaranthaceae; genus Beta; species Beta corolliflora. Next base: position 416,400 of record CANSZD010000686.1, on the reverse strand, counting down.
CGTGCAACTCCAGTAATGTCGTTGTTAAGGTATATCCCAATGCCACTAATTATTGTATATTTGTATGAAGTCTCAACTCTCATGCAGCCCCGGCCCGAACAATATGGAGGCCCTGTGCTAACATTGAAAAATAATCCCCGTGTTTGAAAGTGAGGCCTTGTTCCATGTCCCACTTTGTACATGTTAAGGGTCGGACCTGACTAATAGCGGTATCTAAATTCCACATTACCAAAAAATTCCTGCAACAGCAAAATTTCCACTTTTACACTTATGCAGCCACAATAAACATCACTGGATAACAAGAAGTACACAAATGAGGTCGATTTCCTAAACCCTCTAGTCTACCGGAGATAATAACCATTGAGAGAAGATGAAAGTTGTAAATTTACCTCAAAATTGATATCGAAGAGTGCACAAAAGGAGCAGCAGAAGAAAAAGATTCACAAAAAAAATGAATCTTTTTGACAATTGAACAAAGACCCATTTGCTTATATTACAAGCGATTCCGAATTATTTTGGAGAATTCGGTTAGACCCCTTAAATTACGAAAAAAATTGAAGGTAACCCATAAAAATGAAAGCTACATACGCTTAAAATTATGAGTTCATAACCCAAAAGAATGAATTAGAACGAGGATCATAAAAGTTAACACAATCAATAAAACTCCCATCATTACAAAAGTATATAAAAAAAACATAGCAAACCATCTTTTATTCCCACAACATTCAAGAGAAATCCACTATTTATATAACAAGATCTATTAACCCACATCCCATTTTCATTTTTCCTTCCATTATTCAACTTTATTCAATACTCAAGCAACAATTCATCCATTTCACAAGAAAATATACCGAGATCCAACCAAAACATAACTAAAACAACAAACTACACCTACAAAAACAAAACGATTTTTCCGCAGGTAAAAAGAATAAATCGGAAACTCCTAACTCCATCCAAACTAATAAAAACTTAAAACACATAAATGGAATTAGCTCAAATGAAGTTGGGAAAGTTGTGAAATGATTCAAGCAAAAAGTAGAGATTAATAAAAAAAGAAAAGGAGGAGAGACAAATATACATCGATTTTCTGTTGTTCGATATGAGCGGCGAGAAGCTCTTCTTGAGACTGAGCAGTCTTGGAGAAAATCGAGGAGAGGTCAGAGCCAGAGGGAGAGAGAGAGAGAGAGTGAGGAGAGAGAAGATATATTGCTGATTGTATCAGTGTTTTTTGTTTTTTTGACTTATGCGTGTATTTGTCATGTACATCAGTGTTTTTTGCTGGGCCGTGCCACCTTGGGCTTCCTTCTTTAATTTTTTTTTAAAACTTGAGGCCCCTCTAAAAGGGAGGCCCTGTTCTGAGTCCCATTTTGGACTTGTTCAGGGCCGGGCCTGCTCTCATGTATCGGAATTTATTTTTTTATCTTATATATCTTTTTTATCTTTCTCACGTGTAATCTTAACACTATTTATAATTTAAATTCTTTTCAATATATAAGAAAAAATATGGTCATGTGAGGACTTGTTTGATTCATACCATTTTATTAATATTCAATCATTATAATTTATAATAAATATATGTAATGAAAGATATTTAAGGTTGCATAAGTGCATTGACAAACACGCACAATTAGGATTTGTTTGATTCAACTTATTTTGACTTGTCTGAACTTATTTTTTCTTATCTGAATTCATCTTATCTTATCTGATCTGAACTCATATTTTAGTTTATTGTGTTGTTTAACATAGTTGGTCCGTTTTATTCAACTTATTTTATCTTGTCTTATCTTATCTTATCTGAACTTATCTTAACTTATTTTATCCTATCTTATTTGAACTGATTTTTTCCTGAATTAAGTTAGAATAAGTTGAACAAATCCTTAAAGTAGAAAAGATAACAAAATACAGAGGGAGTATCTCATTTCTAGAATAAATAACCAAAAGCACCCCAAAAAAAAGATATATTACCAAACCTTTTAAATTCCACAGATAAGGATGAATAATTTTCTTTTTTTGAGAGGAACAGGATGAAGATTTAATTTGTCTATTCTTTGTTTTTATTCTTCACATTGATCAATTTCTCTTTTAGTTCTCACTTCTAATATAGAAGTATAAAACAAATTTTTGGACAACTAAGGGTTTGTTTGTGATTGTTTTTGCTTTAGTTTTGAGTTTATCTAAAAAAAGGGAACTATTAAAAATAGTATGAAAAAATAACTTCCACTTTCTTGTTATCATTTTTGATAATAAGCACCTTATACTTCTTTTTTTTTGTATTTTACCACCTTAACTTTACTAACTTCTTAAATTTCACCACCACTTAACACTTGCCGTTTAAATTTATTACACAACTTATGTGCTCGCTTCAATTTTTTATTTGTTCCAATTTGGTTTTGACTGTTATCAATGTACAACTTTGATATATGATTATATTTCTTTTACTATTGATTATTACAAATTATGACGTTCGATATTATTTTATAAATTTACATTAAGATAAATCCAGTAACATTTTACATGATAATTTATATTTAAAATATAATTAAAGTGAAATATGTGAATAATCTTAAAGAATTTTTTATTGACCTTTATATAAATTTAAAAAAAAGATTGAACAAAGAAAAATGGAGAAAAGTCGGCTATCATAATTGGATCGATGACCATCGCATTACAAATGTGATGCTCTAACCTTTGAGCTAAGCGGACTCCTAGAAATTGTACATGCACTAGAATTCAATACCATTTTGATTAGTTGATAATATTAATTGAGAATTTTATGAAAGATTCCTTTAAAAGGTTTCATTAAGGCCTAACTTATATAGAGTAGACCTTGTTGCTTTGTTGTAAAAATCTAAAATTGAAGTTGTAGGGAGGGACTTATGTCCCTACAAACAGAGACTAAATCAAGTGTTGGATTTAAATAACACTTCAAATTAAAAGGTACAACAATGAGCCCTTAATAATGAGCAAAAGTTGACAAAATTACTTTTAATTGAAGATGTGTGTTACGTCAGATTGTCAGAAAATGTACCGATAATCATGGTAAGGTAAATGCACGGTATGTATTTAATTTTGGTGAATGGTTGCAGATATTGGGACAAATTGTTGCACCTGACAACTTATCAGCATTCGATGGATACCCTCGAGATAATTGGCTACAATTCTCGAATGTTAATGACCTTACTGTTGATGGTGGTGGTACTGGAGAAGTTGATGGTAAAGGCTCTGTTTGGTGGAAAACCTGTCAACCTGTAAGTAATTTGTATTCAAGATCTAGTTCACATACTCAACCATTTGCTTACTACTACTAACCTTTCTATATTTGACAGGGTAAAAAGTGTCCACAAAGACCTACAGTAAGTATTCATATAATTTCGTACTTTTAATATACTTCTTCCGTTCTGTTTTTGAATGAAATATAGGCCTTTGGCACGTGAATTTAGGAGAAAAGAGAGATAGAAAGAAAGAAAAAGATGGACCCATATGATGAAGAGAGAGATAGAGAGAAGTGAATAACAAATAAAGTAACGTTTCATTATTTATTTTGAAACGGCCTAAAATGATAAATGTTTCATTTATTTTAGAACGGATGATGTATGTTTTTTTCTAAAAGATAAGATGAATATCCCTTACACAAGTGGGGGAATCGGGAATCCCACTCTAGGGACAAGAATCGAATATTTATCACAAGAGTGGAATAAGGAGCGATGACTCCAACCAACTAGGTCAATCTTGATTCTTTAACTTTTAATATATGTGACATCCTGATAGGCCTGGTATATAATAGAGGTACAAAACACCAACTCTTAAATGGCATATTTTATATAATTTTTTTGTGAAAAGTATTTTATAAAAGAATTTTTATCTTTGAATGGCGCCATGTTGTAATCGGCCAAAAAATCTAAGTAGGAAAAGAAAGTCATTTACCTGAAATTTCATCTTTTGGCATGATTAAACAACAAAGTGCCATATTTTTTATTTAAAAAATTAAAGGTACTTCCTCACCAAAAAAAATTAAAGATGCTATATAAAATTGGTGTTTTAGAAGGAATTACTTCATGATAAGATTTTCTAATACTATATTTTGTGGGTGACTTTTTAATTGTTGATGTTTTGTGTTTAACAGATGGTGACATTTCATCATTGCAACAACTTAAAACTCTTAAATTTGAAATTTGAAGACAGTCCAGATAATTTTATTTCACTAGTAGGAAGTGATGGTGTTAAAGTATCAAAACTGCACATTCAGGCCCCAGCTAACAGCCCAAACACCGATGGTATTGACATTGTTGGTTCAACTAGGGTTTTCATCCATGATTCAGTCGTTAGCACAGGTATCAATACATAAAATATACAATATATAATGCTTTTTTTGTTTTACATATGATGTTTAAGATGTATGGAAAAAGTTCATCTATATATATATATGAGGTTGAGGTGGTGGAGTAGTGGCATTACTCCCCACCTCATATCCCTGAGGTCTAGGGATCAAACCTGGCCTTATGGGACTCATTTGAGGATTTTCGGTTTCCCCTTATCCCCTCAAGTGAGTCCCTTTCATCTTACCTTAAAAATATATAATATAAATTGCAGAAATGTTAAGATTGAATAGAATTATTTATTATTTTGAATACATGTATTAGTTTTAAAAATGAATATTTTATGATATAGTAAAATTTAATGATGTTAGATGTTTGATTCCACATACTCTCATATAATTAGTAGTTTTAGTGTCAAAGTAAAAAAAAAAAAGCGTGTGCAGTGTGGACTTTATTAGGAACCAAATTGTACTTCCTCGGTTACATATATACTTGAAACATTTTTCTAGCTAGGCACGTTTGCCAACTCGTAACTTTAATAATTAATATCTCTAATTCCTTATAAGTAAATTTTTAAAAGTTAATATTTTAAAACTATATGTCGAGATGGATCTAAAAATCCTACATGATTATATTTTTCCTTATGTTGAATCCGCAAATTACGGTCAAATGGGAGTGCGTGAATAGTGTATGTAAAAGTCGAAACGTTTCAGGTGTTTTAAGACAAATTAAGGAATTATAATATTTATGATTGAAAATTTTGAGGATGATGTCAGTGTGGAGATAATCCAATTATGAAAGAAAATCTTTTACTATGAATCATTCTGTATGCTTATTGCGTAGAATTATTGGAATAATAATGTAACAGTTCTAGGGAATTAGGGCTTAAATTCTTGGAGTACTATTTTGGTATCATACATGCATGATTGATTGTTCTTTTTAGGTGATGATTGCATTGCAATAAATAATCATGCTCACCACGTAAACATCTCTCACTTTTCATGCGGTCCTGGACATGGTATAAGGTATGTCTCATCAACTCTTCACTATATTTCTTATCGAGTGCATTCATCATACACCCGGTATATCATGTACATGGTACACTCAAGACTATTTTTTGCTCATTTACTCATTTGAAACTCTATCTATTATGTGATTATGTTCATTTTAAGGTTTCAAATGAGTAATGAGCAAAGAAATAGCCTTGGGTGTACTATGAGCATGGTACACCCGAGTGTATGATAAAAAATTCCCCTTCCTTACCTCAACTTAATTATAAGGTTTGTGAACTTATTACTGTAATGGTCAATTGATATATATATTTTACATGGCTTAATTAGCATTGGAAGCTTGGGAGATGATACCGTGGAGGAAGTACGTGTATGGAACTCTACAGTCACAGGGGCAACAAGTGGGATTAAAATAAAAACATGGCAGGTAAATAATTTATGAAGACAAAACAAAATCTATCTAATTATAGATTATGTTAACTTATTCATCTATTTCATCATGTTTTTTAGGGCGGAAAGGGATTTGCTCGAAATATTTTCTACGAAAATATTACAATTACTAATGCTTCTTACCCTATTTTTATCGACCAGTACTACTGCCCTAATAAATCATGCACAGTAAATGAGGTAATAATTCTATTAAAAGTTCAATCAAGCTATTAGTGATTGATATTAATATTTTCATATATAAGCATGATTGTCATGTAATTAATATGAATATCATTACAGTTAAAACTAGTCTTTCTTAACTTGTAGATTTACATCTACAAAGTGTGAACTTAGTTTTACCAAAGCATCAATGTCTTGCATAGTGAATGTGAAACCTTAAACATCCAAAATTTGTGTATGTGAGTATGTGATTATACATTTTAGTTGAAGTGAGTGTCAATGGTTTTCTTTTAATACCAAAACCATTATTATTGTTACTATTGCACGTTAATTTTGAAAACCAATTCAATCATGACGAAACTAGGATCTTAAGAATAAAGCTTAACTTAAAATTGCTTTGATTAAAAAAATGGAAGGAGCATATTTATGATGTAGGCTCCGTTTTATTCAATTCATTTTGACTTATCTGAAATTATCTTATCTTATCTGAACTTATCTTACCTTATCATACCTGAACTTATCTTACCTTATCATACCTGAACATATATTATCTTATCTAAACTTATATTCTAGTTTATTGTGTTTAGGGGTGCTTATCGCTCGAGCCGAGCCCGAACTGTATGTGGTCTGCTCGGCTTGTGTTCGTTTAAGTTTATTCGAGCTCGAGCCGAGCTTGAAGCTTAACGAGTCGAACTTTGTTCGAGCCGAGCTTTGCCAAATGTTAAACGAGCCGAGCTCGAACTGTTCACGAACAGACTTGACTCTTTATCACCCCTTATTTTTTACATGTTTAATTTGTTTTTCCTTTTTAATATTTGATTTTTATATGTTTTCTTTTAGATAAAGGAACTATTAACTTATTATTGTGTGACATCTAGGTTAATATATTTATGTATATATATATAAATATATTATTTTTGTATATAAAAGTATAATCGAGCCTGTTCACGAGCTCTCGAGCCGAGCTTTGCATAGCTCAGCTCGGCTCGTAAAAGTCTCGAGCCGAGTTCGAATTCGAGCCGAGCCACCACGAGCCGAGCTTTGACTGAGCTTTGACCGAGCCGAACCCGAACTGTTCGCGAATAGGACATGCTCATTATCACCCCTAATTGTGTTGCCTAACATATTTAATCCATTCTATTCAACTTATTTTATTTTATATTATCTTATATCATCTCATCTTATCTTATATTATCTTAGTGGTTGTTTGGTATACATGGGAACTTAATTCCCATGGGAAGTTCCATTTCATAGGAAGTTATTTACCTTATGTAATTCCTAGGAAATTGACTAATGTGTTTGGTTGACATCAAAGAATTTGTACTTGAATTGATATGGGAATTTTGAATGACCAAGAGGGGTTAGGTGAATAAATTCCCACATTTTGTAGGAATTTCAATTTCCCAAGAATTTTCATTGCCCCCATTTTTCCCACTTCCTGTCAACCAAACAAGTACTGAATTTAGAAAATTATGAGAATTTCTATTGCCTACATAATTTCCTGTATACCAAACAACCACTTATATTATCTCATCTTATCTTATCGATCTGAACTTATCTTATTTTATCTGAACTTATTTTTTTTAGATAAGTTAAAATAAGTTGTACAGAACATAGCCTTACTCATATGTATTAATCAGTGATTTTTTTTGGGAATGTATTAAGCAGTGATTATTTATAACTATCTCCACCTAACAAGTAAATTACCAAAAACAAAAAGCTCAAGTGTGCATGTAATATAAGATTGTAATCTCTCCGTGTTTTCTTTTTAATTCATGATCATCTTATTAACTTAACTAATCTTTCAATATATATGCTGTGATTTGTTGTTAAAAATTTTGGAAGACCTCAGCAATTCAGATAAGTAACGTAACATATAAGAATATTATTGGGACATCAGCAACAGAAGCAGCAATTACATTCAATTGTAGTCGAAAATTTGGGTGCCAAAACATTCAAATTGATCAGGTTGGCCTCACTTCAGCATTGCCAGGAAAACAGACTTACACTCAATGTATTAACGCTCAAGGACAAAGTGGATCTACTACTCCAAAGATCGATTGTTTTTTAGCTTAAAAATTGTTATTTTGCTTATTTTGTTTCTACTATTACTAGCTAGATACTAGCATCTTTGATTTGTAGAAACTTGAAAGGCAGCAAGCTAGCTAGCAATAATAATAATTTCTCATCATTTATTTTCTCACATACCTTGTTATGAATTAGATTAATCTACACTTTCAACTCGTTTACCTCTTCCAAATGCCTGTGTTCGTTATCATGGAAATTCATATTAATTAGTAGTGTACAAGATGAATCCAAAACCAAATACACCAAGCAAGTTTGGTGGTGAGATAACAGTTTATTACACATCAAGAAATCTATATCCTCTTATATATATATATATATATATATATATATATATATATATATATATATATATATATATATATATATATATAGAAGTGAGTTCATATGAGAATGCATACTTACATGAGAAATGAGAATGGATTTTACGCGCTATAACTCTAATGAACAAGTGATGTAACTCTAATGAAAAAGTGATGTAACTCCAAAAAAAAGAATATTAGAAAAAAAAAAATTTGGGCTCAAAATTTTTTCGGAGGTATAACTCTAATGAACAAGTGTTGTAACTCTAATCCAATCGTGTGGTTGAGATTCATTCTCATTTCTCATGTAAGAAGCATTCTCATGTGATCTTGCCCCTATATATATATATATATATATATATATATACACACTTGCATCCAGTGGCGGAGCCAGTATAGGGCACGTGGGGTCACGTGATCCCGTGAATAAAAAAATTATTTTTAAGGATTTTCGTTAAAAAAAAAACCAAAATTGTTGTGCCAGACGCAAGCAACGTTCAGCGCCAAAAAGTAAACTAACTCCACAATTCCATATTCCAAAAAGTTATAATAGTCTGTTCTTTCAAAAAAAAAAGTGAAAAAAGCTATGTTGAAAGCGACATGACTCATGACCTATCAAAGATTGCAGCATGTATTGTAGGCTGTATCTGCACTGCAACACCAGATCTGGCCCACTCGTCAGCCGCCACATGGCGCAAGTCCTGTTGTATCCACTCCCAAGACGACACGTGTAGGCCTATGTCTACGGACTCAACACCAAAATCAGTCTATTTAATCTTTTATTGTTTAATTGAAGTTTTATAGAAGATTTTATGGTAAATTGTTCATTGTTGTACTCTACTTCCTCCATCTCTTAGATGCTAATCTTGGCACTATTTAATATTTATAAGTAAAAAAAATTCTTCTGAATTCTTTCCAAATAAAAGAAAAAACATAGCCAAGTCATGTGGACTCTTCAAAATATTGGGTCTTGTTTTATTCGTTGCATTGCAAAAAATCAAACTTTTATATTCTTTTAGTAATACATAATTAAAAATATGAATGTACATATTAATAGTTGAGTTAATAGTTTATTTAAAATAATTGTTGCATTGTAATTTAAATAAAATATTTTTTCTGAGTAATTTTATGTGTTTTCGAAAATTTTGAATTCTCGTATACTACTCGGTCGATTATTTCGGGCCTCCAAAATTAAAATCCTAGATACGCCCGTTACTATGTATGTTAGGTCTTTCTCCTCCTAATTTTTGCGTTGTAAACTTTTTAATATTGAATATCTTTATTTTGTCTTATTTTATAACCCTCCGATTTTGAAATCCTGGCTCCGCCACTGCTTGCATCATGTACTATGAACACGTTTGTTTAGGAAAAGAGTGAGACATACGTAGAAAGATAAAAAGGGAACCTATATGCTAAGAAAGAGATAAATAAAACATGTTTTTATATGATCCAAATAATATACAGCTTCCGTTTTAGAAAATTGACGTAGGTATAAAAGAAGGAGATATATGTTTTATATAGAATCCTTATAGTGATTTGCGCAAACGCTGAAACCTATAAAATCTCTTATCTAATAAAACAAAATAATCCTTTTGCTAAAATTTCATACAACATAGAAAGGAAATATATATTTCGAAGCTTCAAATTTTTTTTAAAACAAGTTCAAAGAAAAAAGTTTTACTTTTTATGTTGTTTTTGTCTTGGGTACAGGTTAATTACCTTATACTCCTAATCATTTGCTCTTTTGTTTCATTTATTTGACAGCATAACTTGTAACATTCCCTCCTCCCAACCCCTCACCATAAACTCATTCTTTTAACTTCCTAAATTTGCTCCCTCTTTGTGATCTTCATCCTCCATTATTCTCTCTTTGTGTCTCTCTATCCCCTCCCTCCTCCCTCCTCCCTCCTCCCTCCTCCTACCAAGAATGGGGAAGAGGGACGTCGAGGCCGGCGTAGGCGGCTCCTTCTACCACTACACACCACCACCACCGCCCATCTATCCACCTCCTCGGGAGTCATATCTTTCATGGCTAGTTCCCATCATCTTCGTCGTCGACGTCGCTTTATTTGCTTTAACAATGTATGAAAACAACTGCCCTGAGAGCCTTGATGAACCTGGTCACAAATGTGTGTTTTTTGAGCATTTGGGCAGGTTCTCCTTTGAGCCCCTTCACAACAATCCCCTCCTTGGTCCTAAAACTACTACGTGAGTTTCTTTTGTTTTTCTTCTCAACTTTGTTGATATCAAGCATTTCAAGAAAAAAAAATGCCTGTATTATATTTGCGTTATTATCTTAATTTTCATCTAATGTGTATGTAAAACTAAGAAAATAAATAATGTTATACGTTCATCACCTTGATTTTAAGAGAGATTTAAATTTTTATATTAGTATAGTACAATAAGTATATACGATTACATTTATTATGAATATTTCATCTAATTTGTTGTTCATTTATCCCTCTTCATTAAGAACTCGTAATTGCAGATTCTGATGAAGATTAATAATGAATATTTTCTATTGTTATTATAATTTTTTATTTCTATCAGACCACCTAATTAATTTGAGAGAATAGAAGAATGTTCGAATATTAGTGGATATTGTCTCTCTAGAAACAACGTAGGATGAGACCAATTCTAAGTTTCTAACTTAGAACCTGCAACCGTGGGCTGTAGTCTATCTGAAACCTGGTCTACCTTGTAGAATAACCAATTATTTCAGCATTAAAATTGTTTTGTGAGTTAGTCTCAATTGCTTTTGAAAGTTAAAACCTTTTTAACTTTGAATATTGATCATTTAATCATATTCATCGAGATCCTATTAGATTTGTCTCGATCTGTATTAGCTAAATATTAATTGTTTAAAATCTTTTACCAATATATAATTAAAAATATTAATGTTTAAAGATGTGCATTAGAAAATGATATGCATAGTATTATAGGCTACTCTTCGGATATCTTGAAGGAAAGACAACAATGATAATTTGGTATGGTGGTCGTAAAAACGTACATGTTTAGAGAGGAAAGTTTACTATGATATAAAAGTAACAAAACATCTTGGGTGGACCGGCAATTGCATATGGTCTACTTCGACTCGTTTATCGCATAAAAAAATATTAAAAAGAGAGAACGAACGATATTTGATTACTTAACACGAATGTTAGGGTGTTTATATGTGATAATCTTGATGCAGGCTGCAGAAAATGGGAGGACTTCGGGTGGAGCTAGTACAGGAGGGTGAATGGTGGCGGCTACTCTCTTGTTTATGGCTTCATGCAGGTTTAATCCATTTGATAGCTAATATGATCAGCCTTCTTTTCATGGGAATTCGTCTTGAAGAGGAATTCGGCTTTTGTAAGTGATCTCTAGAGGGAGCATTTTTGCGACAGCGCGTTTGGTCAGTGTACTAAATGGTGGTAATGGTAATGCTTTTAGTGTAAATTTGTGAAGACTTTCCCACATTAACATCCATGGTAATGAAACTTGATGTCAAACCATATGTTTTCCTTCATAAATTTCAATTACCACTCAATACCATCTTCGCAAGTGGTAATGGATGTTAATGAAATTTTAAAGAGAAAATAGGTGTTTTGGAATAAAATAGTATTACCATGGATGCATGTTGACATGGAAATATCTTCACAAGTTTGTACTAGAAACCATTACCATTAGTACCATTTAATACCGCTAACCAAATGGGCAGTAAATGTAATGGGTGTGAAACCTGTTCACGTTTAGCTATCTAGAGTTTTTCGACTAAAATTGCGGAAAAATGCAGGGAGAGTAGGACCACTATATGTGCTATCTGGATTAGGAGGAAGTTTGATGTCATGCGTGAATGTCCTTCGCAAGCAAAGAGTAGGGGTGATTTCAGTTGGTGCCTCAGGTGCACTTTTTGGACTTCTTGGTGCCATGCTTTCTGAGCTCATCACTAATTGGACTATTTATGCCAATAAAGTAACTTCTTCACTTACTTTGTATTACTCCATTCGTTTATAAATTTACATGTTTCCAATAAATAAGCAACTCTGAGACTGAAATTGTGAATATCTTTGTAGTGTTCAGCAATATTATCACTTATAGTGGTAATTGCCTTGAACTTGGCAGTAGGGTTGATCCCAGGGGTGGACAGTTCAGCACATATAGGTGGATTTGTTTCAGGGTTTTTGCTGGGTTTTGTTCTTCTCATGCGACCGCAATTTGGTTATGTTAGCAGCAAGTACCTTCCTCCTGGTTATAAACAGAAATCCCGACACAAGTGCTACCAGTATTTCTTCCTCCTACTCGCGCTCATCGCCTTAATTTTTTGGTAAGTTCTATGGAGCATAAGCTCAACTCTTTCTTTTCTTCTTCCATTGGTGTTTATACCAGAAAAACAATCAGTTTGCGGTTTTCGGTGGTGAGGATGCGTGAATTTAACCTTTGATAGGCACATGCCACTTAGCATCATTCCGAAGACTAACAAGCAATACATGTTGGTGTTTACAATAATAATAGTAGAATCAAGATACTGCCTCCTAGCTCCATCTGAATTTAGTTGTCACGTTACTACTCTAAATAGCATATTACTACTCTAAATAGCATATTCCTACTCTAAAAAGCATTACCAACATGACAATTCAATGTAGAGCAGTAGAGGGAGTATAACAGTAAAAGACTTAAACTATGCCTAAGTATTCTGTGGAGAGTAGAGGGCTTATTTGCTTTTTTGCCCCATGATAACAAAAGGCAAGGTAACTTAAGTGTAGTAAAGTCAACATACACATCGTCCTCCAACAAATTAGGTAGATGTTTAGTGGTTTAAATAATAAAATGAAAGGGGTTTGTTAGTTTCAATGTTGGCATGGCATACCGAATACCATAACTGGAGGTTTGAGTTTCACGTATTTTACGCACATCGTTTGGTAGAGATGACTATCTTCACATAACACAGGGTGACATGAACAATAGGCTCTAAGAATCTATCACGTTGAGCCTGAGTTGTTTCTGAAACGAATAGGCCGCCATTCAGAGCTCCGATCCTTGGCTCAAACTGGAAAAGACTTCATTCCATTGGGTCGAGGAGGGTGGGGGTTTCTCAGATGCTTGTTTTTTCCAGCTAGTCTTTCAAAGTCATGGCCAAACTCTTTAATATTTTAAAAGGGAAGGCATACAGTTCAAATTTTCAGGATTATTCTCTGTTTTCTTTCTTGAAATATTAAGATAAAAGGTACTCAAAAGAGTATTTAACCAGTCTTAATCTTTGTCTTCTGCAGGTATGGATACGGGTTTACAGAGCTATATAAGTCAATTGACACCACAAATAGAATAGATTTAGTTTAATAGACTAATCCTGCCATGGACCAAAAAAAAAAATTCACCATCAGTTTCTTCTGAACGTTCTATATGGTGAAAAATTCTCGATGTGGATCACAAATACAAAGGACATCCGGATTCCGGCGATCTTTTATCAACATCAGAAAATTTATTCAAACTCCTTAGGTTGCCTGTATATGTGCCCTATGTATTATTCTTCTCCTTCCTTTAATTTCATTTTCTCTACCTTTTTCTCTGTGTTATGTTCATTTTGTGGTTTTAGTAGCATACTAGCAATCTAGCATGTGTAGGTCTTAATTTGCATATCCTTTCCTTTGCTTTTGTATTCCTGGAGCTGTTAGCTAAGCGAACAACAAAAATTATTTCTGTTTCTCAAAGCATTCAGCAAATAGCATATTCCAGAAAGTTGTAAACACCTCTATGTGTGGTATATTTTATAACTATATATACACATAACATCATCTGAAGGAATACAAATGGTAGATTTATAAATTATTACATGATGTATGTTTTAGGCATGACACTACTGTAATTGCATACGAAGTAGATCAGAATCACATGTACAGAGTTTCATGAAGAAAATTTATGAAATTTACTAATCTACATATATCTCACACGACTCTGACTTACCAAATATGGTGTAACGGTTGTTTGCTAAATTGTCATATGCAAAATCACGAATGAACCTGGCGTAGTAAGAACATGGAAAAATTAGAGACGTCCATCTATGGCTATCATTGCTTAAACAACAAATAAACTTGAGGGAAGAAAACTCACAGAGGTAAAAATTGCAAGAAGAATGCCAATTGGGGGAATGGTAAATCTATGTATTCCATGATCTTCAGTACAGCTTCAGACTTGATGTAAGATCTGCAGGACGATACACAGTTGAAAGTCATATATACAGCAGATAGTGTTGCATAATGTGATACTATGCAACAAGCTAGCAGCAATAACATTAGCTTCGGTGTATATCTAGTGAACTCTGCATATTACATAAGAGTTGAGCTATTCACCTATTCGTTTTGTGAAAAACAAAGGGTTTATTGAGTTTACTGCCCTTACTAACATAAGGCAAGGTACAAAAAGTAAGGGTATGTACTGTGTAGTAGTGTCAATTTACACTTGATCTTCCACATGATAGTTCGTTGTTGAGTAATTCTTTCATTACATGACAACGGAAACCAAGCAAAAACCAAATGTCGATGTATCAAATTCATCCCCTCTTGTAAACCATTTGTTTCAAAATTGGTTCATTTTCTGGTTCTCCTCTACAGAAAAAGGCCACGAAACTCACAAATCTCACTAAACTTGCCCTTTAACCCAGATTAGTAAACGGAGTATATGCATTAGTTTCTAAGAAAAACATCTAACAAACCTCTCTTTTTCTACCAAGACAACGCTTGATATATCATCGGGAGCTCTTCCTGATCTTCTTAACAACTTCTTTCCTGCTTCACTTTGTAGAGCTTCATATCTGATTTTCCTGCCAATGATACCCATCAAAAAACGTTAAACTTCTACATCTACAAACTATTAGCATAAGCACAAAGCAAAGATTCCTCTTCATTTCTTACAGACATGCATATCATAACCATATTGAGTTTATCCGGATACTAATTACTAAATCGCTTATAAGTGGCACAACAGCCTCACAAGCAGAAATAAACAAGTAAAGACTAAGGGAAGCTACCAACCTATTGCGGTCATGATCACGAACGAACTTCACTCCACCATTACACAGGTTGCAAACACCTGAAATAACAGAGTATTTCAGCTTGTGTTCATACATAAAAATTCTACATAAACTGGAAAGAACTTAACTTTCAACACCAAAAGCAACTCTATTATATAAATCAATTTGTATAAACAAGAAAAACACAGTCATGAATCCAATAATTGCATCACAGATCATCCTCTTTTGAGCAAATCTTGAGTGTAAAATGAACCAATATCACATACATAATTTGACAATCAAATACTTCTATATGACATGAATACGTGATAATAGTTCTTAGAGTGGCATGATTCTAAATTTCTAATCCTAATAACTTCAGCGGCATATTAGAAAATGTAATCATAAACCATAAAAATTAGCCTCAACACCCTGAACTATAGCTCGGATGCACCCAACACCACCAACTACGACTAGTAGCCTAAACACCACCAACTATGGGGTAGGGTGCATTCCGTACCATAAATGACGCCGGAAGCCTAAAATGTTGCCGAAGACGGTGGGTTTTTATGGTACAGACTGCATCCAACCCCGTAGTTGGTGGTACAGGCTGCACCCCACCCCGTAGTTAGTGGTGTTTAGGCTACTAGTCAGGGGCGGTTCTTAGCCCATGCAGTATAGGCGACGGAATAGGGCCCCCAAAATAGAGGGGCCCTGAAATATATTTATATCAAATGTTTGAAAGAAAGACAAAAGCAAAGCATTTGGATTAGTGGTAAAGTGGTAAGGGATGGGAAACAAGGTCGTGGGTTCAATTCTCGGTAGGAGTAAAATTCATTTATTTTTTGTTGTTTCAACAACTTTGGGAAAGTCCCCATATGACTCATCAAACTAATTACCATCTACGCATAGGTTCTTTTTGCTGCTTCATACCCTTTTTTCCAACTCCCTCTCATTAATTTCTACTCATTCTCCCATATTTTTTTTTTTGCAATTTCCCAATAATATTTACTCTTTTTTCCAACTCTCTCTCCTCCCATATTGATGTACAATGTGTTGTTGGTGATTTTGCTTCTAAATGTGCAAAAAGAGCAACACTTTTTAAGTAGATGTGTTTAGATTATTTTAATATGATGTAATTAGATATTATTTTCAATATTAAAGTAATTTTTTTTAATTGAGAATCTTATATCTTTTATGAACAACATATGAAGGGCCCAATTTTAAGAGAGTGTATAGGGCCCCCGTTATGTTTGCCCCGCCCCTGCTACTAGTCGTAGTTGGTGGTGTTGGATGCACCCGAGCTATAGTTCAGGGTGTTGAGCTCGAGCCCAATTTTGCCTAATAAAATTGCGACATTGTAACTACTATAATTTCCTAACATCCCAAAATAAAAGCAAGTATTGCATATTCCAATAAGAAAAATATTAGATATTTCCAATTCCCCGGAAAGTAGGATAATCCGATAAATCGATCAAAAAAAAAAGAAAGTTACCATCGAATAGCATGATGGGGCGAGAATCCTTGTCGAAGAAGTTGGAGGTGGCAGATGACCAGTCCACTGTATCGCCGCCACGTGTAACTGGGAGAGACATCCTAGGAATTCGAGAACAACGACGAGGAATAACTGCTGCTAAGTTCAATCCACCGGCGAAAGTAGTCGCCATTTAGACAACGAATTTTTGGTTCTTTTTACTGAATAGTGAATAGTGATTCTTTCGTAAATTTTGGTTGCTGTTTAGGAAAGCGCCCAAATTCTTGGGAAGAATGCCGCTGCTACGTGGAATTTTTGTCACCATAAAGCAATTTTTGTAATAGTGCGGGGCTCCTCTCGGCTTTTCAATAGCTGACAAGCGGGTCATACGGGTCGAGTCATTTCGGGTTAGCTCATATTTGGGTCGGCTTTGTATTAGGGTTGGGTCCGTTTTGGGTATGGGTCGATCCCGTTAAATTTCGGGCCAAGTGCGGGTACGGTTTGATGCGTTGGGACACCATCGGGCTGCTACCAATACATTCGGGTTGGTTTGGGTCAGATCAATTCATATTGGTTTGAGCTTTCTTTTCTAGCAAATAAAAAGAACACATAAATTGATGTTTGTTGAAAAATATTTCATTAGTATTTCGGGTCGGCCGGGTTCGTGTTATTTTTGTCGGGCCACTTCGTGTCGTTATATTCATGTTTGGGTCCATTTGTTTCCGAGCCAGGTTATTTTCGGGTTTCCGTTCTATTTCGGGTAGCCACTTTCGGTCTCGGGATCGAGTCAACAAGTACGAGTCTATATTGCCGGCTATACTTTTCAATGTGATAAACTAGTATTTTTGGTTACAATAACACTGTATATTATACCAAGGACCCTTGGGTCCAATGGTATGGCTTCTTATCTCCCACATGGGAGACCAAGGTTCAAATCTTGGTGGAAGCATAATTTCAATATTGTTGGGGGGAGGGGGGGTTTGGGGCTTGTTGGGCCTCTGGGTGAGTGGCCCTGTACGAGGGTAGCCCAGAGGTAATTCATCTTACCACGGGTTCCCGAAAGGGGGCAAAAAAAAAAATTTACACTGTATATTATTATTCATAAGTTTCATAATTGATTTTATTAACTTTTCATATTTTTTCTGTTTAGTGCGGAAATGAAAAATGAACGTTATGGCATGATAAATTATTTTAAAAAAAAAAACTAACGAATTGGGGATAAAAATAACAATGTTAGTGGAATTGGAGTAAGAGAATATTATTACTTTAAAAGTGTTAGAGATCAAAAACAAGATTGCCAATGTCTTTATGGTTACATATATTATAAGACTTTATATATTATGTTATACTTTGAAACATTAGACATTGAAAGTATAGTGGTTTGGTGTTTAAACCCTCACATCTCATTTCATTTCATTTCAAAGGTCACGTGTTCGTTTCCTAGTAGCTATGTGATCATAAACATGTATTAGAAGGTTGAGAAGAGTGTCATATGGCACACACATTGGAGAGTATCATGTGGTACCGTTCCTTTAATAGGAACATCTTTTATTATATTTTTATCATATACTTCCTCCTTTTTTCTAATAGCTGCAATTTTGATTTTTGCACTATTTATATGGCAATCTTGCCAGATAAATTTGTAACTAATGTATAAAAACAAAAACTAAGCATATAAGATCTTATTGGATTTATCTCAATGTATATATTCATACTATCAAGTTTTTATTATATTCATTAATAGATAATTAGATATATTAATAAAGGGGAGAAAAAGTATTTTACTTTTAGATGAATTGAAAGTTGAAGCACACCTAAATGCCTAACAATACGTCTAGGGTGGACTGGGTTCACAATAATTTATTGTGCACCCAAACTGACTCTATCACACGGAAACTGACTATATAAGAAAAAAAATCCAATATATCAAATGTAAACTGACTATATCAAACGAAAACTGATTATATCAAATGGTCTACGGTGCACAATAAGTTATTGTAAACTCGGTGCATTCAAGTTTAATAAAATCGCGCATTCGCAAGGTAATCCACATAGTCGTTAAGCCCAAAAAGAAATAATCGAGGAAGCCCACACAACTAATAGATTTTAAAGCTCAACTTCGTCCATGTCCTAACATCGGTTACAGTTTTTCAACACCAGAAAAACGCTCAGTCACCGGACGTCAAATCTCGCCGGAATTAGGTCAAAGGAGAGAGAAAACAATGGAGTGGGTCAGAGATCAAGTCGATGCTATCAAATCAATTCAGATCCGACAACTTCTCAATCAAGCTGTTAGTCTTGGTACGTGTGTTTATCTTCTTAATCTCAATTTTACCTCATCTTTTTTTTTAGTTTTTGATTTCACATTTGCGTAATCACTAGTTTATTATTGATCGATGTGTTTTCTTCTTATTGAATTGTATATGAAAGTTGCTCAATTGAGGTTTGCATCTGATTAGGGTTCTACTAAACAAATATATTTGTATTGATTTTTGGCTGGTTAATAAAATTCTTGTTTCTGGAATGTTTTTTTGTTGGTTTGTAATGAGGATTTATTTGATTTTTAGAGAGGAATTGAGCAATGTTCAATTTCTGAATTTGTTGAAGTTGATGGTGTGCAATTGAAGGATTTAGTAAATTGTACTCGAATTTGATAACTTTAGTTGAAGAATCCTGTGAACTTAGGATTTGAGTGATGATGAAGATGATTGAAGAAAGACAGTCTTTGGTACATCATGTTGGACGGTTGAATTAACAATATCAAGGATTTGATCACGGCGTTACATGGCATAGTTACGCGTACTTGGCTAGTTTATTACTTTTATGTTTTACTACTAATTATTGGCTTGCTAAGCACATGAGAGGTTTATGTTGATATCTCCCCCTTTTTGTGAGTATTGATCTTAATTCTTATTAATGGAATCACTTGACGTACTTCCTTGATCTTCCCATCCCCAGCATGCATAGGGGGTCCGCCCTTGGTTTGGTTGTCATTGTTGTTCGTGGAGTTGCTTAAACCTCAATCCACCTGAAGAACCCTTAGGAAAGCTCTGAAAGTAATTAGGGAGTTGATTTTTTGGTTTTGCTGCATCTGATTGTTAATGTGAATGATGGCTAGACTTCACGGCGTTGGATAGTAAGATGTAGCTGACAAATGCACACAATATGATTTACAGCTTCAATCCCTTTAACTAATACTGATATCTACTGTTGTATGCTTTTTTATTTGATATTTTGCCCCTATTTTCCAGTGTCAAATTTGTTGGTTTTAGTTAATTACTCAATTTTGTGCCTCACTCTCTTTTAGGAATGATTGTTACCTCTGCACTGATAATATGGAAGGCCTTGATGTGCTTTACCGGGAGTGAATCTCCCGTCGTTGTTGTCCTTTCTGGAAGCATGGAACCGGGCTTCAAGAGGGTGAGTCTTGCCTGATTTGATTCTATATTTTTAAAATACTTACTAAGTGATGGTGATTGGTGAAGGTAGTTTTTTTTACAGTTTTAGTACTTAATACATATCTTGCGAAGGTATATAGAGATTATTAGATTGTATATATGCTCATTAGTCATTAGACTCATTACAATGTATATTTGGGATGGTTTCTAAGCTTCTGAATAGTGTGGCTTGCTTCTTTACTCTTTATTTGCTGCAAATTTTTAACTATTCAAGATGGCTTATATGGTGATGAATTGTCTGTTACTCTTGCTGTTGTTCCGTTGTTCATTTGATGGATTTTGCAAGACAACTAAGATTATTGTTCTCACCCGTTATGTCACCTTGAATGAGCATCTTGACCACACACGAAAAATACATGTTTTGCCACTCTATGCTTTTGACTTCAAAGAATGACTGAGAAACCGTTTCTCTAGATTAATGCTTAATGTGACTTTATTGTTTTGCCAGGGAGATATATTGTTCTTGCATATGAGTAAGGATCCTATTCGTGCAGGGGAGATAGTTGTATTTAACGTTGATGTAAGTTATCTTGTAACTTTTTTGGCATTTAATTTTAACATCAGCTAGTTAGTCAAAATTTGAACTTGCAAACTAAGGACATTTCTTTCTAATATTCAATAGATTATATGAGTTAATCTGCTAGAAAAAATTTCCCCCTTTTTTATAATGATATATGCATGGCGCTGGTTACAATTAGGCACTGGCTATCTTTATTCTGTTAAAGTTGTATGACAATGTCCTCAAGTATGATTTTTTTTTTTTTTTGATTTCTCTTGTTAAATGGCTGATATAAGTTACATGTTACTTATCTTTGCAGGGCCGTGAAATTCCAATTGTCCATCGAGTTATCAAGGTATGTCCTTATACCCTTGAAATGGTTATAGATGGTTAGCTAAGATTCCAGCTTACCAATTTCCATGAACTTGTTACTAGAGTTGATTCCAATTTCATTCACCCTATTCACATTTTGGGATTGGAATTTTTGAACCCCGCTCATCTTAAGAATTGAAATTGACCAGTGCGATGGCATGCACCAAATACAACTTAAGAGAACTTACTTTTTGTGCTTTTTGCAAACCATTGATTTAATCTTTCTTTGTGTTTTGAGTTTGATATAAAGCCAACATATTACTGTTTCAACTAGTTGTCTGGCTTTGAATTTCTATATCGTGCATCAAATGAATGGCTGTTAAGTCAAATAAAAGTGGTAGAATTATCCGCCTTTTCTACAACTTTTCCCCATCTGACACTAAAACTTATAGATGTTGGGGATAAGTCTGAAGAACTACGTTTATATTTCGGATGATCACCAGATTCAGTGTTCTCTTTTCTCCATAAGTTTTTTTTTACTCTATGCTTTGGTGCTGTTAGTTATTATTATTCATCAACTATCATTGATAATCTTACAGGTTCACGAACGTAAAGACACTGGCGAAGTTGACGTCCTTACGAAAGGTACCAGTATATTTTAAATCTATCTTATTATTTCAGCTATTGGCTGGTATAGTTACTCACTTACTCTAGTAATGTAGGTCTTGATCATATTGGTTGGGTTTTTCATTCTATGGCTATTGCCTATTGGAACTCTTTTCTCATTCCATGATATGCTGTATTTATTCCCTCAATTTTCTGACTTATTCCTTTTTCCATGTCATTTCAGGTGACAACAATTATGGTGATGACCGGCTTTTGTACGCTCATGGTCAACAGTGGCTTCAACGACACCATATTATGGGACGAGCTGTAGGGTAAGCCTTGATGTCCTTTTTGGATGCATACTTGCCAAAGGGGATCTCTCATATGGCCATGCCAGTTGTGTGAAGCATAACTAAGAATGTGACTAAATGGGATCTTGGGTTGGCTCATTGCACAGTTACATTGTTAGACGCTTGATGCTGTATAGGATACGCATTATTGCTTCATATGCATTTTCTTTATTTCCATTTGTCATGGTGCAGGTTCCTACCATATGTTGGCTGGGTCACGATCATCATGACTGAAAAGCCAATGATCAAGGTAATTTCTCGAGTACCGTGTAATTTGTATAAACGTTCCACCAAGTTAGAGTACTTGTAAGTTGTAACTTCTAAGAGTTTTACCCGTGACATAGCTTTAGGTTACTTCTAGCCTTTCTTCTGAGGTGTGGGAAAACAATGTTGGGATGGAAGTGGTGCTGAACAATTGGAATCCATGGTGAATGGTGGGAGTGAAAGAAGGCAGTGTGGTGGAATTGTTTTCTTTGGTGTATCTAGACGGGATTTGAATTTTTGATCATAGGTCTTGTCTACCAACCTTGAGACTTCTATATCCCAAGCTAGTTGGCGGAATTGTTGATTGACGATCTCGTGGTAGGAAGGAAGGAAGAAAGAGAAGGGGGATTATATTGTTTCGTTTATCTAAGAGCAAACACTTTAAAAGGGATTCATATTTCATTTCTTACTTAAATTAGATAAACATAACACATTTCCATTCGTGATTTCCTTTCCCTTCATTCCCTTCTTCGACTCCTTGACCTTTCCGTTGTGTCAATCAAATGACCTTTGAGTTTCTAGTTAGATTCTTATCATATCAGGCATGTATGATCACCAAATGACTTTTTTTTTTCTTTTGAGAAAAATAAAGAAGTTTAGACAGTATATATTTATCTTTAAATAATATTTTTCTTAACTGGCAATAACTAATAAGCAATTAGAAGTCTATCTTCAGGCCTCAGCCTTTACGAATAACCTGAGTTCTTGTTTCTCCTTGCAGTATTTATTGATAGGTGCCTTGGGATTACTTGTTATTACTTCAAAGGACTGACGATTTAGATGAAAGTAGCTGGTTCGGATTACTGCCACACTCAAGAATGGTTTTCCTGTGGCTTAGCAGCATTGATACATGTAGTTTTTAATGTCTTACATGTCTATTTGACAGACACAAAATGTTGAAGCTTTGTATGATGATTTTGTCAAATATACACAGACAGATATTCTGCCAGAAATTCACAGTTTATGTTGTTGATTGGTATGACCGTGCAATTTCTCTTTTTTTTGTGTTCTTTTTTAGCAATGGGAGAAAACAAACAGGAACTAGAGGACATTCCTAGAACTTGTGGCTAGTTTATGAGTTTCAAGGACACAAGAACAACTTTAACACGTGTAGTAAAACGGATATGTTCTGATGTTTTTAGCAAGATTGAGCCCTTCACAGTTTCCTCTTTCTGGATTTGCAATGCAGTAGACTGCCTCAAGTGAATCTGTGAGAACCCTGATTTGTGGGACTTTGTCGCGCACTTCTTGGATGCCTCTCTCGATTGCATACAATTTGTCGTTAGGGGAGGAGTGGCGAAGATCTCCCTAGCTCCTCATTCACGCCAATCCAAAGGCTTTATATCCAATCCAATCGCTGCCTTCTGCCTATTCTTATGAGATCACTTCCCATGCTTCCAAGCCCCCATCCATTATAACATCCATCGTCTCAATGGAGGACTCTGGCTCCCCCACAACGTCTACGCTTTGACTTGAGAAGTGAAAACTCCATCCTGCTCTCTGAAGTTTGAATCCCTCCTTTTTTCCCAGTATATACATGAATCTCATGGGGTCGCTTGTGAGCCTTCTAAAGACCACTTTCTTTTATGTGCAGCCATATATTCCAGATCGCCCAAATGGTAGCAATACATTCCACAACCTGCGCGAGCATGTCTATATTAGTATTACTTAAAGCTGTAATTATCATCAAGCGAAAAAAAGGTTAATTTTGCATAGAGAGACGTAGCCTTATGAGGAGTATAGAGTGCTAGCCAAGAATGATTAAAAAGCACACATAGGTTGCACGAAAACGGATACAGACATGGATAGAGAGACTATACAAGCACGGAAAAATGCTATCTAAAATAAGCAAAGATATGATAGAAAAGTATGATATTGTTGTTGAATTCTAGAAATAAAAAATCCTTGTTATCCTTTAATTTTCGAATTTCTATTGCATCACTAATTTTTATGAACACATTATTGTGTTCGTTGCTTCATTTTTTTTTAATTTCTCACCTGCCTTACCTTTTTATCAAAAGAATTATTCCATGCAAATACTCTAGCTATAAAGGATGTAAGTCATGTAACTAAATGTCTGAGATATATTCATTAGAGTAATTAAATGTCTATATAAGTAAAAGTAGAGGACACGTCATTTGGAGTGTCCAACACATATTTAGGCGTGTCTAATATGTTATATGTGTCAATATCCAATACATATCATACACAAGAGTCAAGACACACTACTCACATAAAGTGTCCGTGCAACCTAAATTGTAGGCCTCAAGCAAAACTAGTTTGGATTTTACATGAGAATTTCAAACATTGGCTCAAATTTTTTTTAAGGGTTCATGAAATTATTTAGTGTGAGATGGCAAAATCTTCGGGTTCGGATCAACTTGGGTTTGGTAAACGCCTAAACGGGTCCTTCAAAACTTAACAGTTCAGAACTGCAGAGCATAACTGTCGCTGAACCTAAAATTCCCAGAAATTCAACATCAATGGTTTTTCTACTCAAAATTGACTCCATTAATCCCCAAATCTTTCCTCTTTCTCTCTCTAATGTCCAAAAGACTACTTTCTCTCATCAAACCTCGCCAAAATCTCAACTCAAAACCAGCAAAAACTCCTTTTTATGAACCCAATATCAAGAAATTGGCGAATAAAACTTGTGAATTACTCAAAACCCACGAAAATTGGGACCAAACCCTCGAAACCCTTCTTTCTGAAGAATCAATTGATGCCTCAGAAATTGCCCATCTCGTTTTTGATCGAATTCAGGACGTTGGTTTGAGTTTAAAGTTTTATGATTGGTTTTCTCATCGAAAATACTGTTCTCCACTTGATGTGTATGCGTTTTCTTCTCTTCTTAAGATATTAGGGATTAATAGAGTGTTTGATGAGGTTGAAAATGTGCTAATTTGCATGAAAAATGAGGGTATTTTGCCTACTATTGAAACTTTTGATGTGTTAATTCAAGCTTATGTTGATGCTAAGTTGGTTAATAAAGCTAGGGAGTTGTATATATTTGTGAATGATAAGTTTAATTGTATGCCTAGTGTTTATGCTTGTAATTCATTGCTTAATGGTTTGGTGAAGAATGGTGATATTGAGATTGCACTAGAGGTGTATGATGAAATGCTTGAGAGAGATGGTGGTGGGAAGTGTTGTTTGGATAATTATAGTACGAGTATAGTGGTGAGGGGTTTGTGTGAGCGAGGGAAGGTGGAGGAGGGGAGGAAGTTGATTGAGGATAGGTGGGGAAAGGGTTGTGTACCAAATGTTGTGTTTTATAATACTTTGATTAATGGCTATTGTAAAAGAGGCGAGATTGTAAAGGCGAAGAGGGTTTTACAAGAGATGGAGTTAAAAGGTTTTTTGCCTACTGTGGAGACGTATGGAGCTATGATAAGTGGATTTTGCAAAGAAGGGGATTTTGAGGAGGTTGATAGACTTTTGACGGAGATGAAAATGAGGGGTTTGAAGGCCAATGTTCAGATTCATAATAATATAATTGATGCCCGGTATAAACATGGTTGTTCAGTGGAGCCTTACGGCATGCTTAGAAAAATCATGGAGAATCACTGTAAGCCAGATATCATGACGTATAATATTCTAATTTCAGGGTTATGTGGTATTGGGAAGGTTGAGGAAGCTAATGCACTTCTAGGGCAGGCTGTTAGAAGGGGTTTGTCACCAGATCAATATAGTTATAATCCTTTCATTCATTTCTATTGCAAACAAGGCGACCCTGATAGGGCTTCTTGTTTTCTCATTGAAATGACAGAGAGAGGTCATAGGCCTGATATGGTTACTTATGGAGCTCTTGTGCATGGCCTTGTTGTGAGTGGTGAGATTGAAGCTGCATCAAAAATTCAGAAGCAAATGATTGAGAGGGGAATTATCCCTGATGCTGGTATCTACAATGTTCTTATGAGTGGATTATTTAGAAAAAGGATGATGTCTGCTGCAAAACAGTTGCTTTGTGAGATGCTTGACCATAATGTACATCCCCATGCATTTGTCTACACAACATTGGTTGATGGCTTTGCCAGAAATGGTAATCTTGATGAAGCGGAAAAGATTTTTGAACTTGCTATTGAAAAAGATTTGGATCCTGGTGTTGTGGGATACAATGCCATGATCAAGGCATATAGCAAACTTGGGAAAATGAATGATGCAATGCTCTGCTTCAGGAAAATGACACAGAGACACATCTCTCCGGATGTATATAGTTATTCAACATTAATAGATGGCTATGTCAAGCAACATGAGTTGGATAATGCATTGAGGATGTTCAGAGAGATGATTGAAAAGAAACTTAAACCAAATGTGGTCACTTACACATCTCTTATTAATGGGTATTGTCGCCAAGGTAATTTAGTCGAAGCTGAGAAAGCTTTCAAGGAGATGCAATGCCATGGTTTGTTGCCTAACGTTATCACTTTTAGCATACTTATTGGTGGATATTGCAAGGGGGGCTATCTTTTCAAAGCAGCATCCACATTTGAAGGGATGCTGATTAATAAATGCACCCCAAACGATGTTACATTTAATTATTTAGTTAACGGATTTACAAATGCTGTGCCTGCTGCAATAGTTGAGCAGGATAGTGGAACTGAGAAGCTCGAAAATTCAATATTTCTGAATCTATATAAAAGATTGCTTTCAGATGATTTACCTCCAAGAAAGTCGGTATATATTTGCATTCTCATCTGCCTTTGCCAGCACAGAATGCTCACAACTGCTTTGCAGCTGACACAAAAAATTATGAGTAGGAAAATCCTTGAAGATTCATTTACTTTCATTGTCTTGCTTCATGGTATCTGCCTGGTAGGACGATCAAGGGAATGGAGAAATTTGATCAAGTGTAACTTGAACGAGCTGGACATTCATATTGCTTTGGGGTACTCAAAGTTGTTGGATATGCACCTCCCAGAAGGGATATCACCTGATGCTTCATTCATCTTACAGCAGTTGACTGAGGATTGCAAGTTTAACAGCCAGGTAGAAGATCATCGTACAGCTTCTGTGTGCTAGTGGAAAGGAAACTTATATTCTAATATAGTACAAACCAATTAATGACAAAACTTTTGGGTCCAAGCGAGTGCTTATGCTGGAATTCCCATTGGCGGATTATACTGTGTTCTTCTTTGTCATTTGGTATGACCCATGAACTTAATTGATCAGTGGTTGATTGATGATGGAAGAGGACGTTTTGAGGGACTAGCTCTATACTCATCCCAAGAGCATCGTGCTCTATGCTCTTCTGGCTTGTGCAGGCTTTGGTATGTCTTGAAATCCTATTGCTTATTCAGCTATGTGTCTTTGCTGATTCCTCTTCAAACTTGTGCCTTTTTGTATGATCCCATGTCAATTTGTTGATTTCCTTAATTAATGTTTATTATGGTGCTTCCTCATGTGCCTCTAATAATTCCTTCTTTGCTCTTGCCTCCATTAGTGTCAACCCCTCCCAGAAAATAAATACAGGGGATGAATTGCCAAAATTGTGTAAAAAGAATAACAAATTGATTTTAAAACATTGGTTGGCAACATATTGGTATATATAATAAATGGGAGCTCTTTGATGAACTGATATAAAAAATCAGCTCAGGTGTCAAATAAGCCTAAATTGTGCCAGCTTTCAATATTTTCAGCTGGATTGAACTTAAACACTTAACATTAACACATTGCTTCAAATCTTCTCTTTTCTCTCTGCCCCTTCTCACATCTTTTTCTTGTGTTATCATTATTATTTTGGTGGTTATGTCATAAAGAGGGAGAAAGAGAGGTAATTGGCAAAAAGATTACGTGTGGACTGTTCACTCGCCACTCGACAGGAAAGTTGGATTTTGCAAAAAAATAATTCTTGTATGTGATAGGAGCTTTTCTCTTACACCAACTGTCAGAAAGCCCTTATTTTTTGCATCAGCAGTGTTAAGTGGTCTTTTTTTGGTGGTAGTCTTGTTAAGATTTCAACACTGGTATTTGCCTTGTTGGGCCTGAGATTATCAGGGGTCATGAAGTTTAGTGATCAAAGGGATTTGCATTCATGTCCCATTACCTATGATGACGCCGACTATTGGAAGTGTTAATCTTGGAAAACTTTCTTGTTCTCTTCATGTGTAGCAATGGACATAATAGCCTTTGGGTGACGAGGTTTTCTAGGATAGTTGCGTCATCACAGAACTTGTAATTCTCTTTAAAGTGAAGCCCAATTCCATCTTTTGTTCACGAAACTGAGTAGATTCCCACCAGAGGTTTGCTTCTCGAGTTAACAGTCTCGAATATGTTACTTTGGTCAATATTGGAAATGAGCAGCTCTCTTCATCACAAACTCATACATAAAAAGATTTTTGAAAGAAATATACTTTTATTTGACCCTTCAAAGAGAGCTAAGACCTTCATTTATTAATCAAATGAGCTGCTAAAGGGTTTTCTTTACAAATTGCATTTTCTTTTTATCTTCTAGAAGCATGAGTGTGGATTGCATAGAACTTTGTTGCATATAATATCAGTGTTTGGTGTGAATGTGTCTGGTTTACAATAGAGTTTTTTTCTCTATGACCAATATTTATTTGTTATACATGACAAAGCTGACCTTCTGATCTGTACTCTCCTGTTCCTTTTTCGTTTGCATAGTTGCGAAATGCAGATTGACTATGTTTGTGATGTGCCCTGCAACTTTATGAGTTGGCATAGCTGGCTGGAGTTCTGCAGCTTCTTTTGTACAATACATGGTAAGCTCTCTTGAATTTCTTAATGGAAAGGCAGAAGCTGAAACGTTGCACTTCAACTTTTTTTTTTTTTTGGAAAGGAAAGGTGTTGTGCAATAGATTAAGGGAGGGACATGTCCATTAATACATAAGAAGCAACTTCACGGGGAACACGACACTCCCATCTTTGCTCAATACCAAAAGGAACAAGTCTGGCGAGGTGATGAACCACAAAATTGCCAACCTTACGCACGTGAGCCACGCGATTGTACTTCACTTACATAGCTACATCCCTATTATTTTTTGGTATTCAGTAAGAATATGATATGATCTCAATTGGGAAAGCTGGAGGAAGTAAATCAGAAGAGGCTGAGCTGGAGGAAGCTTAACAGAATTTAGCTCAACAATCATGAGCTCATATGACATCAGCAAGAATCTTTCAGGGGGAATGTATGGCCACCTGTCATGACCACCTAGCTATTATTACAATTTCCTTTTTATGTAATTTCCTTTCTGTTAAGCTGAAGGAATTGGCTATAAATAGTCATTTGGTGTAAGAATGAAGTAGGAATGAAAATACACATTTTCTCTCTCTAAAATTCTCTATCTCTTTCTCTCAATTCCTCATTTATTATTTAACAGAGTTTCCCCTTCAAACTCCTTCTTCTCTCGTGGAGTTTCTGGGTTAAGCTTAGAATCCTCCTCCACCTCTTCTTCTAGAGGTCAGGGTGATTCATATCCATCTAGGAACCATATCATTGGTATCAGAGCCAGCCCGGTTCTTGGCCCAAAGATGGTTCAAACGAAGAGCGACGAGGAGAACTGATGACCAGGAAGCTATGGCTGCAGAGCTTCAAAAACTGGAAAACACCTTGAGACTTCTCTTGGATGAGCAAGGTAAGAAAGTCGACACTGCTTGCAACTTGAATTCTGAAAATATTGAGAAAAACACTAAATCAATTGTTGATTTAAATGAAATGCTGATGGGTTTATCTGTACAAATTACTAAGTTGGTTGAAAAATCAAATGATGGGACACCAAACTTTGAATCGTTCAGACAAAACCAATTTTCCAGCAGATTAACTAAGGTTAATGTTCCTAAGTTTAATGGCGATGAACTAAAACCTTGGTTATATAGATGCTTGCAATTTTTTGAGCTGGATGATATTGGAGACCCTAATCGAGTAAAGCTTGCATCTATACATTTAGAAGGCAAGGCATTACTATGGCATCAAACTTATATGAAAAATAGGAAGAATGAGTTGCCTAGCTGGGAGCAGTATGTTACTGATATTACTGCTAGATTTGGAGACCTTTTTGATGACCCTATGGCAGATTTAAAAGCCCTTAAGCAACATCATGGATCCATACAGGATTACCATGATTCTTTTGACAAGTTGGCTAGCAGGTTATCCTTGAGTGAAGAATATATGTTGAGTTGCTGTTTAGGGGGATTGGATGATGATATTCAGATGGCTGTGAGAATGTTCAGTCCTAAGACAATCCAGCAGGCCCATTGCTTAGCCAAACTTCAAGAGGCTACCAACAAGGCTAAGAAAGCTAAAATGACACCCCCTCCTAAACTACCTCCCTTACTCCCAAACCCACCTACAACCAAAACCCCAAATCATTTCCAACTTCCCTGGAAACCAAACACAACACCACCACAAAAGAGATCTCCCTTCAATCCTAATAGAAAAACACTAACACCTGCTGAGTTGAATGAGAAAAGATCTAAGGGGATGTGCTTCTGGTGTGATGAAAAATATGAATATGGGCACAATTGTAAGGGGAAAAACAAACCCCTCCTATACCATCTGGAACTGGAGGAAGCAGAAGAGGGCATGGAAGAATCTGGAGAGGAGGAAGCAGAAGATAAGGATGAGTTGGTGTGTGCCCAAATATCCATAGAAGCAATGGAAGGGGTAAACACCTTCCAAACCATGAGGGTCACTGGCCACCATGGGAAGAGAACCTTACACTTACTCTTAGACAGTGGCAACACCCATAACTTCATTGATAAAAGGGTGGCAGATAAGCTGAATTACAAGGTATAAGCTATTCCTCCCATGCTGGTAAGGGTAGCTGATGGGGGGCAGATAAGATGTGATGCCATCATCAGGGGTTTCCAGTGGCAGATGCAGGGGAAACCATTCTCAGCTGATTTGTTGTTACTTCCTTTGAGTGGAAGTGATATAGTATTGGGCATCCAATGGTTTGCTACCTTGGGACCAATTCTATGGGATTCAGTTATCTAACTATGGAATTCCAGCATTTGGGGAAGAAGTTTAAGCTCAGGGGAGCAAATAGTCAGAAGTTACAGGGTATACAAGCCAACCAACTGAATAAACTACTTCAAACATCTGGTGAACTTTCAATGTTACAGATCTTACCCACCTCAATCCCTCACAGCCCACAACTAATGACCCTTAACCCCTCCTCAACTACTGAAATTTCCCCTGACCTTGTCACTGTTCTAGAGCAGTTCAAACCTATCTTTGAAACACCAACTGGCCTACCTCCCACCGGACCAGCTTTTGACCATCAAATACCTCTGAAGGAAGGAACTGATGCCATTAACATCAGGCCCTACAGATACCCTTCCACTCAGAAAACCATCATTGAAGAACTAGTTCAGGAGTTGAAAGATCAAGGCACTATTAGGGATAGTAACAGTCCCTTTGCAGCACCTGTTGTCCTTGTGAAGAAGAAAGATGGGGGGGGGGTGGAGAATGTGTGTAGATTACAGAGCTCTCAATAAGGCCACAATCAAAGATAAGTTCCCTATCCCAATTATTGAAGAGTTATTAGATGAATTGCATGGCACTCAATTTTTTTCAAAAATTGATCATAAATCTGGTTATCACCAGATTAGAATGCATTCTAGTGACATTCACAAAACTGCATTCAAGACTCATTTTGGACACTTTGAATACCTAGTTATGCCTTTTGAGCTAACTAATGCACCCTCCACTTTTCAAGCATTGATGAACCATGTCTTCAAGAATTTCTTAAGGAAATTTGTCCTTGTATTCTTTGATGACATTCTTGTTTACAGCTCTAGTTGGGAGCAACATCTGAACCACTTAACCATTGTTTTTAAGACCATGCAGCAACATTCCTTACATGCAAACCTGAAAAAGTGCTCATTTGGGTCTACTAAGGTACACTACTTAGGTCATGTCATAACTCAAGATGGGGTGCACACTGAACCTGAAAAGATTCAGGCAATTATTACTTGGCCTCAACCTAAAAACTTTAAGCAACTCAGAGGTTTTATAGGTTTGACAGGCTACTACAGAAGGTTCATAAGAGACTATGGCAAGATTTGCAAGCCTCTTACTTCCTTATTGAAGAAGGAAGCTTTTCATTGGACACCTGCAGCAACTGAAGCATTTGAAGCTCTTAAAAAATTCATGACTACACCCCCTGTATTGGCTCTGCCTAATTTTAATGATCCATTTGTTATTGAGACTGATGCCTCAAGTGTTGGCATTGGAACAGTCTTAATGCAACATGGACATCCCATTGCTTATTTGAGTAAAGCTTTGGCTGATAGAAATCTGCACTTATCTGCCTATGAAAGGGAGCTGATTGCAGTTGTCTTTGCAATACAAAAATGGCATCATTACCTTATGATACACCCTTTCACAATCAGGACAGATCAGTAAAGTCTCAAATTTTTGCTGGAACACAAACTGGCCACAACTTTCCAACAAAAATGGCTTTCTAAACTAGCTGGATATGATTATATCATTGAGTATAAAAAGGGAGTGGAGAATAGGGTGGCTGATGCCCTATCCAGGGTCCCTAGTGCCACTCTCATGCAAGCAGCTGTCAGTAGTATTCATTCTACTATGTGGGAAGACATTCAGGCACAATGGGAGGCAGATCCAAACCTGAAAATACTGATTACAGATCTAGTGAGAGATCCCAGTTCTCATAAGCATTTTGTTTGGAGGGATAACCAGCTAAGAAGAAAGGGCAAGTTGGTGATTGGGCACTGTTTGCAGCTGAAACAGAAGATTATGCTCTGGATGCATGACTCTCAAGTGGGAGGTCACTCAGGGGTACAAGCTACACTCAAGAGAGTGAAAACTCTCTTCTACTGGTCTGGTATGAAGAGATTTATCACTGCTTACATCAAGGAATGCACTGTGTGTCAAAAATGTAAATATGACACTAGTGCTTATCCTGGTCTCCTACAGCCTCTACCCATACCTGAGAGGGTTTGGGAAGAAGTAGCAATGGACTTCATTGAAGGTCTTCCAAAATCTATGGGGAAGGAAGTCATTTTGGTGGTTATTGATAGACTTAGCAAATATGCCCACTTCATTGCTCTATCCCACCCTTTCACAGCTCTTAAGGTGGCTCAAGCTTATATTGATCACATCTATTAACTGCATGGCTTCCCAAAGGTTATAGTCTCTGATAGAGACAAAATATTTATCAGTACCTTCTGGACTGAAATGATGGCCTTATATAGAGTACAACAACATCTTTCCACTGCCTACCATCCTCAAACAGATGGGCAATCTGAGGTTCTCAATAGGTGCCTAGAAACCTATCTTAGGTGTATGTGTAGTGATACTCCACAAGATTGGGCTAAGTGGTTGCCTCTTGCTGAATTTTGGTACATCACTACATTTCACTCTTCCATTCATACCACTCCTTATGAGGTATTGTATGGCCAGCCTCTTCCCACACATCATCCTTACTTGGCTGGCAGCAGTAATGTGGATGTGGTGGATAGAAGTCTGCAACAAAGAGAGCAAGCCATCTCTCTGCTCAAGTAACATTTGACCAGAGCACATAATCGCATGAAGCAAATAGCAGATAAGAAGAGGTCTGACAGACAATTTGATATTGGGAATTGGGTTTACCTAAAGCTTCAACCATACAGACAACAGTCTGTGGTACATCGCAGCAACAACAAGCTGGCTGCTAAGTATTTTGGCCCTTACATGATCATAAAGAAAATAGGGAAGGTAGCCTATACTTTACAATTACCAACCTCCTCTAAAATTCACCCCACATTTCATGTTTTCCAGCTCAAAAAGCATTATGGTTCCGCTCCTAACCTCCCTGATACATCCATCCCTTCTCCTGAAGCTTCACAACCCAAGAGTCCTTGGAAACTCATTGACAAAAGGACTGTGAAGAAACATAATCATGCAGTTGTCCAGTGGCTGATACACTGGTCAGGGTCAGCACCAGAGGATGCTACATGGGAAGATGCAGCTACCATTGAAGAGATGTATCCTAATTTTGATCCTTGGGGTCAAGGATCCTCTTATGGGGGAGGTATTGATATGATCTCAATTGGGAAAGCTGGAGGAAGTAAATCAGAAGAGGCTGAACTGGAGGAAGCTTAACAGAATTTAGCTCAACAATCATGAGCTCATATGACATCAGCAAGAATCTTTCAGGGGGAATGTATGGCCACCTGTCATGACCACCTAGCTATTATTACAATTTCCTTTTTATGTAATTTCCTTTCTGTTAAGCTGAATGAATTGACCTTTTCTCTCTCTAAAATTCTCTCTCTCTCTTTCTCTCAATTCCTCATTTATTATTTAACAGAGTTTCCCCTTCAAACTCCTTCTTCTCTCGTGGAGTTTCTGGGTTAAGCTTAGAATCCTCCTCCACCTCTTCTTCTAGAGGTCAGGGTGATTCATATCCATCTAGGAACCATATCAGAATAAAGATAAGGAGTGCTTACTATTACAAATTTTGAACATTATACTATTGTCCTAGGTCCATTTTGACATCCTTGGTTAACTTCAGAAAACAGCCTTATTTTGGAGATTGGACACCAGATTCAGGTTACATCACCTGCCTATGTTTTGTTATGCCTTCTGCTTTCATGGATTCAAGAAAGGGTTCTGCCTATGCTCACATTGGCTTACGAACAAATATTTAGGGCTCAATCCTCGGATGAAGGGTAAGGAACAACGTCATTGAGTGGTCAAGTGCTTTATGTTAGACATGGTGCTTTGTACCAGCAAGATGTAAAGCAGACGATTGAATTTCAAAGAGGAGATCCAACCTTATTGATTTATGTAAATGTATCTTATTGATTTAGTGTAATTAAAGATGAAAGAACGATCATTGTGATTTTGTAAAAAATAGTTCTAGCATGACCTAATTCATCTTAACAGTGTGTTGTTAATGTACTAATGGGATAAAAGAAAAGTAAATCACAAGTTTGGGTGTGGTTTCATGAAAAACCGAGATTAAGTTTATTCTTTAATTATCCAAAGATTATGAATCTACTCCCCATTCTTTTAATTTGTTTCACATGTGTCCATGTTAAGCTTTTCCAATTTCTCATTCTTTTTTCCTGTCATTTCCATTCACCAAGCACCCATGACCAATAAAAGCATGACGTGTAACTTATATTGACTTCTTGAATTGAAGTTTTGAACCTATATGAAAAGAATATTTCGAAATTTGGAATTATTTATAGATAGACTAAATTTTTACATCAATATGTTTCAAATTTGGAATTACTTATCGATACTCGATAGATCAAATTTGAGATTAATATGAAAAGATACCTTCAAACTTGGGATTTATGTTGTTTAACTTTCCAAAAGTTTAGTCAAACATACCCTAAGTAATTACATGGTCCTTTGTTGGGTCAAATCACTTTTCAATGCCAATTGTGTTGCTTTTTTAAACATAACACCAAAACATTTATGGGGAGTGGGGACAAAAGGTTGCATTCTTTCATTTTTATTCACCTTTCATTTTTCTCATAATCTCTCTTTCCTTTCTATCCTCTTGTTTGTTGTTTGTTACAGTTCTTGTCTGCTCATATATCTTTAAAGATAAATTCATTACACATATCTAGTAAATTTATAACTAATATTCAAAGGCCAAATCATGATGTATTAAGCTATATTGGATTTAGTACTTCACTTCTGGGAGAGAGGAAAGAGAGAAAAACCTAACGACGTTAGGTTTCCGTTAATAGTAAGGGTATTTTTTAGCACAAAGTCAAAGTTCAGGGGCATCTGAGGAATTTCGCAAATGCAAGGGGAATTTTGAGAATTACTTCAAACCTTAGGGGTACCGAGGAAATTCCCCATTTCAATAATGTGTAAGTTTTAATACAATTTTTGCAGTAAGTGTTAACCTATACTAGATTTAGTACTTCACTTCTAGGACCGATTTTCTTCAGTTTCACCTTTCAATAGTTATATCGAATTCATTATATCAATTCTTGAATCGGTTTTCGAATCTTGCATTACGTGATTATTAACAATCCCGTTGGATATTGATATGATTACGTGCTTGAGTTTGACCTTCTCTGGATTGAATTTTTGTTTAATTTTTTTTCAAGAATATTGCATTGTAGTTTAATCACTAATAATCTGATTCTACTGATGTCAAAATCCGATCATCGTTCATTTCGGTAATAGGGTGAGAATGTCTATTACAGTTTTTGTAGTCGGTATTAAACCTATTTTTACAGTTTGTGTTAAACCAATACTAGGTTTGACAAGTATGAATCGAGGTACACCAACTCAACAATTTTTGTACTTAATCATAGCATGATGATTACTTAATTATTCCATAATCTAATACTTTATAATGCAATTGCATGTCACGACTCATCGCTAAAACCCCCAACAGCGTCGCTGGGCAGCAACGTTGGCTTAGACGATCAGCGATGACTTGCTGCCATAATCTAATATTTTGATATGTCAAAGAGGATATCCAACCTTATTGATTTATGTATATGTATTTGTGATATTGTAAAAAATAGTCCTAGCACGACCTCATTCATCTTTACAATGTTGCCAATGTACTACGGATCTTTACAAGCTTGTGTTTTTTTTTTAAACGGATCTACGGATCAGGGTCCGGGTCCTGGGGTCAGATCCGGACCCTGATTTGCAATCTGACAATAGGACCCGGGTTTGACCCGGATCTAACAGGTCTGAAAAATTGAGATCCAGATCCTAAAAAACGGGCCCGGGCCCAGGATACATTGTCATCCCTGCCCTTATTAGTTACTCCACTTACTAATTATACACTTAAACTATATTACTTCTATACCTCACTCCTAAATCCTAATAAGATTATAAAATTTTCCTTCTCCAAAAAGTGAAGATATGAAAAACTCCAAATAAAATGCAACCAACTAACTAACATTCAAACAACAAAAATAATTCCCACCAAAAATGAGTGTTACATCACTATTTTCCTCCCAAAGCAGAGCATCCTCCACCTTCTTCTTCCGCCTCCTCTCTCTCTCCTCCTTCCATGCTTCCTCTTCCCACCATTCTCATTCTCTCTCCTTTGACCCAATTCCAGTTTCACCCAACGATGTCAACGACATCTCTCGAGTTCTCAGCGACTTCCGTGGCCCCCACCACGACATCGAATCTGCACTCTCACCATTTTCTTCAAAACTTTCCACAAATTTGGTTGAACAAGTCTTAAAAAGAACTAAAAATCTGGGTTTTTCTGCTCATAGATTCTTTCTTTGGGCTAAAAAATTTCCGGGTTTTCAACCTAATGTTACTAGCTACAAGATTCTTATTGATGTTCTTGGTACTAGCAAGCAATTCCCTTTGATTTGGGATTTGCTTTCTGAGATGAAATCAATTGAGAATTTTGAATTGTGCCCAGAAATTTTCTGGGTTATTTTTGGTGCTTATTGTAGAGGGAATTTACCCCATGATGCAATTCGGGCGTTTAATCGAATGGGTGAGTTCGGAATTAGGCCAAGCTTGAATGATGTTGATCACCTTTTGTATTTGTTGTGTAGGAAGAAATTTGTTAAGAATGCGCGAGAGTTTTTCGATGAGGTGAAGGGTGAATTTGATTTAAGTGTGAAGAGTTATACAATTTTGATCCGGGGTTTAGGCGATATTGGTGATTCGGGGGAAGCACGGAAGGTGTTTGATGAAATGCTTGAAAGAGGGTGTGTGGTTGATGTTCCTGCTTATAATAGTTTGTTGGAGGCTTTGTGTAATGGAGGAGATTTGGATGAGGCTTATGCTATGTTTAGAGATATGGGGTCTAAGGGACTTACTCCTGATGCTTGTACTTATTCGATATTTATTCGTTCTTATTGCAAAAGAGACAATATTCACTCGATTTTTAGGGTTCTTGATAGAATGAAGAGATATAATTTGGTGCCTAATGTGTATACTTATAATTGTATTGTAAAGAAGTTGTGTGCGAGTGAGAAGGTTGAAGAGGCTTACGGTGTTTTGGATGAGATGATAGAAGCAGGGGTGAGTCCTGACACATGGAGCTATAATACAATTATGGCTTTCCATTGTGATCATAATGAGGTTAACCGAGCTCTCAAATTGCTTTCTAGAATGGACAAGGAGAACTGTGAGCCAGATCACCATACATACAATATGTTGCTTAAAATGTTAATCAGGATTGGGAGATTTGATAGGGTTGAAGCGGTGTGGGATAGCATGCCGCGAAGGGGCTTTTATCCTTCAGTTTCGACTTATGCTGTAATGATCCATGGTTTTCTTAAGAAGAAAGGCAAGCTGGATGAGGCATGTAAATACTTTGAGATAATGATTGACGAGGGAACTCCTCCTTATTCTTCAACAATTGAGCTGTTACGAAATCGGCTTGTGGGATGGGGAATTTTGGAGAAGATAGAGATACTGGCTGATAAGATGGAGGCCAGTAGTTCTTCATCAATAAAAGAACTATCAAAAGCAATGAGAGGACGTAGGTCTCATCAAAGGAGGCGGAGGGAAGATGACAGCTCAGAATTTAGTGAAGAGGAATGGCCCTTTATGCCTGATGCTACATGATTGCTTGGTCGAGTTCTGAATCTCTCGAGTTTGCAGCTGGTATCCCCCACCTTCAGCTCTTGTTTACTCATTCTTGAACTAGACCTGCTTATATCACCTTCAGTGTCTTCTCAGCTTTGGCAGAGAGGGAGGGGGTGTTTATTTTGTCGATCGGTGTTGGAGATAGTGCTAAGTTATCTGTAAGCAGCACCGAATCCCTTTTTGTCTCAAAGATGCCTTGCATACAGAGGTGCCATAAATAACAAGCATATCCCTTTTGGTCTATGATTATACTTTTGTCTAGATTGATTAATGATGATTTGAGTGGATTGAGCCTAGAGTACAATACCAGTAGACTTACAGAAGAATTGACATGCCTTAATTTTTAGGAAAGTGCATTCACATGGAATTGAACTATGAGGTGTTTTCGTAGCTGCAGAGTAGAAGAAATGTCTAGGACTGCATCTTTCCTTTTTGGTAGGAGGGAAGGAATTATGAGGTGCTCCCATGTTTTCAAAAATTCTAATTGATACCTCGGGGTTTCGAAAATATCTAGTCTTAAAGTGTCATAATTTGACCAATAGTCAAGAAGTAATCGGCTAATCGCCATCTCTATCCTGCATGAATGGTCTCAAAGACATTTGTCAGAACCTTGTGTACCAAATACAATAACAAAACACACCAAGGAACCTGTTAAAAAGGTCTTTCTTTAGAACAAAAGTGACTATTGGTGATCAGTGATTGCTGGTAGTTCAGAAAGACACAAGTTTTTG
Organism: Beta corolliflora; assembly: GCA_947648045.1. Lineage (NCBI taxonomy): Eukaryota > Viridiplantae > Streptophyta > Magnoliopsida > Caryophyllales > Amaranthaceae > Beta > Beta corolliflora. The sequence goes on along the minus strand of CANSZD010000686.1, from coordinate 376,871 downwards.
GGACAGAAGTGTGCTGAAATGCCTATTCAATTTCATCAGCTGATTCTTATGTTATATCTGGGTGGTTGATCCTTACATAGATCTGAAGAATGACGAAGTTTCTTTGTTTGTTATAGGATGAACATATTGTGCCAGTTGCTTTTACTGAGAAAGCAAAGGGCATAGAAGCACACAAAATTGATCTTTCTGAACCTCTACAAAGATTTCAGATGGCCTGCCTGATAAGAAAATTTCAGAAATGCTTTGCAGCCAACAGAGAGACTGAGGAAGTTACAAGCAGGGAGATACTCCTGTATTATTGGACCGCGGACGTGGTTCTCTTGATGAGTTGGCTAAGAACCGATGAGGAAGATGTTTAAGGATTATCATGCTTTCAGGATTTCAGCCTCTAGTATGTTTTGCTTCTTACTGTACCTCTACAAGACTCGTGGAGTCGTGGGTACATATTTTTAATAAAATTGATAGTGTATCCTTCATCTCAAATTAATAGGTCGCATTTAAGCATTTCTATTGTAATCCGTCCCACTATACTAGGTCACTTGTTGAGTTTGTTATACTCCCTCCATCCCAAAATTGCTGCTACGCTGTCCTTTTTTTAAATGTCTCAAATTAGCTGCTACATGCCTACATACCTTTTTTTGCCGGTGTTTTATCTTTACTTTCCTTGAAGTTGGATCTTGCAGCTGTTTCTCACAAACTTTTTCTCTTTACCTTTTCACCTCCCTGAAAAATTGTGCCAAAAGATAATGTAGCAACATATTTGGGACGCAGAGAAGACTAAACAAAGTAACATTGAAGTTTTTCAATCTACTCGTAATTATACCACTAAATGGTTCTAGTTGAAAGTGGTATAAGTTCTTTAATCACCATCGTAACTGATGTCTCCTTGATGTAATTGAGTTTGAGAGCATCTGCTCGACTGCTCCTATTGGTATTTTCGAATATATACTATTTGGAAAGCATTCAACCTTGCTTAAACTCTTGGTTTCTTCTTGAGCATTTACAACTTTGCAGACCATGAATGTAGAATGAATGACAACACCCATTGGAGGACACCTCGAATTTCAGTAATGATTCCCAAGTTCGAATCTCATCACCTCCTCTCCTAGGCAAAAAATGATCAGCGACCTCTGTAAGCTTTAACATCCGTTAGTACTTAGTAGCTTCATACTGAATTCTTCTAACCAGAACTCCATTAGTTATAATGAGCAAACTGAAGAAAACATCTACCATTATCTTATAAATGTATAATCATATCTTATACGTACAAACATATGAAGCCTGATATATAATTTCGTGCAGAATACACAAGAAGCCAGATATAACAGAAATAGAACCATTCTGATGACTTGGTAGTTGGTAACAACACAAAAATGACCTATTATTGTAGTTTAAATTCACAAAAACAATCTGGCAAAGCCGATCCTCTACCCATGACAAAATCATCTCTATGAACCATCCATAGTTCCCTATTCAATTCTTTTCCTTTCAGCCCTTGGAAAGTCAGCTCGGAGAAAGCTCTACGACTCAAAAGAAGAGTTTTATACATCCCGCTAAAAGCACGCATAGCAGCAACCATTTTGTCCATGTTACCAAAATAAGTAGCAACATACGAGTCGCTATTAATAGAAACATAGTAGTCCAGGGCAGCTTTTGTGTTCCCATGCATGGCCTTGAAATCCTCATCACGAAGAAGGGTAGACTTTGTAAAAACATTAGAGTAGATAGATGTTAGCCCTTCAATTTCCATCAGACCATCCCCAGCTGCTAGATAGATATTTGTGTTTCTTGGGATACCGAGAGATTCAAGGATGATGGCTGTCTCCTGAGGAGTTAGGGGACACTTTCCACGCTTTCGCCATATACGGGCTGTTTCACCAGTCCATGGTTTTCTCTCTCCACTTGCAGCCTCAATGGCTTTCATGGACTCAGTGGAGAGCCCTGTGTACTGACATTGGCTGTAAGCAACCATGTCAGGCTCAAACCGTAGATGAAGGGTGAGGAATGGCTTAGGTATTGCTTGGAGTAGCTCGGCACCCTTTTTCTCCAAGGCTTCTGTAAGACGTAGCGCTTTATAACATGCTTGGCAGAGAGAAGCTTTAGCGTAGTGAGGATACCTGCAAGATGTAAAGAAAATTAAGAAAGTGTTTGATCGGGCGAAAAACATTTCCAAGAGAAGTGGTTTTTATATCTTCCTTTGTTAGGGTTGTAAAAACGTGGAAAATAGTTTACTGTTTACCTAAGAGTGGAAAATATCTTGCTTCTTAAAGAAAGGAATGTCACATTTAACTTCCTATTTCTTACCTCCCTCTTTCTCTCTTTCCCTCCTCCCATCCATTCGTCCTGTCTAAGCCTGGTTATTGGACAGGGTTGTCCAATGGCATAAGGGTCGGGCCATCATTAAAGGGCTTTATTACCCTTTATTCCTTAATAAACAGGGTTATTATTGGGTTTTAAATGGAAAGGGCCTTTATTGGGTCTTATTGGGCAACCCACCTTAAACTATTATTGTCCACTAAAATCATTAAAGGGTCTCATTTTTTTTCTCTCACCTCTCTCCTTTCTCTTTCAGTCGACAAAAATTAGGGCACAAATTAGGGCGAAAATTCCAGGCTCTTTTCTCCATCAAAATTTGAATCGATTAAAATCAGATTAGGGAAATCGTTTGAGGGACGAATTTCCAAGGTATGTTGTCGAATTTTTTATTTGTTTCTGTTTGATAGTTGTTTAGTGGAATTAAAAGAGAGAATTTGACTCTGTTTGATGTAATTGCAAAACTAATGATGATATCAAATATTAGCTGACTTTTGGTTATAATTTACGAATCATCGACTGATTTTGGTAATTTTATGTTATATTAATCTATGTTAATATATTTGTTTGAGTTGAACTGTTGATACGTTGAGATATTGGTTCACTGTATTTGTTGATTTGAGTTGTAGATTTTTTAGGATTGGTATGTTAACTTCAAAGTTTTAGTGGGTTTATGGTAAATTTAGTTCAATCCTCTTTTTTTTTGGGAAAATCTAATGTAGTGAGTGGTGAAAAAAAGTAGACTTTTGGGTTATTTGTGTTGGGATTTTCGTGGATTTTGTTGTTGGATAATGGTGTGATTTGGTTTAGTTGTTTGTTTGCATGGAAAAGATTATCTTAGACCACTTTCTTCTATTATGTTGATCAAATACAACACTTAGACCAAGTTTACAGACCAGATTACAGCTTCATATTAAAAGAAAACATATTGTATGCTGTTCTTTCTTTCTTTTTCTCTGTTTGCTTATATCTTTGATGTGTTTGATTGCCATCCAAGCAAGGAAATTAGTAGACTCGTCTGATTGCACAAGCTTGGTTTTTGAACTTACTTCATACTGATTTCTCAAAATAGTCCTTTTGATTTGAATCTAAATCTGCATTAATAGTGCACCTTTTATGACTGATTTCTGCTTCAGTAGAGGGAAAATAGGATGCATGGACTCTTTGCTTGGAGTTAGCTTTTGTTTTCAATTGCTTTCTTGATGCAGTTTCATTTAGTTTTATGTCAGTATTTTTGTAAAATTGAAGCTAGAATAGATAGTGGCAGTTTTGTTTATTTATTTATAAACGCCTCATTGATAATAGATCTCCATTCTCCACTGCCATCTATCTGGCTTGAATATTGTTTGGAAGACACATGCTAACTACTGTGATTTGTTTCCTCTGTATATGCAGCATCATAAATTTAAGAATGATGGGGGATGATTGCAGCATGTTTGCAATGATGATGGAATTAGCCTCGAGGCTGTTCTTCAGGACGACACTTGACTGATTTTTGGATAAATACATGAAACTATGTACTGTTTTGACTGAGAGCATTTGATCTCTTATCTCTTGTATTGCTCAGTAAAAGCATTTTCAAACTATGTACTGATTATTTTAGCCTTTGTTTGCCAGAGACTGCTTGTAAGAGATTCGAAGAGCTTTTCTACTTCATTGACAAAGCATAGATCAAGAACAAGTATCAGTACTATATATCAAAGAACCATAGTTTTATTACTTTTCTTGCTTGATCATGTCTTTAAAATATAAAAGCTGTCATGTCAAGATCATTTTTTTTATAAAAAAAAATCATTTTATTTCATGGTTCTTACCAATTACCATATGTTGAGATTCTATTAACAGAAGCTAAGGTGAACCAGAAAAGGTTATACATTATGAATATGGTTTGCAGTCTTCATGAAGTAGAACAGGAATAATTCTTGGAGTATTGTGAATCAGTCTCTGTCAATGCAGAATTTCAAGTGGGACTTGACCCGCTAATGACCCGCTTTTATTTTAGCCCGACCCGCACCCTGACCTTGACCCGCTATGGACTATGGCCGACCCGCCACGACCCGCCCAATAATTAGGCCTAGTCCTGTCCCTTCCATTTCCATTCTTCCTTTTCTCTAAACTCGAGAAACTATCTACAATTGTGTTTTCACCCTCCATTTAAAATGCTTTTTGTCCAACCAAATAGAGTCTAAACTTCAATGAGCTGACTTCGCTTCCCTCTAAACATTTTAAAGATCTTCTTAAATATCTCTTGAACAAACCTGAATGAAGTTTTTTAGAGTGCATTAAGCCATTAACTATTCCATGGAACAACTAAACACCCCATAAATCTGTTCAACCTGTGTACTTTCCTGCTTTTCCCTTGTCCTTATCTTTTTACAGATGATCCGTGTTAGGTTTAGACAACCTCAGATTTCCAGTCATGTCAGACAGGTAACACGACTTCCTAGTCTTATTTTTGCATATTTTAAAAACCATTAGCCAAAGGAACACAATATGATGATGATACCTGTCTCTCCTTTGGCTCATTTGTGGAGTAAATGAAATATATCGATGTTCTAACAGGGGAGGAAGCACCATTTCAATGTAATCAAACTGGCCCTTGCGTTTTCTACAATCAACCGGAAAAGGCTCCTTTGAAGCAAGCTCGGGTGGCAGTTCTTTAGCAACTTGAATAAAGCCATCCATCTGCTGAATGAAGTGATCAACATCAAAAACATCTGCAAAACCACTAAGACACAAGTAACTTATAAGTCCAAACCACTAAGGCATGCAATTCTTGGTCATACGTTTTAATAACAATAGTTGATTAGTAATGAACTACACAGAATATAAGCTTCTGATCTCTCTTCCTCACAATCTGTATCTTCTGCTTTCATAATTCCATCTTCCTAAGATCCTAACCACAATCCTACTATAGACTTTCAATGGGAGATAAAAAAAAAGGTACCTTGATTCGTTCCAATATGCTGCAACTTCAAATTTTGGCAAAACAAGAGTTGCATTCAACAACCTAGCAATGCCAACACCATCACAGAACTGCAGAAACAATGCATTTCAGAAAATCCATTACAAATTTACAACAGAAGAACTAGGACCCTCTCTTCACTAACTAAAATCAAATATGTTCAACATACAAGTGAGAGGAATACTCACATCTCTTCTCATTTGATTAAGGCCGCCATAACAATCCACACGAATATACCCATTAGTCTTTGCAGGTAGAGCTGCAGTATTTTAACAACAAATGTCTGCACATCAAAACCATTTCACAAATTCACTCAGAGAGAAAAACAACCAATTGCTCCCAAACCTCCATATCTAATCCTAAACCTAACATACCCCATCCCAAAACAATTGTGAAAAACTTAATAACATGAAATCAAAGATAACAATTACCTGCTGGTTTTTCATTGACCCACCAGTCGCAAGGTCTCCACTCAACAACACGCCGAAGGCTCCATATATTAACTCTAATAAGACATTAAAATCAAAGCAGATAAGCAATTAGAATCACCTACAATGCTCATAAACTGAAGAAGAAATACTCTTAATTTTCCTAAAACAATGTTACTGTTTTTAAGCTAAACTACCATTAATATTTACTATCACTGATCAACACAAATAACCATAAACTTGAAATTCCTTTACTCTTTTTCCACTAAAATTAATCCATTTCTTCATCATTTGTATTAACTTATCATATTACCACTTCAAACTTCACTATCAACATGAATATCAAGTACCCAATTCATAATAGATCCAGACAAGAACAACAAGAAATCAACAATGGAAAAAGGAAACCCAGAACTTATAATGTTGTTCTTAGAACTGGGTTTTGGAAAAGTACAATTTTTTCTTACCCAGAAACTTTAAAAAGAAAAAAAGACATAAAATTTGAAAGCTTACCCAGGTGAATAAGAAGGAACTGAAAGCTGAGAGAAGAGAGAAGAAGGAGATAAGAAGATCAAAGCGAGGATGAGAGAGAAAGAAAGGAGAAAAATGGTGCATATAGGCTTCATAAAAATCATAATTGCTTGATTTGGTGGTTTCATTGCTATAATGGATTTGAGATTGTTGTTTTAACTTTCTTTTGATGTGTGATTGTGTATGTAGAAGTGATTAAAACAAAGATCTAAGAAAATTTTGGACTCTGAATTGCAATTGTACTGGCGGATTTAGTGATTGCAGATTAGAAAGATGATAAATGATAAAAGAGTGAGGGGGGAGTGAAAGATTGATGCTCTTATTCGTGCTGTAAAAGACTAGGGCTTTTGGGGAAAGTCGGAGTTTGATTGGAGGTAGATCGAAATTGAAGGGTTTTGCTAAATGCCACCCTGAAATTTCCTGGTAACGTCCTGTGTTTTTGTATAAAAATACATGGGTTGTATTTCCCCCAATCCCTCCTTTTCTCTTTCCCTTTCTTTATTTAAACTCCCATATGTCTTCCATATTTTCCACACAAACCCCACCACGCTTTCTTTATTCACTTTCATTCTCTCAAGATTTCCGGCATTGACCAAGGTGTTTACCGGCGTTGACCACACAAACGCTAATGTAATTAAAAAAAATTCGAATAAAACTGATAGAATGTCTTGAACCTGGCGCTTCGAAAAACTTAGCACGGGGGTCTTGCTGACGGGGTCCAGGGGCGCCCAATTACAGGTACAGGTGCCTAAATTAGGCGCCTGACCACAGGTACATGCACCTAATTTAGGCGCATATACCTGTGGGAGGATCCGGGTAGGTTGGGCGCCTAATTTAGGCGCCTAACCACAGGTTCAGGCGCCTAAATTAGGCACCTGGGCATTTCTTCGGCATTTTTAAGTTATCATAATCTATTTTTTTTTATTAAATGAATTATAAAATTTCATTAATATTAATAATGCAATAATGTGGCCGAAAAAGTTGTACGTAATGTAAACGGAAAGGTTGCCGGAGATGTTGTCAGAGGAGTGGCGGCGTGATGATACCATTCAACCTCCTTCAATGTGTGATGAGAAGTGACCGGAAAATTGACCGGAAAAGTTGCCGGAGTTATGTCACCGGAGTTATTGTCGCCGGAGATCTTGATGGGAGATCCTTGTTGATGAGAGATCCTTGTTGATGAGAGAGATGGAGTGATAGAGTGAGGGAGAGTGAAGAGAGTGAAAGAGAGTGGGAGAGTGAGAGTGTTAGAGTATATATACATATATATGTATAATGTATTTATACAGGGCGTTACTAGGAAATTTCAGGGCGGCATTTAGCAAGCGAGAAATTGAATAACTGATGACAAGAATTTTTAATTTTTTTTTTACTATTTTAGGAAATTCTTAGAGCTTTGCCTAATTCCAATCATCGTGGAACAAAATTTGTTCCACTCACACAACAATTTGCGTTCAATTTTTCAGATAATAGTGGTAAGTTTTTATACAATTTTATTATTCTTTTAACAATGTTATTACTTTCTCATACAATATTTGTGAATTATCATACAACATTGTTATTCCAACATTATCTTACATTTTCTGTCGCTGATATTTTTAGTTGGAGGATATTGGATGTGCAGTGAACGTTATTGGAGAGCGCTTAGAGTATAGAGGAAATAAATGCAGCGTGTTGAAGATATTGACGGATGAAGGGCGATGAAATTTTGATTCTCCGTTTCGGTAGAATTTGTAGCATCTTGTTGCACTTAATTCAGAATTTAACAGTTCAGTGAAAGGAGAATCTTTAGAGATGTCACATTGCCAATAAGCAAATGTACAAGGTTTTATATAAAAGACTTTCGTTAACAGTAAGAAAATTCAAAGACTAAGGATGACTAATGAGAATTTTCCCCATTTAAATTTTCTAGGTAGGTGAGATGAATAGTCTCACTAGACTAGACACTTTGAGAGGATGGGGGAACTAAGGGAATCCCCACTCCCCAAAGTTCCCCTACATTAAACCTAGAGGTGATCAAAGTTAGTCCGGCCCGAAAAATGTCCGGGTTTGGGCATATTTATTGGGCCCGATTCATGGGTTCGGCCCGCCACAATTTTCTTTGTTTAGGACTAGTTTTAGGCAACCTAAAAATGATATTTTAGTTTAAATTTTTGCTCGAAAAGCCCGTTGTTTATTGCCTGATTGCTCGAAAAAAACGGGCTTTGGGCATAAAAAATTGGATTGATCCGACAAGTGGGTAAATTCTTAGCAACGGCCCGACCTGAACTCGGCCTACCATTGATCACCTCTAATTAAACCTTTAAAATTGAGGTTAGAATGTACTTTTATTTACACTAAGCTAAGCTTAGCTTGGCTGGGATTGGGAACTGAAGAACTTAAGTTCATCAGAAGTATATTTTTTATATACAATACAAGAGCAAAAGGGAGATGGAGTACATGTTTATAAAACGAGAATATGTTTTCATGATGATAAATTGATAACTAAGCAAGATTTGGTCCAGTGACAAAATTTGGTTTCTCATTTTCTCCACCTTCCCTTCCATTTTCTTTGTTGCTCCTTTCAAAAGTTTCATATCATGAACGAATTCTTAATTAATTGAAATCTCCAAAAATCATCAGTCAAATCTCTTCAATTATGCCAAGGGAATATGTCAAAGATTGATTCAAATAGTTAGAGACTCATTTAGTAGTTTAAATTGCTTGTGAATATGAGATTCGTACGTCCTAGAACTAAGGTTTATATCAATTAAGATATTTTTTCTAAAAGAAAAATATTAAGCTTTTTAAAATCTATTAAATAATTAACAACTATATTTTCCTCATATTTAATGTTCATCTTGTTAAGAGATAAAAAAATTCATAGACCATATTAAAAAAATAAATATTTGTTGTCTAACCCTATTTTAAGCATTATTTGAATAAATGGCTAATTTTAACGAGTTATGTTCAGCAAAAATAAATTGACGACAAGCCCAGGTGGGAACTCGTCCTCCCTTGGCCTCTTGAATTGGTTAACTGCAGAGTGCAGCAGCGGCAATTACAGTTTATGTTGCTCCCCCCTTTCTCCATTTCCGTCATTGCTCTCTCTCTCTCTCTCTCCTCCATCTCTCACCAGTGGTAACTCTCTTCCTCTCTGTTCTTTTTTCTATGCCAATTTTTGTTTTCTATTATTTATCGTTGTATAAGATTCAAACTTAGGGTTCTTCATGTCTATGTGAAAATTTGTAAATTTAGGATTTTTTAGGACGTTGTTGATGTGAAGGAATTTAGTTTGTTGTCTCTAATGAAGTGTATAACTTTTTGCTGGCTTATGATTATGGATACTGCTGTTTTGTAATCGGAATATGTAAAGACAAATGCTATTAGTAAAGTCCAATTAGTAGTTTTTGAAAGTGCTTGTTTGGATGACATTAGAGACATGGGAAGTAGACATTCCTAGGAAAAGTAGAAGAATGAAGACTTCTTTGATTGACATAAACATGGATAATCGCACTTCAAAATGGAGGAAGTTACTTATCGAGGGCCTATTAGGTAAGTGGAACTTTCCATGATCGACAAAACATAATTTTGCATTTCCTAGGAAATGCTACTACATGGCCAACATGGGAGATATAATTTTGTAGAAATATGACCTATATTCTACCAAATCAGCACTAAGATTGATATTTCCCGAAACTTGATTTCGAAAGGAAAAACTCACTCCTAGAGTGGGAGTAAGTGAAAACATGGGTAATATATATGTGGACCCTTATATTGAAGCTTTTGTATTTTTGAGGTGGGAATTGAGTGGGAGATACTTACTGAGATCAAGCTCCACCAAAGCAAGAATCCTTTGCGGAAAGGAGTATGTACAAGCATACTCTGAATCATTGAAGCATTGTCCGTCTGACTCGTTTGGTGCTAGATAAAAGGAACTGTGACGAGTTTATGTGTAATTTTGTGTAAATGCCCATGGTAATGCATCTATTATCAAGTATGCAAATTTACTCCACTGATTTTCGTTACAGCTTATCACCACATATATACGAGTGGTGCTTGAAATGAATAAAGAAAAAGATGTGCATGATTGAGTATTGAAGATTTATTACCTTGGAGATCTACTTAATATATTTCATTCATTTTCTTAACTTACGAGTTATGACCCTGTACTCAAAATAATTGTTAGGGCTTATCGACGTGGCAGGTTTTTTTTTCCAACAAAATTTCCCCTTTTCATCGATTATATTATTATAGTCGTATACTGCAATGGCAGATTTGTGTTGAACCTATTGGAAAACTTACAGATAGCTGGATGGCATTGTATAGTCCTTTGGTGAATTGTTTTGGAGAGGGGAGGGGGACAGTGGGGTCTTTTGAGCTGTTTCCCTTTCCATATTTCTATGTTTAAGGGATCTGATTCATAAGTGTGGCTGTTTATGATTGTGAATTCTGAAATTTTCATTCTTTCTTTCAGTAACTTCCATTAATTGCTTTAAGCATGACAGAAAATGTACATTGTTTCTGATACTTTATGGTTGTTAGAATATCTCAGGTTTTGAAGAGCAATCTTGGCCTTTGCTCATTTATCAGGGCACAAGGAGAGCCTGTCACTTCTTACATAGAACCTGTACCGGCTGATGCCACACCTAGGAGATCCGAGATCCAGGATCCTTCTTGCTTTTAGTGGAAGTGTTCCTGCAATCAAGTTTTGGGAACCTCTACCATTACTTTTCTGAATGGACCGATGTAAAAGAAGTGGCTACAAATCTGCCTTCATTTTGTTGGCAGCGGGACAGTTCCAGAGTATGTGAATTTGTATACTGATAAGGGTGAATGGTCTAGTAAGATAAGTGACACTGTTCCACATAGTAACGGCATAATGGCTGGCCTCATGGCTGTTTCCCCTCTTTCAGTAAATACCCTCAAGGTAGTGTTATTACTTATTACACCATTGACCATTCAATATTATCCGGGAAAATGATTAATAGGCCCCCTAAGTTTGCTCAAAAATGAGATTAGACCCCTCAAGTTTCACTTGTGGTGAATAACCCCTATAACTTACCCAAATGTGAGATTACATACTTATAAGAATATTTAGCCATTTTCTCTTTAGTAAAGTATATTTTTATACCCCCAAAAGTATTTTGTTTTATACAAAGACATCAAACTATACGTATATACATTTATGCAACTTAATCTTCCTGGGTTTTGTTGTCTTTGTCTGTTGAGCTCCACAAGACCCCAACCACCATCTTTTTGTGGAGCTCCATCTCCATTTTCTCTTTCCATGTCTGCTCAAGCTTTTCTTCAACCACTCTCTCTCCTCTTCCCTTTCCTTGTCTTCCTCACTTGGAATTTCAGATCTACTCTTTGCGCATCGGAGCAACAACTCTTCATCGAGTTTTCATTGGAAGACCGAATCATCCAACGCTTCACAAGCAGGTAAAATTCGAACTTTAATTTTGATGTGTTACTGGATTTTTTTGAAATTGCTTGTGAGCTAATGATAAGTCAGTTGTTGTAAGTCAATAATTAGAAGAAAGAAATAAAATCTGTGCTGCTAGGCCGTCGTGCTTGCTAGGCCAACTTCTCTAATGGCTTTTCACTTTTCAGAATCTCCTTGATTTTTATTTGACTCATTTATGATTGATATTGGAATTGGGTGATGGCAGATGTCATCGGAAGGTTCAACTCACAATGAATTTGATTTTGAGTTTCTGGGAAACACTAATGGAGAGTATACTCAATTCAGACCAATATATTTGTAAATGGAGAGGGCAACAGAGAGCAAAGACTTAACCTTTGGTTTGATCCTACCAAAGATTTCCACAAATACTCCTTCCTCTGGACTCCTAGCCAAGTTGTGTAAGTCCATATTCAAACTAACTTGTTCTTGTTATTGTAAACATTTGGCATATTTAACAACCTAAATGTAGAATTAGTGGCTTATAGTTTTGTTGGTTGGCATGAATTTTGAATGAAAATCTGGTCTATTTAGCCTGCAAAGTGAATATATGAAATAGAGAATAATCATTCATTCCTGTATTGGTTGTCTTTGCTGCAAAATCTCTAGATTTATATGCTGGAGTAATGATATATCAATATACGACTGAAATCAATAGTGTCTTCTATACACTAAACCTAACAAATAGAAGTTCCCCTAGAACACAATACTAATTGAACACTCATAATAGTGTCTTCTATATAGTAAAAATATATTTCTTTAAAAATATACTAATAATAATTATAGAAACATGCTGTAAAACTGCTACACTTGTGAATTTTGACTGTCAAGTGGCTCGCTCACAGGTACTTTGTATTTGCACGTACGAACTTTCTGACCAGGCTCTTTGCAATTAGAGCACATTTGTTTCCCACTTTTTAAAATTCTGCATTTATATGTTTGACACTTGCCATCCCTATATGCTCTCTTTCTTTTATTTGGAGGCCTCCCGTACTTAATCCTAGGATCACTTGGTAAAATGGGGCTGTTATCTATTTGCTTCCACATGCTTTGTCCATTCAAAGGCTCTAAAGAGAATGAATATGAAGCCTCATAAGTGTCCTTGTGGTACCACAATGCCACATAGTCCTCTACATCTTCATTTTTAGAGCATATGGCTGTTGACGCATGGCAGCATGGAATCCCATTCACATCCCAGTATCTACACGCACAGACCTTCTTATCTAACCTCACGGCAAATGTCAACCTGTTATTATGTACATGCTGAACTTCATATACATTTTTGCTCGCCTCTATTGCCTTCCAGTTCTTGGTAGCTTGACGGTGGTCATGTAATGTTGTTCGAACTCTAGGTGTAACAGTGCCAATACACTTTGCAGCTTGTGCGTTCTTCTCCACCATCCTAGACATAACTTACCTTCTAATTTCTTCTAACATGGTCAGAATTGGTTTCTCTCTAGCTTCAAGGATCCATGAGTTAAATGTCTTGGCCATCTTATTGCAAGTGATCCCTGTGTTTGCCCAGGTCTTATAAAAGCACCTACAAAACTTTTTCACATCTCTTGCACACATTTCTTGATAAGCTTTTGGGCATGTTTTTTTTAACTCAGTCATGGCCTCGTTGAACCCTTCCAATGTATATGCTTTTTACCGCCTTCCAAAAAGCTTGTGTAATGGAGCGCCCTTGATTACTTTAATCCATTTTGTGAATATATGCCTTGCACATAGCCTATGCTCAACATCGGGAAGCAATTTGGGTATTGTAGGCACCAACCCTAATAATTCATTTGGAAATTTGGGAAAATAGTTAGCATGACCTATGTATATGTGGTATCATGTAGGTGTACATGAGAAAAAAAGACAAAAGAGTATTTAAATAAATGTAACAGAATACTTTTTGTTGATAAGATAATAACGTCCAACCCTTACCAGTTTGCATCTCTAAGTCATCAATGAGATGTTCAAGAAACCAAGACCAACTTTCTTTGGATTATGACTCTCAGACTCTACAACAGCCCATGCCACTAGAAACATTTGGTTGTTTGCATTCCTTGCAGTTGCGGAAAGTAAATCACCCTTACAATAGCCTTTGAGGAATGGTAAGCCAAGTACCCTCCTACATCCGTTCAAGAACCCTTTCCTTACCGCTGAAAAGTTGATATAAATCAGATGAAATTGAGGAATCGAGCTAGAAATATAGGGCTTCAAAACTAGAAACGCACTTGTCCCCTTATTGGATCTCTTTAGCTCATATTGATAAGCTCTTAAGGACTCGTATTGTTTCTTAACTACCTTTGCACATGCAGATAATGATAGGTTTTTTTGCAGTAGAAGCTTGCCACCTATCAATATTTATATTATATGTATCATGAACATCCTTAATGAATAACTTCAGTTTCCACGTTGGCATTTACTCTCTTATTAACCTTAGTAGGTGTGCAATTGTGAATGTCTTTGAAAAATCGAATCTGCAGGCATCTATATTCTTTTGTATATCTTGCGCTAAGCTTCCAACTACATTTTGGATAGAGTTTACACTTCACAATCACCCTCTTTGGCTCATTATGACAGTAATTCCACGCCCTCTCTGTTTGACAACTGTAGTAGATTAGTGCATTTCCAAGCACCTCAACTTTTTCGAATAGTTGCCCCAGTTCAAGTTGCACCGATCGTGTTTCAGGATCATATAATGACCACTTGCATTTCTCATCAACTTCGATATTCTCATCATCGTCACTAGGGTGGGAAGGACCCTCATCACCGGATCCTATTATACCAGCACTTTTTTCTCTCACTAAAAGAGAGAGCATGTCTTTTTAAGATTTAGATGGTCTTCCCCTTTCACATCTAACTCCAAACAAATACATTTTTCTTTCTTAATCCTCCTCCTATTCAAGTTATTTTCCATAATTCTTTATCCTTTTCAATCTTTTGATAATCGCCTATTTCTTTATTAGTCAGGGAGTTCATTTTGTGTGCATGGAGTTCATTCGACGTGAGAACGGTGACCTATGTCGCATGGGTCAAATTATTAAACCTCTTCCGGATGATGTTACTAAGGACGTTAAAATCCTCTCTTCTTCTATTGTAGGAAAGTTCAAAGATTCCCAGGATTTCTCTGAATTAGTCATGTAATCTTGGGTTACAAGGCACTGGTTAACCCAAGGATCATCAATTAAGAAGTTAGGTAAACTTTTCTTATTCTTTTGCTCTAATCCAACGATCAAGAGCATCTTCTGAGTTATGGATCAACAAACTATGAGGGAGCTCTTATTCTGTTCACACATTGGTTTCTAAGAGCCTCCATGCATTCGTTTGATTTTAGTATTGCTAGATTGTGGGTTATCATTGAAGGTATCCCCCTCTTATACAACAAACCTCACGTTGCCAATTGTTCCCTTAAGAGAGTTGGTCGAATTATGTTCTATGACCATGAATCCCTAGAGAGTGGGATACATTCTTCTCTAAGAGCAAAAGTTCAAGTAAAAATTAACACCCCTTTTATTCCTGGTTTTTGTTTTGAATTCGAAGATGGAGAATCAATCTAGGTTCATTTCCGGTATGAGGGAGTTTTTACTTTATGCTCTAAATGTGGTAGAGTGGGTCATAAACGCTCTAGATGTAAAATTACAGTTGAGCAATCCCTCACTAATTTTGGCTTAATAATGAGTCAAATCTGTCGAGACCAAGATCATCTCAAAGTCTCACCTTCTTATATCCCACTCTTTTCAAATAAGCTCATAGGGCTTAAGAGAGTTGATCGTCATCGTACAACTCGCCTCAATCTTGTTAATTATTCTTGGGCTCGCAAAGAAAATGGAGAAAGTGTTTCTCAGACTCAGATGATTCTCATTCTACTACTAAAACCAAACCTCCCGTTCTAAAGCTCTGGTGATAGTGATGATGACAACTTTAGTACCAGGAAGCAAATTTTCCGAAGCTGAAAACAAACCCCCATATTCTTCTTCCAATAATCATGATGATCATCCACTGTCAAAAAAATCTAGATTTCCCAATCGTGAATCCAAATTCCACCGTACGACCCAAATCAGTACAAAAATGTTTATGTTCTCGTTGCTAATGACCCCTCTCAAAAAGGACTTTTTTTCTCTCTCTCTCTTATCTCCCTCTATCCACTTATTTCTCTCCCTTTAATTTGATAAGTGCCCCAAATTATCAATTAATCTCTCCTAAAAATAGCCGAGCTTTTTCCTCATTTACTAAACCAAGTCCCCATTTCTCTTACACCTATTATAGCTACTGAGGTAGCTACTCCTTCATCTCCCCTGAACATTTATGATGATATCTTATCATCTCCAAGCCCCTTCATTAATCCCATAGGCATAGCAGTGGACTTTAAGTCCACTTATCACGGTTTTAATTCATCTCCTTCCAGCTTGTCCTCTCATACTAGTGTGATTAATGAATCTCAAACTCATCCTCTTCCTAAGCCATGCGAGCTTACGTCTCCCAAGCCTAGCATGAATTTATGTCATCATCCCTCTCACTCTCCTCTTCTTACTAAATATCTCCTTTATTTTTTCCTGATTTCTTCATCTCTCTTCTTCAAATTTTCTCACAGCTCCCACATATCTGACAATAGTCGTCTTTTTTTTAATGCTTTTTTGCATTTTAACCATGGCATTAATGATATTCCTTTATACCCTCCCTCTACCACTTCTTATCTCTCCTATATATCCACGTCTACTTGCATTTTGCCTGTGTACATCCCCTTTGTGGAAAATTCAGAAAGTGACTACTCATTTCCAGACTCCAGTCTACACAAAGTTTGCTTTTTTGAGATGGTTACTACGCAGGACCACTATGATAGTTCTTGGTCTCCCGACAACGAAGAGCTTAATAAGCTGGTTGATTCTCTCTGTCAAGACATTAATAGGTTGTATTTCCCCTCTATACCTCTTCTTGACCCTTTTATACCTTTTGGCTCTTTGGAGTATACTGCTGATGGCTTTATAATTGACAATGTTGGAGTTCAATCTCCTCCTAATATGTTGCCTCCAAATATGTTGCCTACACCTTCTCAAAATTCAAACTTTCACAACCTCTCTTTTGACTACCTAGTCGAAAATTCCACGTGGGACGAACTCAGTAAAATCTTTTCCCAAACAAATTATTCCTCCTTGAACCCCTTGGTTTATCCCAACACCCATGCGGTTTCCCAACACCTTCCTACTTTTGTTACCTCTTCACAAGTTTTTTCTCTCTCTCCTCAAAATTCTCATACTGAAGCTAGCCTTGCTCCGCCAAATTCAGCGGATTCATTTGAATCTTTTTGCTCGGTTTTTCCGAATTCCCAATTGACAACGTGCTCATAGCTATGTTGCCTTTGTTTTCGAAATCCCAAATTGCTCCAGTTGATAATCTTAGCCCAAACATTCAACTCTTTAGCTCATTGTCGCCTAATTTGAATGTTGCCGCATGTCTCCGGGCATCCCTTTTGTTGATGCAAAAAACTCCATCCCAAAATCCATCAGTTCCAAGCCCAAGTCCAACAATCCGAAACCCAAAAAACGGCCAACTCATAAACAGCCCACGAAGAAACTTTTAAAACCAAACGGCCCAGTTAAAAAACAAAATCCCATTGTTCCCACTGCTCCTGAAAAACAAGGAAGGCCTCCTCTGAAAAGCTCTGCCCCACCGGCTTGGGTCCCTTCTGGGCCACTCTTTTTGGGCCTGGCCAATGCTGTAAATCAGGTAATGCCTCCCCTCGATCCATCAGTGCCGGATCTGAATTTACCGTTTGATTCTTCCAGTTCAGTTTTGTATTCCTCCTCTAAAAAAAGACAAGGGTAGATCCATCTTGAAATTTGGACTAAGTGACAGCGAGAGTAGTAGTGATGGATGTTAATGTTCCTATCATTTTCACTCCATCCATCAACATTCCTATCTCTTCTATGGATGTAGCCCGGTACAAAACTTCACGAATTTTGGTGCGGCTGACCCACAGTCTTCTGGATTGGGATGATGAGTATATTCAGTTGGAGTTGTAGAGGGCTGAATGATGCTTCTTCGCTCTCCTTTAGCTTTATTAATCGCTTTGCTTGTAGTAGTAATGTTAATTTTATTTTTCTGTCGGAAACTAAATGTAATGTCTCAACCCTGGAACCTTTTTCCTATAAGATGGGTTATCCTAATAGTACAGGATGAGACTCAAATGGTAGTAGTGGAGGCCTATTTGTTTGTTGGCTCCCTAGTATGGTTGTTTCTGCTGTTAGTAGCTGTGCTAACGTAGTATTTTGTAAGGTTACTCCTATTATTGGTAATGAATATTATGTAATGTTTGTTTACGGCTCTCCCTACTTAGAAAAAAAAGGAGGTATGGGAACATATAACCACCTTACTTTTATTGTATTCCGAAAGCGTGGTACTCATCGGAGATTTCAATTAAGTTGAAAATGGAGCTCAAAAATTAAGGGGCTCAAAAAACATCAAAGGAGCAAGTTTATTCAGAGAATGGAAATTACATAATCAACTTTTCGACACTAGTATGAGGGGACAAGGTGGAAGGAGATGAATTAAAACCGTGGTAAGTGGACTTAAAGTCCACTGCAATGCCTAGGGGATTAATGAAGGGGCTTAGAGATGATAAGATATCATCATAAATGTTCAGGGGAGATGAGGAAGTAGCTACCTAAGTAGCTATAATAGGTGTAATAGAAATGGGGACTTTGGGTTTGGTAAATGAGGAAAAATCTCGGCTATTTTTAGGAGAGATTAATTGATAAGTTGGGGAACTTATCAAATTAAGGGGAGAGAAATAAGTGGATAGAGGGAGATAGGAGAGAGTAAAAAGTTCTTTTTGAGAGGGGCCATTAACAACGAGAACATAAATATTTTTGAACTGATTTGGGTCGTACGGTGGAATTTGGATTGTGAGTTTGGGAAATCTAGATTTTTTTGACACCGGATGATCATAATGATTATTGGAAGAAGAATCTCGGGGTTTGCTTTCAGCTTCGGAAAATTTGCTTCCTGGTCCTAAAGTTGTCATCATCACTATCACCAGAGCTTCACAATTGGAGGTTTGGTTTTAGTAGTAGAATGAGAATTAGCGCTGAGAAACCCTTTCTCCATTTTCTTTGCGAGTCCAAGAATGCGAGTTGGACGATGACGATCAACATATTTGAAAACTCCTTCATACCGGAAACGAACCCAGATTGATTCTCCATCTTCGAATTCAAAATAAAAACCAGGAGTAAGAGGGGTGTTGATCTATACTTCAACTTTTGCTCTTAGAGAAGCATTTATCCCACTCTCTAGAGATTCATGGTCATAGAACATAATTCGGCCAACTCTCTCAAGGGCACGATTGGCAACGCGAGGTTTGTTGTATAAGAAGGGGAGACCTTCAATGATAACCCACAATCTAGCAATACTAAAATCAAACGAATGCATGGAGGCTCTTAGAAACCAATGTGTGAACAGAATAAGAGCTCCCTCATAGTTTGTCGATCCATAACTCAGAAGATGCTTTTGATCCGTTGGATTTGAGCAGAAAAATAAGAAAAGTTTACCTAGCTTCTTAACTGAAATTGATCCTTGGGTTAACCAGTGCCTTGTAACCCAAGATTGGATGACTAATTCAGAGAAATCTCGGAAATCTTTGAACTTTCCTACAATGGAAGAAGAGAGGATTTTAACATCCTTAGTAACATCATCCGGAAGGGGTTTAATAATTTGACCCATGCGACATAGGCCACCGTTTTCACGTTGCATGAACTCCATGCAGACAAAATGAATTCCCCGACTAATAAAGAAATAGGCGATTATCTAAAGATTGAAAAGGATAAAGAATTATGGAAAATAACTTGAATAGGAGGAGGATTAAGAAAGAAAAAGGTATTTGTTTGGAATTAGATTTGAAAGGGGAAGATCATCTCAATCTTAGAAAGAGATGCTCTCTCTTTTGGTGTTGTTGAATAATAGAACTTTCAAGTGCCGTAAATTCCTTTGTATAGGTATTGATAGAAACATACATTCTTAAATACACCTAGCGGCGGAGTTGTTAATGGTCCCAGTTGGTCCCGGGACCAACCATTATTTTAAAAAAAAATCAAAAGAAAATCACGCATGTTGCTTGCTGCAATTCTCATCCTCTCCATTTCAATTCTCTTGTGCATCTTCTTCTAAACCCTAATTTCACTCTTCTTCATCGCCAACTGTTTCCGTAATTTAATTGACATTACAATTTGCTCAAACGCCATATATTACTTGGAAATTGTGCTCACCAATAAATTTTATTATTTAATTGAGGCTTCAAATTGCATGAAGAGAGAGAAAATTATGGAAGGAATGCCAGAGTACACTGAGAACAGTTGAAGAAGTTTTCAACGATTTCAAAGGAAGGTGCACTGGTTTGGTTAAAGCTCTCACTGCTGGTCTCCTTTTCTCTCTCCTAGACTTTAATTTTATCTTGTTTCGTATATTTTTTTTTTATCTAATTACTCCCTCTGTTTTTAAATAAATTAAATAATAATAGTTTTTTTTTATATATATATAATTTTTTTCCAGACGTTGACAAGTTTTATCAGCAATGTGATCCTGGTAAGTCTGCATGACCTTTGGTTAAATATGATTGTATCTGTTTTTGTAGTCTCTTCATGTTTTGAATTATTGTTGTTTAATTGTTGCGGAGTTTTATTGAATTGGTTTGGCTGTTTTTAACTAGTGAATGTTAGTTTGTTTTGAAGTTTGCTTCATTATCGAATATGATCTTTGAGTGGTTGAGCATATGAGGTTTTAATTGGGGAATAATAATTGAGGAAATTTGGGTTTAGAGAGCATGTTATTTGATATGAAAAATAATTCAATGATTGATATTTATTATTCATCAAAATATGATAACTAGTCGAGAACTATTGTAATAGTTTCTACTATTGGCGAAGGTAAAAAACTTATATGGACCTGGTCCACACTAAATTAGTGTGACCAATCATTCCCAAATTCCTGAATCCGCCACTGAATACACCACAAGTACATCTACAGCTGCTCAAAGGCTGATATTATAGCTCCATATATATTTTGTTCGTGCATTTGTTTAGCGTCTGTGCTCTTGTCAAACATTTTAGGACAGCCCAACTTTTACGGAATGAGACATAAAAACTCCCTGAATTCTACAAGACAATATTGTACCTCTAGCTAATTGATCCTTTATGTGTTTATTTATGCTATGAGCCTATGATGCTATATATTGGGACTATACAAAGTTATTCCAAATAACATATACAGTGATATTAGTGGCTGTTCTCTATATTTCATTGATCTTTAGATACCCCCGTAATTCTTGAGTATATTAGCTCAGTAATATCATCCATAGGGCCTAAGTAAAGCAAACTCCGGCAGACTTCACCATGCTAACGTTGCACCACAATTTTGACCTGTAAAATCACAACAAAACAATGAAAATTTATCATGAAATTTGAGCACCTTTTATTGGAAAAAGAAAGAACAGATGGAAGTTCCAGTTGAAGACCAGATGCATTCCGTCTGTCCTTGTTAGAAAAAGGAACCCTGATTAAGACCTGAAGCTACATATCAAAGCTACTTTTTGAAGCATTATAGGAGGGACAAAGTCTTATCCCAATTTAACATTTGGTCTCTGTACTCTACTAGAAAAAATTAAGGACAATGAAAAAATTACCATTTAATCTCACCAATAGCTAAACTGGTTAACTGAAGGTTTTCTTGAGTCACTTTTATGACGAAAGCAAAACAAAGAAAAGAAAACGAACAAAAATTGACATACAGATTGCGTGGTTCACCAACAATACATTGGCTAGTTCGCGGGGGGAGAGGCCAAATCTTATTAGGTTTTTGAGGAGAGAGTATAAATTTTTGATTAGGGAGGCAAATTCGTTCAGAAAGGAGTTTATATACTACTCCCGAAATACATAAACGGACTGGCCTTATCTGAAATATTACTGGAGATTAATTCAAGGCATCCCAAATGTCACAAGCAGCTTGCTTGGACAATTTGTACCCACTGTCACACTTGAAATTATAGTAATAGTGAGTCCACTTGAACTTAAATATAATCTTAGCCTTGTACAAAGAAGCCTTATTACAGCTAAAGGACCATGCAGATCTTGGATAAGAGATATGAGTTCAGCGTAATATAGAGACATTGCTGCTGAAGGCCTGATCAGTCCACATATATTTTTCAGGCTTGATGACCTTAGAATTAACCAAGTCTTAGCTTCAAGTATATCGAATTACAAGTGATAAGATTTACAAGAATTACCCCAGGTCTTCTCATAATAATCCTTGCTATGTATTTTTTCATAATAATCCCAATTGTGAGAGAAGCCTACTCATAATGATCCAGGGCAGTAAAAAAACCATTCAAAGTTAAATAATGGTGCATCAACTTTTATTTGGCTAGGCATTGTAAATATTGTAAATACAAAAACAAAAAAAAAACCCTTCAAACAAGTCATTAGTCACTTAAGATCATTTTAGAAAGGTAAACCCTGTTGTTTGGATTACTATGGTACTGTTGCTGATGATCTAGATTATTCTTGTGAATTTTCCATTATAAAATCAGTCAAGTTGGAATATCTGAAAATAATTCTCGAAAGTTTCTTAGTCATAGAAAGTAATTATATTTAGCATCTTGTCAGAATCTGGCTTACTTTGATTAACAATCTGTCTGAAGAGAAAGAGACAAACAGCCAAATAGGACTATTGATACTTTTTTAATTAACCGACCTTTTTGCAAAATCACAAATCTTGTCTTTGTTGTACAAAGTCACATCAAGCTTTGTCTAGAGCTTTAAACACCTGTTTGTATCTCCTATTTCTATTTCTATTTCTATCCTTGTTTTTCAACTGTAATTGTTTATTTTGTCAATTTGATATGGAATACATCATAAAGTAACACTAACTTTAGTTTCTCCATCGTTGATAATATAAAGTAACACTAACTTTAGTTTCTCCATCGTTGATAATACTCTTAGCACTTGTTTGGAGTATGCTTCAGTTAACCATGGTCTTTATCTTGTGTTTCATGTGAGCTTGACTTTATGTTAGACTGTTACTAAACTGTGAGCACATGAAAACAACTATGATGTAAGTACTTTGATAAAAGGTTTTAAGTGGTAGCTGAGTTGGTAGCTTTTCCATCATAGCCACAGCCCACAGGTGAAAAAAAAAGAATGCATATTATGTCACTATGATGAGTCTTCTATATGTCTCCCCCTCCTTTTCCAGCTGTAAAGATTAAAGCATCTTAACTTACATTGAATCAGATTACACTACCACAATTTGATCAATTATTTGTCCCTTCTCTGGATTAGAAGACTGAAGAAGATGTTGGAAGTACAATTGTATATGGCCTAGTGTAAATGTGTAGATAACTGAAAGGGTATGAACCATGCAGTTTTCGGAAATGGGTCCTTTAGGCTGGATTCGAATGATATTCAAGTGATGAGCCATTTGGTTTGATCAGGTCAGATCGAGTGTATTGGGGTTAGGTCACTTTTGGCTCCTTTAGTTCATTATGATAAAGTAAACGAATCAATATTAGTCATATTACTCTTCTCGCCTGGTTGGTTTGTGTCTGTTCATTTGGGTTTAGGTCAAAATCAGGTCTTGTAATCTATGGCACAATCCGGGTTTGGGTTGTCTTATCTGTACATTTGCATTTTAAACTGACCGTGCATCACTTCTTATATTTTGCTTACAGCTGATTCGGTTTCTCCATAAATTGCTCTGAGATTATGTGACAATCTGATGACATGCATCCCACGAGCATGGGACTACAACAAGCCCTTATTTGTTGCCCCAGCTTGAATACCTTCATGTAGAACAATCCATTCACAGAAAAGCATCTTCCTTCGATTGCTGAGCTCGGGATTACTTGTTAGGATTTTGTGGAGATGATGAAGCACGGCCCGAGGAGAAGAACAAGCGAAGCACCGTAGCACCCAGCAGCCCGGGCGGGCTGTTCATGGGCCCGGGCGGGCAGCTGGTGCTGGGCAAGGCAGGAAGGAAGCGGCGAGCTTCCCCGGGCGAGCGAGCAGTAAGCTCGGGCGGGCCCTTCGGCCTGGGCGGGCATGTGAAGGCCCGGGCGGGCATTTTGCTACTGCTTTCGAGGCAGGAACTTGCAGTGGCGCCGGCCCGGGCGGGCGGGCGATTCTTCGAGCCCGCCCGGGCAACTCAGATCTGCACGTGCTTTTCGCGATTGAAGATTTAATCGTGGCCCTTGGATTGCTTTTAGTTCTAGGAGTATAAATACCTTATTTTCTGGTTTTAGGAAGGTAGCACACATATCTCATTGTTCAAACTTGGAGCCTCATCTTTTCTTGGGTTTTAGGAGAGAGAGTGAGTTTGGGAGAGATGGTATTGTTCATCCATTTTCTCCATTAATCAAAGGTGCTTGCTTTGTGGGTTTTTTCTCCCGGTGCTCGGGTTTTCCCACGTTAATCGGTGTGCTTTTCATTGCTTTCTTATTTGTTCTTAGTTTCATTACTTTTCATTTGATTGTTGATTAGTGGTGATTTCAAGTAATTAGTTGGTTTGCTTAATCTAATTCTCAACATTACTTTGATTCCTCTAGTTACAAAGAAGCTGGGCTGTGCAGATTATGGAAATGGAGCTATGGCCTATGGCTGAATCATCTTGGAGTCTCATAATCTCATCCTCTTCTCGCTGGGTGAAAGGTGTTGTATCATAAGTTTGTTTCTTTTACCATGTTAATGTAATTTTATGTGAGGATATTAGAAGTTCTTTCGTCTAACGCTCTATTGTACATTTGTACCTCAAAAAAAAAAAGTTTTGTTGGTACTTGGGTTGATAAATAAGCCTTGACTTCTTGTTGGAGATATTACAGGTGTTATGGTTATATTATAAGCATTCGCAGGCAAATTGCCTTGCCACTTAAACCACAAGTTTGTTGTGAAGCATTGAACCTATACAAATATTGGAAAGAAAGCGATTGTGAAATCATTTCTTCTATCATGCAATAATTGGCTCTATTTAATCTATTTTTGAGGATTTGAGTTGAAAATGTAAATTCTATGATTACCCTTTTTCTTGCTTTTTAAACGTTTCACAAAATAATTGGAGATTTTGAGTCCTTAACTACGGACATGTAACTAATAATTTGGATTATGGCCAGCAGGACACTGAAGACTCCCATCACATATTCCGAACTTGTCCCGAATCCCAAAAAGTGTGGGACCTGGTCCCTACTCATACTCCACTAATAGATCAAACTATTTTAACTTGGATCTAGGGTAACTTAAAATCCAAATTGGAGTTCCGCCATGTACCATGGCCTATTGTCTTTCCGTTTCTTTGCTTTGAGATTTGGAAAAGTAGAAATCATAGGATTTTCAATCACATGGAAAAACCCCTCACAGCTGAGTGTATCATTTCTATGGCTTCGAAAAATGCTCGTGAGTTCATCCAGGCAAACTGTCTACGAGAGAGTGCGGGGGGCGATGACCCAAAACTTAACCTCGTGGACCAGACCCCCTCTTCTTGGGTAATGTTGAATGTCGACGCGGCGTTTAGAAGCCCTAACCAGATTTCTGGAGTGGGAGGGGTAGTGAGAGACAGTGGGGGGGGGTGGGGGTTGGATTATGGGCTTCACAAAAACCACTTATGCAAGGGATGCTTTACTAGCCGAGCTCAAGGGCATCCACGAAGGCCTAGCCGTAGCCCTCAATCTAGGTCATAGGAAATTGGTGTTGTTCTCCGATTGCAAAGTGGCCACAACTCTCCTTGACCAGGAAGTAACCCATACTAACATTTATACTAATATTCTATGGAATTGCAGGGAGTTAGGCAGGAAGTTTGATAGTTTCAAGATCGTCCATTGCAACCGAGCACTCAACAGGATAGCGGATATGATGGCCAAACACTGCAGCAGGAATGAAGATATGGAGATTTGTAATAGAGTAGTTAGGCACTTCCCCACACCCCCTAATTACTGTATGGACACGTATCGAGCGGAATGTATTAGTACTTTGGGTAGGATTTGCTCCTTGGAGCTGTATGACTCAGTAAGTTAATTTAAATGCATCCCTTTTCACCAAAAAAAAAAAAAAAATTTGGATTATGAGAATTTTCAAGTCTTTCTTATCAACATCTCATCTGTATCTTATTTCACATGGGAAAATACTTTGAGATGGTCTCTTAATAAGTGGATACTAGTTGAAAAAGGATGAGTTTAAACTTCAAATTACTCCAACTAGCCATCACTTACTTTTACTAAGAAACTAAAAGAAATCCCAAAAACGAAGGAGACTACACCGAAAGAAGAGGGATTCACCGAAAAAGATCCTTCTTCCTTTTTTGGAATTATTAGTTTGTTTTTGTTGGTCCAATTTTTACTTTTTTTCGAGCAGCCCGTTCCAATGACCCATTATTGATTCACGTTCTTGGCAACTCTTGAAAAATAAAATTTGAACAAAGAAAAAACACACAAGGAGTAAGACAAGTTACAATAATGCCTTTGTACACTAAAAAACTTTAAGTACAACATATTCGAAATTTTTTATTTTTACATAAGATTTGAACCGCCAAACAAGTAAGTGGATAATAGAAACTCTTCCGCGGGCTAATTCTCGGATGGATTCAATCAAGGAATGCACATCAAAGGAGAGAAATCGAAGAGAAAATATGTACGAAGATTTTATTATCGGGTTATTGTGGTAAATAATGAGTAAATTTCAAGTCTTTTTAACTTGAAATTCCTAATTAGAGCAATTTTTTAATAGGTAAAAAGAATTCCTCTAGGTTGTCCTTGCACAGGGCGCCACACAGAGGTCCATTACAACCATACACCCCTAACCTCCCATCCCCCCAACTTCAAAATTCCTCTAATTAGAGTAATTTTTTATGAATAGGTAAGAAGGAATCCTCTATTCTACCATCACACAGGGCCCCCATCCAAAGACACATTACAACCATACATGATAACACCCCTGACCCCCAACCCTCTTAAATCCCAAGCAGATAGGAAATGAACCTTAGACTTTGGTAGGAAAGATGAGAAATCTCACCACTTGAGCCAACCCTAATTCCTCCTAATTAGAGTAATTGACCACCTTTATGAAAGTAACTTTTAATAATACAACCCAAAAGTTAAGAAACTAAGCTTGCTTGGTGGAGGTGGTGAGGAACTCACCTTGTGACTTTGAGGTCACAAGTTTAAACCCCGCTACCTACTTGTACTTGGGAGTAGAGATTCCATTATACCCCCCTACTCTTAAGCGTTGATCTGTGTAGTTGGGTTGGCTGACCTGCGAGAGGTGCTGGTCCAGTAAGGTCTTTCTTCTTACCAACGAGTTCCCTGGTGGGGGTCTAAAAAAACAGAAAAGTTAAGAAGTCCACTTAGATGTAAATATTTAGATGATGAAGGGTATATAGGGGAACTCAGTTATATCCTTTAATTAATCATCCAAATCACATCAAATAAAAAAAATGTATATATATGCAGTAGTGTGCACTAGGGAACAGGAATAATATCATATTCTCATCCTATCTCTTTCAAAGTTGGCGTTTTGTCTAAAAACAAAATCGAAACATTTTTCGATTTGAATTCAATTGGCTAATTAAACCCAACTTCGCTTTGCTACAACATGTGAAGCACGCTATGCATTCCAAAATATCCAAATATCAACTCCTCGAACCATCTTAATATCCTCTCAAAAAGAAACGATTTCAATGTTTCATACTAACAAAGATCAATGTTCGTTCAAACTAAGGTGGACCACTTCTTGTTGTCTTCTTTAAGGACATTTAAAAAAATAGATAAATTAAAATAAAAACACAACTAAACTTACGAGGAATTAGGAAATACCTAAAGGAAAGAGCTCATCAATCACCATCCACTCTTCCTTCCGAAAATAAACAGGCTTTTCAAGAAATAATCTTTTAAAAATTTAGTTTACATCGTCACCAAGAGATTAAATCTTCTTTTAAACCCAATTTCTCGAACTTTGAGAATAATAAATCTTTCATTCAGGCCATTGCGGTTGAATTGGATATCGCAACATGAAGCAATCGGGATGTTATTACCTCTATACTGTTAATGTATAATAATCTCATTATTTGTAACATCTTGTTTTTATGCATATATGATATAATGCTTCACATGCCCACATTAAGGTGCAACATAAAAAGTAATCTCATATATGCATTGTTTAGTAACCTTAATTTTATTTATCGGTCTCCTCATATATATATATATATATATATATATATATATATATATATATATATATATATATATATATATATATATATATATATATATATATTACAGTGGCGAATTCATTACCATCTTAATAAAAAATAAAACCTCAACTATATGCATTATCAATGACCCAGATTATGTTAATTGGTAACTACTAACCATTTCACAATCGCACTAGCAGCTAAATGAGCTAATGGAGTGAGCCTCGTCACAATGTTAAAGAAGTATTAAGTAAGATATGAACATTGATGCTTTACTATTTGTTTCTTAAGCTCCCTAAATTAAAGTTGCTGTCACCATTTATCAACTTGATACTCGTATTCCAAAAGTCATTACTCATACCTAATAACCTAATAATAAATCTTTCTTCGTGTTTTTACTCATTACTCATACCTACTTGATACCATTACAGTATAAACGCATTACCTAACAATCCAACAAATCTCTCAAATGGTAAATTCTTAATGTAAATATGTAGGACCCACCTTTTATTGTTGTTCTGATCTGTGATTGCTAATTTTATCATAATCATATAATTATTTTGGATTATCATATTAAAGGCATCTCAATCAAATTAGACACATACCTTTATGTCACCGTCAACCTAATATAATTAACCTAATCATGCAAGTAGTAGCAAGGTCCATTATATTATATACTTTCGGCATATGTTCTTAATGATTTTGGGTGGTTCTACATAATATAATATAACATCATAATTAATTATCGATCATTCTAGTTGATTGTTTCCCACCTGGATCTTAACCTAGAAATGGAAAGCTGCTTATAACTTGACCTCAACTCCAATAATGCCTTCTTCGTTTGTACAGCATAGATTAATAATCGGCTTTCAACTTGTCTACTCAGATGCTCAAAAGATCAATAAAATTGTTTTTACTCCTTATCTAATAATTAAATTATTAATAACTTAGCAAACTCGTACAATTAGGCAGTTAGTCATTTCAACTTTAGATTTTCAGAAAGTTTAAGAATTAATGATGAATATAAAATAAAGGGAAAAGCTAAATGAAGCCCTAAGGGCTGCATATAAGAAGCTAAAAATGAAAAAACACAAGCATTAACTGATCATTTATTACATAAATTAATGCAAACTTTTGTCATAAGTTTACAACTAATTTCCATTTTAAGCAATGTATTTATGTCTTATATGCAGCCCTAAGGGCTGCATATAGCATAATTCTAAAATGAAAGTTGGATTAAGTTTTACGTACAATTGTAAAAAAAGAAAAAAAGAAATCTAACTATTCCCCTTATAATAAAACTATTCATCTACTAATTATTAACTTAATTTGCTAGCATTTGCCATAAACTGGAGTCATATGCATCTTCTTTTATTAAGTGTTTAACTAGTTTGTAGGCCCGGGTTATGCCCTGGGAACTTATAGTTTTCATTATTAATATTTTATTTTAAAATGATATCACCAAATATCATTTGGTTTAGTGGTTAAGATTCTAAAAACTTGAAGACATGGGATCAAATCCTATATAATGCATTTAATATTATTTTTGTTGTATATGGATCACATGTAGTAAAACAACCTAAAAGGGAGAGCGCCACGTAGCGCCGTTCCTTGGTTAAGAACACCCTTTAATATATTAGTATAAATAGATTATGTACGAAATCACGATATATAATAATAATAATAATAATAATAATAATAATAATAATAATAATAATAATAATAAATAATAATAATAATAATAATAATAATAATAATAATAATAATAATAATAGCTGGCAATCCACTCTCAAAGTTGGAAAGTACTATCTTTTCCACTAGACTAAGTTTAGCCCGCTCCATCCATCCACCCATATAATATTTATTTATTTATTATATTAATTTTCGACATGTATTATGAATTGACAATTGACATTTAGTCGCTTTGTTGTTAATCGATAGCTAAATTTTCATTTATTAATTTATTTTACTTCCTCCGTTGTTTTTACCCGCAACACTTTCCTAAAAGGGAAATAATTAATTACTTGCAACACTTTCTATTTTTGCTTCTCCTTTCTCTCTATCTCTCTCCAATCACATGGGCCCTATCTTTTTTTCCTCTCTACCTCTCTCATACCCAAAAATTGCATTGGAGTTGGTGGAAAAAAAAGTGTTGCGAGTAAAAAAAAACGGAGGAAGTAAAAATTTATGTTTGCAAAAAACTTTTTCTAGTATCACCATTTCCCACCCGGCCGCCCTACCCGCGATTGATGGGTAGGGCAGATATGGATGGAATTCTTGGCGGGTGATGAATGGTGTGGATGGTGCTCGATTGGGTCGCGGGTTGAGGTCCACCCACGCCATCTCCGACTCATTGCCAGCCCTAGGTTCCATCTCTATTAGGGGCACTTTGAGGGAGGAGATCCTCTCCCCCATCTTCAAAGTGTCTAACCTGCTAATCAGAATTGGATTGACATGCAAGAAGTTATTCCAACTTAGTAGGGCCCATAATTCATCTTATTTTACCAGAAAAAAAAGTAGCCTAATAGGTAGGAAATCGTTCATGACTTCATATGTAAGGACCACTGGACCAGTTTAGTTTTAATCAAATTTATCCGGGCTCATCTAATGAAGAATAGTTGAGCACCGGCACGACTTAGCGCTTTGACCACGTGCGCCATAATGTTTACTCTCGTCTTTAATGAAGCCTTTACGCGGAAACGTGACTAGTTGACTAGTTGCCACCAAAAAAACCTAAATCATATTCTAATGCTTTCTCCATATTTAAATATTCGACTTTAATGTACATATATATTTGTCAATGCACAATTTTAATTACTTTTATACTTCCTCTGTCCCTTAATAGATTGCCCATTTCTAATTTGGCACTATTCATAGGTAAAGAAAGTCCTCAAAAACAATTTCCATTATATAAGATAAAACATAGTCATGTGGAGTCTTGTTGGATTCGTCTCATTGTGTACATTTTGAAAATCAAACTTTTATAATTTTTACTTATATATAATTAAAGATATTAACGATACAAAACGTGCATTAGAGAAATGGGCGATTTATTAAGGGACAGAGGGAGTATATAATTATTCATTTATATAAAAAAAAATATTTCAAAAAAATATATACGCCGGGATAAATTCAACAATATCTTACTGTATATGCTAACATTAGTTATTTACCTTTATAAGAAAAATATGGTCAATGAATGGTGCAACATAATAAGTAGTTTTGTAGTAGTGTCTAGGTTTGATGGTAAAACTATTGTCATTACTTTGAGGTCATGGATCAAATGTATAAGAATCTTCTTCATATTTTTTTCCTATCCTAGGATGAGGACTCTCAAGCTAATAAAAAGATTAAATATAAAAAAAAATCCCATCTATTCTCCATGTTGAAATATGCTTTCAATTATCTGGTGCTAGGACTAACCAAACATGGGGATCTCACTGATTCGTTTTTGTACTCTCTCCTATAAACCCTATACTCCTGCCTCTATACTTTAATATATTGACTCTGTTTCAAGTTCGGTTTTAGGCCCATATTGTTTAGGTTAATTAGAAGGGTAATATATAAACCATTTATGTACTTATATATTCTACTCTTATTATCCTGTAATCTGTATTCTCTCCTACACCTAATAAAATCAATTCTCCCTACTGTATGGACGTAGCTAACATCTTGTTAGTGAACCACGTTAAATCTATGTGTTAATCTTCTCGTATCTTTGTTTCGTGAATTGCTTCTGTCACATGAACACTTCCTATTTATGTATTTCCAAAATTGAGAAATTAAAGAATATCTCAATTCGAACCGAACCTCACTACGAACAATGGGAAGAAAAATAAAGTCATGTGGAAGATAATAGTAAAGTGGTCTCCTATATCATATAAAAATGTACTAATACATAAATTTCCGTAAAAAGAAAATATAAAGATTATTAAAGACTAGATGTAGTATAAACTTTTTAAGGCGTATCTATACTAATATATTAAAAGTGTTCATCAACAAGGAACCGTGCCACGTGACGCTATCCCTTAGAATGTTAACTTCATGTACTCCACATACAATTAAAAAATTAGAATATACATGGTATAAAATTTGATCCCATGACCTCAAGCTTGATTACTAGATGTTTGGTGTTATAATTTCTAAGTAAAATACTATTAAGTGCAAATTATGATTACCCGAGGCATCACACGAGCCTAAAAACTAGTTTGTTTCCCTAAAAGCGGAAAAACACACACTGAAAGAGAGAAATGACGACATATAATAGTGGAGACTGGAGAGTTGAGTTAAGTAGATAATTGTTGGGCAATAAACAAATGAATAAAAGAAGAGTCTGGAAGTCTATGCGAATACTTGCAAGTTCCAATGACTAGACTAGATTGTCAATTTGTCATATGTCAGAGTTTCAACTGGCTGGGTGGCAATTGTCAATTGTGTATTGTCCAGGAAGTATTACGAATTAGGATAATGGTCATGTTTGGTAAATGGCTTTTTCATTGGCTTTTGGCTTTTCAATTTGGTCAAACAGCTAAAAAAAGTGTTTGGTTATTGACTTTTGGTTGGCTGAAAAACTGGCTTTTAAGCCAAAATGAAAAAAGATCTGCCGAGAGCCATTTTGGATTGAGCTTTTGGCATTGGTTGGCCCACAAACTCTCTAATAAACCGCCAACACCACAATTAATTTTGCCAAACACTTTTGAAACAAATGCTTTAAAAAGCAACCAACTTAAAAAGCCAATACATACAAACCAACGCCCAACCAAATAATCAAGCCCAACTAAACCAAATAAAAGCCATGACCAACAAACGATCGCAAAACAACCCCGTTACATCATCTACATTCTACCGCGTTCACTAACACCATGTTTTTCACGGCATTCATCAACCGCGTTGTCCTTCTCACTTCTCAGGGAGAGAAGTTTTTTAAACAAAAATTTATGATAGAAACAATTTTTCTGACATCAGTGAAAAGATTGCATGCATAACATTTTGTAGTTCTATTTTTTTTTTTTTTTTTTACTTTTTATAGTTTTAATAGATGCAAAACGACTAATTGTACTAGGTGCACCCTTTATGTGAAAGTCAGTTTAGAATATGTTAAAGATATGATTAGGGGTGTTAAAGTATCGAACGGATAGCGAGCTTGGGATTGCTCGGCTCGTAACACTATTATTCAAAGAGCCGACTCTCGAGTTTAAATTTTCTAGTTCAATTTACCTTAAAACTTAACTTGATTGAGTTTAAAAATTATATTATAACATTTTCCGTAGATAGGTTTAAGTTACTTTTGTTGAGTTTTTCACAAGTATTGTTGGCTATTAATTATATATAACTCTTTATTTAAATTTTATAATATGGAAAATAATATAGCTAAAACATATTTTGAGCCTCCTCACGAACTTCTTGTGTCGAACTTTGCTATGCTCGGTTCTAGAAAATTCCGAGCCGAACACGAAATATTGCGACCCAGTTAGGCTCATTAACACCCCTAGATATAATAAGATAAGATTAATAAATTAGGAAACTATCCTAATATTATCTTGTCATATATTAACAGAATCACATGTATTTGTGTTGGACTAAAATAATTTTCTTTTCATAAAATAAGTGCTAATTCATGTGATTTATGAAAAAGAAAAGATCACTATATAAAAAAATAAATATAAAAGATGAATAGATATAAATTATAAAGTTTGACTATGAAAAAAAAAGGTTACTATGTCACAGTGAAAATTTTATTATGATAAACTAATGTGAGAAAGAGTTACTATATTAAAAAAACAGTCACTATGGTAAATAGTAACTATATAGTGTAACATAAAATTTGAAAAGGTTACTATATGGAAAAAAGGGTCACTATGTTAAATAAGTAGTTTTGGTCCACAATAATATTATTGTAGACCAGGTTCACGCAAGACTAACTCAAATAAGTGAAGGACAACAGTAACAATAAGTAACTCTGTTTA
Organism: Beta corolliflora; assembly: GCA_947648045.1. Taxonomy (NCBI): domain Eukaryota; kingdom Viridiplantae; phylum Streptophyta; class Magnoliopsida; order Caryophyllales; family Amaranthaceae; genus Beta; species Beta corolliflora. Next base: position 343,016 of record CANSZD010000686.1, on the reverse strand, counting down.
TAGAGGGATAAGTTTGAACAACTCTTTATAGTGGAGAAAAGAAAAGCCTAAATGGCTAAATGCAACTCCTACTAACTAAGAATTTATAAGCATTCGTACAATTGATGACACGATTTTTGGCTGGAGTAAAGATGAAATGATTTAATTATTCATATGTTATAATCAGTCTTTTGATTGAAATTGTTAGGGGATTAGCTGTAATTAACTATGAGAAACAATACTCGTTTCTTATAATTGTATAAATATCTCTAACACTGTGTTTTGTCAACAACACTAAAAAACGCAACTCAGATTACTTGAAAATATTCAAGCATTCGTCAAAATTTGTCAATAATAAAAAAATCTAGCACCCCTTAAATGAGCATTTTGCAAGTCTAACGAGGATTTTATTCTATTTAATTTATAAACATGAATTTATATAAGATAATTTTGACCAATTAAAATCAGTTTTTTTTAATATAATCAATATTATCTGGGTCAAACAAAATCAATTTGATCAATGCAAACTAGTAGAAGTATTAATCAACAACATCTGCTCTTAACCATCCCTTATTGATCTAATGATAACAAAATAGATTGAAGGGAAAAGTTTGAATTATTATTAGATGAGCCATATGAATAGTACAATAACAAACCTAATTTCGGTAGCACTAGGAAAATATATCTTCAACTAAATACAATACCAAGAAAGATTATCTTTAACCAAACACTTCTAGATAGATTTAAGAAATAGTACTCTTGAATCTATCCTAACAAATGAATACGTAGAATGTGACTTAATTAGCTAGATCTGAGCAACCTCACTTGCTTCAAGAATTCTAAAAGATTATTTCGATTTGCTAATTTCATAATTAAACAAATTAAAGTTTTACTAATGATATAATATTATACATATGTACTCTTAATTACTGTAATATATTTTCCTAACAAACACTAGTGGAAAAATACTCAAATGCTCCGTATTTGACCCGTAGCAGACGTCATACGAGCATTTGAGCATTTTTCAAATGCTTCGGTTGAAAACCGGAGCATCTATTTCTTCAAATGCTCCGGTTGTTCCTAAAACCGGAGCATTTGATGAATTTTACAAGCCCATAATACATCAAATGCTTCGGTTGACAAAGCAAAAACGGAGCAGTTGACAGCATAAATGCTCCGGTTTTAAGGAAACCCGGAGCATTTGAGACCCCAAAAAAATAAAAAAAAATAAAAAAAAATTCGCAATTTTTTTTAGCTAAAATGATGCCCAAACTATTACATATACATAAAAGCTTGAATTTCCATGGAAATTTCTGTTATTGATACAAGATATACTGAAAATAATTTACGGATACAATTTACAAATAATGTACATCCTAACGGACTTGTGGCTACTCCCAGCTGGTACGAACAAGTCTTTTCCTGGTTTTTCCACATATACTAAGCATTGAGCAACAAGCTTCAGTAGTGCATGCAGTAGCATAGGCAACAATGAGATGATGTATAACAATTTGAAGCTCATTAGTTTCTCCTTAGTTTGGTGAGTGAAAAGATGTATAACACTGCAAAATTAAATCACGCAAAACAGCTCTTAAAAAGTCCAAGATCTGCAGCTAAAGTTGCTAACAGCTCAAGAAAAATGCACAAGATAGTATGCAGCACATATAATCAACTCAAGTGAGAATTTGAAATGTTTGTGAGGGGAAGGGTGAGAACAATGGCTCTAAACCAACATGTTACCTGCAAAAGTAAGTGTGAAAAACGGCAACAACATCATCTGGCCTATCTGAGATTCCTTCGTTCTCCAAGTCCTGCACGATACTCAAATATGAGGCAAAAAGTCATGAACAAGAACCACAAAAAAAAAATTGCAGAACCTGATATTTTCAAAAAGTGCAAAAATCTAAATAATTGGAAAAAGAATAGGAGAGAGAGCATCAAAATAGCAATAACATGTCATTAGAAACCATTCTAGTTAAAATATGCAATAATGAACCCAAAACCCATGTATACATTACGAATACTTCATAAATAAAATGAAATGAGAAAACAAACAATGCAATACTTTAGATGGCTGCAAAACTTTCACTAGCAATCACATAAATATGAAATATTCTAAATGTTATGGGCTTGCTAGAGATACTAGATTTTACATTACTACTATTGCCTTTACATTATCAACCTCTAAAATTTCATCTATTATAAGCTTCAATTATGTAACCAAAGCCTAGTTCTTTAGCTCTTTATTTTTTCTAACTCCTGGGCATGACTAACATTTAGTGCACTACATTAAACGCTAGTTCTTCCTTTATAATGCAAAGTCTAAACCAACCACATATTGTTCATTTTCAACAAAGGAAAAAGTGTTTGTCATACACATGGGTGGGGAAAAAAGGCTGCACAGGATATAACTATTAGCTTATGAGACAATGGACAACTTGATGTAGTTGTTGCTGCTGTAACTGGTCTTGTTGTTGTGAAGAAGATTGTTGATTTTGACCCATTTCCATCTATAAATAACTCACAAAACCAAAAAAAAAAAAATCAACAAAGTTTTCAATCTCTATTAAGCACAAATAAACAGTCAAAATTTTGCTGAAACATACAGCCTCGCTGGCTATTACTTAAAGGGGAAAAAACTGCATAATAATTAATTGAGCATAACATACTAACAATACCAGAACTAAGCTTTTATAATATGAAACTGTTGATATAACTGTACTGCACAACTAGAGACACAACAATGCCTGCTTTTATAATGTGAAACTCTATTCTTCTTAAAGCACAAATCTACAACGCCATCAAGCAACATATACGGCAAAGAAACCGGCAGAACAGGATGTATGAAAATCATGATCGGGTGAACCACTGCAAGGAACTTCATTGCCATTAGAATAGAACAAACTAACAGATTGCAGGTTTCCAAATAGGATACAGATAGAGGTTGTGTGAATCTGATAGCAAGATTCTAAACACAACCAAAAAAAACCTAAATTCAATAAGAAACAAAAGGTTATATTAATTGTAAAAAGTACCAAATGAGCCCTGCTTGAAATAACCAATAGAAAATACAAAGCACAATGCCACGAAAAGAGATCCATACAGACAAAGAAGCCTTCTAAAGGAATAAGAGGAAATAAATCAAATCAAGATTCAAATAGGAACTGAGCTCTTTACAAGCACCAATCTAGATTGCCTGCTAACAAGTGGCAACGACCAACACAAAGATAGAATCCAGCAACCTTCCACATGAGATTGTTTCCCTCTATCCCACCCGCTTCCAATAGACCCAAATAGGGAGGATCGAAATAAGAAAATATAGGAACATGATTAGCAGTCAGAAATGCAAGGAAAGAACACATTAAAAAGCAAAAGGATATGTTTTAGTATAGCTTTTCCATTCAAAATTCACTTTCACATAAATTGAAAACATATTTTCCACAATCATTCTTAAATTGATGTAAAGATGCCACATTTCACAACTTGCAATGACATGAATATAACTAAAACAATAACAATGAAATCAGACACTTAAAGACCGGGGAGTGTGTGACAAGGAAGCATGCAGTGGGCAGCGAGGTTGCGAAACAGAGGTGCACTGCATTGAATAAGGGGAAGAAAGGTTTGGCTGTTTGCTAATCTTCAGAATGATAAATTCATCAGTAGAACAACAATCAAGTTCTACTAACTACACTCAAATGAATACAAATTATTATGAACCTGTGATTCGAACTTTTACGAAATAAAGAACAATTAAATGAAGGGATATTATCTCAGATAACCCTGACTTATAGGCCATTTTCCAATATAACCCTGACTTTGACAGGCCTATCTCCGATAACCCTGAACTTGATTTTTGTCATTAAACTGGACGGAATTAGTGACGGCGTTAACTACACCCTAACTTGGTTTGACTTTTGCTAAATTAATCTCTTTCTCTCTCTTGTTCTTCATCTCTTCTCTCTCTTGTTCATCATCTCTTCTCAAGCCCATCATTCTCTTATTTTTTTTTCTCAATCAATTCTCCAGATTAAAACTTTAATCCACAACATAACAAAACAAAACAAAACAAAAAGCCACAACATCAAATGCAAGAAATCACTTAATTACGCACGAAATAACTAAATTAAAGTATCATACTACAACAATCCAGTAAAATTAAGGTAAAGACCATGGTAAAGACCAATGAAAGAAAAGTCGAAAATGCATTCTTGATGCCCTAGGCATCCTATTTCCAGTAAATACACATTGAACTAGTCTCATCCATTTGCGCGCACATTTTCACAGTAAGGGGAATGAATTGAGCCTTCATCCATGTGCAACTTCATATACTCAAATTTGAAGCCTTCATCCATGGGCACATTTTCACAGGAAGGGGAATGAATTGAGTCCCAAGTATACTTTTATCCAAGGTCTGCTGAGCTTCTCCAGCTTGCTGCAAATTGGACAAGTGACTCATCCTTATATTTAACAACTACACACAAAAGGGAAAATGACAAATGAAAAAGGTAAACAAAGTAAAGTAGGGATGAACATTTGTAATAACCGGAAAAAAAAAATATATATATATATATTTATTATTAGTAAGGGATTAAAGGTTAAAGTATTATTATAAGATAAACTAGTCCCTAAGATCTTATATACGTTATTTTGTCATTTATATGATTATTTTAGATGAAGTTATGTATTTCCTTGGCTTTGTGCATTTGCTCAGGGCAAGTTATATGTGCATACATATATCATTTATATTAACATTATAGTTTATAAAGTACTTTAAGGGTCAAAGATTAATAAAATTATCAATTACTAAATTATGAGCTTATAAATATATCTAGTAGGATTTTTAGTAAGTACTACATAAACCTACAATGCTCCTAACTTATAAACGGTGAAGCTAATGACCAACGTAGTTTACTTTTTAGAATCGTCACTAATGACTTTACCTAAGGACGGACAGTCGCTGCCCATTTTAAGACAATACGCAAAATACAATATTGGTAGGTTTCGGATTTAGTAAATTCTTGACACTTGGCAAACTATATTTGGCTTCCAAGTTATTTGGAGATGGAAACATCAATGCATGCGTATTGAGATAGAACCAAACCCAATTATTTCATGAAACTAGCCATGCAAGTAGTGAAAGTTCAGAAGTAAAATACATGTTGGCTACAGCTAGTTAATTCAACTTTGCTACGTAATACCTGATGATGATCATTGGTTCTTTTTTTTTTGTAATTGATAAGCTTAGCGCCATTACACCGCCATAGAGCCTTATAAATAGCACTCTAAGTTTCATCAGTTTTGGGAAGAGCAGGGAAAACAAAATAACAAAGAAATAAAGAAAGAGTTAGAGAGTGTGAGAATAAAATTAGTAAGTTAAAAATTGGGTACCATCAATATTATCAGGTACATTCTTGAATACCCCTTCTTAATGTTGTTTTGCTACAATGTATTGTTATATTAACGTTTTTAGATAAACTATTAGTAATATTTTTGCCTTAATAGTAAAGGTATATTGTGATTTGCAAATAAAGTATTTATAATGCAAATGGTATTTGTCACATTATGATTCTAAAAATACTATCATATGTGGTAATAATGATGTTATATAAAGATGTTGCTATGATAAAATGAAATGGAGGTTCGTGGTATTATAAAATGGAGGTTCGTGGTATTATAAAATGGAGGTTCGTGGTTTGTGTTGGAGGAATGAATTATATATGGAGTGACGTACGTCATTGTAGGGGTGTGCACACGGAAGTATCAGGAGAGGCTAAAGGCCTGAAAATATTATCCGGAGTGACGTACGTCATTGTAGGGGTGTGCACACGAGATTTGTCGGGAGAAACTATAACAAATGATTTTATATAATCGTAACTGATTATTTTATATAATTATCTGCAAAGTATTTTTACATGGTATTAGGAATGTACTGGACCCTTTTGGGTTGATCGTTATAAAATGTTTTGTTTTCGGTACCAGTGATGGGAATGGGCGGGGAGTGAGGAATATAAAATATTAGGACTAATATACTATATGTTGTTATCTTGTTTTTTTTTTTTTGTTATATTAGTATCATGTTTTATTTTGTTTTCGCCTAGTATTTCTATTATTAGGAATACGGCGAAATGTCCTCGTAAACTCTATATTATATATAATAATAAATAAAAGATGTAATATTTGGTTCGATCCTGGTACTATCATGTAGTGTTTCATTTTTAGAATTATATTAAATTACAGGGCGTTACAGTTTGGTATCAGAGCCACTTTTAAAAAAATAATATAATATTACAAATAAAATGTAAATGTAATAAAATCTTAATAATTACATTAGTAACCTATTTGAGAGAAAGGGTTGGGGTATTTATGGTTTATTGCTTATTGATGTTATTTCATGATATTTATCATGTAATTTTATTATCTTAAGATGGCAGGGCCAATTGCTCCACAAGCACTAACGATGGATCCTGACTATAGTGTCATGGATCATATCAACCGTTTAGCGAGAGCTATCGATACGTTTAATACTCATTTCCCTGAATGTGGAATGACCGCGCCTTATTTTAGTTTTGCTTTAGTTGAAACTCTTCCGGTAAATGCTCCGTGGGACTCCTTTAAGAATAAGTATAGTGACCTACTTGTTAAAGGTTTTCCAAATTGGGAGAAATACTTAAGGTTTGGATTAGGGAGGCCAAGATGGACCCCGACTTTTGAAGAACTATCTGGAGAATTGCTAGCTTATGAGAGGGATTACATGGTATTTGTCTCTGATGATGAGACAGAATCATGTGGAAGTGTTGATCTCAATAAGGACCCAGATGCACCAAAAGATGATGATGACGAGTAAGGAAGATATCAAGTTGAAGAAACTCATATGTTAGGTGTCAACCATTTTTGTTTGTATATATATGTTGACACTCGGCTTAAGGTGATGTAGGGTGTATATTTTGTTGTTTTCACCCTATCGGATGGTTGACACTAGTGCAAAAATGCTCAAATGCTCCGGTTGATAAGCCCACAAATGCTCCGTATTTGACGCGTAGCAGACGCCATACGAGCATTTGAGCATTTTTCAAATGCTCCGGTTTTCAACCGGAGCATTTAGTCCATTAAATGCTCCGGTTGTATAAAAAACCGGAGCATTTGATGAATTTTATATACTGAGGATGGGTCAAATGCTTCGGTTGTTAGAAGAAAACCGGAGCATTTGTGAACCAAATGCTACGGTTTTCTCTAATAACCGGAGCATTTGCTATTTTTATTAAAATAAAAAAAAAAACTTGTTATTGCTGCTGTAAGCATACAGCAACATCAACAAGTTGAACCGCATCACCATATCCATACACCATACTCTTCATGCCCCTCCATTTGACCACCACACACCTTGCGCCCCTCCCATTTACCACGCACCATAAATGTATACAAACACACACACACAAATCGCACATCGAACACATTCAAAATATTATTATTAATTAAATGAAATAAGTTTAAAACTGTAGATTCAATGTATGTGTTTACAAAATATCTAGAGTTTGCTCAGAAGTTCCGAAAATACAAAGCATCATGAATTAGACATATACTTATGAGTTGAGTTCTGTTCTGCAATGTGCAGAAAATACATACCTTACTTAGACACAAGAAAGAAATCATAAATCATGATAAAGCTGAAAAGGCAACTGAATCATAATAACCTCCTCATATTTTTCCATGGCACATGTATTCTGCTTTTTACGTATTGAATAATTTCCTTAAGATACTGCTCACTTGATAATTTCTGCATTAACACTTTAATCTGAAAAATAAACATGACAAAGTTGTAGCAATAAAATATAAGTGAAGAAGAGCAAAAGTGAAAGACAAACATGACAAAGTTGTACCAACGAAATTAAGTGAAGCGAGCAAAGTGAAATATAAACATGACAAAGTTGTAGCAATAAAAAATAAGTGAAGAAGAGCAAAGTGGAAGAAGTAAAAGGATGGCTGACAAAGGGCAAAGCAAGGAACTTCTAAAAGAAAGATTAATGCTCTTTTAGGTATTCAAATAAATTCAGCTTTATCAATCACCTACATAAACATGTTAATCAAATTGAATCAATAAATGGACTTCCTTCCAAACGTCATTCAGTGGCTGACACACCATAGAATTTGCTTTTAAAAGAAAAAAAAACACCTACAATCACCAAAATAGAATCTGAAGTGCAGAAATTCAATTAAGACCTTTCAGTAGTTCTTATACGATGAGAAAACAGTTAGATGATCTATGAGATTGAAAGAAGGGATAGTAATACATAATGTCATAATATAATGCAAATATGAAACAATATGTTTTTAGACTAGTAAAAGGCAACTACAACTACCTCAAGAGTTAAGAAATTAATTAGGTTATTGGAGGCATAACTTTCCCCGCCTCGTGGCTCGTTGAGGCAACCTGTCTTTATGAAGTCACTTACCGTAAGATGCAAATCGAAAAGAGAGAAATGCGGGGATGACTCGGATCGGGGGTAAGTACGTCTCGTAATCTCTAGTTATAAATTTTTCTTAAATCTAGTCGGGTTAATTAAAAAATGTTTGATTAGCACCCTATGTTATTGCTGACTTTTCATTTTACCCGAACTGCGTGTCGAATTTCCAGTTGTTCGGCTCCATTACTATCCGATGAAGTTTCATGTTTTAACCAAAATAGAAGTGTTGATGATCTTACATGGGTGCTTACGGGTAAAATTAGCGTCCATGTAACATAGCCTTTGGTTCACATAGTGTAGCCATCACAAGTTTAAAATCTTATTACAAAATCATGATACTATAATTTATGATGAACATAAAATAGAAGCGGTAACGAAATTTGCTTTGTGAAAACCCCAATTATACTTCTTGCTAAGCATATACCCGAAGTTGGAAAACGGATCGGGTTTGAGTAGCAAATATCCGATATCTCTCATGCTCAAATTGCCAACAATCTTCTTCTTGGATCCTTCCACAACCGGAAGGCCACCAATGTGGTTGTCCTTCATCCGCTTAAATGCCTCCAAAATTAGCTCACTGCTTTGTTAATGCTTACAACCTCCGCCGAAAGAAGCAAAAACTATACATTTCAACATTTATAGGTTTAATCCACTATTCTCGGAAAAATATATCATTCACATGATGATGAAAGGGTGATTTAAACACAGCGGAAAAACAATAATAACCTGATCACTTGACATAAAAGGAAGTCCCAAATCGGAGATGGGATGTGCAAGCAATGGCACCCAACCAATCTTGTCCACGACATCCCTCAAGGCCCCTCACAAGTCACAACAAATAGATTGAGTAATAAAAAATTTCATGATTGCCTTCCCGGGTTCTATTAAGGTACATTTCTCATCCTATACTTGGATAGGAGTAATAAAACTGTCAACAATAGCAACAACTCCGCCAACAAAGAAGAAAAAAAATTTACCATGGGCAAAGTCTTAAGAAAATACACCGAGAAAATACATCCATCTCGTATAAGAATATAAAACAAAGTCTTAAGAGAGCTCCTCCATCGGTATAAGAATATAAAACACTAAAACAATATATAACTAATCCATGGGCAAGTTTACTAATAAGAATAAACTAGAATGAAGAGGCTAAGACCTAAATTCGAACTTCAAAGCCGTAGATGTAACGAGATAATTACAATCGTCGGTAAAATAAGACACACACATTGAAATGACTCGACGGACAGATAACATATCTTTCGAATATAAGAGTAGCTAAAAACAAATAAGACACTTTAAAGAATCCACAAATCATAAGTGTATAACTACATAATCACAAGCGAAATCAAGCATCGGGTAAAAATACAAAGATCGGCTCGTAAATCACATCGACAAGATCTTTGTGAATTCGATCATGATATCATAACTAGTAATGTAACCATAATGCGGCATAACTTAGCATCGGATGTACGAGAATAGAATTAATTACCATGGTTATGTAGGATGTAGATCAACGAGACTTTACTCTCTCGATATTTGCTTAACTTTCCTCTAATCCAATGCAAGCAAACAATCAACGAAACAGAACACAAATTCATGCAAGGGCCTAAGGGCCTTTGTCTTCTCGCGAGAAAAATAATCCAAAGATATCATCCTCATTCTCCTCCACAGGTTGATCGGTCCATGTGACTATCGGCGGCAGCACTGTACAACCTAAGGGAAAATAACTACGGGAAAGAGTAGACCGAGCATCAACCGACAAAGAAAAGATCCTTAGAAGTAACTTCACTCTCTATGCATGCTTATCCATTGAGCTCTTAGATTGACAATCCTTAAGCTCAACAAGTTCAATATTCGGCTTCTTGAATGTAAAGCCGAATATTTAAAGAAAATTTCAAAGTATATACTACTATATTCATCAAGATAGAGAAGCTTTTAAATAAATCAAACATAGAGAAATAAATCAAACATTAACGAAAGTAATTTCTCTAAGAACAATGTGACTACCTCAACACTTGTAGTGTAGACTGTGTAGTATCCACCAAAGAAACTTCTCCATTTTACTCTTCTTGCCCTTGAAAACTAGAGCGACCAAAAATTCTTCATATATTCGCGGGAGAGTTCTAATATATCTACAACCTAATGCAAAGAATTAAAAGATCGACAAAAAAGAAGAAGAAAAATTCGGCTACTAATGAACGGATGAGATTAATTATTTCACAACTATATTGAATTTTGAAAAAAAAAAGGATTATTTAGTTCCCTTTGTTCTTCGGGAAGGTGTAAAACTAAAGTTACCCATAAAAGTTAACCGACAAAAAAAAAAGTATAATACAATGTACAAAGCCAATATTAGATCGCTTTTACGTAGTACCTTACGAATTCTTAAAGGAAGTTGTTTAAAGAGTAACTACGACACATTTTTAGTTAAAAGTAGTCATCCACTAGTGTAGTAGTGTGTACTATGATTTTCTCTCTGTATGCTAATACCTATTTGGCTATTTCTATATACTTCCTCTATGTAGGGTTATGCTATTAGAGCAAGGGTAACTAATACATCTAAATAAGGCCCATAGCCAGAACTTTGGAGAAGGCTATAAATGGACGTCTTCAATATATTGGGATGTAAGGCTCTAACATTAAAGTCATTAAATATAGAAGTACTTGTCAATACTTAGCTAGCTAGGTAAAACAATATCATACCTCACATCCGCCTCTTCCCGTGTTGGCATGTTGCAAAAGCCGTATCTTGCCGAGAGAATTTAACAACTCCTTCAAACACATGAACACGCACTATTAGTTGGTACATGATACAATTAAATCAGCAAGCGTTCAAACCCCCAAAACACCCCAATGCACCAATACAGTTATTATAATACTTGGTGCTAATTGTAAAAAGGTCATATTATGTTAACTGTACAAAGTTATATATCAAAACTTCAGAACAAGTAATATCTCAAAGCTGCAAAATCCAATAGTATACTTAAAAAGAGGTCAAAACCTCCTAACTTTACTCATTTACATATCAAAATCGCGAACCAAGTGAACCCAAAGAACACACATTGACCTTAATTAGAGAGCAAAAATCCATGCCCAAAACTTCATTCAACTAAACTAAGCTACCTCAACTCCAACATATAAAAAAAAGGCTAAAAACAACTACCAAATTCCTTTACAGTACCTTTTCATCAATTGAACAACATTGTAGTTCTGCAAAGACTGGATAAATTAAAATTAATCAATATCAGCACTCACTATGATCCATAAATAGCTCATGAATAGCATAGAAGGTTCCATTGCAGTATAATTTAACCCAATTTATAGCCAAAATCCAGCAAGAAAATCAATCTACACGAGTTTTAACCTTCACCTAAAAAACATTGCTTTAAATTTACACTGACATAGTAAAAACACATATGTTCGTCTCCATTAGACACAACTATATATATATATATATATATATATATATATATATATATATATATATATATATATATATATATATATATATATATATATATATATATATATATATATACCTCAATTACCAATAAAACGGCATCATTTCAATTTCAATTCATTCAAAACCACTCAAATTGCCATGTATAAATAATAAAATCATCAAAATTCAATAACCTAAAATTGAAATATAATGACGAACCATATACTTAAACGCCAAAAAAATCACTAAGGCGTTCATTATCGGGCACCGGAGGCAAACACGTGAGGCTCAATTGCTAAGCTGCCATGATCTGGTGGTTGGATTCGTCGTTGTTTAGAGACTCAGGATCCGAGACCTAATCATCATTGCTAACTAGACACGGAAAATATAAAAAACAAACATAAGATGAGTGTGGAACATAAACCAATTCCGATTATCAATCATCAATTACCGCGAAAAAAAAAAGCAGAACGAAAACTAAGGTAGAGGAAAAACGCATGAAAATATGAGAAGAGAGAACGAAGATGAAAGTGAAACAGAGAAGATGCAACAAATTTCATATTAAACCCTAATGCCCAAAAAATTTCATATACAACCCTAATGCTCACAAAATCTCATATAACCCCAAAACTAGTAAAACCGCAGATTCGCAGATAACAATGAACAATTACAAATCAATATTCCAATCACAAATTCCACAATTCGGATCTTCGAGTATAGCTAGCATCCAAGAATAGCATATTCTGTTAAATTCTTATGAGCATAAAACACCAAGTGATATATGTCCTATAATCTGCAATAATTTATTAGGATTGAACACACAAACCTAATTCGGTTCAAACTGAATCCACCAAAGAAACCATAAAATTAGAAGTTAGGGTTTACAAAATTCACAAAAACAAAATCGAAAAAGATCAACAACAACAAAAAATCAAAAAATCGAAGAATCAACAGATAACGAATCTAAGAAAAAAAACGTAAAACGAGTTGCTCGAGACAACATTAATTGAATTACGAGTTAGGTGAGCAAAGTTGACACTCAACTACAAAAAAAATCACAAACCCGAATGAACGGTGCGAAGATATGGAGAGGGCATAAACTCGCGAGCTTTGGCAACGCAGCAATGACGGGCTTCAATCCTCACACAAAACGGATGAGAGAGAGAGCGATGCTGAAGAACCACCATCGCCGCCGCCTCCTACCGCGGTGTTGAAGAACGACGAAAGAACGGCGGCGAAGAACCAAAATGTCGACCATCTAGAAAAGACATCAAGATCCGAAGAGAGAAAAAAAAATTTAGGGGCGTGATGAGACGGATAGAGAGGAACTCGTGAAAGGGAGAAATAAATCTTCTTCGATTTCTAGGGTTCAAGTTTTAGAACAAAATAAATCAGAAATCGAAAAAAAAAATTAAAAAATCGAGCCACTTACTTGTTTTTGTGAAGAATGGGTGAACTGTGAGTGAAAATTGAACTGGAAACCCTAGAAATGGGGATCCATCCGAATTCAGAGCTTCTACGAACGTTTTAGGGATTTTAGTATGAAAACCAAGGTGACAATAAGGAGATGGAGAGAAAGAGGGCAGAAATGGAGTAGTTGGCGTTTTAGTGGCTGAGTATGGAAAGAGATGAAGACGGGATGAGAGAGAAAGAGAAACCGATTAAGGGAGGGAGAGAACGTAAAGGCCGATATCGGGGGGGAGCATTAATTTCATTAGAAGAGGGAGGGAGGTAGGGGGAATTAATTAGTAATAAAAAAAAAAACGAACAAATGCTCGGGTTGATTGAATAGAGGTGCGGAGCACTTATTCACAAATGCTTGTGTTGATTAGTCAACCGGAGCATTTGACATCAAATGCTCCGGTTGACTAATCAACACAAGCATTTGTGAATTTTTTTTATTAAAAGTTTCACAAATGCTCGGGTTGATTAGACAACCAAAGCATTTGATAAGTAGCAAAAGCAGTTTTTTCCACTAGTGTGAATAGGAATAGGTTTAGTTTATGTACTAACTGTGCTATGTATAATTCCATGTATATATACATATACATATATATATAGGTGTGTGTTTGTTTATTGTGCTTCTATTCATTTCACAAATGCTATACTAACCTAACTATAATTCGATTTTAACTTCAATCTTTTATGCATTTAGGATAATGGAATCTGCAAATAACCAGTCTACACAAGAGAACCAACCAATCCCAAACCATGATAACGGAGAGGGAAATGTTAAGGAAGTCACATCACTTTTATTTGAAATGCTTAAAAACAACAAAAACCATGAAGAAGAAGAAAGTGCAAGGTATTTTAGAAAAATGGCTAGTTATAATCCTAAAACCTATGATGGAAAACCTAACCCTGTAGAGTTTGAGGATTGGATAAGAAGTATGGATAAATTGTTTGATGCTATAAATTGTCCTGAAAAATGGAAAGTAGGATTTGCTGTTTATTATCTAGTTGGGCAGGCAGATCTATGGTGGGAAACTGTGAAGGAAAAGAGAAATAATAAAGATTTTGGATGGACTCGGTTGAAAGATCTTATGAGAGCAAAATTTTACCCATCGCCCACGAAAAGACAGAAAGAGGAAGAATTTAATCAATTAGAGCAAGGTAATAGGTCCGTTATGGAGTATGCAGCAAAGTTTATGGAATTATCTCGATTTGCACCACACCCGGTAGCAACCGAGGAATTAAGAATGAATAAGTTTGAGAGAGGTCTTAATTGGGAACTTCGTGACCGACTTTCCACCCATAGTTGTCATAGCTACCAAGAGATGTATGATAAGGCAGCAAATGCCGAGAGAATAATTAGAGAAAGAGAGGCGTAAGATGTAGTGTATAAAAGGAAGTGGGAAGGAACACGTACTACAAATAGAAATTTTCGTAAAAGGCCTAATATCGGGAATGCGAAACTCTTTGTACCTCCAATCCACTATCAAAAACCCCCTTGTGCCAAATGTGGATATTTCAACCACCCAACCGAAAAGTGTAGGTTTGCAAATAATCGTTGCTATACTTGTGGGAGTACAAGTCACTTGAGAAAGGATTGCCCTTTAGAGAGAGGTAGAATGCCAAATACAAAAGTAATCGCACCTAATCCCTATACCTCAAAACCTACCTCTAAACATCAAGGTGGAGCTATCCAACGTCAAAATCCAACCTGCGGTCGTGTGTTTATGATAAATCCACAAGAGGTCGAAAACTCAAGTGAAGTAGTTACGGGTAACATTTCTATACACTCTTTCCCGATACATGTTTTATTTGATACCGGAGCATCCCATTCGTTTATATCCATTACCATGTCTAAAAATCTGCATTTGAATCCTAGTGAGTCAAATTTAGAATTTTGCATTAGCCTCCCTACAGGAAATATTGTCCCTTGTCAAACCATATATAAAAATTGTCCTTTAAGCATAGAGGGAAATATATTTCATGCCGATCTAATTCAATTTGACCTTAAGGGATTTGATGTTATCTTAGGAATGGATTGGATGAATAAACACCATGCCATAGTAGACTGTCAAAAGCAATCCGTAACCTTAGTAAATTCCGAAGAAAAGATAGTCACATTTCGTAATAGTAAGACAACACCGAATCTAGAATCATTTCTTTTCTTCGAGCACAAAAAATGTTGAGACAAGGTTGTAAAGGATACCTTTGTGATGTTATTAGTATTGAAAAATCTGAACCTAAAATCTCTGACATCCCTGTTGTTAGAAAATTCCAAGATGTCTTTCCTGAGGAAATTGTAAGTATGCCTCCGCAAAGAGAGATTGATTTCACCATTGAGTTAGTACCTGGGGTAGCACCTATCTCCAAAGCTCCATATAGAATGGCACCTGCAGAATTAAAAGAATTAAAGATACAACTTGATGAGTTATTGGAAAAAGGATATATTAGACCAAGTCTATCACCATGGGGAGCACCCGTTTTATTTGTAAAGAAAAAAGATGGAACCCTAAGGTTATGTATAGACTACGAGAGAACTTAACAAGATAACCATTAAAAACAAATATCCTTTGCCTCGTATTGATGACCTTTTTGACCAGTTACAAGGTGCGTCGGTATTTTCAAAGATAGACTTACGATCTGGATACCATCAATTAAGAATCAGACCTTTAGATATTCCGAAAACTGCTTTTAGAACGAGGTACGGACATTATGAGTTTCTTGTTATGCCTTTTGGTCTTACCAATGCCCCAGCTGTATTTATGGACCTTATGAATAGAGTTTTCAGACCTTATTTAGATCATTTTGTTATTGTGTTTATTGATGATATTTTAGTGTATTCCAAAGATAAGAAAGAGCACGAGGAACATTTGAGAATAGTTCTGGAAACTCTAAGAAAGAACCAGCTATTTGCAAAATTTAAAAAGTGTGAATTTTGGTTAGATAAAATAGCATTTCTAGGACATGTTGTGTCTAGAGAAGGTGTGCAAGTAGATTCCCCGAAAAGTAGAAGCAATCATTAATTGGCCTCAACCCACCAATGTGTCGAAGTACGAAGTTTTCTAGGGTTAGCGGGGATATTATCGTCGATTTGTGGGAAACTTTTCCCGAATTGCTCAACCTATCACAAACCTCATAAGAAAAACTACAAAGTTTGAGTGGAGTAACAAGTGTGAAGTAGCATTCCAAGAACTGAAATTTCGTCTTACCACAGCTCCAATTCTTACTCTTCCTAGTGGTACCGAAGGTTTAGAAATATATAGTGATGCCTCTAGACAAGGGTTGGGATGTGTGTTGATGCAACATGGGAAAGTGATAGCTTATGCATCTCGTCGCTTAAAACCGCACGAGCGAATTACCCTACCCATGACCTTGAACTTGCCGCCATTATTTTTGCATTGAAAATTTGGAGACATTATCTATATGGGGTTAAGTGTAAAATTTACACGATCATAAAAGCCTTAAATACATTTTCACCCGAAAAGATATAAATATGAGACAACGAAGGTGGTTAGAATTTATAAAGGATTATGAATTGGATATTCAATATCACCCTGGAAAGGCCAATGTGGTGGCCGATGCTCTTAGTCGGAAAAATTACGCAACCCTTAACTCACTTGCCATTCAACCTTGTTACCCAAAGAGAACTTGAGAGGTTAGAAATTGAGTTGATTGTAGGTGATCCGGAAGGATATTTAGCGGCTTTAGAAATCAAACCGACCTTGAGCGAAGAAATTAAGGAGTTGCGAAAAACAGATCCACAATTAAAGAAGATTCATGAACGAGTGTTGATTGGGAAAGAGACTGGTTTTGTGATACAAGATGATGGATCACTTCGTTTTCAAGGACGATTGTGTGTACCGGATCAGATAGATTTAAAAAGGAGAATCTTGAATGAAGCACATAATACCCTTTACTCGGTACATCCAGGTGGAAATAAGATGTATAAAGATCTTTGTGGTATGTTTTGGTGGAGTAACATGAAGCAAGAAATTGCGAAATTCGTTGCCAAATGTCCGACTTGCCAACAAGTAAAAATAGAACATCAGCGCCCTTCAGGACTTTTGCAGCCTTTGGATATACCCACTTGGAAATGGGAGTCAATAGCAATGGATTTTGTTATGGGGTTACCAACAACTCCTCAAGGAATGAATTCTATATGGGTTATAGTAGATAGGCTTACAAAAAGTGCTCATTTCTTAGCGATTCATAATACTTGGGATCTTGAGCGGTTAGCAAGAAAGTATGTTGAAGAGATTATTAGACTTCATGGAGTACCTAACTCTATTGTGTCGATCGAGATTCCCGATATGTGTCTAAGTTTTGGCAAAAGTTACGAAAATCATTGGGCACACAACCGAACATTAGCACCGCCTTTCACCCAACTACGAGATGGCCGACCGAGAGAACAATTCAAACTTTAGAAGACTTGTTACGAGCTTGTGTTTTAGAATTCAAAGGTTCATGGGAAAAGTATTTGCCATTAATAGAATTCTCCTATAACAATAGTTACCATGCTAGCATTGATATGGCACCTTACGAAGCTCTATATGGACGGAAATGTAGAACCCCTTTATGTTGGAGCGATATAGATCAATCGAAGATAATCGGACTCGAAATAATACAAGAAACATCCGACAAGGTTCGAATCATTCAGGAGAAAATGAGAACTGCACAGAGTCGTCAGAAAAGTTATGCTGACCTTAAACGAAGACATGTAGAATTCTCTGTTGGTGAGTCAGTATTTCTAAAAGTTTCCCCTACCAGAGGAGTAGTGAGGTTTGGCAAAGCAAGAAAACTTCGTCCTAGATACATTGGTCCATTTGAGATTATCGAGAAAATTGGAAACGTAGCTTACCGATTAGCACTCCCTAGTGAATTTTCTCGAATACATGATGTGTTTCACGTTTCACTTTTACGTCGATATATACCAGACCCATCCCATGTCATTAATATACCCCCTGTTCGAGTTGGAGAAGATTTGACTTATGAAGAGCAACCTGTTCAAATTCTAGATCATAAAGATAAGGTACTACGCAACAAAGTAATTCCGTTAGTAAAGGTGTTATGGTCTAATCACGTCGAAACAGAAGCTACATGGGAAGTCGAACAGGATATGCGAGACAAGTACCCACATTTATTTTAAGGTAATTTAACTTTAAGTTTCGAGGACGAAACTTCTTTTAAAGAGGGGATAATGTAATAACCGGAAAAAAAAAATATATATATATATTTATTATTAGTAAGGGATTAAAGGTTAAAGTATTATTATAAGATAAACTAGTCCCTAAGATCTTATATACGTTATTTTGTCATTTATATGATTATTTTAGATGAAGTTATGTATTTCCTTGGCTTTGTGCATTTGCTCAGGGCAAGTTATATGTGCATACATATATCATTTATATTAACATTATAGTTTATAAAGTACTTTAAGGGTCAAAGATTAATAAAATTATCAATTACTAAATTATGAGCTTATAAATATATCTAGTAGGATTTTTAGTAAGTACTACATAAACCTACAATGCTCCTAACTTATAAACGGTGAAGCTAATGACCAACGTAGTTTACTTTTTAGAATCGTCACTAATGACTTTACCTAAGGACGGACAGTCGCTGCCCATTTTAAGACAATACGCAAAATACAATATTGGTAGGTTTCGGATTTAGTAAATTCTTGACACTTGGCAAACTATATTTGGCTTCCAAGTTATTTGGAGATGGAAACATCAATGCATGCGTATTGAGATAGAACCAAACCCAATTATTTCATGAAACTAGCCATGCAAGTAGTGAAAGTTCAGAAGTAAAATACATGTTGGCTACAGCTAGTTAATTCAACTTTGCTACGTAATACCTGATGATGATCATTGGTTCTTTTTTTTTTGTAATTGATAAGCTTAGCGCCATTACACCGCCATAGAGCCTTATAAATAGCACTCTAAGTTTCATCAGTTTTGGGAAGAGCAGGGAAAACAAAATAACAAAGAAATAAAGAAAGAGTTAGAGAGTGTGAGAATAAAATTAGTAAGTTAAAAATTGGGTACCATCAATATTATCAGGTACATTCTTGAATACCCCTTCTTAATGTTGTTTTGCTACAATGTATTGTTATATTAACGTTTTTAGATAAACTATTAGTAATATTTTTGCCTTAATAGTAAAGGTATATTGTGATTTGCAAATAAAGTATTTATAATGCAAATGGTATTTGTCACATTATGATTCTAAAAATACTATCATATGTGGTAATAATGATGTTATATAAAGATGTTGCTATGATAAAATGAAATGGAGGTTCGTGGTATTATAAAATGGAGGTTCGTGGTATTATAAAATGGAGGTTCGTGGTTTGTGTTGGAGGAATGAATTATATATGGAGTGACGTACGTCATTGTAGGGGTGTGCACACGGAAGTATCAGGAGAGGCTAAAGGCCTGAAAATATTATCCGGAGTGACGTACGTCATTGTAGGGGTGTGCACACGAGATTTGTCGGGAGAAACTATAACAAATGATTTTATATAATCGTAACTGATTATTTTATATAATTATCTGCAAAGTGTTTTTACATGGTATTAGGAATGTACTGGACCCTTTTGGGTTGACTGTTATAAAATGTTTTGTTTTCAGGTACCAGTGATGGGAATGGGCAGGAGTGAGGAATATAAAATATTAGGACTAATATACTATATGTTGTTATCTTGTTTTTTTTTTTATTTGTTATATTAGTATCATGTTTTATTTTGTTTTCGCCTAATATTTCTATTATTAGGAATACGGCAGTAATGTCCTGTAAACTCTATATTATATATAATAATAAATAAAAGATGTAATATTTGGTTCGATCCTGGTACTATCATGTAGTGTTTCATTTTTAGAATTATATTAAATTACAGGGCGTTACAACATTACCCTCCAATAGCTCCTAGAAGGACGACATCAGATTGTTTTGCTGCCGCAAGGGTCTCGTCTGGCAATGGGACTCTTGTGAGATCCAAAGCAGAACCACCAACAGGCATCTCTTGGTACTTGATGTCAATCCCTAGATAATTTCCAGAGCACCAATAACCTCATTTAATGTACCAGGCAAATATGAAATTATAAACGGAAAAGCTGCAAAGATGATTTAACATAGTTACAATTATTTTACTTTCAGCAGGTAAAACCCTAAAGCAGCTATACAAGTGACCCGAGGAAGCTCTAAGACCAGCAGTTAGCAGCAAAAGTGGAATTCAGAGGAGGAGGAGGGGAAAAGGAAAGATTGGTAAGAGAGTGAAGAAGGTTTGTGAAAAGTGATAATGTTATGTTTTCAGATTCCATCTCTTTCCCCATTTTTACCTTTTCTCTTCTCTAATTTCTCATTTCAACAATTGGACTCAAAATCTAAATCTTGGTTAGTAATTTCGCAGCTCACTGATCTCAATTTTAATCTGGAGAATTGATTGAGAAAAAAAAAATAAGAGAATGATGGGCTTGAGAAGAGATGATGAACAAGAGAGAGAAGAGATGAAGAACAAGAGAGAGAAAGAGATTAATTTAGCAAAAGTCAAACCAAGTTAGGGTGTAGTTAACGCCATCACTAATTCCGTTCAGTTTAATGACAAAAATCAAGTTCAGGGTTATCGGAGACAGGCCTGCCAAAGTCAGGGTATATTGAAAAAAGGCCTATAAGTCAGGGTTATCTGAGATAATATCCCTTAAATGAAAGTCATCAATTCGACTAAATTTGACAGCGTGTTGTTCGCTGGCAAGTTGGAGGTTACTGAAGACGATGACAATCATGGCTCCGGATCGGAAGAATCACGAAAGAGGGCGAGAGAATTAGGGTTACCTTTTGGATCTGAGAACAAGGAGAGCAAAAGTAAGAATACTGCACCACCATCGGCTGCCGCCGCTGCTGAAGAACATCTGCTTCTTCTTAGATGTTAAGATAACGAATCCGAATTTGAAACTGGATTCATCTCTAAAGCACTTCGTCTAACCTCATTCCAAAGAGAACTCCAATTTCGTAAAAAAAAAATACCATATTCGAGATGAAAATTAGGGGTTTTTACGCATGCGATTAAGAAGATAAAAAGAATCGAAAATGAAAATGAGAACTGAGAAGAATGATTGAGGGTCGAATTGAGGAGAGAAAATGTCAGAGAGGCGTTGGAGAGAAGGGAGGTGAGATATTAGGAATTTGAGGGTTTTCAGTGGGCGAAGAACAGTTACGAGAGAGGGTCAATTTGAGGAGAGAGAATGTGAGAGGGGGGCGTTGGAAGAATACCCAGAGGCTAGGGTTTGCTTTTCATTTCAAGCGGTTAATTACTCAAATGCTACGTTTAAACGGAGCATTTGACTCATTTTACATTTTTTTTAAAATTTCGTTATTTCTATAATTCCAAATGCTCCGTTTTTATTAAAATCGTAGCATTTGTAATGTAGCAAAAGAGTTTTTTTCCACTAGTGAAAAGTTATTGAACAGCGAATAATATCAAACTAACTACCCCCCATTTGAACCTAATGGTCTGTTCTCCCCAGCTTATTTTCAGTTCAGTTCGATTCCTAAATTATTATCATTACTGTTAATTAGTTTTAATTTAATTCAGTTCATTTCAGTTCAGTTCAGTTCAGTTTAGTTCAGTTGTTTTCTGCCGAAGAGAACAAACCTAAGTACCTGACATTAGCTTACAAAACCTATGAATGATACGTACGAGTACGACCTGCTTGTTTAGCCCATTGCGCCCCAGCTATTTGCTGCATCTCGCACTCAGCGTGAGCAAGACCATGTGCGCGGCTGCCTGTGCTACTGTCGAGGTTTGTCTTCGCATATGGCTCTTGGACTTGTACCGTTGTACGTCCTTGTGTTTCACAAGTGCTGGACGGCATCGACCCCCACTGGCTCACTCTTAAGTCTTAACATTAGAATAATAGTAATATAGTATTAGTAACTAATAAATACGTGCTCGGTACATTCTCGTTTAGTTGCAACATTTTTTTTTTGGTGTTTCATCCTATTTACAACATTACTTGTTCTGGATGTTCTTTCTTTTCATCTCTTTCCTTGTCACATGACTACATAAGGGAATAAGTCTCCTTTTCATTTCTCTCATCACTTTAATCCATGTACCTCCCACCATTTGCAACTGAATCAGAATAGAAGAAGTATTCATTTTTGGTGCATGAGCTGCAACACTTAGGCATTCAGCCTAATTATAAGTATTAGGATAATTAACCATGTAAAAAATACAATGGGCTTTTTGGAAGATCTAGGTTTAAGGCTCACTAGCATGCAGGACAAATTTCATACATACTAAACATTTTAAAATCTAAACAAACTGCATAAGAAATTTAAGAGCGCAATTAAAAAGTTAAACTTGCTCTCTATAAAAAGAGTTGATAATCTTAGAAATGGAGAAGACGATAAAAAATAAAACATGGGTAAATGCTCTAACAATTGAGAAGTTAGCTTTGGAGATCTTTAAATGAGATAGAATAAAAGAAGATGAAACAAATTAATGAAGATATTATGTTAAATTTTATTGGACTTGCGTGCATCAATAATGTAAATAATTAGAGAAATATATGATCAAAGTTGCACATTGACAAACGTACATGTCAAATTGTTGCAATTTTTAGTAAAAATAGAAATAGTCTATAGTTACAAATTACAATAATTAGTTATTATAATCAATGAATAAACCGCCTCAAAGTTTTTGTTATTTTCATTTGTTTGTTGAAAGTCTGACAATTTTTGTTTGTTATTTCTAACAAAAACGAAAGTTGCTACATACAAATTTTAGGTTTTGGGAGTCATTAATTATAGTGCTTACATTTTCTAGCTAGGATACAAGGAGAGTACTAGTTGAATATTGGTTGAGTATTTTTTTGACAGGACTTTTGGTTGAGATGATTTCGAGTGCATGAGGAAATTGTCCAAGCAAAAAGTATTTTTTTAAGAAGAGATTCTCAATCTAAGATCCAATAAATCAAGTCACACCAACTTGTAATAAAATATTGTTATGCAATCATTGACGGTATTTGCAATATTTGATGTACTAATTTACGTATCTTCTACATGCATCTCAAGTTTCATTGAGCTGTTTAGACAAGTAAGACAACCTTGAGCTTACTCATTGAAAACTTGAATTGCAAGCTGAGTTTGGAATTAATCAATCGAGGTTTAATTTAACCCAGTTAGATCATGTTAACAAACTAGCATATATAGTAAAGTTAAGTTTCAATTAATCAAACCTAAATATAGTTAGTAAAATGTAATAAATTACATAAGATTAAGGATTGCGTTGTATCTAGCGTTTTCGAATGACCCAATACAAGTAAAATTTGTCTTGTTCGCATTTGTTTGTGCCCTTACTGTCGGTTAGTTTGTTAATGTATAATTGTATATTAAGAGTACTATATAAACTCCCTTCTTATCTATTTAAACTCTATATTTAGAATTGTGTACTCTCCCTCCTTAAAAACCTAATAAGATATGTTCTCTTTCTTTTTGTTAATAGATTAACCAAATACGTTATTGGCGATCAAAATAACCGGAATTCCTGGCAGATGATGGATGGTGTGAATGGGGATGTGGATCGCGGTGATGGAGCAGATTGAGGTTTACTCGACTCATCTCCGATCCATTGCCATTCCTATTCAACGCTCTATAGGGTAACATGTATGAAATTACTTCGTGTCATCGTATAAATCTATATATGCATTATTCTTCGAAAATGAGCTGTACATGACCAGTCAGCAACGTGGAACCTATGTGTCATTTTGGAATCTTTCAAGTATACGTGGCGCACATGTATCTCTGATCATCTTCTATATAATGCACATCCAATTTCCTCAAATAACACCATTACTCCCACCACCTAATTCCTTGAAAAAATAATTGCACTCTCTTTAATTTTTTCCCCTGTTTTCTCTCTCCTAAACATTCTTGATTTCAACTCTAATTTTTCTCTCTCTTCATCATCTAGTAAGCAATTTTATCCATCCAATTTTAAAAGCGCCGGTTTTTTGGGATATTTTTCCAAAAAAGAAGTAAAAAAATCAGAAAAAAGAAGAACAAATGAAAGAAATCCAAGGAAACCCACTTCACCTAAAATCTATCAATCACATCTCTCTTCTTTGTCGTTCAGTTGAAGAATCCATTAATTTTTACCAAGATGTTCTTGGGTTTATCCCAATTCGAAGGCCTGGTTCCTTTGATTTTGATGGAGCTTGGTAATTTTTTTAATTTTTCATTCAATTTTATAAATTATGGGTACTTTAAAATTTTAATTTTGGTTACTGGGTTTTTTTTCTTAAGATTTAATTTCTGAGGAATTTTGTGTTTTTGGGAAAATGTAGGCTTTTTGGGTACGGAATTGGAATACACTTATTACAGGCGGCTGAACCAGAGAAATTGCCTCAAAAAACAGAAATTAATCCAAAGGATAACCATATTTCTTTCCAGGTAATTACTTTAAGGTTACTTCTATAAATAGTATACGTAAGTTTGAAACTTTATTATGTGACATCAAGTGCTATGTTTTAGCAAAATTTTATCATATATTCGGTGTATCGTGAGCCTGGTACAGGTTTTTTTTTTTTTACTCATTGCTCATTTAAAATCATCTAAATGAGTAAAATGTAATTAAAAAGAAGTGTTTTAAATAACCAAAAAGTAGTAATATACTTGAGTGTTAGTAATATACTTGAGTGTATGATGAATGAAGTCAAGTTTTAGAACTTAAAGAAAACCATTTATTTGAACTATAGACACAAAAACCTAATTAGTATGAAGGAATCAAAGTTGTCGTCTTAGTAGTCCTTATATTTATCTTAACATTAATTAAACCTTATCAATTACTCACCTTGATGTCATTGTAGGACAACTAATGTTCATTTGTAGTAACCTCATTTTGTACATTATCAAATAACCTGGATCGTCGAATAGGTCGATGTAATTTTACACCCTCTCACATCCTTCGGTCCAATATTAATCTTCCCTTTGGTGTAACAATTTGAATGTGTGACACCACACCATTTATTAATAATGTGGCGCATTACATGTTTAAACTAAATGCCACAAGAGGAGAGTAGTTCCTCATATTCTTTACTACTCCCTTCGGTCTTTATTAGTTTACCCGTATTTTTTTTTGGAATGTCCCTTATTAGTTTACCTATTTCTTTTGTTTCTATTTTTGGAATGAGATCACTAACTTTCCATCACACATACATTCAACTTTAATATAAAATAATAGTTTCTCTTTCTTTCTATGTCCCACAACATTATTTAAACATTATTTCTCCTAAAACTCTGTGCAAAAGAAACGGGTAAACTAATAAAGATAGGAGGGAGTATGATTCTATGAGAGAGTATATAAACTTTTTGTAGGACAGATGGCAAAATATCTTCCTAGATTTTGATTTTACTCATGTGCATAGGAATTAGAAAGGAAATCCTAAATGGTTTTGAATGCATATGGGGGTCAGAATGGTAAACTATGGGTGTAGTGTACTTCAGCTGCTGTCATTATCAGTTGCGGAGACCAAAATAATACAAGTAGGAAAACGTGAATTAGGTCACAAATGGTGATTTTCTATTGTATAGTATCGTGTTAAAGTTGTACATCTAAAGACAAGTGATCAATTGATATTCCTTGTGAGGCGTGGGACCATGCTGCATATACCACCTATTTTCACCCATCCTGTTTCACCCCATTCGTAGTAACGTTTTGACTTTTATGACTGTTAACGTATAAACTTGACAATTAAATCTTCCATTAACAAAAAAAATGGTTTGTTATATTAGGCAGATTTTCGATAGATGTTTGTATAATTTCTTCGTTTCTAAATGAGTGATACATATCTTACAAAAAGTTCGTACATAAAAAATAGAAGTGTGTCACTTATTATAGGTCGTACTATATGAACAGTGCGAGAGTTGTTCAGAGTAAGATCGTGTATGTATTTTACCATGTTGGGGAAAAGTGGTTTGTTTCATTGTGGAAGTAAAACAGCTGTTGTACTAATTACGTAATTGAGGTGAATGGAAGAAAAGGAAAGATGAAAAAGTAAAGGAAAGATGAAATCATGTATCGAGAATTCTAGAAGTCATGTAAAACTAGTGCATATCTGTTAGAGGAGTCAGCAACAACACATGCCGTGATACTTTTTAATGGTGCTATTCACGGGAGCACGTCTGATTTTTTTTTTTAAAAATTTGAAAATTATCTAACAATTGTCCTGAAATTTTAATTTTTTTTAAAGACAAAATTTGTATTGATAATATTTTACAAAAAAATATCCTAAATTTAGGAAGAGAATATTGTATGTATATGACTATATTCTCTATCAAAAGAGAAGTTCCTAGCTTTGCTACTTCTCCTGTACGAGATTAGAACGGGTATACGAACTAGTATGAAAGCAACATGACCATATATATGTGAAGTACGAATATGTTCCAAAAACTGATATAGATAGACTATATAGTGTGTAACATTTGCATACTTATGTTTATGTAGTGTGAAAGCATGGGAGCAGTGGAGAAGAAACTAAGGGATATGGGAATAAAACATGTACGGGCTAGAGTTGAAGAAGGCGGGATCTACGTGGATCAGCTCTTCTTCCACGATCCCGACGGTTTCATGATCGAAATCTGTGACTGCGACAACCTCCCGGTGATTCCCCTTGCCGGTGAAATGGTAAG
The DNA here is from genome assembly GCA_947648045.1 of Beta corolliflora. Taxonomy (NCBI): domain Eukaryota; kingdom Viridiplantae; phylum Streptophyta; class Magnoliopsida; order Caryophyllales; family Amaranthaceae; genus Beta; species Beta corolliflora. The sequence continues at coordinate 315,986 of CANSZD010000686.1, read as the reverse complement.
ATCTTGTTCGCTCGCTAATTTTGAGCACTTACAACAACAACAAAATGTAAGTCCGGTGGTCCAGCAGTAAGGATATTATTTGGTTAAATACGGGAGGAAATAAAGATGTGTTATGTGGACCATTTTGGTTATAGGAAAAGATGTGTAATGTAATATGTAATATGTATCAATGTAAGAGGACTTTAGATTTCATTTTCATACGTTTTGGGTTTATGTTATTCTTCGTAGCGATTTCTTCTGCTCCAAAATCACCAGAAAATCTGCAATTTTGCATTATCAGATGAAATATAGTGTTCTGCTGAGCATGCAACAGCGTTGTTTCGATGTCTTGAAAGGTTTATGTTATAGCCTTAACTTCTGAGCGTAATTGAAATTCCTATGGATCTCTATGACGTTAGGAAGTAGAGTATTCCTATAAAGCCAAATGTTTAATTCGTATGTGGTATAATATAATCGATTTATTATAAGATTAGTTGATAAGAATAATCTCATCTTTGCGCGATCTTCTCAAGACAGTCTCACCTTTTAAAGTTTTTGGAATAATCCAACTTTGGAGAGGAGGGAGGTGTGCTTAAAATAAGTCATCTTGACCCGTGACTTGTTTGACAGATAAAAAAACTTGTTAACATTTTTTCCTTCCAAATATAATTATTAATTCAATTTTTTTCAGAAAAAACACATAACCTTCCCCAATAACCCCTCCAACACTTCCCCTCCTCCTCTTCTCCCACAACCAGTCAACCACCACCCCCACCTCCCCCTTAACCCATGTTGTTGCATCCTCTGGAATAGTCCCACACACCTTTTTCTCTCTCTCATTTACTCTCTTTGTCTCACCTCCGCTGGAATTTTCATCTATGAAGTAAGAATTGATCCATCAAACGTTATATTACAAAATAAAATGTCATAAAGCCTTATATCTCCTTTAGTAGTTTTACAAAAGTCTTTACACCAACACCCTTTAATATACTAGCATTTTTTGCACGCTATGCGTGCGTATCATATCAACGTTCTTTTTCCTCAATTAGTTATCCATCAGTGTTACAAATTTTTTGATTCGAACATATATTTATAATCATTTTAAATATTCTAATATGTTTTTCTTAAATAAATATTTCGTTGGTTTTCTTAGTTATTTGTTCATCCTTATTCAAATATAGTATCGAGAAAAATAAATATAAAACAGAAGAAAGCTTGTGCTCAAATAAAAGTGGAAGAATTTGTGTATCAGGTTCACTGGTTCAATAGTAGAATATTAATAAAGTGGAAGAGTTTGATTTATACTTCATAGAGATTACTAAATAATAATCAACATTTAGGTTTTAAAATATTATAAGTATAATTATTAACATGAAATTTATGTTTTTATTTTTTTCTTCTGATTGTGTCAATCAAGTTATATTGTCAATTTAATTTTTATCAGAGTTTTTCACACATACATGTAAGAAGAGGAAATCATTCTCCTTAATTTAATATTTAATTGAAATTTCAAATTTAATTTCATTAAGTTAGGGGTGTGCACCGGTCCAGGATAGGACCAGATCGGAACCGACTGGACCGAAATCTGCCTTTTTCCTGGACCGGTCCGGTCTTGGACCGGTTGGACCGGCCCGGAATCTATATTTTTTTTTAAAAAAATCTTTTTTATTTTATTTAAATATATTTATAAATTAGATATATTAAAAATTAATATTTTTAATAACAATAATCCTAAAGTAATAAATAGTACGTTTTTAAATTTCTAACTTTCTACCTTTTTAAACTTTTTTTAACATATAATTTTTTTTACTAAACTAATAGAAATTCCGGTCCAACCGGTCCGGACCGGAATTTTCCGGGTTTGGACCGAACCGGACTGGAAACCCGGAATCGGGAATTTTTAAATTCCGGTCTGGACCGGTTTGTGCACACCCCTAGTTAACTTGTTCAATATATATGGCAAGTAGAAAATAGAAAAGATTATTTTATATATATGGCAATTTAAATTCATTAAGGGTATATCCGACATTTTGTAAAGGGACACCATATTCATCCCCCCATCACTTATATAATAAAGATATGAGGGAAGCATACAATTTTATGAGTTCATTAATCATACACCCGGATGTACCATGTGCATGGTATACCTAAGACTAATTTTTGCTTATTTGCTCATTGAAACTCTCATTTTTAATACATTTTGCTCATTTGGATGATTTCAAATGAGTAATGAGCCAAAAATAGTGAGTACCATGCTCACCGTACACCCGAATATATGATAAATTTGTACATTTTTATTCTCTTACCTTACTTGACTTCCGATATTTTATCAACTTTAACTTTTTTTTTGTTAAAAATCCATAATTTAAAGATTTTTTTTTCCCTAGATTTTCTTATTATTTGAAGTATTACAATATTTCTCTTTCGTTAGGCAGAAGGTATAAAACATAAGAAGATCACCGCCTCGCAACGGCAAATCCTTCTATATGCCGAAGATATTGTGAAATGACTTTGTTGGGAACTTGGGATATATCGGAAAGTTAGTATATCGGAATGTTACTTGGTATGTTTCACGACAACATAGATGGGTAGATTTTCTTTGTATCTCTTTGTATTTCAAAGGTTTCGCGTCTGTCGATCTTGGAGGCCCATAACAAGGCAGTGTGTGCCAGAAAAGGCCTTCAGTTTGCTGTTTGGTTGTTCCCCATTGTCAAAAAAAAAAAGATGGGTAGAGATAGGAAAAATAAGAGATGGTATGAAATTAATTTAAAAGATGATATTGCCATCTCTTAATAATTAATTGAAACATACCTACTTAAAGTGACTTGTTACCATCAACATAGACATAAACATAATCATCAACAAAAACAAAAACATAAACATAATCATCAACAAAAACAAAAACATAAACATAATCATCAACAAAAACATAAACATAAACATAAATTGTTGTTTAAATATCGTTTTCCATGGTTAGGTGTTAATAGTCATGAAAAATAGTGGCAATTGTAGGCGTGTTTTTATTGCATATGCGGAATAAACGCGTATTTGACGACCTCATTGTAAAGGTTTTAGTTTTGGAAATATTTTGTAATATATAAAGAAGTCTCCAACAAGTTTTTAAAAGAATACTCATAAACCTAATTATATATTGGAAAACCATTGGGATAATTTAGAGACTTATCTAATGTAGATTTTCCCATCATGACTTTATGATTGGTTAATGAACCAAAGATAGAGTTCGAGGGTAAGGGTATAAACATGATCAGAAATCACATTCGCCTATTGTTGGCCTCTACTTAATACGATTCATGTTTAGATTTATGCAATCAAACAACCAAGAGTAATATGTTTATGCAATATAAATATTGAACTATTGTGTGGTTGAGATTTTGCTATTCAATTTAGATAGTCAAGTTGCGCAGTGTTTACCGATTCATGCAAAAGGCTGAGGGTTACGAAAAGATCATTATTGTCTCCTACATTTACCAATATATTTATTTTAGAATCTCACTTGTTGAACTGAACTATTGTGTGGTTGAGATTTATATTGAGGGCGATTGAGATCGCTACCCCTATTTTCATTATTAAGGGGTTGTATGTAGATTATATAGTACAAAATTTATTATAGAGTAAATAAATAATTATAGGTCGAATCGACAAGGAAGGTAGAATAACATACTATGAACTATAGTATAAATGCAGAAAATTCGGATAACAAAAACCTCTTGTCTAAGTCCGTCATAGCCCATAAGCATGATGCAATGAAATGATAGCTTCATACCCGATTCACACATCATAATACTCAAATGGAAAGGATATGCAAGTCATGTTGTTACCAAGGGCCACCCTGAAGGAATTAGATCAGATTTGCAATAACTTTTTATGGGGGGACAATGAAGGGAAACAAAAGTTGCACCTAGTGGGGCAAAAGCATGCGTTCTTACCTAAGGATCAGGGAGGGTTGGGGATTCGGAGTCACCTTGATTTGAACATAGCTCTTATGGCCAAATTGGGGTGGAAGTTAACCTCTGGCCCGAATAACTTGGCCCGGGAGTGTATAGACTCAAAATATGTTAGGGAAAATTATACCATTGCCTTTAATAAAGGATCACAAGTGTGGAAAAATGTGAGACATGGGAGCCAATTGCTTAAAGAGAATATAGTGTGGAGAGTGGGAGATGGTCACTTGATCGATTTGTGGAGAGATAATTGGTTGGGTATAGGAGCAATAATGAACTTCATTCAAGGCCCTTTACATCAAAATGAAGTTAATCTTCGAGTGAAAGATATTATCAAACACAATACTTGGGATCTTAGTGGCTTGTCCTTTACACTTCCTGATTTTCTTGCTGAAAGAATTAAGAACACCCTCATATGCTTCCATAGTAATGATACATTCACATCCACGCTGTTAGAAAAAGACAAATTCTCCCTTGCCCGCGCATATAAAGCCCTAGTTAAGAATAGAACCCCCTCTTTGGATTGTGAGTGGATATGGAAGAGTAACACCATACCTAAACTAAGGTTCTTCCTTTGGCTTTTGTGGTGGGATCGTATTCCACATAAGGCCCTCTTGAACATGCGTAAGATTATTCCTTCCCCTTGGTGCATCTTTTGTCCAAATCTTGAGGAAAATACCTTACATACCATACGAGACTGCAGCTATGCGACATCTATATGGGATGCGCTCCACCCCCCTCAGACCTTTTGGACCTGCACGCAAATTGGGGACTGGTTACAGGAAAACTTGAGGTGTACACAGGTTGTGAGAGATATGGCTTGGAATGTGGTCTTCCCCTTCCTATGCTTTGAAATTTGGAAAAGTCGAAATAAATACATTTTTGAAAACCAACCCCTTGCATCCCCCACTGACACAATCAAACTTGCATATACATTCGCTAGAAACTTTTTGAACACCCCCCAATCTCATCACGCTTCGGTCCCTAGTCCTGTATACATATGGGAAAATATCGAACCTCTGTTTGTCCATGTGAATGTTGATGCCATGTTTGTGAATATTGAAACCAAAGCCACAATTGCAGGCGTAATTAGGAATGATAAAGGTGTTTGGATTATGGGGTTTCATAGTTATATATATGCCTCTAACTCTCTTCATGCAGAACTACTAGCTATCCAAAATGGATTGAGAGTAGCAAGTGAGGCTAACCTCCAATACATTGTTTTACATTCGGATTGCAAGCAAGCGGTTGACAGAATTAATTCCGATCGCATTCAGTTGGATGGTTTAAGTGACATTGTACATGATTGCAGCCTGCAGGGAGCTCAAGCATTACTTCAAGCAGATGAAGATCACGTTCATTAAGAGACAAGATAACCAAGTTGCGGATGTAATAGCTAAAAAACATTGTAGCAGGATGGAATTCCTTAATGTAGTTAGGCTAATACCATTTATTCCTGACTATTGTAATGAGTTTTTGTTCTCGGATTGTACTAGCCTATTTGGCCAGACCATTTAATTAATCTAATGTTTCCTTAGTTCACCAAAAAAAAAAACCCCTGAATGGTCCTATTGCTTGAACAAGTAAAAGTTTCTCTTGAGTACGCTCTTGACTCTTGAGGCAGTGGTTGCCGATACCATTAGAAGATGAAGCGTATACCGTGATTGAAACTTTAGGCACTCATACTGCATGGCCTAGGCAATAAATATCACATTTGGTTTTGTAAGAGACCACATACTTTTAATTTAAAAATTAGGCACAACCCAAATCCAATATTAAGAAGAGAACAGACGAGTATTCTGAATATAGTGACTAGTTTAATGTAGTTAGGAACCAGTTTAATCTATTTAGTGACCAATTTTATTCATTCAGTAATCACATTCAGTAATCCATTTAGTGACTATTTTAATCCATTTAGTGACTAGTTTAATCCATTTAGTGACTAGCTAGGTTAATCCATTCGGTAAGACTACATGGTTATTTTTTTATAATTGTCTGTTGTAGTTCGAGAATGAAAGGGAAACAAAGGAGAAGTGAAGGGACGATTAGGTTGGTGCGAAATGTCTAGGAATAGTGTTAGACTAGAGTGGGATGGAATGGGCTTGTTAAGAGAATGTAGACTTGAGTTTGTCTAATTTTATGTTAAAATTAGACCACCTATTTTAATAATTTGTGTAAATATTATTAATAAATAATGAACGTGTGCTTTACAAAAAAAACCCTAGCCTCCTTAAGAGTTTGCAGAGAGAAAAATATGTGAAACCTCATAAAGTGTTTATCATAGAATAAGAAAGCTCAATGTTTCATTATTACAAACCAGCCTTTATACTCTAGGTGGTTAGAGTGAACTAAACCACTCAAAACAGAATAACAAACTACAGTAACAAACTAATACAAGCTTACTACAAGTTATTTAGCTGATATACTTCATACGCCTTCTCTCTCCTCTCTCCTCTTCTTCCTCAAAAAACCCTAAGCCTTTCCTTCTAGTTTGGGGCTGCCATCATCCTTTCGATGGTGGTAAGCCCTTAAGTCTTCTTTTTTCTTCTAGTTTTCATTATTTTTGTTATTAATAATCTTTCATTCTCTCTCTTTTTGAGAGTTTTCTACCCAATTTTTAGGTTCTTTATCTCCTTTCATGGGAGTTTGGAGTTTAGTTTTATTCTCTTCATACGTGGAAGTTTAAAAATTGGTATGAGAAATTGTTCCTATTGGTTGAAATTCAAGACCATCAACATCGAAGTATTGGAAATTCGGATGCGGTCAACATGGTTAAATCAATAATTTTCTTCCCAAAACTATGTCAGAATGATAGACTTCCCCATCAATAGCTGCGTGATTCAGAAAATACAACGGGGCTATGCTGTATTGCTTGATTTGGTTCATCGTAGTTTCTGTGAAGACGAATTTGATTTGATCTTGTCTGATTATATCTTGTTTTTCTTTAATACTTATTGTAGATGTCGTTAATTTTGCCTTCAATTAATGAAATTTCTATTATCTTTTCTTCAAAAAAAAAATCTAACAATTGTTCTTTTTTCACCTTTTTCCTTTTTTTGAATATGATTTATAGGCATCGAAAACACCAAAGAAGAAGAGGGATAATATGTTAGTCGAATTTTCTATAGTAATAACAATAGTAATTCGACTAACATATTATTCTTATCTATTTCATATGAATACTTGGACTTTGAACTAAACTAACATATTATGCATTGTGAAATTACTTAAGTATTTAATGTGAAAATTTGGTCTTTAATTCCCCCATCTCTTCTGTGTGATATTGAAGTATACATTAACACCACTTCAACATAATGAAAAGTATAGTTCTTTGCAAGCTAAGCAAGGTATTGGAATATTAGATTCTTAAGTATTTTAGCATACTATTTCCGTCTAGAATATGGCCAGATTTAAATCTCGAACCAATAGGTTACGTTTTCGATTGTACCTCGACAGCTAATGATCCAATTTAAGTGTCACCAAACCATATCAATAACATAAAGCATATAGCTAGCGATATCGTGTTCCTTAAAACCACCTCACAATAAAATTATGGTAAAACCACCTCACTTTGTTCCTTAAAAGAGTCATGCTATATGTTAAAAGAGTCACTTTTAGATAATGAGTCACCTTGTATCTTTAAGGGGGTCATTTCTACTATAAGTGACTCATTTAGAAAAACAAGCAATCCTCGTCTTATCATAAATCATAGTAAGACGGCCTTATATGATATTTAGTAGAAATCAATAACATAAAACTAATTGAAGATAAAAGAGTAACACATTAGATTATCACAAATTCTTTGAAACGGTGGGGGACATAAACTTTCACAATTCAACGAGCAAGAAAACGATGATATAATAAACCCGAAACAAAATAGAATTGAATTCAATATAATCGTACGTAGTATGATCTCTTAAGTTTATTTACTCAAAAAGAATTCACTATACATGCTTGATTAACAGTAATAACATAACCAAACATGCAGCAAAAATGAAATAATTCTTACAATCCAAAGATAAACCAATCAATAAATTACTTTTAATCAAATAAAGCACCCCAAAACTAATAAAACCTCTCCGTATCATGTAGACGTACTCCATCTATATATTTATATATCAAAGCCCTCTTTCAAGCATCTTCTCTACGTTTTCGATCGATTCGAGACGTTGAAGAAGCAACTGCTGCTTAAATTTCTGGATGAACTTCTCAGCACTCTCATTTATGTCCTCGGATTTCTTCGATTCGAGCTTGTTGTTTGGTAAATGCATAACCTTATTCTTCTCTTGAAGAAGATGATTATCACCAACAATATGAATATCTTGCAGTACTTTATTATTACTATTGTTATTACTAATAATAGACTTCTTATCATTTGTAACAGGCTTAACCTTTTGATGATAACCACGAGTAATATTAGTAGTAGTATTATTGCTTGTTTCTGCTAATCTTCGAAGACATTCTCTTTCATCTTCATCTATTGTTACCAACCTAGAATGAATGATCTTGTGATTCTTCTCCATTCAATTTTTTTGGGTTTGTTTGTTTCGATGCTTTTTTTGTGGGTTGTGTTTGGTATAAAAAATAGAAAGCTATGTGTAAAGTTGGATGAAATGTGTAATGAATGTGAGGTATATATAGTAAGTGAGGAATTGTTAGTTTATCTACGAAGTTTATTTCATGTGGGGGTGAGTCAATTGCGTGTTATAAAGAGTTTTTGGAAGACTGGCAACTTTGTATAACTTCATATATTCATGGTTTTGGTCGGTTACAACGGGTGAAATAGCTCTCAAGCTGCGCCGTAATTCTTGATTTGGTCTCATGCATGGTCTTTAGTCTTTACTTCGGTTTGAAAGCTTTTTATGTGAAACTTTTTGTGTCAATAGAATAATAAGTCACCCCATACTTGATTACATAATATATTGCTTCGTTTTTCAGTATAACTTTAGTTTGATAATTGTGAGCTTCATAAGTCAAACTCCCATTTATAAATAAGCATGTCTATGTGGGACACGTCGCATGATCAAATGCTGGTGCACAATGTACCATTATAATTTATAACTAGATTTATATACATATTCTTAGCAAATTCATTTGTGCTTCTTAGTAGGGATGGCAGTGGGGCGGATCAAGTAGGAACCTGCCCCATCCCCGCCAAAGTGGGGCGGGGATGGGTCTAAGTTTGGCGGGGATGGGGCGGGGATGTGGATTAAAATGGTACCCGCAATGGGTGGTGGAGCGGACGTGGATTTTATGCGATACCCACCCCATCCCCGCCCGCCCCGCCCCGCTCCACCCCCGCACGCCCCGCATATTTATTATTAAAATTCTATTTATATACTTATATTATTAATAATTTAATCTTGCAAAATATAAATATGTGGGTATGACGCAGGTACGAAGTGGGTGCGGGTGGTGGGGCGGGGATGAAGTGGGTACGACGCGGGTACGAAGCGGGTGCGGGTACCTATGCGAGTGGTGGGGCGGGGATGGGTTTAAAAACGAACCTGGTGGGGTGGGGATGGGTCTGGAATTTTCCCCCGCAATGGGTGGTGGGACGGGAATGGGGATGAGAATTTTATGCGGGTGCGGGTGTGGAGGTACCATCCTCCACACCCGCCCCGCCCAATTGCCATCCCTACTTCTTAGTGACCCTATATATATAAATTAACAATAACCCCATTACAACCTTAATAAATTATCATTTATAGTTTTATATGTCTAATACTGATATATATATATATGTGTTATTAGTAATTCATATAACACCATCCTCAACAAGTGGTGTGTAGTGCTTCATATAAGAATTTGTATTAATAAAACTCGGACATTATACTTAGGTTTAAGAATGTCAAGTAGCTTATCTAGTACTTAGATTCTGATTTTGGTTTCAGGTTCAAATCCAATACTGATGGTTTCAATTTGTTATGTTTTAGACGGGATAGATTTATTATAAACTTCTTATTTATTATATAATCGTCGAATCAATGTCATGATTACAAGGTTATTCCAAAGTGATGAAGATCGCATTTCCAATCTTCCACCCATTGCTCTCTAATATGTAATTAGAGTTAGACTGAACTCATGGGTAGATGCATTTGTAAATAGTTTGCCTATTCAGATGCCTTGTCTCTTTTGAACAATCTTTTATGATAAAGAAGGCAATTTCAATTACAAAACCATAGTCGAATAATAACAATTAACAAGTATACAAATCCAAATCATGCCTCCAATAATATTATTGGAAAAAAACTGCATATTAACCTCTAATTAAGTTGCAACTTAGGTGTACTAAAACAGATTAACTTCACTCTACAATTGACAGGCTGCTCATAAAACCTCTTCAATTTTATTAATAGCCACCCACGTGTGGCTGATTACATATGATACCCAGTTATAAATTCGTTAAGTGACAAAAATTTAAAGAAAATAATTAATTATCAAGTGGAATTTGCCAGCATAGTAGTGCAATTGAAGCAACTGATTGGCTGTTAATCTGTTATGCATCATGCATGGGGCCGAAAGATGCCACGCAAAGTTCATTGGAAGTTTATTCAAGAATATCTTTTCATTAATTGAGTTGATAATTTTTTTCCTTTTCGTATAGTTGTTGTTAGTTGAATATTAATATATATGGTAGGTCTCAAATCTCAATTCTTATACGAAGTTATGAAGAAGCATCTTTACCTAATACATTGAAAACAAATGCTTGATTGTGGTTGTTACGTATACGTACATAATATTCACATGTGCTTTGGACTTTGGAGTGAAACTATAGACGAAATTTGATACTTCTAATTCTCGAGTAGGCCAAGGTGGCAATTTTATCGTCATTTTGGATGAAGGAAGAATTTAGAAAGTTTATATTTGTTCTTGGAATATGTTACTACCTTAGGACACATATATGAGAATCGGGGAAACAAATTGACTAGTCACGTAAATTAGATTTATCGCTAGTAGAAAGAGTTTGATTTTACTTTTGTTTTTTTATTGTTACAAGTCTATAGTTGTTCTAAAAAAGAGATTCAGCAGGAAGAGATTGGACAATTGTACTAAATTATTGTTAGTGCACATTGCTTTTGAATATTTAATTTGCTTCCCCTCATACCTAGTAATATATACTACTTTTTTTCTTTTTAATCTACACATGTAGTTTGACTTGTCACGCTTGCCAACGCACAAGTTTAACCATTAATATCTTTAATTACGAACAAATAAAATTATAAAAAGTTGATATTTGAAAAGTATATGCAAAGACGGATCTAACAAGATCCTAGTTGACTATATATTTCCTTATATATAAATTACAACATGATGGTCAAGATAAAGTTTGTGAATAGTGCTAAAATATAAAGTGTGTAGATAAAAAAAGGGAGAAATTATAAGATCATTTTTCAAATTTATTTTATGAAATTAAACTCTATTTGGAAAATTCGGTTTCTCAATTTTTTCATCTAGATTGAGTCTTTAATTTTTAGTGGGTTTATAATTGGAATGATGGTTCTATGGTTTACATGTTTAGTAAAGAAATTAGAATAGATCGAGTGTTTATCATATATACGATAAACTTTGGTTTCCTGCATGGGTACTTTTTTCTTTTTGAAAGATTGCCTCCTTTTTTTAAGCTTTGAAGTTTATGCATATCAATATTATTGCAAAAGTGGAATTAAGGTGTTATTAAATTAATGAATATTAAAAGAGAAATATAACCTTATCTTTTGTATATCTTAACAAATATTAGTACTTCCTCCGTTCCAATTTAGTTGTGACACTTTCCATTTTAGTAAGTTTCAAATTAGTTGTTACACTTTCATTTTGGGTAATAACTTTTCTCTATCTCTCTCCTATCACATGGGACCCTTTTGTTTTCTTTCTCTATCTCTCTCCTCTCCAAAAATTGCCTAGGAGTCCGTGATTTAAAAATTGTCACAACTAAATTGAAACGGAGGAAGTACTATATTTCAAGATGGAGTACTGAATGTCCTTAGTCACATTAACATTAGTGATTAATCCTTAGCAATCTAGATAGCAAGGGCTAATAATACCTGAAGGACAGTGAATTAGTCATGTCCCTAGTATCGCCAAAAATCTAGTTCTAACATTATTGTTTCGAGTACAAAACTTCAAGTATGGGGGATCTAGTCAAGAATACGAGGGGTGTGTATTTCGGGAGAATGCCAATTATTGTTCAAAGAGAGCCGCAATACATGCAAAAACAAGGATTAGACTACCCTGGGTGATTTCAGGATCGCCCCTTCGACGCTTAAGTCAGTATTGAGATATGAGGTCTAGAGAGAGAAGCTAGAGAGAGAGAGAGAGAGAGTTGGTAGATGAACTATTCATTACCTCAGTAAATCGAGATCCGATCCCTATCTATAGCGAATGGAGAAGGTGACGTCAGGGTGCCAGGTAAAACCCAGAAGCTAGCTGGGCTGGCCCGTCAGGATGCTGGTTTCATAGGCCCTTGGGGATAATATAGCAATTTCACACTAGGCAGGGGGCCAGTGACTTATTGGATCCAAACAATTGTATACAAATACTATTTTAAGATCGATAAAGTTGATATATCACATATTCACATGTAATACAAAAACTATTACAAGTGCGTGGATTAGTTGCCTGATGCTGAACAATTTGGCGACACTTCCGCATTAAATGTGCAATTATTGTTTTATTTCCTCCAAGTTGATTTCCTCAAGAATTTGCCTCGATAATTGATAAAACATTGTAGCTTGAAGTGAGATCAGGGATGGATGTCGTCTGTAGAAGATATACGTTTGAGTATATCGTAGTAAAAAATTTTAGTTATTGTAATCCCTCATATTTAGAATATCATGTATATCTTTAGGATATAGTGTAGCATATTCTCTAGGATATTATTAGCATAATATCTTCATTTCCTGTATTAGTTGTTATCTCTTGTACTATATAAGGTGTACTTATCCTACTATGCAATACAAGCTTTTTCATAAACTCTATCATGGTATCAAGAGCTTTGATCCGTAACCACGCATCCCCTCCCTGATCTCCCTCTTTTACTTTAAAAAAAATATGATAATTTTTTTTTCCCTTTTCAGAAAACCTAAAAACTTATTTCTTTCCCCTCTTCGTCGCCCTTTGGTTCAATGGAAAAAGAAAATAAAACATTCCTCTTTCCTGTTAATGGCAAGTTAGAAACCAGTCAGCCCTCGATGAGAGCACGCCCTACTCATCATGTTTATTGTCACTCAAACTCGCGATGGAGCTCCGACACTTCTCCCATGGTGCAACCCACATCTTCGGTGTTCGCTACCTTCTCTACGACACTACTTTTGTTCAAGACTGGTCTCTCGTCCCGGTAGTCCGTCTTGCGGGGGCGTGTAGAAGATATACGTTGAGTATATCGTAGTCAAATATTTTAGTTATTGTAATCCCTCATATTTAGGATATCATGTATATCTTTAGGATATTATTAGCATAATATCTTCATTTCCTGTATTAGTTGTTATCTCTTGTACTATATAAGGTGTACTTATCCTACTATGCAATACAAGCTTTCTCATAAACTCTATCATCGTCATGTCGAAAGCCAGCATCATTCAACTATTTCGACTGTTAGGAAACGGGGTGTTATAGTTTGATTAATGCGGAACAAAATCAATGAAATAATAAGGATGAGAAAAACAATAAAGAAGATAAACAAAAGAATACAATGATTTACGTGGTTCGGTCAAAATAGACCTACGTCCACAGGTGGAGGATTTGAGCTTCTTCACTATGATGGAGAAAAACAGAGAGAATAATTACAAGGAGTCCTAAATTCTAAAGGCTAAAAGTGTTTCGTAAGTTGTGTATCTGATAATGAGCACTAAGAGGTCCTATTTATAACATAAGGAACCCCGTACGAAAAACCCTAGAAAATACTCCATATAAAACCCTAAAAAAAATTAAATTCGGAAAATCGCAAAACCGCATCAAAACCCAGCCGCCCGATCAGGTCGGGCGACATCCGCCCGATCGGGCGGTCATTAAAATTAAACTGGCTGACGTTTCGTGCCAGATCGGGCGACATCCGCCCGGTCGTGATTCGCTAGGGCGCCCGATCGGGCGAAATTCCAGTTCGACAACGCTTCGTAGAACAGCCATAACTTTCTCGTTTCTCAGCGGAATTGGGCATATGACCTGTTGTTGGAAAGCTCTTGGAACAAGCTTTCACGTCCACTTTGAATCACATCAAAATCATTTATAGATTGAGAGATATATGCATTCAAAGACAGCCTTATGCCATTCACAAGATTTCAAGTCACAAATAACAATCTCCACCTTGACTTGAAACCAATCAATCAAGATACCTCCACCTTGAACCAAAAGTGATGCTCACCCAAAAAAAAAAACCATAAAACCTCCACCTTAAACAAAATTCCATAAGCCTACTCACTTTAGGCAATCCAGAAAACGGACATCTTTTATAATTGTGTACCGATGCGTCTTCGAACACAAAACTCCGTATACGAAACCATCACATGGCCTAGATTGAGAGTATAAAGTCACCAACGCCAAACATGTTTACTCAAATTGACCAAACTCTCTTCAAACACTTCTTCATCTCAACAACAAACTCAAGCAATTCTAGAAAACCAATTGACATCAATAACTTCTAAATTGCAATTGTACTTAACAAAACACAAAAGTACCAAATTTGAGATAAGAAATAGCATAACTAGAACAAAATCAAATGCATAACCAAGATTGTTACAAAAAACTCAAAAACAATCTATCATAGACTCCATAGCAAAATCAACACGGTTTCTTGTTTCACCAAGAGATCTCAAAGGGCACCAATCATAAAGAGATCGTAGAAACCGCAGCCCAAAAACTTGTAACCCTAAAGTACTAGATCATCATCAAGAATATTGTTAGCGATATTTGCGAATTGGTCCTCATTGGACTTTTCCCCATTCTTCTTCTTTAATTTCCAACACTCAGCTTTGATATGACCCTTCACATGACAATAATTACAGATATTCTTACCAAAATTCTTTCCACTATGAGCAACCAAAGCATTAGTTTGAGCATATTTATTAACCAACTTATTGTCAATTAAATCTCTTTGAGTTAAGGCATCCTTAACATCCTGCAAATTCAAATCATCTCTACCATACAATAAAGTATCTCGAAAATGCTTATACGAAGGCGGTAAAGAACACAACAACCTAATAGCCATATCCTCATCATCGATCTCAACATTGATGTTTTGCAAATCCATAATAATAGAGAAGAATTCATCTAAATGAGACTCAAGCGGTTTACCTTCTTTTAGACTGAGATCATGAAGTCTAGATTTGAGTAGTAGACGGTTGGTCACGCTCTTTGTCATATAAAGTGACTCCAACTTCAACCACAAACCCGCAGCAGTTGTCTCCTTGTCAACCCCTCTCAAAACTTCATTCGATAGACTTAAATGAATCGCCAAGAGTGCCTTTAAATCGATCTCCTCCCGCTGATCATCCGTCATACCCGAAGGCTTTTTGGATGCACCTTCAAGAGCCTTGTGACAGCCACTTTGAACCAAGATGGCTTTCATCTTCAATTGCCTATCAAATTTCTCAATATTGAATTTCATTGACATAATTGAATCAAACTCGTTCTATAAACACCTAAGATCTTAAACAACAAGCTCTAGATACCAGTTTGTTAGGAAACGAGGTGTTGCAGTTTGATTAATGCGGAACAAAATCAATGAAATAATAAGGATGAGAAAAGCAATAAAGAAGATAAACAAAAGAACACAAGGATTTACGTGGTTCGGTCAAAATAGACCTACGTCCACAGGTGGGGGATTCGAGCTTCTTCACTATGATGGAGAAAAACAGAGACAATAATTACAAGGAGTCCTAAATTCTAGAGGCTAAAGGTGTTTCATAAGTTGTGTATCTGATAATGAGCACTAAGAGGTCCCATTTATAACATAAGGAACTCCGTACAAAAAACCCTAAAAAATACTCCATATAAAACCCTAAAAAAAATCAAATTCGGAAAATCGCAAAACCGCGTCAAAACCCAGCCGCCCGATCGGGTCGGGCGACATCCGCCTGATCTGGCGGTCATTAAAATTAAACTGGCTGACGTTTCGCGCCCGATCGGGCGACATCTGCCCGGTCGTGATTCGCTAGGGTGCCCGAACCGGCATAATCCGCCCGACCCGGTCGGGCGAAATTCCCGTTCGACAGCGCTTCGTAGAACAACCATAACTTTCTCGTTTCTCAGCAGAATTGGGCATATGACCTGTCGTTGGAAAGCTCTTGGAACAAGATTTCACCTCCAATTTTAATCACATCAAAACCATTTATATATTGAGAGATATGTGCATCCAAAGTCAGCCTTATGCCATTCACAAGATTTCAAGTCACAAATAACATCGTCCATTCGTACTCTTTGAGTTTAAGCAGCCTCTGTAATTATTCATCATCAAAAGATCCATGGCGATGGCTGCATCATCAATCATCGCATGTTGATTGTTGATCAGGAGGAAGAATCACATTCGCATGGTTTTCAAGACAAATCTTTCACCATTAATAAATTTTGATAAAGTTGGTATTTCAAAATACAATAAATTGAGATAATGATAACAATATTCTAATTGTTGCATTTAAAAAGAAACGGAGGAAGTACATGAAAATATATTTTCTTACATTATCAGTGAATATGGTCAAAGTTGATAAAATATACTTTCTTACATTATTAGTGAATATGGTCAAAGTTGATGACATTTAATTATGAAAAAATGAAATGATTAATTTGGTACTTTGGAGTGGTGAGCTTAATATTTTAAGTGTAAAAACGGTTTATGTGATTTGTGATTTGGTTTGGTTTCATATTTTGAGAAAACCAAACAATAAAAACTAAATTGCAAACGAAATTAATTAAATTGCAAATTTCGGTGTGGATTACATATCCTCTGTTTCAAAATATTTGACACACTTATCCGGGCACGCTTGCCAACGCATAACTTTAATTATTACTATCTTTGTTTTTTTTATTTGCTACATTGTTGTGCACGGTTTTCAAAGCATTATTTAACCCAAAGTTAAAATTATAAAAATTTGATATTATGAATACTACACATCGAGACGAATCTAACAAGATCATACATGACTATATTTTTACTTGTAAAATAATCAAAATAATCGGTCAAAGTTAGTGGCTTCATTCCCAAAGCAACAATGTAGCAAATAAAAAAAAGCGGAGGGAGTAATAATGTTTCTAATTCCCTGCATGTAATAACTTAGCGGGAGTATTTGATTATTAAGAAATTCTTGGGGGTAATTGTTGCACTATAATTTATGATGACAACCCTCAAATGACATGAAATAAATGACAAAATGACATCATATTCATGTCATTATTTATGTAGTCCATGTTATGGGATAAAATTCCAGTCCACATGGGAGCAATATAGTGGCAGCGTATATTTACAAGTGGCAGCAAGCTATTGGTTTGAAGATGGAGACACGAATTGCTGATGTGGCAGGATGTTAGTTTTGACCTTCCTAAGAAGAAGGAAGTCAGTAACATCATGGGGAAGACCAGCAAGGAGGTTACAACAACCTAGCAAAGATATGGGGGAATCCCTAGAAAAGAGGATCTAAAGTTTACTAGTGGGGAAGTGGTTATATCCACCAACGGCAACATAGTATTGCACTATAAATAGCTCATTTATGTAGCATTTAATGATATCACCTCATCACACCAACACTTTAGCTCAATCACTCTCTGTCTCTCCATCATTTTTTTTTCATATTCTTAAATCGCCATCTCTCATTCTCTCTAACCTGAGTTGCTCGTCCAACTTGCCAATCAGACAAAATAAGTGAACTTGTACTGCAACTTGATATTATTATAGTGGATTGGCGGAATATCGATTCCCCCGTGGTTTTCTCCCCATTTAGAGGGTTTCCACGTAAAATTGCCTTGTGTTATTTTCTTTATTTCTGCACTACATTTCGCTCATTTATTTTGCCAAGTATTGCAACTTAATTGTTAACCCTCTCTCCAAGCAAATTGACCCTTGTGTGAAATTTGCCTTAAACAGTCCATATCATTTTTGTTGGAGTCTGTGTCATTATGTTCATGTGAGATTTTATTACACAATAGTTATGGTGTAAAATGTTACACCTAAAACGCACTCTTGATTATTTGATTGTATGCATTGAATAACTTGGAAGTATTTATTTGATTTGTCTACGGTACTTAGTGCGATTACTGCGAGTGTTTTAGGTGCTAAACTAGAATGTATATGTAGTATTATTCTCGACTTAATTCTATTAGAACACGGAACAACAAAAACATGAGATTCCTCCAAAGTCCAAAATCAACGTTATAATAAAACATATAGATTACTTGTACTATAAATTGCGTGAAATTATTAATCGCCTGATCGATGTTGAGGATTTGGCAACACTTGATTAGTGAAGAAAGGCCTCGATAATGGAGAGTGACACTGTAGTTGCCTAGTTGGTAATGGGATGATGTTGAGGTGAGTAAATCCAGCTTCTTTCAACAATTTAATCCATTCATTGTCAGTCCTCTCTTTGCCGCCAATGCAATTTGTCATCATCAACATATCAAGGGCAATGGCTGCATCATCAAAGAGCCCTTCTCCATCAGGATGAAGAACGATGTCAACAATTATCACCTTATTTCCCTTTTTCTGGGATATTGCTTTCTGACAGTTCTTTAGGATCCTTATGCAATCCTTGTCATTCCAATCAAGTAAAACAGACTACATTCACACAAAAGCAAATTAAGTTACATTATGATTTATGCAGATATTTTAATTTAAGTAATTGGTACGAATAAGCATTAATGTAGACATAATTCAATGTCATGGGCATTACTAATAATGCCAAGATCTACGAACTAATTAAAATTGCATAAAAACCTCAAGTTATAACTATAGTTTTTTATAACACTTGGACCTTGGTCTACTTAACATGCATGATAATATGACATAGTATATATAAATTAAAGGAAAGAGTTGGTCCATGCTGAAGTGACTTAATGTGAAATTATGTAAGTAAGGAGAACATATAATGATATAACGACTATCAACACAAAACAGTAATAATGCATGTCATGTATTGGATATGGAAATGTAGGTAAATATATACAACATACCTTGATGATGATATTGTTGGCAGATGGAATCTCCTTAAAAATGTCACCACCAACATGGGTGACACCGGGATGTAAGGGGGCATTAGCAACAACATGAGGCCTATCAAAATTAATGCCTTCAATATGAGGGTATGTTTTGACAATATTGGCCACTAACCTTCCCATGCCACCCCCAGCATCAACAAGACTGCCTTCTAACTCACTAAATCCATCCTTATACCCTTTTGGATTTTGTGATAGCATCTAAGGTAAGTTTAGTAGATCCGGCCATGCCATGGTTAAATAAGTTATTGAACTCGGGGTTGTTAGATGCCATTTCCCAAATCGACTCCCCATGAGCCTTAACAAAAGGGATCCCACCTTCCTTGATCGAACGACTAATCTCGTACCATGGTTTCGACTTTCGTGATCGAATGGTCGGTGAAGGTTAGAAACGTAGGAGCTAGACTAAGCTCTTGATCATGCAAGACCCACTTAGAGATTGTGGTTAGACCATACAAGGTTTCCCCTGATGATGGTTCATTAAAAATTTAAAATGTGCGGTAAATATTTTCTTTCGAACGAGCATACGCATGACACGTTCAAGACACGAGACATCAAGAGAAGGAGACTCTATCTTTGAGGCTATTTGAGATAAGCTCATTGGTTGGCCATGAGAGTGTATGATATCCGCGATGCGAAGCTCTACAGCAGATCTTAGCACTAGGCTATCTGCGTAGGCAAAGAGGTGCTTGTACACCTCGGCCTTGCCTTGGAGGAGCTTAGCATCCTCATTAACATTTCCTAGTGCTAAATCATTGCTCCCCATTTTTCTCTCGGTTAATTCTACTCTTTAGTACTTAAGTTGGTTTTTTTTTTTTTGAATTACACATGCAAGCAGGAAGAAATCTATTTAAACGGGGAAAAAATCAACGACTTTTCCAAACAAGAATAGTGGACTGTGGACAATTTGCCTTATAAATCAAAATGTTACGTGTTCAGCTCGATGGTTGCCTCATATGTCACGGAACTACTTTAAGGTTGACCCGGCGTTTGATGTTGGGTATATATTTCAAGTAGAAATGGCAATGGGTAGGGTTTGGGTAGGGTAAGATTAGACCCTTATCTATATCCTAATTTTTGGGTGTAGATCCATACCCTACCCATACCCATATGGTAAATTTTTTTAGCACCCTTACCCGTAGTTAAAGGGTCCGATTGGATTTGGATAGGGTCTAGGGTCTAGAATGGGTCCAATACAAAAAAAAATCCACTTACACTTACACGTGTATATATAATTGTTAAGCACAATTCGTTATATAAATCTGTCAATTAGCACACAAAATATCATATTATACAAGAATAAACTAGTTTAACACCCGTGCAAAAATGCACGGGATGCTAATTGTTTAAGTTCATTTAATAAAAGATTTGACAGTATGAATGCGACATAAATAAAACAAACAAAGTCACATATAATTATTAAAAACGCAGTTATCGTATAATATGCAATAAAGTAGACGATAAGACAACTGTGAGTGACTATACGAACACATCGAAAGAAAAACTAAGTACATAAATTAAAAGTTTTCATAATACTTATTACACATTCTGAAATACTTCCTTATACACTACATTTGTGGTAACATTGAGTTCCCACGTTTTTTTATCACAGATTATAATTTTCAAACTTTGGACCTTGAAATGAAAGTGAATGGATATTCTAGAGAAGGAAGAAATACTTTTTACATATTACCATCAATGTCAATGACTATAGTCAATGCTTGTAGACTTTGAGAACTCCATGAAAACAACTCTATCTATATTTCAAAAATAATAACTTGTGATTTATACTTTGTGATCTTGTATTGAAAATAATTAAAATTGGCATATACCAAGGACCCTTGGGTCTAATGGTATGGCTTCCTATCTCCCACATGGGAGACCAAGGTTCAAATCTTGGTGGAAGCAAAATTTCAATATTGTTGGGGGGAGGGGGGGTCTGGGGCTTGTTGGGCCTCTGGGTGAGTGGCCCTGTGCCAGGGGAGCCCAGAGAAAATTCATCTTACCACGGGTTCACGAAAGGAGGCCAAAAAAAAAAAAAAAACTGCCTTATGACCCGTACGTTGTACAACTATGATTTTCGTAAATTGGATTTGATATCTAAAATTTTTGTTCAATACTTTAAATTTGGCTATATGAAAGACTTTTTACATATTACCATCAATGTCATTGACTATAGGCAGTGCTATTAGACTTTGAGAACTCCATGAGAATAATTTTATTTAAATTTCAAAACTAATAACTTGTGATTGAGATGTTATGATCTTGTTTTGAGAAAAATTAGAACAGGTTTATGACTCGTACGTTGTACAATTATGATTTTTGTCTTATCACCCTTTCTCTCTTGCTATCTTGCACTACTGCTGCACTGCACCTGATCAACATCCACCAGCCACCACTGAGTGTTTGCTTCAGTGCAACATGCAATCTACATGTACCCTTTTTTTCTTTCACTTTGGATTTTTTTCTGTTGATTTTGTAATTTGTTGATGGTTTTAGTTAATTTGCATGGAAGTAAGTTATAGTACTGAATTTTGACCGACATAATTAGAAAATTATAGCTAATTATTTGTCAATTTGCAAGGAAGTATGTCACACTATTGAATTTTGATCGACATAACTTATCTTATCTTATCTGAACTTAACTTATCACTGAACTTGTCATATATTATCTTATTTAAACCTATCTTATCTCATCTTATTTGAACTTATGTATACTTTACTTATATTTAGTACATAAGCTAAATTAATACTTCCTCTGTTTTTTTAGTTGCAACAATTTTCATATATAGGTATATTTATTTAGTTGCAATATTTACTTTATCGGTAAAGGTTTTGGGGCAATTTGACCATTTTATCATCACTTTACCTACCCCACATGCAAAAAGTATGGGTATTTTGGTCAAATCTTACTCTCTCTCCTTTTTCTTAATATTTGTGCAAAAAGGCATTTGTTGCAACTAAAAAAAAAAAGAGGTAGTATGTCATTACCTTTACGAATAACATATATGGTACACCTTAGGAGTCATAGAACTATCTAATCCCAAGAAACAATCTCAATATATTTTTCATTTTTTCTGAGTGGGGCCACATAAATTAAATGAATTGGGAGTAAATAGTTCTATATACTCCAAAGTGTACCTTATAATATGCGCCTTATTTTCATGTCTTTGATATTACATTAATTATCTATGAATATTTACACTACGATTTAAGAAAATTATCATAAGCTCTTAGATAGATATAATACAAATCTCACGTACAACATGCACTGGTCCAAAAGTTAGTCCAATATAATACGAAAAGTTCCTTAAATAAAATTTGTATGACTCCTTGGATAGAAGTCTGACGTTCTGATCATAAAAGCTAGCCTTAGTTGCCTTTTAAAATGCTGGGTAAAGAATCGTGCATTTAGCTCCTTAGATGCAAGCTAATCATAGACTAATATGTTAATTATTGATTTACGCTATATATTTGATTATGTAATATTCGGCAATAATCACGTCTATTAACACACCTATTATCATATGTTATTTAGTTATGAGTGTATAATATTTTTTTTGTTTTTGTCTATTTATTATATGCCCGTATTTAAGTACTATTTTTCCTTTTTTTGTTGATATAGTTCCTGAAATCAGGCCTACTATCTAACATATAAATATTTATCAAATCCTTTTTATAACCTATATACCCTTTTATTTTGTTAAGTTAATTTATTACTTCCTAAATTTATGACTACTATTAACTTATTTAGACATTAAGTGGATCAAATATGTAATTTCCACTGTATCTTATTATTAGGTAAGATTCCGTCCAGTTTAAAAGTTAAGTGGCATATTAATAAAGAAACAAAATTAAGTCTAAATCTAATGACAAAATTAATAATTATAAACTAACAAAATAACAATAAAGTGAAAGAAAAGACAAATTAAACTTCTTTAAGAACATTTCACAAACATAAAAAATGATAGGATTAGAAAGACTTTTCTTTTAACTGTTACTCCCTCATATCCCCAAAGCGCTGCCGCGATGGGCTTTGACGTGAACCGAGGGAAGCGTAGGATTCTATAAACTTTTAAATTCTAATTTTGACACTATGAATACATAAAGAAATTCTTTTGAATTTTCTCGAATAAATAAGAAAAAACATAATCGTGTACAATCTTATTTATTCGTCTCATTGAACCCATATAATCCTTCACATCTTTCCATCTTAGATAAGTAATTCATAGATATTTTAAACTCATGACAAATAGCTTCTTCTAAATCAATGTTAGATGTAACCAATAACTTTGATATTTCTCTTAGTCTCCCTTCTGTAATCATCGGGACAAATTAAAGGCAACTATACAACTTGCTTGAACAAAGATAATCATATTTCGTGAAGAAAATAACATTAGTATGTAATAAATATTTTGTTTGAACAATAACATAAAAAAAATCGTCCAATAGGAAATATTACATCTTCATCCATGAGGAACATTTCAAGACTATCTTTGTTTCGCGAGAATTATTAAAATTGGGCTTCTCCCACACGTGAATCAATCGTACACGTAACATATACATCTTAATTATTATTTTTCAAAATTTCACTAATCTTGATAGACTAACATTATATTATTTGTTTAAGTAGTAAGACATATTTGATATTCGGAAAACTAATCTATTAAAATTTCCTTTGTCTTAGCTAGATTGATTCTCTCTTTCATGTTGTCACTTGATTTTTTTTTTCTATATTTTTCTATTGAAAGTTTTTCAAGTAAATTCACAATCTATGAATATTCAGAAACTAATCAATTAATTTCCTTTGTTTTGGCTACATTGGTTCTCTCTCTTATGTCGTCACTTGATTTTTTTTGTATAAATTTCTATAGCAAAATTTTCATGTAAATTCACATTTTATGAATAAAGATTTACATCTAATATTTTTTATTATAAAAAAAGGCATTGTGATAAATTTGCTTAAATTGTAGCTGCAAGTTTGAATAAATGATGTGCATAACTCCTTGTCTATAATTTTGTCCTTGATGTGTGCTAATTGATTTGTTCTTTGATAATCTAGTATTTCTACTATGATCACCTTTTCGTTGTGCCTCCTTTTGATTTGTAACTCTTCTAATCTGATTTCTATCATTCATATCGAAATAACCGTTTGAGTTTTTATTTGAATCAATAATTGAACATGCATGTCAATATTTTATCTCCGCACTACCATACAGATCTCATAGGTTTAGCACAAAAAAGAAAATGTATAGATTTTCGTCCTTTTGTGTTATATTTGAAATCAACAATCTGATATGGACTAAAATTGAGGTGAAAAAAATGTATAGATTTCGTCCTTTCGAAAATAATCATTATCATTTTTTTTTGTTAAGTAACTATATTCATGAAACTTAGCTTCAATTATTATTATCATCCATGTATAATTGAAAACAAAAAAAAGTAGTGTACATATAAAAAATATATATACATGATAACAGAATTTGTCGTAATTCAAATAATTTTTTAAGCAACTCCATATTTACTCCCTTTAAATATATTCACTAATTCAATTGAAAACAAAAAAAGTAGTGTACATATAAATAACATATACATTAAAGCAGAATTTATTGTAATTCAAATTAATTTCTAAGTAGCTCCATATTTACTTCCATTAAATATATTCACTAATTCAATTCGTTTCTTAGAGCAACACATATCAACTTTGTCGAGCGGTTATACATTGTCTACTACCTATATATACTCCCTATTATATTTGTTACTGGGAGTTTTATTTAATAAAGTGTTTAGAGTGACACAATTATTGTTGGGAGGTTAAGTTAAGAAAACATCACTAAAGATCACGAATATATATTAACACAATTAGTATATTATATAAACGCTATCTCCCAATCTAAACATCTATCAGTCATGGGTGATTTCTTATCCATTTTTTTCATGAAAACAAAAAAGCCACTATTTAGATTATGACATTTTTAACTATAACTATATAAATTATGTGCCTAAACAATATTTAACTACATAAGTTGTTTCCCTAAACAATGTTTAATTAAGTCACTACTACTAAAAAAAGCTACTCTTCAATGCACTAAATTAGATAACACGCCTGACCTCTAATGATGATGAATAATAATAGAATGAATTATTGGGCTCTTCTCTTCTCATTCCATCTTCATTCTTCTTCCTCATAGTTTTTGAAACACAAATTCAAATAACCTAGAACTTTATATAGCAGATCTTAGCACTAGGCTATCTGCGTAGGCAAAGAGGTGCTTGTACACCTCGGCCTTGCTTTGGAGGAGCTCAGCATTAGGGGTGTGCAGTTTCGGACCGGACCGACAAAAAAATCAGAACCGGACCGGACTGGTGGCTGCCGGTCCAGTCCCCGGTCCTCAAAATTTTGGAATCCGGTTTTCCGGTCCGGTCTAAAACCGGATTTTTCCAGTCCAGACCGGAAAGATCTATTACATTAAAAATGCTTTTTTAAAATTATTTTTATACAAAAGTTTCTTTAAACTTTCGGCCAACTTATGTTAAAATTATGAGATTATATTTAAATTATAATTAATATGAAAGTATTACGAAAGGAGGTTAAAATAGTTCATGAATTCGTATTAGGAAGAAGAATAAGAGAAAAAAAAAACTTGCAAAAATCACAAAATCCGATCCGAAACCTGACCGAATCGAGCAGGTCTATTATGGGATTCCAGTTCCGGTCCGGTCCGATCCGGTTTTGGATTGGTGCACAGCCCTACTAGTCAGCATCCTCATTAAAATTTCTTAGTGCTAATTCATTGCTCCCCATTTTTCTCTCGGTTAATTCTACTCTTTAGTACTTAAGTTGGTTTTTTTTTTTTTGAATTACACACGCAAGCAGGAAGACATCTATTTAAACGGGGACAAAATCAACTTTTCCAAACAAGAATAGTGGACTGTGGACAATTCGCCTTATAAATCAAAATGTTACGGGTTCAGCCCGATGGTTGCCTCATATGTCACCGAACTACTTTAAGGTTGACCCGGCATTTGATGTTGGGTACATATCCCAAGTAGAGATGACAATGGATATAATCTGAGGGTAAGGTTAAACCCTTACTCATACCCTAATTTTTGAGTGTAGATCCATACCCTATCATATCCATAGGGTAAATTTTTTTAGGACCCTTACCCGTACCCATAGGGTCCGATAGGGTATGGGTAGGATCTAGGGTCTAGAATGGGTCCAATACAAAAAAAAAAAATCTGCTTACACTTACATGTATATATATAATTGTTAAGCACAGTTCGTTATATAAAGCTATCAATTAGCACACAAAATATCATATTATATAAGAATAAATAGTTTTTCCACATCTCAAAAGTCTCATACATCCAAATATAAATAAAGAAAATAGTTTAGTGCGAGAGAGTGAGATACTTGTAAGATGAGACTATCACAATGCGGCTAGGGTAAGGGATTGAGGGTTTTATTTTGGCTGGAAGGGTTTCTTATATTTGTTATATATCTAATATATATATATATATATATATATATATATATATATATATATATATTAAACATAGATAAATAAATATATTTTAGTTTCGACGGGTCTATAGGTAGGGTATGGGTAGGGTCTGGGTATTTGAGAAGTGGACCCTTACCCTACCTTTACCCAATAGTATCAAGACCCATACTCTACCCTTACCTATAGGGTCCAAAAAATTAAGACTCATACCCTTAAATTAGGGTAGGGTATGGGCAGGTCTGGGTAGGGTCCTAGACCCATTGCCATCTCTAATCTCAAGTCTCACATCAAAGAGATATATAAGGATGCGTTACCTAGTTTATAAGAGTTCACCGCCTACATTAATATGAGGCCTTTTGAAAAGGAGCCCAAAAACAAATCTGTGCGGGCTAGGCCCAAAGCAGACAATATCATACTAATAGTGGAGTTGTAGGTAGACTCGTGGACCCAACACTTAGAAAAATACAATGTTCGAAAACAAATGTATCCCATAATCTAAAGATGCGCAATAGGATATAGGAGTAACAAAGTAAAAGAAAGTTAGGTTTTGTCTTACATCATGTTGCTTTAATACTTAATAATACTGGATTTCTGGTTTTAGTCTTGAGAAGTGTGCTAAGGAAAAGTAGTCTCTTCCCCATTTTTCTCATTTTTAATTGGCTAATTCCAAAAATTTAGAGTAGAGCGTGTTGTTCTAATTACCTGAACGTGCTACGATCATGATAAGTGTACACGTAACTATAAAGTAAGCGAAATTCACAAAAAAAAATAGCATAAGCAAAATATCATGACAATGAACAAAATTATCAACAACATTTAGCGCAAAACTACTACAATATAACATCAACACAAATTAAATGTGAAATCCATGGAAAAATAAATGGTTTTGCCAACTGAAAAATGGAGTAGATTTGGAAAAAGATGGTGCACTACAAAAGATTTTGAGGTGCTCATTAAGAAAAGTCGATGTTCCAAATTTCAAGGATCTTTTATGTTTTGTCTAACTAGGAAGTGTAGGTTACTAAGAGAAAATGCCAAAGTGTGGAATAGAACTAGATTTGGCAACATCTTTGAACAAATCAGAGAGGTGAATATTTTTTTTTTGACATCGAGAAAACGTACATTAATTAAACAGCGAAGTACATCCTAATACTAATACAATCAAACATAAACAAAGGAAAACCTAAAGGAGCTTTATGGGCTCTTACATGCCCTAAAAAAGAACAACAATTAAAAACGATAGAGAGTCGCCTATTAAGGAGGGCGTCACTGGTCGGTAATTAAGCTGGTGGAGTCAAAATTCTGAGGATGGATGGAAGTGGTAGGAGAAGCGAGTGTTGTTCACGAGCCGGATAATGAACAACCAAAGGCAAGAATCGCATCTCGCCGCGTGAGCAATCCCAACAACCTTCTGACGCGTGGGATTCTTGGCTCAAGATCTGATGAAGAGTCACGCTCCTAGGTGACTCCTGACTCTCTCTCGAGAGTATTTCATGTTTCTCCGTAAGGTAGGAAAAATGGGGCGTGCTGAAATCCACCAGATGAAACTAGGGTGCCGCCTGCAGATTTGAATTTTTCATGGCAAAGACTATAAAGGTCATTGCCGAGCGAAAAGGAGAGCTTAACATGGTGAGCTCCCGAACACACCTTCGGTTTTTAAAACCAGGAAACACAAGGTCCGACCATGAACATCGATCAACGTCTCGACCACACGAACACTTCACACCCTCATGATTTACCCGTTCATGCATCAAATATTTCAAAAAAAAACTACAGATTTTATTACTACAACATTACACCACCATCCCTTATCCAACTGGCAAACTTTTTTTTACTTGCCATAACCAACAACAAACTATGGCCTGAGCAACTATAAAGAACCAACTTACACTAACTTTGAAATTAACCACACACACTGTGGAAACAACCACTAACCTTAGAAGTAGGGGGAAGGGGAAAGGGAAGCCCAAGGACTGGGGGAAGGGGATGCCCAAGAAACAAAAAACAAAAAACAACCAACAAAAGGGAACTAAATTGAAGAGCTCGAACAGGGGATGGTGACATGACAACTGAAGACTAGAACTCGAATGGATCTCGACACAACCAGGGGGCGGGAAGGGGAAAAGGAAGCCTGACACAACTAGGGGAGAGGGGGAAGGGGAAGCCCGACGCATAGCAGGGGGAAAGGGGATGGGGAAGCCCACGACACTGCAGGGGATGGGGAAGGGACTAACGATGGTGGTGAAAATCAGCGGCACAACACCAAACTAAAATCACAAAACCGACGAGCGAAAACGAAAAGGTACAGGACCCCACCACTACGGTGGAAGAACGACGGGGGAGGGGAGGGGAAGGACGGGAGGAGACGCTACAGATCGGGGGGTGGGGCGACGCGAACGGAATACACTAAGAGAAGGACAACGACTAGAAAAAGACGAAACATAAAACGGGACGACTGGGGACGGTGGCGACTGGGGAGCGGGGCCGACCGGGATGCCTGGGCAAAATCAAAAACGCTGAAAAAGGAAAACGACCAGAAGAACACGAAACTAAAAAGAGGAACGACC
Source organism: Beta corolliflora (assembly GCA_947648045.1). Taxonomy (NCBI): domain Eukaryota; kingdom Viridiplantae; phylum Streptophyta; class Magnoliopsida; order Caryophyllales; family Amaranthaceae; genus Beta; species Beta corolliflora. The sequence continues at coordinate 286,772 of CANSZD010000686.1, read as the reverse complement.
TAAAGCAGGCAAGCTCGCCGGCGACCGGGTGAGCAGCGTGCTCGGCGAGCCTGCTTGGCGGCGCTGGTTTCTAGGGTTTCCTGTTTGAGGAGATTTTTATATAGAGAGTGTGTCTTCCTCTTGTGTTGTTGATGTAGTCAGAGAGGTGAATATTGGATAGTAAACTTAGCCTAGTTGATTCAATCTTGATTACTTAATACGAATGATTGTCCTACTGATATATATTGCCTTGCAAAGTAAATTTCATAAAGATGCGCAATAGGATATAACAAGGTTAGGTTGTGTCTTCCATCATGTTGCTTTAATACTTGATGATTCTGGATTTCTGGTTTTAATTAGTCTTGAGAAGTGTGCTAAGGAAAAGTAGTCTCTTCCCCATTTTTTCATTTTTAATTGGCTAATTCCAGAAATCTAGAGTAGATCGTGTTGTTCTGTTAGGAAGTATAGTATGATAAATACTTTTCTTATCTTAGGCATCTAAATATTATCTCTTTATGGATTAGGATTTCGTTAAAACCTAGGACTCTAGTACTATATATTATGTTTTACATCAATAATAACACATCACAAAATTTATCCTCAATCATATTTTACATGGTATCGGAGCAAGACTAATTTTTTTTATCACTTCCTAATGGCTGGCGACGGTGGAGAAAATCCACCGCCATCACCGCCCCCTCCGCCGGCACAGCAGCCGCACCTCAACATCCCCTCCCGATTCTACCTTGGCACGGGTGATAGACCGGGTGATTTTATCACCCCCATGATGTGTTCATTATTCATCGATTATTTACTCTAATCCCCTTAGTTTTGATAGTCGATTTAGGCTCTTTCGAGCCCTTTTCTTGTGGATTTGATGTGTTTGGAGTTCTTGTCGTGTTTTGCAGGTTTTGATGCGGATTTGGTACTCTGTACCTTTATCGGAGTCGCAACACGGAAGTCCAGCAGTCACACAAGGTCCAAGGCGTATCCGGAAGACCGCATGAGCATTTTGGTTGGATTCCACGAAGAAAAAGACAAGTAAATACCTTCGCCCGGTCGACCGGGCGAACTTCAACACTTGGGATTTTTCATCCTTTATTTCGCCCGGTCAACCGGGCGATCAGACGAAGAAAAACGCTTACGCGCCCGACCGGGCGGAATTTTTCCTTCGTCGTAAGTCTGCGATCACCGTCGCCCGACCGGGCGGATTTCGCCCGGTCGACCGGGCGGACTCTCAGGACGCGATTTTTCGGTTTTTTTAGCCGGTTTTGTATTTAGTATAAATAGGTTTTTAGTATTTTCGTGGAACGGATCGGATTTTTCTACGTTTTTAGGGCCAAACACTTAGTTTATTCTCTCTACTTTTGTTGAACTTTTACATTGGAAGATTATATAGATTGTCGATTTCCCTTTTCATTGTTCTTCAATCATTCGGTATTCTTCTTTACTTTCTTTAATTTAATGAATTCTTTTACTTTGATCCTGTTTATTGAGTTCTTTGTTATAATGAGTGAGTAGTCTATTTCTAGGGTTTAGAGAGGGAAGCCATGTTTATACCTTTTTGATTGTGGTTTGATGTTCTTCAATAATTGGATTGAATTAAAATAATTCCTATTGATTTGTTATACTTGTTTAATTCATGTAATTGCGCAATATCATGAGTTATGTTTAGCTAATAAGAATTAGAATCGAAAGATCATATTCATTAGAGGCTTGTTACAATAGGTAGATTTGATTATGTTGAGCGACCGTACTGGCATATGTTAATCTAGGAGTTGTTAATGCCCGACCAAGGATTAGCGAAATACTTCGTTTATTCGAACCTCAATCCAAGTGTTGTTGAACTATATTATATTGATTAAACCGGTATAAGCATGGTGGACCGATCGATTGCCCTAGGTTTTTAATTATTTGATAAATTCTCATTTTCCTGCGTTCTAGTTTACTCTAGCTTAGTTATTAATTCCTCAATTATTTTTCCTCTCTGGAAGTAGTTAGATAATTGAACATAAATTTGTAGAACTCCTCTCCCTGTGGATCGACCCGTATTTGCCAGTTTCTGCCAAACAGACACCGTGCACTTGCGGTATATTTTAAAACCCATCAAGTTTTTGGCGCCGTTGCTGGGGAGACGGCTAGTTTCTATAGCTTTTTGATTAATTATTTGACTATTTCGCTGTGTCTCATTGGAACTTCAAGTTCCAATGAGGCCATCCTACCGCACATTTTTCTTTGTTTCTTTTATGCCCGGGTCTAAAAGAACAGGTTCGCGCCCAGATCGATCCCGATCTTGAGAAAACCATCCCAAGCACTCAAGAAGACACAAAAGAAGAAAAAGCGATCGCTAATCGAAAAAAACCACGGAAGAACCAATCGAACCAATTATGCCTCCTAAGTCGCCGAAATCTTATGGGGTACCTTCTCCCGGCAATGTTCCCACAGGTCCTACTATGCCCGATATACAAGCAAATCAACTTCGAAATCAAGCCTCGGCCTCATCAACATGATCCAAATAGAATCAATTTGGTGGCCATCCATCCGAAGACCCCGCAAATCATTTACAACCGGTTTCAACACTTTGTCGTACCGTTAAGCACCAAGGGGTCACTCCCGATCGATTGAAGGTTATGGTCTTTGAATTTTCACTAAAGGACAAGGCACGAAGTGGCTGAATGATGTTAATGAAACCGAGTGGAGTGCTATATCCGAAGCATTCCCGAAAGAGTACTACCCTCCCACCAAAACCGCAAAATAAGACACAAGCTTGCCACCTTCCAACAAGAACCTGATGAAACACTGAAGGAAGCATGGAATAGGTTTAAGGATCTGCAGAGAGAATGCCCACACCACAATCTGGATAAGTGGTTCATCACCCAAGCATTCTACAATGGTCTACAACCTCATATCAAGAGCACGATTGATTCATCTCGCAGGGGGTGTCTTCCTAGATAAGGGGGTAGATGAAGGATACGATTTTCCCGGCCAACTTAGCGGCGAAATGATCATAGCTCCTCCAGGACTACTACCAAGAAGAAGTTGGATGCCGATGCATATGCTTTGTTGTCCTCACAAGTAGCACAGTTGAGCATGAAGATGGACTCATTGAAATCTTCGCAGTCCACTACTCCTCCCATGAGTATTAATGCGATGTCCTCCATGGCTCCTATTACTTCCTCCTTTTGTGAAGTGTGTGGTATTCAAGGTCACTTTGGTCATGATTGTTCCTACAGTCAACCTGATCCTAATCAGATGGAGCATGCCAATGCTTTTCAGCAGAGACCACACAACCCCTATTCCAACACTTACAACCCAGGTTGGAGAGATCACCCCAATTTCTCCTATAAGAGCCACAATGTTCAAAATCCTCAACCTCCACCACAATCTTCCTACCCACCACCACATCAAAACCCACCACAACATGCTGCTAGACCACCATATTATCAAGGGGCTCCTCAGAACCCCCCTCCTGGTTTCAATAGGCCTTCACCCCAAGGCTATCACAAAGAAGCTCCTCATAATAACAGCTCTCAAGAACCTACTATGTCTGATCTAATGAAAATGATGGTTTCTATGCAGAAAAATCATGAGGAGAGCATCAAGGAGCTGAAGAACACCACCAAGCATTTGGAGACTCAACTTGCTCAGGTGGCTGGAAACAATGCACAAAGGCAACCAGGTCATCTGCCGGGGCAACCAATTCCTAAAGAAACCGCTAATGCTGTCACTCTTCGAAGCGGTACACAATATGATGCGCCACCTATGCCTACTGATGATTCAATACCTCCAGTTCAGAATGATGATGTGGATGACAATGAAGGTGCGAATAGCTCCAGAACTGAAGTTGAGCGCGGGAAAGTGGATGACGCAGAGAAACGCAAGGAGAAGGTTACTGATTCTCCTACTCCACCACTACCTTTCCCCCATAGGATGCAAAAATCAAAGGTCGATCAACAACTTGGTAAATTTATGTCTATGGTCAAAAATCTTGAGGTAACAGCTCCCTTTCACCGATTTAATTTCTCAAGTACTGTGTATGCCAAGTTTCGAAAGATATGATAACCAAAAAGAAAGATTTTGGTGGAATAGATAGGGTTGCTTTAATCGAAGAATGCAAAGTCTTTTTTTGCAAAATAAAATCCCACCCAAATTAAAAGATCCCGGTAGTTTTTCCATCCCCCGTCATGTGGGTGCTCGTTTATAGATAAGGCTTTGTGTGATCTAGGTGCTAGTGTATCTGTTATGCCTTTATCTGTCTGTAATAAACTGAACTTGGGTGCTTTAAAGTGCACACAGATTACTTTACAGATGGCTGATCGATCTGTGAAGTATCCTTTGGGTATTTTAGAGGATGTCCCTGTTAGAGTTGGAAAATTTTATATTCCCGTGGACTTTGTAGTACTTGATATGGAAGAAGATAGTCAAATTCCCATTATTTTGGGTAGACCTTTTCTATGTACTTCGGTGCCGTTATTGATGTAAAATCTAGCTCTCTGACTTTGAGTGTTGGTGATGATACTATTACTTTTCGCTTAACCAATGCTATTAAGTCCCCTATGCTTGAGCACACATGTTGCAGGATTGACATACTCGATGAGATCTCTGGAGTTAGTTTTTCACAATTTTTGTCCGATGAATTATTGGAGACAAGTCTTGATCTCACCGATGATCTTGACATTGATACGGTAGCGCATTGTAAGGTAATGGAGACTATTTGCTCTACTTCCGAACCACGTAAAGAAGTTAGAACTTAAACCTTTACCTTCTCATCTCAAATATGCATTTCTTGATGATGCTGAGGAATGTCCTGTGATTGTCGCACTAAACTCACAGATAGCCGCCTTTCACAACTTCTTACAAAGGCTTCGCATGCACAAGAAGGCTATTGGGTATAGTATTGATGATCTAAAGGGCATTAGTCCTGATTTCTGCATGCATAGAATTAATTTGGAAGAAAATCACCGCCCTTGCATACAACCTCAAAGACGTTTGAATCCTAATATGCAAGAGGTGGTGAAAAAGGAAATTATGAAACTACTTGACGCGGGCATCATCTACCCCATCTCGCATTCTAAGTGGGTGAGCCCTGGTTCAAGTTGTTCCTAAAAAGGGGGGACTACCGTTGTTAAGAATGATAAGGATGAACTAATTCCTACTCGTCTTTATTACTGAGTTGGCGGATGTGTATTGACTATCGCAGATTAAACATTGCCACTCTGAAAGATCATTTCCCTCTCCCTTTTATTGATCAGATGTTAGAAAGATTAGCAAAACATAACTTTTTCTGTTATTTGGATGGATATTCAGGTTTCTTTCAGATTCCCATTCACCCAGCTGATCAGGAGAAGACGACGTTCACTTGCCCCTATGGCACTTTTGCATATCGCAGAATGCCATTTGGTTTGTGCAACGCCCCTGCCACATTTCAGAGATGTATGATGGCCATTTTTTCTGATTTCATTGAAAATATCATGGAGGTATTTATGGATGATTTTAGTGTTTATGGTTCTGACTTTGATGTGTGTTTGCGTAATCTCTCTCAAATTCTGAAACGTTGTTCTGAGGTTAATCTGGTTCTTAATTGGGAAAAGTGCCACTTTATGGTGAATGATGGAGTGGTACTTGGACATCTCATATCTGAGCGTGGCATCCAGGTGGACAGAGCAAAAATTGAGGTGATTGAGAAACTTCCTCCTCCTGTGAATGTCAAGGGAGTAAGGAGTTTTCTGGGTCACGCGGGTTTCTATCGCAGATTTATAAAAGACTTTTCAAAAATCGCGAAACCCCTTACTCAATTGTTGCTCAAGGATGCCACCTTTGATTTTACTGATGCGTGTGTGGAGTCTTTTGACAGGATTAAGGAAGCATTGATCACTGCCCCTATCATACAACCTCCAGACTGGAGTCTTCCTTTCGAGATCATGTGTGATGCTAGCGATTATGCGGTTGGTGCTGTGCTTGGTCAACGGAAAAACAAAGTCCTCCATGCCATCTACTATGCCAAAGAAGACCTTAGATGAGGCCCAGGTCAATTATGCTACTACAGAGAAAGAGTTGTTAGCCATTGTGTATGCTCTTGACAAGTTTCGGACCTACCTCATAGGTTCGAAAGTGATTGTTCATACTGACCATGCTGCGCTAAAGTATCTCTTGGCCAAGAAGGAGGCCAAACCACGACTTATACGATGGATATTGTTACTACAAGAGTTTGATCCGGAGATCCGTGACAAGAAGGGTGCCGAGAATGTAGTTGCGAGATCATCTCTCCCTGGTTGAGGTTTGAGTCAAGTGCCGACGGTCCCATAGATGATGCTTTTCCGCATGACCATCTTTTCACCGTGTCTACTCAATCTCCATGGTATGCCGATTTTGCTAATTATTGTGTTAGTGGTTCTCATCCTCCCGATTTGACATACCAACAAATAGCAAGAAGTTCTATCACGATGCCAAGCATTATTTTTGGGATGACCCCCTCTTATACAAGAAGTGTTCAGATGGCTTGTTCCGACGATGTATAGCTGATTGGGAGATAGTTGGCATTCTCCAACATTGTCATAGTATGCCTTGCAGTGGACATCTGGGCTCACAAGCCACCGCTTATAGAGTTCTTCAGAGTGGTTTTTATTGGCCTACCATTTTTAAAGATGCTCGTATTTTTTGTCTCTCTTGTGATGAATGTCAACGAACGGGTAATATTTCAAAGAGGCGGGGAGATGCCCCAGATGGGTATTTTGGAGATTGAACCTTTTGATGTATGGGGTATTGATTTCATGGGACCTTTCCCTTCTTCTTGTGGGAACAGGTATATCTTGGTTGCTGTGGACTATGTGACTAAGTGGGTTGAAGCTGTGGCTTCCATTACCAATGATTCTAAGGTAGTCATGAAGCTCTTCAAGAAGGTCATTTTCCCTCGATTCGGAGTCCCGAGAGTCTTGATCAGTGATGGGGGATCTCACTTTCACCAGCGCACTTTCAAAGCTTTACTGAAGAGATATGGAGTCACTCACAAAGTCGGTTTAGCCTATCATCCTCAGACTAGTGGTCAAGTTGAAGTCTCCAATCGTCAGATCAAGCGCATTTTGGAGAAGGTAGTCAACAGGTCAAGGAAGGATTGGTCACAAAAATTAGATGATACTCTGTGGGCTCTGAGAACTGCTTTTAAGACACCTCTAGGAACCACCCCATATCGATTAGTCTATGGCAAAGCTTGTCATTTACCAGTTGAAATGGAGTATCTCTCAGCTTGGGCAGTTAAAGAAATTAATTTGGATTTGGAAGCTGCAGGGGAAGCAAGACTTCTTCAACTGAATGAGTTAGATGAACTTCGACTGGAAGCATATGAAAACCACAAACTCTACAAGGAGCAAACCAAACGCTTTCATGACAAGATGATTGTAAAGCGGGAGTTTCATGTTGGTGACAAAGTCCTATTATACAACTCTAGACTGAGGCTTTTTCCCCGGAAAGCTTAAGTCAAAATGGTCTCGGACCTTTTGTCGTCACTGACGTGAAAACACATGGAGCTATTGAAGTAGCCAATGCAGCTGGAACGAAGTTCAAAGTGAATGGGCAGCGTCTGAAACTGTACCATGAGGGCGCCTTCATCGGCCAAGTAGAGGTCATGTACCTAGACACTCCTTGATTTTGAGAAGAAGTACTAAGGTCGTGCGGGACCATCTAAACCAGCGCTTTGCGGGAGGCAACCCGTCTTTTCTTTTCTTCTTTGTTAGTTTCGATTTTTGTTTTCTTTTGATTTTTTTAGTTAGTTTACTTTCTTAGTGTGGTGAGGGAGAGTGTGCTGATATTTGGACGAGTCTAGTGTGTGCAGGAGGCAAATTTACGGACTTGGGAAAATTTTGACGGAAAAAGCAAAAAATTGAAATCGCCCGGTCAACCGGGCGAGCTCGCCCGACCGGGCGCGCAACCACTTTTTCAGCAGAGTGAGAAAAACGAGAGAAAAAAAAGTGACGTAGTTTTCGCCCGGTCGGCCGGGCGAAGCCGCCCGACCGGGCGCGCAAGCGTGTTTTGGGTTACATTGCCCGGTCAACCGGGCGAAACAAATATGAAAAATCTGGAAACCGCCCGACCGGGCGGATTTCGCCCGGTCGACCGGGCGGAATTTCCTTCGCTTGCGATTGCCCAGCTTCGAGAAGAACGCAGAAATCCGAAAAAAAAAGATTTCGCCCGGTCGACCGGGCGGATCGGCCCGACCGGGCGGATACCCCGACAACTTCTTTAGGGACTCGATTTCACCCTCCTTTTCATTCTTTCTTTTTCCTTCTCTCACAACTTCATCTTCTCCAAACCCTTGTTTTCTCTCTCCTCACTACCTCCATCTCCATACCTTCTCCTACCTCTCTTCTCTCACCAATCTCATCCCTTCCTTCAAATTTTCTTCACTTTTCTTCATCTTTCTCAAAAAAAAAAAAAAAAAAAAAAAAAAAAAAAAAAAGACAAATTCAGAAATTCTCCATCTTTTCTCTCTCTCACTTCCATTCACCTTCCTATCAAATTCAAGCATGTCAAGGCCAAGCAAGAGGCGGCAAAATTCACGAGGGGAATCAAGCACTCGCATCCCACCGGATTCCAACTTCCCCGAGGTAATCTTCAAATCTTTAGAACAAAAAGAAAAGTTTCAGAAATTGAAACATAGAAATATTGTTCCTACTAGATTTGTTGATTCGCAATCTCTACATACATTGGGAATATTTAATGATACAAAGACTTTATTTGAGAAATTGGGTTTGGGTACTATGTTTGGCATGTTTTTCAGGACCTATAGGCACCTAACCCTCGAATTTCTGAGTTCCCTAGAAGTAGGGAATAAAAATCAGGTGCTTCATTTTCGCCTCATGAATGAGGATAGGAAATTAACATTGAGCCAACTAGCTGCTATCTTTGGCCTACCCCTAACTGGGGAACATCGTCACCCCCCAGAACTTCGCATAAACACACTTTGGACGGCCTTTACGGGTGAAGATGAGGTCAACACCCAACATATGTCTCGCGATCATTTGCACCTTCCCGCCTTCGCTACTTGCAGCGATTTCGGGATGCACACTTTTTGGGCGAGCTGAGCCCCACTCCTGTCAAAAACAGGAGATTTTTCTGATGGGGAGCTATTTGTTTCCCGAGCTTGACTATGCTTTGTGCCTGGCCATATTTGTTTGTCTCCCAGCTCAAACGGACCGCCACTAGCTTGCCTGCCCAATTTGAGGATGGTAGTGTCAGGGGACAACCTATTGTTGTAGGTGGACTTATAACTGCTATTGCTGTTCACTTTGGTTTTGTGCCTGATGTTAACAATGCAGTAGTTGGCCCTGCAGAGATTGGCATCGATTACATGATCAATGCCAAGTGGATCACTGCCCAGTCGGCCAACAAGTTTAGGTGGTACATTGCCAAGAAGGAGTCCATCCTTCTTCCTGACCGCGCCTGGACCCGCCTTGAGCCCGGGAGTAGGTTCCTACCTACTTCCTTTGCGGGGTCAGGAGCCCATTGCTCGACGACCCTTGAGGACCTACCATAGGCAGTCGGTGGGGGAAGCCTCTTCCTCCGCTCCTGAAGACCCTATGATGGCCGCCCTTACTCGCATCGAGCAGGGACAGCAGTCCCTTACCTCACAGATGGGCCGTCTTGAGTTGGGTCAGGCCACCATTCAGACCCACCTGACCTCCTTGGACACACGGTTGACCACCGTGGAGTCCGACATGCACCATGCCCTCTACCCCATCTACCATGACTATTACCACCAGGGGCTTATCGCCCATGACCATACCCATCCGTCTTGGTATACGCCACACGTACCTGACCCCACTGACCATATGGGGGAGGATGCCTTTGGCAATGCTGTTTTTGGTGCTGCAGGTACTTCTGGAGGCGGTTTTACTGCTGATATGTCTGACGATGTGACATGAGTCCTCTCTTCTTCCCTCTTGCTGCAATGAGGTCATTGCCGCGTTCAGCTTGGGGGGAGATTTGCTGTAAGTACACCCTCTCTCTTTATTGCTTTTTAGTGTAGTCAGTTTAGTTAGTCTGTTTGTCCTAGTTTAGTTTCATTGTAAAAAAAAAAAAAAAAATACATATATTGCTGAAAAAATACCAAAAATACGAATTGACTGGAATGGTATGATCGCTTCTCCGTGCCCCGTGATATTCTTTGAAAATGTATTTGGGCTCTTTATCTGGATAGTTGGGTATTTGTGATTGTGATGCTGGAATGTGAACTCTAAAGGCCATGACCCTCAATGAGTTTTGATAATAAAGCGCTTATCTTGACTGCATACTTGATCTGGTTAGACTGTGAGGATTCATTTTTGCCAATGGATTCATTTCTATATCCATTCTGTTTTTCTTGTGTGTTAGTTCCTCATTAGCTGACTGATCTTGACTTTGACATCGTACGCATTGAGATCTGATGACTTGTGGCAATTGCTGTGATAGAGGCGTTCTTTTGTCTGCTTTTTGAACCTTAAAGTGATTTTCATGATATACTTTTATCCTCCTTAGCCCTGCTGAGCCTAATGACTGTTTCATGTTACTTAACCTCATTACATGCCCATACCTCTGTTTTGATACTAATCCCAAGCCTAGCTTGGGGGAGCATATGGTTGAGTTAGCATCTGAGATAGTTTTTATGAGTTACTTTGGATGGAAACGATTGTCTTAAGGTACAAAAATTGAGAAAAAGAAAAGAATGAGCAAAATGAAATACATGTGATTATGGGATTGAAAAAATGCAAAGAGAAAGAAAAAAAGAAAAAATTGAAAAAGAAGAAACGAAAAAAAAAAAAAAATCAAAAATTCTTTCTTTTCCAAGTGCTTGCAAAGAAAAAAAAAAAATTTCAAACACGCTGTTTCTAGAATGAGTTCATCGCAGATTTGGTGATTTATAGAATTGGGAAATTATTATTGGCTATATCCAGGTGGATACTTCTAATAACTTGTGCTCCCCTATTCTTGGTTTTCTCCACCACATTTCCCATACATAATCCATACCCATACCTAAGCCCCATTACAACCCCGAAAAAGTCCTCTTGAGCTTGCGCTTATATTGTCTATCGGATTGATGTGGTCAGTTTGTCAAAGTTAAAGAGTACGTTCGCTACTTGAGTCGACATGATTAGGTTGAGTGATATTATCACCTTTCTAAACACATGAGAGTGTGAGTGGGAAGGGTCATTATGGTTGGGATGGTGAGCGATCGGGCACATCTTTTGCCTGCCACAAAATATCGAGAGGAGTGACACCCCAAGTGAGTACCTTTTCAAGATTTGTACGTCATATAAGGCAAATGCATTGGATTGGTTATTTGGGTGATTGGTAACTAGAGTGATCCGAACAGTTGAACTTGAATTGTGCTCGCTTGAATGATTTGTGAGCCTTATAAAAAAATTTTGATCTCTGTTTTCATATTTGAAGGGGTGAGGCAATCATATTCTTGTTCATGTCATGGTTTTGCTTAGGGACAAGCAAAAGGGTTAGCTTGGGGGATTTTGATGTGTTCATTATTCATCGATTATTTACTCTAATCCCCTTAGTTTTGATAGTCGATTTAGGCTCTTTCGAGCCCTTTTCTTGTGGATTTGATGTGTTTGGAGTTCTTGTCGTGTTTTGCAGGTTTTGATGCGGATTTGGTACTCTGTACCTTTATCGGAGTCGCAACACGGAAGTCCAGCAGTCACACAAGGTCCAAGGCGTATCCGGAAGACCGCATGAGCATTTTGGTTGGATTCCACGAAGAAAAAGACAAGTAAATACCTTCGCCCGGTCGACCGGGCGAACTTCAACACTTGGGATTTTTCATCCTTTATTTCGCCCGGTCAACCGGGCGATCAGACGAAGAAAAACGCTTACGCGCCCGACCGGGCGGATTTCGCCCGGTTGACCGGGCAGAATTTTTCCTTCGTCGTAAGTCTGCGATCACCGTCGCCCGACCGGGCGGATTTCGCCCGGTCGACCGGGCGGACTCTCAGGACGCGATTTTTCGGTTTTTTTAGCCGGTTTTGTATTTAGTATAAATAGGTTTTTAGTATTTTCGTGGAACGGATCGGATTTTTCTACGTTTTTAGGGCCAAACACTTAGTTTATTCTCTCTACTTTTGTTGAACTTTTACATTGGAAGATTATATAGATTGTCGATTTCCCTTTTCATTGTTCTTCAATCATTCGGTATTCTTCTTTACTTTCTTTAATTTAATGAATTCTTTTACTTTGATCCTGTTTATTGAGTTCTTTGTTATAATGAGTGAGTAGTCTATTTCTAGGGTTTAGAGAGGGAAGCCATGTTTATACCTTTTTGATTGTGGTTTGATGTTCTTCAATAATTGGATTGAATTAAAATAATTCCTATTGATTTGTTATACTTGTTTAATTCATGTAATTGCGCAATATCATGAGTTATGTTTAGCTAATAAGAATTAGAATCGAAAGATCATATTCATTAGAGGCTTGTTACAATAGGTAGATTTGATTATGTTGAGCGACCGTACTGGCATATGTTAATCTAGGAGTTGTTAATGCCTGACCAAGGATTAGCGAAATACTTCGTTTATTCGAACCTCAATCCAAGTGTTGTTGAACTATATTATATTGATTAAACTGGTATAAGCATGGTGGACCGATCGATTGCCCTAGGTTTTTAATTATTTGATAAATTCTCATTTTCCTGCGTTCTAGTTTACTCTAGCTTAGTTATTAATTCCTCAATTATTTTTCCTCTCTGGAAGTAGTTAGATAATTGAACATAAATCTGTAGAACTCCTCTCCCTGTGGATCGACCCGTATTTGCCAGTTTCTGCCAAACAGACACCGTGCACTTGCGGTATATTTTAAAACCCATCACCCCACAAGCCTAAAAACCGATAACTGCGATGAGTGGTCGACTGATATACAACTCGCTCTTGAAACCCGACGAAAGTTCTGATTTTTGGATGGCACTATCATGGCTGCCGAGCCACCTTTCACTGCTTCCGACTGGACTACGATCAATGCCATGCTTATCTCGTGGATTATGAACACTATTGATCCCGAAGTTAAAGGTACGTTAACTAAATATCTAGCTTATTATATCCATGTCTTGTCTCAGTTTATGCAGGCCCCTCGCCAGGAACATTGGGAGGCTGCCTTGTGAGTTTTTCGCTTTCTTAAAGGCAATCCTGATCAAGGGATTCTTTTGCCTTCCGACAGTGAACCTTCTCTTCAAGGGTGGTGTGATTCTGATTGGGCTGCTTGTACTCTTACTCAACGGTCCTTGACTGGTTGGATTGTGTTTTTGGGTTACTCGCCTGTTTCCTGGAAAACTAAGAAACAACATATGTATCTCGCTCCTCTACTGAAGCTGAGAATCGCTCTATGGCTTCTATCACTTGTGAATTAAAATGGTTAAAAGCTTTATTGTTAAGCTTAGGTGTGAACCATCCAAAGGCTATTCCATTATTTTGTGATAGTCAATTTGCTTTGCATATTGCGCAAAATCCTGTCTTCCATGAACGAACAAAGCACATTGATGTTGATTGTCATTTTGTTCGTGATGCTATTGTACGTTGAAGGTCTCATTGCTCCAACTTATGTCTCCACGAAGGCACAGTTAGCTGACATCTTCACTAAAGCTCTAGGTAAACAACAATTTGAATTTCTTGCTTCCAAGTTGGGCATTCTAGATCCCTCCCATGCTCAACTTGAGGGGGGTATTAAGAAGTATAGTATGATAAGTACTTTGCTTATCTTAAGCATCTAAATATTATCTCTTTATGGATTAGGATTTCTTTAATTCCTAGGACTCTTGTACTATATATTATGTTTTACATCAATAATAACACATCACAAAATTTATCCTCAATCATATTTTACATGTTCTAATTACTTGAACTGTGCTACGATCATGATAAGCGTACACGTAACTATTAAGTAAGCGAAATCCACACAAAAAATCAGCATAAGCAAAATATCATCAGAATGAACAAAATTATCAACAACATATAGCGAAAAACTACTACAATGTAACATCAACACAAATTAAATGTAAACCATGGAAAAATAAATGGTTTTGCCAACTGAAAAATGGAGTAGATTTGAAAAAAGATGGTGCATTACAAAAGATTTTGAGGTGCTCATTAAGAAAAGTCGATGTTCCAAATTTCAAGGTTCTTATATGTTTTGTCTAACTAGGAAGCATAGGTTACTAAGAGAAAAAGCCAAAGTGTGGAATAGAACTAGATTTGGCAACATCTTTGGACAAATCAGAGAGGTGAATATTGGATAGTAAACTTAGCCTAGTTCAATCTAGATTATCTAATACGAATGATTGTCCTACAGATATATATTGCCTTGCAAAGTAAATTTCATAAACGTGAACATCTTTTCAATTATCAAGAACAATATTGGAAACAAGAGACAAGGCCTCAAATTTTCTTAATTTGGGAGAGTCGAACACTAAGTTCTATCATGCCACAATTTCTATTAGAAGAAACTGTAACCATATTACTGCTATTAAAAATAATGATGGCATTAGCTTTTCTTACCCTAAACTCTAAAGATATCAAACAAATAATGGCTCAAGCTAAGCTTTTAAACAAAGGTTCCAGTCAAATAATAATCAATGTTTCTTTGACTCTAGCACTGATTTTAATCTTCTTAAATCGGTTCTTTCAGACGAATATAATAAGTTCTTTTGTAAGGACGTTTCTCTAGATGAAGTTAAGAGCATTGTTTTTTTTATCTTGCTCCTTGTAAGACTCCTGGCCTAGAAAAATGAAATACTGTGGTACTTTTGAGCGGTGAGATTGATATTTTAACCCTAAAAACAGTTTATGTGATTCGTGATTTGATTAATATTTCAAACTAAATAAATTAAAGTGCAAATTTGAAACCAAAATGGAAACGTATGTTTCGGCGTGGATTATATAATATATTAGCTCATATTATGACCACCACTATAGCTAGTTGGGATTGGAGATGGTTGCAAACTTGCAGTGTTCGATTCTGATCTCGTGGAACGTATATGGTCTTAAATAATGTTGGACTTTCGATCATTAATTTGGACATGGTCAATCAATCACTTTTTTTTTTGACACTGGATGAAAGAAAGCAACTTAAGCTAAAAACAACAAAACAAAGCAAATTAACTCGCGAAGGTTGTCATTGACTTCATGCAAAGTTTCGCGATATTATCAGCTTCTGCAATTTGTTCCCTAGGAACCTTTCGCACCATACACCAAGTAACTCGTTTTGGCTCTAGGCAAAACAAGATAAAATGGCCGCATTATCTAAGTTCCAATCACAAATAGAATAGTAGGCAAAATATACAATTGAACATCATAACTTTATTACATTATTAATCATAAAATTGAAGATAATTTTATTCTTTTTGTCCCCTAATAATAGTGCTTGCATAGTTGGAATAGTTCCCAGATGTCGCATAATTGGCAACCCTTATTATATAATGTATAATAAATTCCTTCAAGCTGTGGCTTCAATAATAGAGAGAATAGATTGAAGTGGAATGATGTTGAAGGAAGTAAAGCCAGCTTCCTTCAACAATTTCATCCACTCATCCTCAGTCCTTTCTTTGCCACCGATGGAATTTGTCATCATCAAAAGGTCAAGAGCAATGGCTGAATCATCAAACATTTCATGTCGTTGAGGGTGAAGATTTACTTCCACAATTATGACTTTTCCTTTCTTCTCGGATACTGCCTTTTGACAGTTCTTCAGGATTTTTAAGCAATCCTCATCAGCCCAATCATGCAAAACGTTCTGCATCACATAAAAAAAATTAAGTAGAATTTATTAGTAGAAATGCACTAATCTAACCATCTACATTGAGATACTTGTTAACTACAAAGTTTATAAAACTACTAACAACCATGCATGAAGCTGCCCCCCTCTCTTTTTTTTTCTCTCTCAAACCCTAGCCTCTCCTACTCCTTCTTCATCAGTTAGGCGCTGCCATGGATGATTTCATCTATGGTAAGCCCCTTTTCCCCTTTTATTTTCAGTTTTTAGTTCATTTTCTTGTTTTGTTGAATATATTAGTCTCTCTTTATGAGATTTTTTCAAATCCTGTTATGGGGATTTTAGTATCTGTTGTGGAGATATCCTTCTCCCCTATGGGAGTTGTGAGTATGGTTTTTTGTCGGTAAGTATGAGAAATTGTTCTCATTGGTTGAAGTTCGAGACTCAACATGAAGGTATTGGAATCTCGGATGCGGTCAAAATGGCTCGATCAAGAATGTTCTTCCCAAACTATGTCATGATGATAGACTTCCTCGATCATCAATAGCTGCTTGATTCAGCAAATACAAGGGGGATGCGTTGTATTGCTCGATCTGGTTCATTGTAGTTTCTTCGAAGACGAATTTGATTTAACCTTGTTTGATTGTATCTTATTTTTTTTAATACGTATTGTAGATGTCATTTGGCCTTCAATTGATGAAATTTCTCTTTCAAAAAAAAAAAACTACAAAGTTTGTACGTGCTACTACCCTACTATACATATATAGCACAAAAGGTTGAGTCTCATCTAAAATTTCTTATACTTCATTTATTTTAAGGTTCATATAGAGTTGTATGAGTATCTCTTCAAAGATCTACAAAATAAGTAAAATAACATCCACACATATCTTTCAAAAACCAAATAAATTATTATATATATATATATGTACAATTTTTTATTTTTTGTATTTGATTTGTGGTTAACATGATATATAGTCATACAAAAGTGTTCTACAAAATTGAGAAATATATATTATTACAGTCACATTAAGATAATATGTATGAGTAGTATTAACAGTGTCGTCTCGAACATTTTCGGGGTCCAGAGCGAAAACTAAAAAAGAGGCCCCTAAACAGCGGAGACGTATTTGCCGAAATGTGCGCTTGATATTATTGGAATATTGCCCCTTATTATATTATTGGAATACTAATTTGAATTTTCAGAATTTTTTCTGTCTACCGTATCAGCCACCATAAGAACTTGAGATGAGAGAAAGGAGACAGTAAAAGATAAAAATTGTTGGCATGTATGGTTGTGGGTTTAACTAGGAAGAATAAATAGAAAAAAATTATTAACATTAACTGAAGAATATTAATAATCATAGCTATGAGAATTGGGAGAGAAAAAGTTGAGAACTAAATAAAGTGAGAGAAAAAAAGTTGAAGATGGGGGAGTTTATTCAGAAGAAAAGCACAACCTCCCAAAACTATTTTCAAAAAAAAAAAATCCAGATTTTTTCAAAGAGGTGGGGTCCATCAAAAAGGGGTCTCTAAGCCATCGTTCAGGATGTTCCCCCTATTAGCTGGCTCTGGTTGTAAATGGGCCAAATTGGAACAAGGATCGTCCCAGCCTGCTGCCACTATCCCTTTATGGCACAAGAGACTCTATGGTGGGTCGTGGGCCACTTAGAGACATCATTTTTGAATTTTTTGGCCTAAGCCTAGCACGAGTATGATGGATCAGCCTGCCTCTTAGCCCACTCATTAAAACTAGATAAGAAAAAAAAAATTAAAAAATTCCCAAGGGAGGGTCCATTAGGCCATTCTTGAGCCTTCTCTTTGAAATTTAGACATGAGTCTGGCCCAACATAATTTTCTTTGGCCTATTTGAAACCCAACCTGAGGTGGCATGAGGCCCGCTGGCCCATCATTGTGTGGGTATGAGGCTCGTTGGCCCCTCAAATGGGCCGACATGACCCAGCCCGTTCACAACTCTGAGTTGTATATATGTCTACTATTTTCGGAAATTCACTAGAATCCATATACATTTTTTTTTGAGGGAAAAAAAAAACATTTACTTATATATGTTCAATCAAATATAGTGAAGCTATTAATATAAAACAAAATGAGATATATTGCTCAAATTTTAGAAAAAGCACTACTTACCTTTAGGATAACATTGTTAGCAGAAGGAATCTCCTTAAAAATGTCACCACCAACATGAGTGACCCCATAATGTAAAGGAGCATTTGCAACAACATGAGGCAAATCAATATTAATACCCTTAAGATGAGGGTATTCTTTAACAATGTTAGCCACCAACTTTCCAGTGCCACCCCCAACATCAACAAGACTGCCTTCTAACTTACTAAACCCATCCTTATACCCTTTGATAACAGCATCTATGATAGGTCTAGTAATAGCAGCCATACCACTGTTAAACATGCTATTAAACTCAGGGTTGTTAGATGCCATTTCCCAAATAGACTCTCCATGAGCCTTAACAAAAGGGATTCCACCATCCTTGATCGTATGGCTAATCTCGTACCATGGTTTCGTGACCGAATGGTCGGTAAGGGTTAGTAACATAGGAGCTAGGCTAAGCTCTTGATCATGCAAGAGCCACTTAGAGGTTGTGGTTAGACCATACAAGGTTTCCCCTGATGGTGGTTCATTGCAATGAGCGGTGAAGATTTTCTTTCGAACGAGCATACGCATGACACGTTCAAGACACATAATATTAAGGGAAGGATAGGCTATTTTTGAGGCTATTTGAGATAAGCTCATTGGTTGGCCATGCGAGTGAATGATATCGGCGACGCGAAGCTCTACAGCAGATCTTAGCACTAGGCTATCTGCGTAGGCAAAGATGTGCTTGTACACCTCGGCCTGGCCTTGGAGGAGCTCAGCATCCTCAGTAACATTTCCTAGTACTAATTCATTGCTTCCCATTTTTCTCTCGGTTAATTCTACTCTTTACCAAATACAATACTTAGTTTTGATTTTGGTTTGAGTACTAGTTATACATGTAGGAGTGTCACATGAACACATATATATATGTATATAATTCAGGATGAAATGATGGACTATTCCAAACAAGAATAGTAGTGAGTGTAAGTTGATGCTTCATTTTCATTCAGGGTCCTACTGTTTATATCAATATGCAAGTGGGTAGGAATTGTTGAAATATGTAAAATTAAGAAGGCGTAAAATTAAGAAGCTAAGGCAGAAGTGTACACAAGAGACCAAAATTGAATGCATTACAAATTATCTAACTTAACATTCTTGTTCCAGTAACCTTCTCATGTTAGCTTTGAACCCCCGGTGCACTTCTTGAGTTAGAAAATGAAGAATTACAAACATTCCTAAAAGGTAGTTTTCTGTATCATATCATAGGTAGCTGATAGGGATTTTGAGGTAGTTTTCAATATACTAATTCAAATGAAGTGGCAGCTTCTAACTTCTAAGCCTGTGCAACTCATATGCTATTTCAAATACTAATGGTAGATTTTAAAGTTAAGTCTCCTGTTTGTTTTTTTCTTAGGTAAGATGAAATCCCTTGCATAAGTGAGGGGAAATTTGAGAATCCCACTTTTGTGAGGGGTAAAAACTAAGAATCGAACTCTTGTTATATGAACAGAAGGATGACCTTCAACCAATTAGGTGAACCTTAATTCTTTTCATTTTATTTTCAAGATCTACTATGAATTTGTTAATGTTTCATGATATTAGACTATTAGTCAATGAAGTGGTACTGTGAGTGCATGAGCGAATCGTTGAATTCTCTTGTACGACGGGGTTCTAAATTTCTAATTAGACTATTAATACCTCGTCAAAATTTGACAAAAGAAAAGTACTTATCAAAAGAAAAGTATTTCGTTTGATAGAAATTTCACCCATCTTAATAGTTAATACCTCGATTTCAAACGAAATACTTTTCTTTCTGTCAAAATTCAAAAAAGAGAAACCTCGATTTCAAACAAAATATTTTTCTTTCTGTTCATAATTAGTTTGAAAACTTTTTTTTCATTTGTCCCAAATTATTTTATTTAAACACTTTCATTTTTGAATTTTGATAATGCCCCACGCACTTTTATTATAATACTGTTTCTAATGCTCCTCTGATAAAAAAGAATTAGTACCTCCGTTCCTTTTTAATCTACACGATTTTCTTTTTAGGATGTTATTTTTTACTCCCTCCGTCCCAAAATATAGTTCATGTTTTTATTTTGAGAGTCAAACTTTAAAATATTTGACCAATTATTCTCATTAATGTATACAAAAAAACATATTCATGTGGGGTATTGTTAGATTCGTCTCAACATATACGTTCATAATATCAACTTTTTAATTTTTTTTACTAATACAAAATAGAAGATATAGTAGGTCAAAGGTACGTCTTGGAGATTGTGCAAAAAGAAATAGGAACTATATTTTGGGATTGAGGGAGTAATAATTACACTGTTACTTTTTTTTTAGGCAAAAGCTAACGAACGCCCATGGGGTGTTAGATAAGATAACTAAAAATGGAAATATTAAAGGAATCTAAACATTAATTAGACCGATTGATGCATGATTTTGGCATGCATCCTAAGATTTATACCATTTCAGAAAATATATTTAGTACTTATCTAACGTACCGAGACGTTCGTTAACAAGATCCTTTTTTTTAATACTCTTTCCCTTTCTCCATACCTACCCCCACTACATAACCCCACTACCACTCCCAACTTACTCATATTTTAATGATTCTCAGGCCCGTCCCTGAGCCTGGATAGGAGGGGCGCCCGCCCAGGGAGAAAAGACCCAAATTACTGGTTAGTAATCTGCCATTGATTATAAAACAAATCTGCACTAATTACATTTAAGAAGCGTTGAGTTGGGTCAACGGTTTACTAAATGAGACAATGATGATTCTGGCTCTGTTTGGCAAATAGAGTTTAGAGTTTAGCTGTTTGAGTTTAGAGTTTGCTGTTAGAGTTTTAACTTTTTGTGCAGCAGATTTAACTTTTAGCTGTTAGAGTTTAGAGTTTAGCTGTTAGAGTTAAGAGTTTGCTCTAAAACTCTAATTCCCAAACACCCCTTCTGTATCTCTCGGTCTCTCCATCCCCGGTTCAAATCCCACCTAAGGTGGTTTTCATTTTTTCAATTTTTTCTTTTTTCTTTTTTGGTTTTCTTTTGTTTTCAATGATTTTAATAGCTACCTAAGCTTTAGTAGGTGGGTTTTTCCCCGGGAAAATTTCATAAAACTACCTTTTATAATTAATTTTTTTTCAAAAAACTACCTTTTAAAAATTTTCTTTCAGAAAATTACCTTATATAACAAATTTGTTTCAATATACTACCATTTTACCATAAATGGGGTTTAATCACTAATAATTGAGTCACCGTAAATTGCTATTCTTTCCTCCCCTATCGTTTCTCTCTTCTTTTCTCGTTACTCCATCGGCAGCAACACCTAGGGCGATTGTTATTTATTGATTAGTATTAAATATAAACGTAACATGGTAGTATATTGAAAGGAATATGTTATATAAGGTAGTTTTTTGAATGAAAATTTTTAAAAGGTAGTTTTTTGAAAAAAGTTGGTTATAAAAGGTAGTTTTTTGAAAATTTTCTTTTTTCCCCTTCTCATATAGAGTATTAACTTTGTCCATTTTGCTATTTCCTATCCCTTTCTATTTTGAAATTATTCATTTGCCCCACTTCGACTATAAAGTTACTAAACGTATATAAGAACATATGTTAATATAAGATGTCATTAGATTTATCTCAATGTGTATTAATTTCTAATGTTCTATTTCACAAAAATTATATAAATCAATAAAGTAAGATAGTTAAAGATATTACATGTTAATAAAGTAGTGTATTGATAAACGGTGAATATCAAAGTGGAGGTGTTAAAAAGGAAGGGGGTTTTCTTTTTGCACAATTCAAACCCAAAGAATTTTTTTAAAAAAAGTTACTAAAAGAATTAAGTTACTAAAAGTATATAAGAACATATGTTAACGTAAAATGTCATTAGATTTATCTCAATGTATATTAATTTCTAATGTTTTATTTTACAAAAATTGTATGAATCGATCGATAAAGTAAGATAGTTAAAGATACTACATGTTAATAAAGTAGTGTATTGGTAAAACGTGAATATCAAAGTGGAACGGTTACAAAACGAATGTGGTTTTCTTTTTACAAAATTCAAACCCAAAGAAATATTTAAATAGTAATCCAAAAGGTCAAAGATCTTACGCAATTCCATAATCCAATGAAACTCCAACCGACAACGCATCAATGAGGATAACGTTATAAATATAAAAAGCAAGATTGACTTAATTTAGGAAGATATATTATAATAATATAACCATCAATCTAGTGGGTATCTTATTAAAAAATGTAAGCTAAAATAAATCTAGATTTCATTAGCTAAAAAAACCATTTCTAAATTTCTAATATAACTTTAACCATTAATATATTTAAATCAATATATGTCAAGAATAGTATTTGACATTATGAAGGGCCCATATTTCTTAGTTTGCCCCAGGGCCTCTAAAATATCAGGAACGGGCCTGATGATTCTTAAATCTTACCCACACGGCCACACCATACTCTCTCCTCACTTTCAGATCTAGCCACCTCTCTCTCTTCGTCTTCTACCTCTCTTTCACCACGGTAGCAACCTTCACTTCTTTACTTTACTTTCTTTTGTTTTTTCACAAACCCACCAAAAAAAATTGAACCTTTTTAGAGCAACTTGAATGGTGCAAAAAAAGGACTTGCTAGCAATTTTGCAAAATGCTTAGCTAGTTGCTAGACCATTAGATCACAAAATGGAGTTTTATTTTTGCTAAGTAAATTGGCTCTATAGAGCAAATTGGCTTAGCCAAAATGTTGGGTCCCACACAACAAATAGCTTTTTAATAAATGATAATATATATATATATATATATATATATATATATATATATATATATATATATAAGCAACAAATAGTTTAGCTAAACCACTAAAGGAAAGTTGGCTAAAGATAAAACAGTAAAACTAATATGGACCCGGTGCACACTAACTTAGTGTGCACCTTATCCATCTCACGTGAGTTTTAATGATTACAACTTTCCGTTTTTGCCGCGTTCAGTCTTCCCCTATTTTCTCTCTCCTGATAACTTCTCTCTCCTCTGATAACTTCACTCTCCTGATAGTGTATTTTTGAAACAATATAGTGTATTTTGAAATGATATAGTGTACTTTAAAATGATATAGTGTATTTTAAAATGATAGTATTTTGCTGAGTTTTTTGGCCTAATAGTGTTGCATGTTATAGTGTATATTGACATGATATAGTGTATTTTGAAATGATATAGTGTATTTTGACATGATAGTGTTTTGCTGTGTTTTTTGACATGATAGAGTTGCATGATATAGTGTGTTTTGACATGATATAGTGTATTTTATAATGTTATAGTATAGTTTATTTGTATATTACACAAAATTATCATAATTGATCGTTATAGTGTTTGACATGATAGTGTATTTTGACATGATATAGTGTATTTTAAAATGATATAGTGTATGTTTGTTCAGAACAACTGTTTTTGTTAAAATTTTAGGGCGAGAGAATATTATTGAAGAGAGAGAAAATCGCGCGGATTTTGGAAAGCGGGAGTGACTAGTTTGTAGTGGGGCACGTGTCTAGGCCTGGTCCACACTATTTTTAATGTGAACCGGGTCCACGCAAGACGGATTGAAGATAAAAATAGCTAAGGAAAATGACGTGGCATCTTTAGCCAAGTATCATTTTAGCTAACCATTGAAGTTGCTCTTAAATCTCCATTTAGGGGAAAAAAACTTTTTCTTCTTCTCCTCACAATCACCCAGTGGCGGAGCCAGTATAGGGCACGCGGGGTCACGTGATCCCTCGAATTAAAAAATTAATTTTAAGGATATAGGCATTGCAAAGAAACTGCGTCCCGCGCATCTCTTCTTGCGCGCCACGCATGAACTTTGCGCTCCACGCATTCGTTATGCACTCCACGCATTTCATTATGCGCTCCACGCATTTCCTTCGAGCGCAAGCTTCGCTCACACTTTGCTACACTTGCGTTGACTCTATCTTCCCCTGCTTCTTATTTTTGGCATTAAGTATTCATCACTTTCTCCATTAGCAGAAGCTGGATCTTTTTTTTTGGATTGAAAGATGGGAATGCTTGTATGATCATTCTCACACTTGAAATAGAAAGAGGAGAGAGAAAGAGAGTGTGGAATAAATTATAATACTAATTTTGCATAGAAATGGCTAGACTATGCTTCAATGAATTGCACAGTTTGATCCTCGTTATAATCATTATGGAATAAGAAGTTTGACTCTAACCTGGTCAAGAAAGAAGAAGTTCCAAGCTCGAGACATGGTGGAAGGACGAGGAACGACTGTAACCACCACAGAAAGGAGGGAGTAATCAGCACATATGCAATTCGCATGAACAAGGTATATGTAGAGCATCAATTTCTTACGTGATGTTCAAGAATTGGAGACAGATAAATGCTTAATAGTATATTAGCGATTCGCTTCAGTTTAGCAACCAGCACGTTTATAGTGAATGTAAGGAAATTATCATTTCTTCATGATTTTACGTTACAGTTGGAGAACGGCAGTAAGTGAAAGACACGGAGTTCCGAGCAAAATATTGACCACTTGCATGCTTGTTCTTAGATATGCTTTTTTTTATTTACTAGAGATTTCTCAAGGATTTTGAAATTTCTCGTTGTATTTAGACTTACTTGTTGGGTTGTGACCCAAATTCTTTAAGTATGGCCCATTTATCAAAATGCCCATAATATATTATCCTAATACACCACTAAGTTGCATTTGTAGAGATTATCTCATGATTTGTCTAGAACAATCATCAAGTTCATGAAATCTCTACAATGTCGGCAAAACATTCCATCATTTGGTGATGGAATTCTCTAGACCATTGTTGAACTTTGTAGAGCTCATACTGCCGACATATTTCACCTCCAATCACCAACTATAAATATGGATGATGGGCATCATGTTGGGCATAACCAAAAAATAATCAACCAACTCCACAAATCCAAACAATACTAACCCTCCTTTCTTATAACCCATCTTGTATTATTAATCCACTATCCTTTATAATACTCCTTTGTGAGTTTACTATAGTGAAAGTTTTATTTGTACCACTCACCCTAATAAGTTTCAGGTGATTCTTGTACTCTCCTATTTTCATATAGTGGATTTTGGGTACTCGTCGTCCGTGGGTTTTTTGCCTCTATTTGAAGATTTTTCCCACGTTAAATTGTGTGTCCATCTCTTACTACTTTTCTTGAGACATATTTCCAACTCTATTTATTTTTCTCAATCTCTACATCTTTAATCTACTTCCGCTACGCACTCACAACCCTAACATTACTTTATTTGTAAATTACCTTCAATTTTTATGCTGATTTTTTTTTTTGTCATTTTCTATTAATTACCATTTTGGTGGTTGATTAATTTTGCAGCTGTGTTGGTTGGGTTTGGGAAAGATAAAGCGGCGTGTTTGAGGTGAAAAATGTGGTGGTTACGCGAGAATTAGATGGTTTTTTAGTGGTGATGGTGGTTGTGGCGGCGGTGTTGGTGATAGTGATGAGGAGGTGGCGGCGGTGGTTGTCCTTGATAGAGGTGGTTCTCTTTTTTCTACCCTCCTTTTCCTCTAACTAGTTTTTAGGCTCGGGCTATGCCCAGGTAACTATAATTTATATATATTAATATTTTTAAAAATTATAATACCAAATATTACATGATTTAGTGGTTAAAACTTTAATATACCGACTCGAAGTTATGAGATCAAATCTTATACCATACATTTTTTAACTTTTTGGTGTATGTGTGGTTTTTATGAAGTAAGCACTCTAAGGGATAGCGCCACGTGACACAAATCCTTGTTTAGGAACGCCTTTTAATATATTAGTAAGATGTCAGCTATTTCTTCGTTTTCTCCCAAACCTAACCGTCTAGATTAAATAGGAACAGAGGTAGTAAGTAATAAAATAAGTCCCTCACTTATCTCTTTTAATAAAAATATAACCAATTTTGTTTGTTATGTTATATTTGTTTTCGTAGTTATTGAATATCTAATAGAAATGTCGTACAACTTTCAATTAATAAATTATCTCATACTTTCGAAAATTCTAATTGATATAAAACTTTTGGATTTTTTGTCCAAATATAGCACGTGCTACGGAGAGGTGGGTTAGGTCTAGTGCTACCCATTATTATCAAATGGCTCAACCACCGGTTGTACGCTTGAGTTGTGGTTTGTAGTATCTAGTAACCATATTGAAACGTTTGAAGGACATCTTCCTTCCGCTAAGAAGAAGAATTATTACATAGTTCTGTTAGATATTAGAATTATGATATTAGTGGAAGAAGTCATATATGAAAAGAGAGGAAATATAAATTGTTTTCAGCTGAAGTTGAGGAGAAAAAAATCGAGTGTTTCCGTATTACCGCTCCACCGAAGGTTGTGGCTGCATAGTATGTAGTGTAAGGGAGGAACTATAATTTCCCCATTTTAATGGGCCTCAAGTTTGGTTGAGGGAAGAAAATATTATTGGAGAATTATTTCTTCATTGTCTAGCTTCGTTGTGATCTTAATTTTCAGCTCAAAATTATGTGAAATATAGTTGCTAGGCATGAATTTTTTTATCTATCTATAGTTTTATTCAACTGAGGAGAAGAAGCTACAGAAAAACAAAAAGAAAATACAATGAAAAGAAAAACATGAATTTGGCGAGGTAAATTGTAAGATCGATGCCTTGAATCTGGTGAAAATGCGGCTTATTGGGGGGAATTGAGTGTTCGCTCAGTCAACCGGGCGAGTCACGCCCGACCTGACGGAGTCGCCCGCCCAGGCGAATTGGCCTAGGGACCAAGCGAGAGCCCGGGTAGAAAGATCGTCAAATCCGTTTGCACGCCCGACCGGGCGATCTGGCCCGGTCAACAGGGCAGGACCTGTTTTGACGCGGGGAAGCGATTTCGAGTCGGGGTATAATTAGGCCTATAACCTAAATCGTTGAATTCGACGATTTAGTATAAAACACATCTGTAATTCTGGTTATCCATCTCATCAATAATATTATTCTCTCTCTGTCTGTGGATGTAGCCAACACTCCGTTGGTGAACCATGTTAAATGTGTGTGTGATTTCTCTTTGTTTTGCATTCAATATTTGTTCTTTTTCACATCTGTCATAACAAATTGGTATCAGAGCTTTGTGTTCGATCCGGGTGAGAAAGATGTCTGGGATGAATGTGAAAATCGATAGATTCACTGGGAGAAACAGTTTCAGTATGTGGCAGATCAAGATGCGGGCTTTACTGAAGCAACAACGGTTGTGGGCACCGTTGGCAAAGAAGTCATCGGATTCAGAAACCGCTGAGATGGCCGTTCTGGAGGAGAAGACACATTCAACGATTATGTTGTGTCTTTCTGACGACATAATTACAGAGGTAGCGGAGCAGGAAACCGCCGCCGGTCTGTGGTTGAAGTTAGAGAGTCTGTACATGACGAAATCTCTAACCAACAAGTTGCTTTTGAAGCAACGTCTGTTCAGCCTGCGTATGCAGGAAGGTATGTCTCTGAGGGACCATCTAGATAAATTGAATACTATCTTGCTAGATCTTCGTAATATTGATGTTAAAGTAGATGATGAGGATGCTGCTTTAATTCTGTTAGTATATTTGCCTTTATCGTATGAGAATTTTGTGGATTCTTTTATTGTTGGGAAAGATTGTCTGTCATTAGAAGAAGTAAGATCTGCTCTTCATACTAGAGAAGTCCGTCATCATACATCTGGTTCTAGTATAGAAAACCAGACATCTGGATTAGTTGTCACTAGAGGTAATGGACAGGGAAAATCTGGTAAAAAGAAATCGAACCATAAAAATTCGAATTCTAAGAGTCCTAAACCTAATGATGTCTGTAATTACTGTAAGGAAAAGGGGCATTGGAAAAATGAATGTCCTAAGAAAAAGAAGCAGCAGGACAAGAATGAAGGTTTTGCTGCTCTGGCAGAAACTGATGGTAATTCTGAGGAAGATCTGGCCCTAGTTGTTAATAACCAGTCACATTATAGGCATGTGTGGGTTCTTGATTGTGGGGCATCGTATCATATTAGTCCCTGCTGAGAGTGGTTTTCAACTTATGAGCAGATAGATGGGGGCAGTGTTTCTATGGCCAACAGTGCTCCCTGCAAAGTAGTTGGAATAGGCTCCATCAGATTGAGGACTCATGATGGTACATTCTGTACCTTGAACGAAGTTAGGCGTGTTCCACTGATGACAAAGAATCTGATATCTTTAAGTCTTCTTGACAGTAGAGGGTTCAGTTTTCAAGGTGAAGGTGGAGTTATGAGTGTCTGCAAGGGTTCGAAGGTAGTTCTGAAAGGTATTAAAAATGGTACCTTGTATTTTCTTCAAGGTTCTACTGTGATAGGTTCTGCTGCTGTTGCATCATCTGAAGTTCCCAAGGAGGATATGACCAAATTGTGGCATAGGAGACTTGGACATATGGGTGAAAGGGGGGTGCAAATTCTGTCAAAAAGGGATCCTCTGTGTGGGCAGAAGGTGCTGGATCTTGAGTTCTGTGAGCATTGTGTGTTTGGGAAGCTTCATCGTAGTAAGTTTCCAAAGGCTGTGCATACTACAAAGGGCACACTTGATTATATTCACTCTGATTGTTGGGGTCCTTCTCGAGTTAAATCTACTGGAGGTCACAGGTATTTTATGTCAATGATCGATGATTATTCAAGGATGACTTGGGTAATTATGATGAAGCATAAAAGCGAGGCCTTCATGAACTTCAAGCAGTGGAAGGCTTTGGTGGAAAATCAAGCTGAAAGAAAGATAAAAAGGCTGCGAAAATAATGGTCTGGAATTTTGTTGGTCTGAGTTTAATGAGTTCTGCAAGAATGAAGGGATTGCACGCCATCATAATATCAGGAATACTCCACAACAGAATGGGGTAGCAGAACGCATGAATCAGACATTGTTGGAGAGAGCGAGGTGCATGCTCTCTAATGCTCGGTTACCTAGAAGATTTTGGGCAGAAGCTGTAAGTACAGCTTGCTATCTGATCAACTGTGGACCTCATACTGGTATTGATTGTAAAACACCTTATTAGGTGTGGTCTGGTAAGCCTGCAGATTATTCTTTGTTGAGAGTTTTTGGTTCTACTGTTTATTATCATGTAAGTGAGGGTAAATTAGAACCTAGAGCTAAGAAGGGTGTATTTGTGGGTTTTGGGAGTGGAGTTAAGGGCTATAGAATCTGGTCACCTTCTGAGAGTCGAGTTATACTTAGTAGAAGTGTAATATTTGATGAAAATTCTATGCTTAACCCCACTGTGAAGTTCATGGTGGTCTCTGTTGGTAGTAATGTTGATAAACAGGTGGAGCTGCAATTCACTCATGATGAGAGTGAATCACAGCACCAAGGTGGAGAAGATCAACATGGTGCTACAGAATCTGAATCTTCTAGTCATCAATCTGCCTCATCTGAAGCACATCGAACTAGCATAACACTTGATAGAGCTAGAGAGTTGGTGTGGGACCTCCTAGGAGGTATGGTTTTGAGGATATGGTTGCTTATGCACTGCAGTTTGCTGAGGAGGTGGAGGTAGATACTCATGAGCCATCCACCTACAAGGAAGTTGTCTCAGGTAGTGAGTCTGCTCAATGGCTCGCTGCTATGGGAGATGAAATGGAGTCTCTGGATAAGAATCAGACTTGGGAGCTAGTCAAACGTCCCAAGGAGAGAAAAATTATCACTTGCAAATAGGTTTTCAAGAAGAAGGAAGGGACCTCACCTTCTGAGGGGGTCAAGTATAAAGCTCGGGTTGTTGCAAGAGGGTTCACTCAAAGGGAATGGGTTGACTATAATGAGATTTTCTCACCAGTGGTCAGACACACTTCCATCAGGGTGCTACTAGCAATAGTTGCACATCAGGATCTTGAACTTGAGCAACTAGATGTGAAAACAGCTTTTCTACATGGAGAGTTGGAAGAAGAGATTTATATGACTCAGCCAGATGGGTTCCAAGTTCCTGATAAAGAAGACTATGTTTGCAGACTGAAGAAGTCCTTGTATGGGCTAAAGCAGTCTCCTAGGCAGTGGTATAAAAGGTTTGACATATATATGATTGAATTAGGCTACAACAGGAGTCTGTATGATTGTTGTGTGTATCACAACAAGCTGGATGATGAATCATGGATTTATTTGATCCTGTATGTAGATGATATGCTCATAGCTGCAAAGTCCAAGTCTGATATTCAGAGGTTGAAGGGTCTTCTCAGTGCTGAGTTTGAGATGAAGGATTTGGGTGCTGCGAAAAAGATTTTGGGGATGGAGATTTATAGGGAAGGAGATCAGAGGAAGCTTTTCGTGTCACAGAAAGGCTACATTCAAAAGATTTTGTCAAGGTTTGGCATGTTAACAACTAAGCCTATAGATACTCCAAGTGCCTCCAATAATCATTTGTTTGTTGCTTTTGCACCCAAGTCTGCTGAGGAGAAGGAGTACATGAGTCGGGTTCCCTATGCTAGTGCAGTAGGGAGTCTGATGTATGCTATGGTCTGCACTAGGCCGGATCTTACACATGCAGTCAATGTTGTTAGTAGGTTCATGGGTGATCCTGGTAAGGAGCATTGGCAGGCAGTCAAGAGGATTTTTCGTTACCTTCGAGATACGTCTGATGTTGGTCTCATTTATGGGAATGATACTCAGTGTTTAGTTACTGGTTATTCTGATTCTGATTATGCTGGAGATGTAGACAGTAGAAGGTCTATGACTGGTTATGTATTTACTCTTGGTGGCTCTGTTGTTAGTTGGAAGGCAACTTTACAGGCTACCGTTACTTTGTCTACTACTGAAGCAGAGTACATGGCATTGACAACAGCTGCTAAAGAGGGAATATGGTTAAAGGGGCTAGTCAGTGATCTTGGTTTGCATCACGATCAGGCCATTGTGTATTGTGACAGTTTGAGTGCAATATGCTTAGCCAATGATCAAGTCCATCATGAGAGAACTAAGCACATTGATGTGAGATATCATTTTCTGAGGAGTGAGAATAGGGTTAAGGTGAAGAAAGTAGGTACTGCTGATAATCCTGTTGATATGTTCACTAAACCTGTTCCACAGAGTAAGTTTCAACATTGTTTGAACTTGCTCAATGTTCGTGATTGTTAGTTGCCCTTTCACTAGTGGAATAAAGTTCAACTGTTGCGGTCAAAACCGGACTTACCGCTGCGGTTTTTGGCCGCAACGGTTGGACTAGCAGCGGTAGCCAAATTTTAGCTGCTGCGGTTCCGAACCTTTAGTTATTAATTTACCGCTGCGGTTTTGACCCAAAACCGCAGCGGTTAAGCAAGTTAACTGCTGCGGTTTTGACCAAAACCGCAGCGGTTGACCACCCCAAAAACCAAAAAAAAAATTTTTTTTTTGCATTTGTTCATTATTAATCGATATAAAATCAATAGTATATATGAATACTCATTAAAATTAATCAGACCTCACTAAAAAGCACCCAACATCAAGGAGTTCTGATGAAACTTTTCGTTCTATTATCTGTAGGTTCTATGCTAGATATATACAACAGCAGCAATAAGAAACCAGAAACATGAGAATCTAAACAGTTTGCAATAACGTAAAATGAACATAGAGATACTATGTCTCATAGTCATGTTCCAAAACAAAATTGAAGCAAACAGAATCACTATTATCATATACATTTCAGCACCCTTCACTGAAGCAGAGTTGGACAAATGAACTCGAGTTGCATGAATATGGACTCACACAAGCATGCTGAAGTGCTTACCCCTTCAAAAGAGCATAGAAGAACAGGGCGAGGAATTATCTCTCCTCCGAGATTCTCCTTGGTGATTAGATTAAGATCTGGAAGCGAAAATGTCCCAACACTTATATCTGTCCACATTCCAACAGCAGCTAGCTGACTATAATTTGGATTTTGACAGATGGGATTTATGTCAAGAGATGATATCTCATACTCCAATTGTGCATGTTTCACTTCTGTCAAGAATCCATCACCAATTTTCAAGTAAACAAGATGCCCACCACCGGTGGCAAGTAGAACCTGCAAAAGCATGTGGTCTCAAGTAGATCAGAGATTTAAGGGTCTTTAGATGGGGAACAATATACTGCACATTGACCTTTGCTTTGATTCTATTCAGATTTGAATAGAAATTTTACATTGTTGGCAACAAGATATAATTATTTGAGCGAGGTAAAGGGCAAATATTGCTTGCAGCACCAGGCAATGACTACTAAGAATTAATTTTTTACACTGCCCCCACCCCCGAACCGCCCCCACCCCCCCTGCACCGCTCCCCCCCCCCCGCACTTCCCCACCCCACCGCACCGCCCCCACCCCCGCACCGCTCCCACCCCCGCACTCCCCACCCCCACCGCACCGCCCCCACCCCCGCACGTTTATTGTTTGCGCGTTCGCGCTTATTTTATGTTTTGTATCAAAAGTCAAAACTTTTTATTGTTCACTTCACGCAGTAAACACAAGGCATCCAATGTAAACAGAACATCTAAATCAACTAGCAACCTTTCAAATTTTTTGCGGTTGAAGATGATTTGAATACGCAAAGTTCAAGCAAAGTTCCTGTTGGCTACATTGATTTAATTTGAATACGCAAAGATCTAAATATAGCGGTTTTAACAATATTAAGAAGGGAGCACAGAAACATGCTAATGAAAGGAAGGGGGATAAGCATACCACCAGATCTTGACCCTCTTTTTTCGCTTTAACAAGAGGAGAGCACAACTTGTCTGGATTTCCATACTGAAACTGCAGTGTTCTTGAAGATAAAACAACTGGGATTTTGTTAGTTTTTTACTTGAGATTTTACTTTGTTCTGTGGTAGTAAATCAATATTTTCAGGATTAACAATTACTCCAGCATTATCAATAGCAGCAATGTATAAATTGATCATGAGAAATCCAACCAAGAGGCAAGAACAAAACAAAACAAAATAAACAAAACATGTCATAAGCTCCCTTGTTTGTCAGTAATGTCCCAATCAACAAAACATGTCATAAAACACATTTCATTATGCAACAAACAGCATCTGGCGGTTTTCTAACCAAGATATTTGCAATGATGTAACTATTCAGAGCATATAGAACTACTTCGATCCGAAGAGATCTTGTAGTGCAGCAAATAAATCCGATAGATCTTCTCGTGATGTTCAAGTCTGGTGTTTAGGGGTTTAGGGGAATTGAGAACAAGATAGAACCATGTCACGCTGTCCAATAGATACGAGGATAACAGCAAGCAGGGGAATATACAACATAAGAACAAAAATTAACCCCAAATGATACAACATAAGAACATAAATTTCAGTAAAAAGATTAGGGTTTAAGCATAAAATCGCACCTTTAAATGAAAAACAAGATCTGATAATTTCTCCCAAACTATCTGATAATCACGAACCCTAAAGCACACACTCGCTTCATTCGCTTCAGTTCAAAACCCAAACTCATGCCGGAGTTTCGTAATCAACGGCGAGAGCACTCGCGAAAACAATGGCGAGTGGATTCAACGACAATTGAAGGGTGAAGGTGTGAGATGAGAGAGAAGAGAGGACGTGAGGAGAATGAAAGGGAGGACAGCGATAAGGTGGAAGTGGCGTGAAAATCAGAGAGGAGAGAAATGGTGAGGAGAGAGGAGAGAGGAGAGATTTGGAGTGAGAGAAGAGAGGAGAGGAAATGGTGAGGAAGAGAGGAGAGAGTTGGGGCTCCAACTGTTACTGGGCCTTTCTCGTATGAACTGGGCTCAATTCAGCCCAGCGCTCAATAACAAACGCGAGTGTTAGACAAAAAAAAATAAGAAGATTAACCGTTGCGGTTGTCTATAGAAAACCGGATCGGTTTTCTGTTAACCGCTACGGTTCTCTAAGAACCGCAGCGGTTTATGTTCCCAAGTTTCCCACCCAAAATTTCAAGGATTTACCGATTCGGTTATCTTAAGGACCGCAGCGGTTGTGTTGTGACATATAGCGTTTTTTCCACTAATGTTTGGGGCAAGTCTGGGGTCCCTTAGGAGCTAATCTGGTGTCCTTAAGGGACAAATCTGGCCTGGTTGTCTTTCGGGCAAATCTGATTGTAGGGAGAATCTGAGCATTGTGTTCAATGCGTCTGTTATCTGTTTTTGGTTCGTTGTGAGAGGATTCAAGTCAAGGTGGAGATTTGTAAGATCGATGCCTTGAATCTGGTGAAAATGCGGCTTATTCGGGGGAATTAAGTGCTCGCCCGATCGACCGGGCGGAGTCGCCCGCCCAGGCGAATTGGCCAAGGGACCGGGCAAGAGCCCGGGCAGAAAGATCGTCAAATCCGTTTGCGCGCCCGACCGGGCAGCTTAGTTCAGGCTACCGGGCGGGCATTGCCTGACCGGGCGATCTGACCCGGTCGATCGGGCGGGACCTATTTTGACGCGGGGAAGCGATTTCGAGTCGGGGTATAATTAGGCCTTTAACCTAAATTGTTAATTCGACGATTTAGTATAAAACACATCTGTAATTCTGGTAATCCATCTCATCAATAATATTATTCTCTCTCTGTCTGTGGATGTAGCCAACACTCCGTTGGCGAACTACGTTAAATCTGTGTGTGATTTCTCTTTGTTTTGCATTCAATATTTGTTCTTTTTCACATCTATCATAACATAAAGCATAGTGTAACTTGAAAAAACTCCATGAAAGAAGGCCAGTTTAACAAAGAATTTTAAACATGGTTATGGAGGGTGGTAAGTTTACTAATAAAATAACTTTTATTTTCACTTTCTTAATCTTCTTAGCTTATTATATCAGTGCAACTGGATCTTCAACAGGGGCCATGGCCCTCTTAGGCCTCTACTATGCCTCTCCCCTGATGAAAGGTATGATATTACGAATTTTAGTTCTATAATAGAATGCGGAGGTGTGTGATTTTTTATTTTTGTGTACCAAATAGAAATGTCAATAGTATATGGATATTATATGGAATTTCTCGAAAACAAAAGGTCGGTTTTTGTGTTATTACATAGCAATATTTTTCATTCACAACTATTGACTACTTAAGAGAATTTGTTACTCTTGATTTTCATGATTTTGCATATACAAATATCAGACTAAACATTTTCAAAATTAAATAATGTTAAAAGCAAATGATTATAATTAGCATCCTAAAATTAGCTATTCTGTTCTATTGGACTGAATTGAGCTGAACTGAACTGAATTTGTCTGAACTGAACTGAATAAACCTGAACTGAACTGAAGTGAATGAAAAATGTGAGAGGAAACTAACTGAACTGAACTGAATAAAACTGAACTAAACTGAACTCTCGAACTTCAAAATCATAGTTTCCATATGAGACCTTATAGTCTTATACTGTTAAATATGGGTCGGGTTTGGGCCGCACCCATCATAAGGAGAGAGAGTACACTTCACAAGACTAAGTAGGTTACACCTTAAAATCATATGTCAATAAGGGGAGTAGCCCATTGTCTTACACTAGTGGAAAAAAACAGAAGGGCTGCATTTTTTGAAAAACGCAACCCTTCTTAGTGAAGGCTGCGGTTAGCCCAAAAATTGCAGCCCTTCGTTTACGAAGGGCTGCGGTCAATGCAAAAACCGCAGCCCTTTTAGTGAAGGGCTGAGCCCTATAAATAATAAAGGGTTGCGTTTTTTAAAAAACGCAGCCCTTTATGGGCTTTTATTTAAATTTTTTTTGAAAGGAATACGCGGGCATAAAATATTAAGCGGGCTAGGGTTCTCACTCATTCTCCTTCCTTCTCCTCTCCCTCATTCTCTTTCCTCTCTCACGTCCTTCCTTCTCCCTCACCCTCCTTCCTTCTCCCTTCTCTATCACCCTCCTTCCTTCTCCCTCCTTCCACAACAACACGACAACAATGAATATTCGTTCTCTCTCACCCTCCGGCGGCAGCAACACCACGCAGCAACGAATATTCGTTCGTTCGTCCTTCTCCTCATTCGTCGTTCGTTGTTCGTCTTCTCTCAACGAGGGTTCGTCTCCTCTCAACGAGGGTTCGTCTCCTCGTTCGTCGTTCGTTGACCTGCGCCGCCTTGCCGCACCGCGCTGTTCCTCGTCGTTCGTCCTTTTCTTTGTCGGTCGAACTCCGGTCATCTCTTCCTCGTCGTCGAACTCCGCTTAAGCAACGACAGCAACAAGTGATGATTTTTCGTTTTTCAGATCTATAATTTCTTGATCTTTGTTTTGATTAATGTTCATGTAATTTCAGATCTATAATTTTTTCTCTTTTGTATTTTCGTTCGCTTTTTTTCATTTTTGTTCATTTTCGTTCATTTTTTTTCATTTTTGTTCATTTTCGTCCATTTTTTTTCATTTTCGTTCCCTTTTTTTCATTTTCGTTCGTTTTTTTTCATTTTCTTTTATTTATTTCATTTTTTTTCATTTTCGTTCCTTTTTTTTACCGTAAATTTCGATTGTTCTTGTTGATTTTCCCTGTTGTAAATTTCGACTGTTCTTGTTGTTCTTGTTGATTTTCCCTGTTGTAAATTTCTTGGTATATTTAGGAGTGAAAAAATGCCAAAAAAAATTATTTTTTTTATTTTTTTTTGGGTCAAAAGGGCTGCGGTTATGGTCAAAACCGCAGCCCTTTGTACAAAGAAGGGATGCGTTTTAGGCCCAAAACCGCAGCCCTTCCAATATATGGAAGGGCTGTGGTTTTGGGCCTAAAACGCAGCGGAAAGGGCTGCTGGCCAAAAACGCAGCCCTTAGGGCTGTTTTGACCGCAGCCCTTCCGTTTTTTTCCACTAGTGTTATAAAATGAACACATATCTCTTCTTTTATTAATGTGGGACACTAGGTCTAGGCCGCAACCATCATAAGGAGAGAGAGTCCACTTTACAAGACTAAGAGCATGAGCAATGGGTGGGCTAGCTTTAGTTGGTTTTACCATTTTTTCCTTTCTCTCTCCTTTCCTCCTTCTTACACCTCACATTCCACTAAATTCAAACCATAACTCATCTTTTTTCTTACAATGGGTGGGCTAGTCTAATTTGTCTTTCTATTTCTCTCTCCTACTTTGATTATACCTCACCATATACTCTCTCTCTCCTACCCAAAATCATTTTATTTTTTTATGGACTAGATAATTTGCATTCATATTTTAATTAGTGGGATTTTGATCTTTATTTATGCATTTTAATAATTCGTTATTTAATTAGTTAACTTAGGTTGGGAAGAGGTGCGGTAAAATATATCAAATTTGTGCTCAATTTATATATAAAAAAATTTCATAGCCCTTGGTGTAATTTTTTTAAAAAAATTATAAGCTGATTTTTTTAAAATTACCGTATTTATAAGCCTCATGGTAAATGAAGAAGGAAAATTCAGCAAATACTTGTAGCAAATAAAGCCACGTGGCTCCATGGTATTGCTGCGTTAGTCATGACTGACACACCGACCCTTTTTCATCTGTTGAAAGAAGTAAAACGCATGGCTGCACTTTTTATTTTCTTCCTTTCACCCTTCAACTGTGTCGTTTGACACTAGAAATCAATTTTTTAAAAAAATAAAGTTGCCCAGCTCTCCATGACACGCGACACCCACTGATTTGCGGACGGCACGCCATCCGAGGTGTCGTTGGTCTGGCAGTACAGACCACCCCAAAGCTAGACCAGGTTTTCACAATGGTAAAACCATTTACAACTTGGTGCTCCTACTCCAAGACCAACTAAAACCATACCATTGCACATGCTCTAAGGAGGTTCCACCTGAAAACCATATGGCAATAAGGGAAGTAGCCCATTTATCTTATAAAGTGAACACACCTCTCTTCTTTTATCAATATGGGACACTCATATATCATAGCTTAACATACCCACATTTCTCAGCAGAGAAGTATATCGTGACAATATAAATCTATCATAGCGTGTGTGAGGATTTTGTTATAACTTAATCTTATTAATTTATTATGGGGCAATCCCCGTGTTTGGGTGCGCAAGCAGGTCTGGTCATTTTACGTTTTTCACAATTTCGGACCTATTCTACTCAACTTATATCGTGACAATATAAATCTATAATAGCGAGTGTGAGGATTTTGTTTTAACTTAATTCTTATTAATTTATTATGGGGAAGTCCCTAGGAGCGCAAGAAGGTCTGGTCATTTTATGTTTTTCACAATTTCAGATTTGTTCTACTCAACTTATTTTTGCTCATATGAAATTATTTGAACTTATTAGTCCATATTAGACCTTATCTGAAGTCTGAACTGATCTGAACTTATTAGATCATATTTTTTGAGAGTGTCAGACCTTAATGTTGCTTATTTTTGTTGAACCGAACTTACCGGAACTTATTAGACATTATTAGTCCTTATTAGATCTTATCTAAACTTATTTATACTTTTCTAAACTTATCTGGACTTATTATAATTTTTTTCTGATAAGGATCAAGCGAACAACCTCTTTCAGGGTAATAATTCTAAGGTTTCTTTTTGTAGATATACACGATGAATTATGGACTCCATACTAGTGGTAACCTAGCTCTGATACCACTTGTTAAGAACTTCACTTCAAGAAACAACAAGAACAATACACACGCTAAGGAATTTTAATGGTGATTTAAACCACCTTTTCTTTAATTAATAACCTGCAAAAATAACAACTATTATGTGTTTTTCCTCTCAACTTCATTATGAACTGTCGTTCAACTGCTTATGAGCTACATCTCAACTGCTTAAAAATACCTTCCTACCATCTTATATTTATAGGAGTTACAAGATCTCTTATTTCTACTAGAATATGTAAACTACCAATAGATCGACTTCTAAAATAATTAGAAAATAATATAATGGGAGAATAAGTAATTTTCTTCCTACCTAAGCTTCTATATATATAGTATCCTAATTATATTAAACTTCCTAAAACACAAAAAAAAACTTCCTATTCCATAATACTTCCATACTCAAAAGACTTTTAATTAATGTTTGGTGTGTTTGATTGTAACCCAACACAATGTGTCACTCTCCATTATTGAGGCCTTTCTTCATTGATCAAGTGTCAACAATTTATTTCATTACGTTCATTTCCAGTCCTCTCTTTGTCACCAGTGCAATTTGTCATCATCAACAAATGGACGACAACTATTGCATCATCAAACTTTCCTTCTCCATCAGGATGCAGAATGATGTCAACAATTATCACCTTGAATCCCATTTTCTGGGATACTGCTTTTTCACAGTTCTTTAATTAGGATCCTTAAGTTAGCAGTCCTCATCCGCCCAATCATGACTAGGTAGAAGATCAAGATGAAGATTGGGAGGAGAGAGAAGGCATATAGGTGGGAGGAGAGAGAAAGTTTGGAGGTTTAGAAGGTGGGGGAGAGAGAGAAAAAATCTACTCCGTCAGTTTAAAGTATTTTAACAAAAAATAAATAAATCTCAAGGATATCTAAGTAACTTCGCAAACGAGAGGGTTGGGGTGATTTGAGAATTATGTCAAATCTCAGGTATATCTCGAAAAAATTTCCAAAATTAATAATTGCAGCTTACTTTAATTTGTAGGGATATATCTATCCAATTGTGTGCAATCGTACTTAATTGGCAGGAACTACGTGTATGTTTTCAGGTGGATTTAGTTGTACTACGTAGGATTATAGCGGTTGTAGGAGAACTAAAATGTATATATTCTTGTTCTAGGTCTATGAGAACACAAAACAGCAAATACCTTCCATTCCTCTAAACTTATCATAATCGATAGATTTATTAATATTTCTTCACGGAAAAAAAAAAAAGCAACGTTACGGTATCAAATACATTACACGCATGACATGTCTAATAAATCACTATAATTATTATCAAATTAAATAAAGCACACTCGTATCACATGTGATAAGATATTATTACTATAACTAAATCAATAAGTGCATGAAATAGACGCCTGATGTTGAAGATTTGGCAAAACTTGATTTAGTAAGGAAAGGCCTCAATAATTGAGAGTGACATTATAGTTGGTAGTGGAATGATGTTGATGTGAGCGAATCCAGCTTCTTTCAACAATTTATTCCACTCATTTTCAGTCCTCTCTTTGCCGCCAGTGCAATTTGTCATCATGAACAGATCAAGGGCAACAGCTGCATTATCAAACATTCCTTCTCCTTCAGGATGAAGAATTATGTCAACGATAATCACCTTCCCCTTTTTCTGGGATACTGCCTTTTGGCAGTTCTTTAGGATCCTTAAGCAGTCCTCATCCGCCCAATCATGCAAAACAGACTACGTTCACGTACACAAAAACAAATTAAGTTATGAAATAGACATATTAACTATGGAAACGTGCTATAATAAAGGATAATAGTGTTAA
Organism: Beta corolliflora; assembly: GCA_947648045.1. NCBI lineage: Eukaryota > Viridiplantae > Streptophyta > Magnoliopsida > Caryophyllales > Amaranthaceae > Beta > Beta corolliflora. The sequence goes on along the minus strand of CANSZD010000686.1, from coordinate 246,674 downwards.
GTCTTATCTTTCCAAAAAAAATATGCATTATACGTAACTGCACGTAGTCTGCAAGAGGCAGTAAATAACATAGACATGCATGCATGAGTCCATGTCAAATTTTGAATATGACTCGATCCAATAATTCACAAACTAATATAAGTGGCATCAACACTACCTAATTATAAATTATTATAACTATAGTCTATATTTGTGAACTCTAAAAAAATTTCATTAACTTTGTTTACTTAATATGAGATATGATTGTAGAAAAGATCAATTGTTCCATAATGAGGAATATACTAGATAGTGACATTAAGGTCCATATATACTACTACTTGATGTTATGATAGAACTTCATAGCTTTATGTCGAGTGGAAGCTAGTCTTAGCTTGTGAAGGCCAACGTGCATAATGACATGGACTTGAACAATAATGACACGGACTATACAAATAATGACATGAATCTCATGTGATTTTATCATTTATTTCATGTCACTTGAGTTTTTTTTTTTACAAAAGAAGCGGTGGTTTGTGGGTTGTTACACCATAAATTATGGTGCAATTGTTACACCCAAGAATTTGTGATAATATAATGACTATCAAAATGAAATAAGACAAAAATTGAACGAAAGAATAAATTCTATATATTTACCTTGATGATGACATTATCGGATGAAGGAATCTCCTTAAAAATGTCACCACCAACATGGGTGACCCCAGGATATAAGGGTGCATTAGCAACAACATGGGGCACATCAAAGTTAATACCCTTAATATGAGGGTATGCTTTGACAATCTTAGCAACCAACCTTCCAATGCCACCCCCAACATCAACAAGACTACCTTCCAACTTACTTAACCCATCATACCCTTTAATAACAGCATCTAATACAGGTTTAGTAGCAGCAGCCATTCCATCATTAAACAAGTTATTAAACTCAGGGTTATTAGATGCCATTTCCCAAAAGGTCTCCCCATGAGCCCTAACAAAAGGGATCCCACCATCCTTAATCGAATGGCTAATCTCGTACCATGGTTTCGTGACCGAATGGTCGGTAAGGGTTAGAAACATAGGAGCTAGGCTAAGCTCTTGATCATGCAAGAGCCACATAGAGGTTGTGGTTAGACCATATAGAGTTTCATCATTTCGTAACAATGATGATTGATTATAATCAACGGTGAAGATTTTCTTTCGAACGAGCATACGCATGACACGTTCAAGACACATTATATTAAGGGACGGAGAGGGTATTTTTGAGGCTATTTGAGATAAGCTCATTGGTTGGCCTTGGCCATGCGAGTGAATGATATCGGCGATGCGAAGCTCCACCGCAGATCTTAGCACTAGGCTATCTGCGTAGGCAAAGAGATGGTTGTACACCTCGGCTTGGCCTCGAAGGAGCTCAGCATCATCATTAACATTTCCTAGTACTAATAGTTCATTATTATTGATTCCCATTTTTCTCTCGATTGATTAATACTAGTATACAACTCTTACTCTCTTAGCTTTACTACTAAGTTTAGGTTTTGTGTTAGGAATCTATTTAAAGGAAAAATTAATCAAATTATGGACTTTTCCAAACAATAATAGTAAAGTTGATATATGTTTGAATTCAGAGTCCTACAAATCTAAATTCCTATGTTTCAGGCCGACGGCTGCCTCATATATATCTTATGGGGTCTACTATGGTTT